>CM076584.1:963496181-964233681 GCA_034641835.2 Pinus albicaulis
GGCCAAAATTTGGGCCAATTGGTCCTCCTGCAAAGGGCTTTGTGGTGGAATTGCAGTGGTGGTTTCGGGAGCTTCTGCTCCCTCTCTTTCATTCTCACTGCTGTGATTATATTCTTCCCCTTCACAGGTATGGTAACTTCCTTCTTCCTCATCAGAGTAGTGAATCTCTTCTTCTTCACTGGTATGAGGACCTCCTTCTTCTTCCTCATTTCCTTCTTCTTCATCATTTCCTTCCTCTTCATCATTTCCTTCTTTTGCACTGGTGTGGTGGCTTTGTTCCTCACCACTAGTGTGGTGACTCTCTTCCTCATCAGTGTGGTGACTCACTTGCTCTTCATCCTCATCGGTGCATTGACTCCCTTCTTCAAGTTGTGGAGGTTGCTCATCCTCCGAGTTGGGAAATTCTAAGGGCTGGCTATTGCTACCCTGAAGACCTTCTATCATTCCCATGCTTCTCCTTAACCTGGAGGATTGTCTACGTTTTGATGGTTCTGCTGCTGTGCTAGTCATTCTTTCACGTTTTGGGGAAGGTAGGGCTAATCCTCCATCAATTGAAAATATCAGTTCTTCCCAACTAGTCTGCTGTTGGGCAAGATTGTAACTCACTATCAATCAGATTAAGAAATGGTGGCTTACCACCATGTCTATTTGACGAGATTTTCTTATACTTCGGGCGGCGTCATGCAATAAAAAATTTAAAAATGCAGGCAGGTTTATGGTACATTTATGTTTTAACACTGCTAATAGCTTAAGGTGGTGAGGTCTTACCACATCGTTTCTCCCATCGCATGTTATGTATCCATGTACCACTTTTTCCAACTCTGTCCATGGTTCTCCCAACGTCACGGACTGAACTCCTTTCCATTTGACAACCAAGTTCTGTCCTTCATCTCGGAAAAGGTTCATGGATTCTTGGAGTTTCACCTTCTTATGGGTCCATATGGTTCCTTCCGCTGGTAGACCAGATACCTCTACGATTATTTCATCTGTTACTGTTATCTTCCTACCTCTAACCATGGAGTAACCTTCCTGCAAATTCTATAAAAACTTGATATCTATCGTTTCATGAGGTTTTTGCGGCCTTGTGAGGTAGGTAATCCACCCTATTCTTTCCATAATTTCCCGTACAGCGCTTGAAACAGCTAGCACATGTGGCTCACTGCGAACTGGTTGTCCTCCCATTTTATCTACACACTGTTAATTCCTTACAAATGCATAGTAATGCAATGGAATAGCACAACACAGTATCTAGTGTATATCGAAACAATACCATTAAGCCTTTACTATTACCAAGAATATAGGGATTCGACTTGAATGTAGGCATTTAAAAGGCATCTGCACCCCCCTGAAGACCAATAGGTTGTCCTCGACTGTCGAATACAAGAGCAAGGTACTGCACAACAGATGTACAACATTGAACAACATATACACTTATGATACGATCACAAATTATTACGTTACTGAAATCGATGCATATTATTAAATTGCGAATAGATATGGAAACGTTTATGCAATGATTCGAAGATAATGGAAAGGGACAACTAATGTGAAAATAAGTACTCATGCGGTGATTACCCACATAAACTATTATGATCGAGTTATAAATAATTTTCATGTATAATAGGTTCAAAACAAAGGGTTTAAAGGTATACTCTCATTTTATCTTATATAAAGATATAAGAAAAAGGTTCATCATTACTATTGATTTCAAAAGTGTGACTCCAATACCATCAACAGAGCTCTGTTTCCCACAGGGGTCCATAACCTTGACAAAGTTTCTTTTTCACCCTTGGAACCATTATCCTTTATTTATGCCTACGGAAGTGCTTTATAATGTCATGATGGAGGCCACTGTGCTGGCTTGGGAACCAGATGAACCACAATGCCATTCACCAGGAAGGAGTGAAAAGTGAGAAGGCCGGCTCGTGATGAGACCTCCTATTCTAAGGACTTTTTATTATTTTTTCTGAGTTGCCCATTGGACCATATCCCTGATGTGGTGGCTATAATGGGAATGCCACTTCACTGCTTCCTTATGATCATGGTAAGCTGGATCTTGATGAGACCCCCTATCCTCCATCTGCCATATAATAGAATTGTTAGCAATCATATTGGTATTTTTCTTTTGTCTTATTTTTATATATAGCACTTCCATACTTATATATAGAGGATGGCTCAACACTCCTTAAGAGTAGGGATGGTGGAAGAAGTCTAAACATCTCAATAGAGAAAGTATGCCTTTATTCTTTATTCAATAAATAAAAATCAAACAGAGATATAAGAGTTTAGGGAAGAACCAACACGATAAAGATACCCAATCATATTAATTTAAGTGCGAATAAGGATGGAAAAGTAATATAATTGGTTGTGTCCTTTCCTTTTCCTTGTCATTGCAAAACAATTTCTTAAAAATGACAATATTTCTTGATTTGCTGATTCCAGTAACCTCTAATTTGTGTATCCTTGCATAAATTATATGTTTTCTTTTCAAGGAGTCATGAAGAATTCAGAAAAACTCTCAAAGCATTGTTCAAAATCAAGAAAAATGCGCTCAAAAAGTGTTGTTCCTTTGGAAAGGAACAACAGAATCAATCTGAAAAAATGTTGTTCCTTTCGAAAGGAACAACAAAAACAATTGGCCAAACTGCTGTTCCTTTCGAAAGGAACAACAAAAACTATTAGCGAAAATGTTGTTCCTTTGGAAACGAACAGTAAAAAAACTAGCAACAATGATGCTGTTCCTTTGGAAATGAACAGCAAAAAGTGTTGTTCCTTTGGAAAGGAACAACAAAAATTCACAGCAAGCAAAGTAAGAACAACTTAAGAAATAAAATTCTATACAAAAAAACAAACAAGGTAAAAGAAAAAAATTTATGTACAGGTTTTGAAATAAACAAATGATTCAATGAATGGGTGCCGAGGAGGAGTTATCTCCCTCAGCAAGAACTTGCATGGTAGAATCTTCCTGTAATTGCTAGTAAAAGGATTCCTGAGCAAGCGGTTTATCATAAAGTCGCACTCGATGATCGTTTACTTTGAAGGAATGTCCAGATTCATCAATGGTGGTTAATGTAATGGTGCCATTATCATGCACTTTTTGTATCTCGTAAGATCCAAGCCATCGTGTCTGGATTTTTCCTGGAAAATCTTGAAACCTGGAGTCATATAGGAGTGCCCAATCTCCTTCGTGGAAGATTTTCTCTTTGATGAGGGAATCCTGCCATTTTGCTCTCTGCTGTTGAATTAATGTAGTGTGCTGAAGAGCAGAGAGCCTAATTTCATCCAACTCATTGATTTGTTGTAATCTTATAACCTGGGCTTCATTTAAGTCTAAACCCACCTCCTGGGCTGTTCTTCATGTCTTAATTTCAAACTCTATAGGAAAGATGGGATCTTTTCCAAATACCAATTGATACGGTGAATACCCCGTGGTACCTCTCCATGTTTTTCGATATGCCCACAAGGCTTCTAGAAATCTGTAAGCCCAGTCACGTATGTGTGAGGCAACTATTTTTTTCAGTATAGATTCGATCACTTTATTCGTGCTCTCTACCTGGCTGTTTGCCTGTGGGTGGTATGGAGTTGTGATTTTGTGCTGAATGTGGTAATTTTCTAATGTTACAGTGAGTTTGTTACCTACAAAATGTGGTCCTCCATCTGTAATTATGTCCCTTGGCAGGCCGTATCGCACAAATATCTAGAAAAGGAATTGTATTACAGAGTCTTCTGTAGCTTTCGAAAGTGCCTATGCTTCAACCCATTTACTAACATACTCGGTTGCGACTAGGATGTATGTTTTTTGATTCGATGGTGGGTTAATGGGACGAACAAAGTTGAGCGCCCAGTTTTCAAATGGTTTGATTACTAATTGTGGGTTCAAAGGCATTTCGTTGCACTGTCCAGGGCGACCCACCCTTTGGCAGCTATCGTAGGCCTGTACAAACTTTTTAACGTCTTTAAAAATGGTACGCCAATAGTAGCCTGTCTGTAAAACCTTGTGGGGAGTTCTACGATCTGCAAAATGTTCGCCACACGGCCCATCATGGCATGCTTTCAGAGTATCAAATACTTCATCCTCTCAGATGCATCTCCTTATTTGCATATCTGACCCTGTATGAAACAGGTAGCCCCGATCCAAAAGAATCGAGTACTATGCTGTATTATATGTTTTCGTTCATTAGGCGCTAGATGTTTAGGTAATTTACCTATTTCTAAGTAATTTTCTATATCAGCATACCATGGGGTTCTAACAGTAACAACAAACAAATGCTCATCTAGGGAGTGATCTTCGATTGATGTGGCTTCTGTTGGCTTTAGCATTCGTGACAGGAAATCAGCTACAAGGTTCTCTTTTCCAGGTCAACATTTTATTGTGATATCGAATTCTTGCAACAAAATCAACCATATTGTTACTCTACCATTTGTAACAGGTTTATTTGCTAAAAAATTTATGGCAGAGTGATCTATATATAAAACTACAGGATACCCAGTTATATAATGTCTAAACTTATTTACAGCATGTATTATAGCTAGAAATTATTTCTCAGTCACAGTATAGTTTAATTCAGTAGGAGATAGATTTTTTCTAATATAATAGATTGCATATGGTTTTTTATCCTCTTCCTTCCCAAGCATTTCTCCAATGGCTGTGTCTAAGGCATCGGATGAAATTTGGAATGGAAAATCCCAATTTGGGCCCCTCAGCACTAGGGCTATTGATACAAGATTTTTCAGATCCTCGAAAGCATGGTCACATTTATCTGTCCAAACAAAATAAACATTTCTTGTTAGTGCATATAAACATGCAGTTATTCGAGAATAATGTTCTATGAATATTCTATAATAAATGGCAAATCCGAGAAAGCTACGTACCTCTGTTTGTGTGGTAGGAGTAGGTATTAACAAAATTATCTGAATTTTAGCTGGATCTACGTGAATTGTAGCTGCTAAAATATAATGACCTAAGATGATTCCTTTGGTCATCATCATATGACACTTTTCATGCCTTAAACAAAGCCTAGTGTTAATACATCTTTGCAACACGTTTTCTAAGTTTTCTAATGCTGGCTCAAAATCATCTATGTAAGGTGTGAAGTCATCCATGTATACGGTGAGCCCTTCATTTATTAAATATGAAAATATGCTGAGAATGGCCCTCTAAAATGTAGCAGGGGCATTGAATAGACCAGAGGGTAAAAATCAATAGGAAAATGTCCCCCAAGGACAGGTAAAATTAGTTTTGTCTTGGTCTTTAGGGGCAATCTGAATTTGATTTTACCCACTGAAGCCATCCAAGAAAGAAAAGAATTTATTTCCTGCCAACGTATCTAATACCTGGTCAATGAAGGGAAGGGGCAAGTGGTATTTCTGGGTTGCTTTGTTCAATTCTCGGTAATCTACGCATATTCTCTACTTTCTGTTCTTCTTTATCACCACTACTAATGGAGAGACCCACTTGCTATCAGATATTGGGTAAATGAAATTGACATCCAACAGCTTTTGTAATTCAGCTTTCACAATATTTTTAAGGTGAGGGTTTAATCTTCGTTGGGGTTGGTGAATGTGTCTAGCATCTTTTTCTGTGTAGATGTGGTGTGTACATAACTGGGGGTCAATTCCCTTCATGTCTAGATAATCCCATGCAAAGGCTCCCTTATATTTTCATAGTAATTGGACCAACTTCTCTTCTTGTTCAGCAGTCAGGTTTTCGTTAATGTTTAGAGCTTTTCCAGGTACAATTTCCACAATTTTGCTAATGTAAACAGAGGTAGTGGGTATTGATTGATCATGTATGTCTTTCAGAAGATCTTCTTCTTATTTATTATCAAATGCTACCTTAATCATGTGACATTGCAAATGGGATCTGATTTTTGGCTTATTGATGAACTGTTAATAATGTCATCCTCCATTTGGTCTTTAAAATCGAGGACATATTCTATGGTTAATGGTGATCTCATATTTTCCATGAGATATGATACAGGTTGTTTCCTTGTTTTGATTATTGATAGGCTTGGTTGGGTTGCGGGATATAAAGCTAAGTTCTTGACATAGTTTCCCCTTGTTATAGTCATGTTGCCTTGTCAACAGCCAATGTAAGCATCGACAGTTGCCAACCAAGGTATACCTAGGATCAGTGGGTGTCCATCTAGCTGATTCTTTGGGTTGATAATCAGGAAGTCAACAGGGTACTCCCAAGAATCTATAGATACCATTACATCTTGTAGTGTACCTTTTGGTTTGACTACCGATCGGTCAGCCAATTCCAATAAGGTTGTTGTTGGATCTAATGATGTAATGCCAAGTTTTTGACAAGTGGTGGTTGTTAGGATATTAATTGCAGCCCCCAAATCAACTAAGGCATTTGGAAATGATTGCCCATTGATTTGCACCGTCACTATAAGATTTCCTTGGTCTTCATATTTTATAGGTGTTTCCATTCCTGATAATAAGTTAGATAGAGTACCGACTACTTGGATATTTGGGTTGGTTGTTGTTCTCCTCTTTGGCTTCTTTATACATAATTCCTTGATGGTCTTTGCATAAATAGGAATGTCTTGGATAGCTTGGAGGAGTGGGATTTTTATACACAAATTTTTTAATTCTCCCAGAAGATCAAAATCAGGATATTTTATTGGGTGAGGTATGATTAATCATTCTGGGAATGGTGGAGACGAGGTGGTTGCTCTTTTTTGAGTTTGTTGTTGAACCACATTCTCTTTTTGCAATGTTTGTTCTGCAGGTAACGGATCTTCAATTTGAAAATTTTTGTCTCCCTCTGTTTCTACTATGCGCCCAGATCTCAATTGAAGGTCATTGCACTCCCTCAGTTCAGTTTCTAGTTCTAGTGGTTCCATTATTTGGACAAAATGAACTGGCCTATTGTTTGGGTTGGGCTGGGAGTTGTGGTCTTAAATTGGTCTGGGGGTTTTGTGGCAATGTATAGGGGGATGGTAGTGTAGGTTGAGAGAGAGGGATTGTTCCAGCTGGCTGATTTGTAGGTCTTTTCCAGTTTGACTGCTAGGTTTGACTCTACGAGGTGGAGGGGAACCATTGTGTTGGATAAGCATTGTTTTTCCAAAATGGTGGACAATAGGGAAATTTTTTCCAATTGGTTTGGTTTGTTTGATTTGGCGATGGTGATGTATGAAATGGCTGTTGTTACCAATTAGGGAAAGGTGGTTGATTTTGCCACATTCCTTTATATTGCTGAGCATTATATTGAGGAGGTTGAAAAGAAGAGGATGGATCGATTGGCATACCTGTTTGTCGTGGCTGCCATTGTTGGCACTGATTAAGTAGGCATACCATTTCTGATTCTTCTTCCGCCTCTTTATAGACTGCTTTCAATCCAGGGAGAAAGGGGAAACCTTCTGTGGAGTGATCTTTTGTGCATATGGCACATACTTTGATTATATCCAGCGGGCACTCTTTATGGTTGTGTTTCTTCCTGCACTTAGGACAGAATATTGCCAAGTTTTGTTCTGCTTATGCTTTCTTTTTTTTGGCTTCCATAATGTCGAACAACATTGTTAGAGTCCCTAGAATATCAGTTTTAAAATCTTCCAGCAGATTGCCAATATCTTGGTGGGTTACACCTTCACTGGAGGTCTTATTATCCCTTGTGATCATGTCACATTCTGTTGATTTTAGCCTTGTACTACCTCTCGAGCTCCTGATACAAAAATCAATAATGTCAGCAAAACTTTCCTGATATATATCACCTTTTCGCATAATATTTAATGTTTCAACCCATTGTTCCTTCATCCCTTTAAGTAATGTAGTTTTCAACACATTATCAGGTAAGGGTAAAGATGCATAAGGTTATCTCTGGAGGTTGTATTGAAAGCGTTCTAAATATTCCTCCAGTTTTTCATTAGGTTTTGCTGTCATTTGAAATATTTCATCTTTTAATTCCCTGGACCTACAATAATCTTGATATTTCTTTAGAAACGTAGCTTTCATATGTTCCCAATCATTTATAACACCTCCACCTAACCCCATAAACCATCGTAAGGTTGCTCCTTTTAATGTGGAAGGAACTAATTTTAATTTTTGGGGATCGGTGGTATAGTCATACCCCTTGCATAATACATCGAATTCAAACAAAAATGCGTCTGGATCTTCCAATGTTAAGCCATGGAATGTAGAAATATGTTGAAGAGGAATGGCCTTCATAGATGCATTAACTGCAGTGTCCACTATGGGATATTGCAGTGTGGAAGTTTGTTGAGGTGTTTACTGGTTTTGGTTCTGGGCCATTTGATCAAATATGTTCCAATATCCTTCTGGGATTTCGCAGGAATTCCTAGGCTGAGTAGAAGGAATACGAATGACCTTGAAAGCACTCCCTTTATTCGGAATAGTAAGTGTTCCATGCTGGCCTACAATCTGAGGAGATTCAGGTGCTTTGTTTTTGAATGATGTTGACAACACTTCCCTTATCTGGGTTGCTCACTGTTTTGATTAATTCAAGAGGAGATTTTGGTTCTTCTGTTTCCCCTGTTTCCCCTTCTCCTTCGCAGATATTATTAGAGTTCCATTCTTGTGGAGAAATTAGGTGAGAATTCTCAATTTCTTGGGAATTTTGCTCAATTCCTTCTGTTTAACTATGTACCTCAGCAAAGGCTACAGATGGTGACTGTGTGGCCTGAAGGGAACTAGTAGGTTGTCTAGAAATAACTTTTCTAGGTCCTAATGATGGCTGATATTCAGTTTTGTTAAGGATTTCGTCAATGAAAGTTGTTCGCCCAAGGGTCACCGGTCCCTTAGGTTTTTCTGGTTTGGGAGGAATTTTGTTTTGTTTAGCTTTTATATTCATTGAAAAAAACAAGCCTTCATTCCTACCTAAAAAAATAATTTACCCAATTTTGCTGTGAAGCGGGCCATGAGCAAGTATGTTTCTTGCTCAGTGCGCAGGTTCTTACCTTCCATCTTTAATACCCAATTCTTCCGAAGCAGAAAAAAAGTCAAATGTGCATCACTCCTTCTAAATGGCATACACTCTCCCCAGCAATGGCACCAAAATGTTGAGGTATAATAGGTATCTTTTTAACACCTATTTATCCTACATTAATCATTAATCCAGGAACAAATTTTTGTTTCAAGAGTGTACTCTGTCTGAGGCTGCAATTCAAGCTAAGAGTAATGCTTTGTAATATGTAGCACAGTGTTCTAAATACAAGAGTAAATGGATGCTTGGAAAAGAAATCTAATTACAATAACATGAACTCAAATGCTCTGAAATCCAACTATTCACTCAGCAAACATAAATAAAGGATATAGTAGCAATAACTCATTCCTCTAGAAATTGATGCAATTGAAATCAAACTGGAACAATACAGTCAATCTGGGAACACAGAAGCAATAACCAGTGTTCTCTATAGTTGACAGTCCTGCTTTAAAGAAATTAAAGGGAAATACAAATTGAACTAAAGCTGTTATTGAAATTAAACTAGGAAAAATCTTTAAAATCAAACTCTTTTTATCTGTAAACTAATGAATTGGAAATGAATAGTGCACTGGATTTGAACAACAATGTAAATGACTAGCAAACTGTAACTTAGAAGAATCGAACAGCAAATAGTAACTAATGAATCTGAACAACAAATCTTAACTTAATGGAATAAAATAGCAAATTCTATTAAAGACCAAACCCTGTCAATAACAAACGTTGTTAAGCAGCAATCTGAAATGAACAAAAATTCAATGGAACAACAATGCAATTCATTAACATAACGAAATCAATCAGTGATACAACAACAAACCAATTAAGTTGCAAATGTAATGAAAACAACCACAAACTATCACATGACGATAATTGAAAGATATAGATACAAACAGCATATTGATCCACTAGGGCTGGGCCCTTAGCCACCAGTGAAACACCACTGGGCTACTACAGAGCTAAGAAATGGGACAGAAATGCATTCTTATATTAATCAAACATAAATAATGTTTACAGCGGTCGCTCTCTGATCACGAGAGTCAATAAGAAAATGCAGGGTTACAAGAGATAATTTGACCCGTTTCAATCTCTAAAGGCATTGCCTTTTATAACAATTTCGACGGATAAGACAAGGAACAAGATAAGACTGAATAGTGATCCCTCAAGATTGAAATATCCTAAGGGATTCTCTCCTTTTCTTTCTTTAGCTAGCACTTGATCTTCTTCGGTTGTAGTCGTGTTGTTCCCTGTCTTCTCTTAGCTATGCGTTTTGATTTCCTTCTCTTTGACTGGATATGGTCTATTACTGGAGGAACAACAGTTACTCATGCTTTAGCCTTGCCTCTCGAATAGTTTTTTACTCCTTTTTTTCTTGTTTTTACAATAAAAGGCAATTTTTAGTTACTTTTCACAATAAACACAAGTCTTTGCAAGTCTATCATAATTCTACAGTAAATCACCTTTCTAGAATAAAAAGAGTTATGTTTAAAGGAAAAAGATGAGAAAATGCATGGTGCGTTCATACCTTTTCCAGTCCTCAACAACTAGAAAATGGTATCCCTCGGAAAAATTACATGGAGTGAGGGGGTTTGGTTGAATAATATGGGAGGGTACAAGTGTAAGAGGCCCAACTCTCTGAAATTTCGAAGTCATGGATAAGAAATTTAGATCATGCGGATTATAGCGATGGATGGTCGAATCTAAATTGGATTCCTCCTAGAGTTTATCAATATGAATCCAAACTGGTTCAAACCAATATTTCCCTCCAATCAGTTGGATCAGCTAGTTTTGACCACTCTGGTCCGGTTCTAATGCCAGTGAAAATTCCTTCTATGGATTTTTTTTGCTGAATTCGACCATCTTACTAATTTAGTCACTCTATATCTCAGTTATAATGCACTATATAGGTTGCTGCCAAAGGAAATTGAAGCATGGAAAATTTGTTCTATCTATGGATAGGAGCAAACTCATTCAGTGATGAAATACCAACTAAAATTGGAAAATTTGTTAAGATTAATATATTAAATTTTCAGGGTTGTAAGTTCAATGGGAACATTCCATCATAAATTGGAAACCTTAAATCTCTGACGAAGCTTGACATCTCAGAGAATATCCTTGAAGGATCATTACCATAAAACATTGGAAGTTTGCACAACCTTCTGTATCTAATGACAACGATGAATGGAATAAGTGGGTGGATTCCAAACACAATTTCCATTTGTAGGAATTGCAGGTACTAGATTTTTCATTCAATGCGCTGACTGGGCCACTCCTCAATGATGTTGCAAATTTGGAGTCAATTCAGAGTTTTATGTTTGAGGCAGATCTTCTGAGAGGGCCTCTTCCATCCTGGCTTGGTGAATGGAGAAGATAAAATTCAATAAGGTTAACTAAAAACTAGTTTGAAGGTCATTTACCTCAGGAACCAGGTAACTGTTCATCTCTCAAAACATTTGGAATTGATGCTATCAGGATCTATGGATTAATAACGTCAGAGCATTGTCATGCCAAGAGCCTAGCCTCCCTCTCCTTACCACTGAATCAGTTTAAAGGTAGCATAGAGGACACTTTATGAGAGTGCATGAATTTGAAAAATTTTCTATAGCAGGCTCTATGGATTAATAACATCAAATATTTTTCATGCCAAGAGCCTAGCCTCTCTCTCTTTGTCACTAAATCAGTTTACAGATGCATAGACAACACTTTCTGAGAGTGCATGAATTTTACAAACTTATTGTTGGAGCAGGGTCTCCCAAAGGCTATGAATTTTTTCCATTTTTGTATAATTGTGTATTTTATAGTCTAATGCAAGGGTTTTGGGGTGGGTCAAAGCCCCTAATGCATTGTAAATGGGTCAAGGTTAGACCAAAAGTCCACAAACCATGGTTTTCAGACCATTAGATGTGTAGGCTAAACCGCTATAAATACATGAACCGTTTTTGAGTCATAGGTAGGAATGAATAGAGATTGATGTGAAGTACAAAGTGTTAGATCTGTGGTAGGGTTGCTTGGGTTAGGATTCCTATTGGTTGTGTGCACAGAGATCCTATGTCCTGCTATGTGAGAACTCTAACATGAACCGTTTTTGAGTCATAGGTAGGAATGAATAGAGATTGATGTGAAGTACAAAGTGTTAGATCTGTGGTACGGTTGCTTGGGTTAGGATTCCTGTTGGTTGTGTGCACAGAGATCCTATGTCCTGCTATGTGTGAACTCTGCTAGTTGTGTGCACAGATGGTAATTTTAGGAATGTAAGAGGATTTTCGGGTAATAATATAGATGTGCAGAAGTATTGCGGATATATGATGTTATATGATCTGATATGTTATGGTTGATGTGGACTTGACTTATATGATGACGTATATGTTTATAAGTCGCGAACTATCTATGTTTATGGTAATTGTATCTGCGATCTGTTAATATGTTGCGAATATACTGTTCTGTGATTATAGTTGATAGTATGCACATGGATGTGAGCCTGTTAATTAGATCTGATAAACTTTATTCTGATTATTTATTGAAACTCCTGTGAATGACCTTTCGTTGTATACATCTGATAATTGTGGACTGGCTTGACTTACCTGCCCTCTCCCAGGGTGTAGAAACCTGGTTCGAGGACCCTCCCATACTACTTCGGGTGAGACTTTGGCCTGCATAAGTAGGTCACTGCCGAAAGGGCCAGTGGTATAGGGGTTTGTTGGCAAACCTTAACCTTTGAACCTGGGTCAAGACCCCTTGAGCCAAAAAATGGTTCTGTTGCTAGGACCAAGAGCATTTTGAGAGAGATTAGGTAATGCCAAGGCCGTACTGGAAACCTAAGAGAAAAGAAATCGATGAATGGTTTGAAAAACAAGTTCAGGAATTCGCGGTAAAAAAAACCGCAGTAAGAATTTAACCACCAAAGAGTGGAATAATAAGTATATTTTCACAGAGATCTATGAGATCTTCTTTGTAATAATTTTGATCGAGCTCCAGAAGTGGCTCGAAAAGTTGGTTGATTTTCAGAAGTGTTGGAAAGAGGATCGAGTCACACAGTAGACCCTAGAATGAATCCTGCAGCTAGAAAAGACCGACAACACCATTACTTGCACAATAGATCACTGGGTGGATAGTGTGATAAGATTATTTGTGATAGAATTTGCAGTTAAGCAATTTGTATCCTACTTAGAAGTGGAGCGAAGGTTCTTCAAGGGTTTCTGGGGTAAGTTTTTGAAAACTTTACTGTTACTGATTAAAATCTTGTTGTGTCAAGGAAGCATTTTGTGTAGCCATACAGAGTGAATGAGCTCCGAACAGAGCAAGGGAACAATGCACAGTGGTAAGTACTACAAAACCAACCAAGAAGGGGACCGATCTATCTACAGTCTAGTAAGGAATTTTGCTACGCATAAGCCTCCTTCGACGCCACTGTCAAATCCTCATAGGGGTAAAAACTCCCCACCACCCCCATCGAAAGACGATATGGCTACGCACATGAAGAAACCTACCTTCACGGGCATGGGTGATGAGGACATGGATCGATTCTGGTTTGTCACGGGAATAGTATGGACTGCGCAGAACATAGTAAGTGATGTTGTGAAGCAGGCACATTTATCGCTTGGTTTTGAAGGCCGAGCCTTGTACTGGCACATGGGATACATTGACCAACATGCAAACACAAATATTGAAGAGATTAGGAATGCATTAAAACAACATTTCAAGAAACCTAAGTCATACTCTTAGATAGTAAATGATTTGAAGGATTTCAAACAAGGAACGTCTGAGTCTGTATGGGAAGCAAACCAACGATTAAAGAAAGTGATCAAAGAAGGAGGATTCTAGTATGATGATAGGTAGCACATGGAGTGGTTCATTGCTATGTTGTTTCCCCACCTCCGCGTACCTATGGGTCATCAAGCCATTGAAACACATGAGAAGTCCTTGGACGTTGCCATGAAACTACAGGCTGCGCCAAGAGATGATACCCAGCTAGGAGTATAGCAAATGCAAGGCTAGCTAGAAGCAATGCACATGGAGATCCAAAATCTACACAAAGAGCAAGGGACGGATGCCTGCTCCGAAAAGTGGTGCATACGATGGAGGGTGAATGGACACACCAAAGATAACTGTCCACTTCTTGCAGACTACATACAGGACAAGGGACCTAGCCCGCTGCGTCCTAGGGAAGCTATGGGTCAATGTGGGCCAACGCTATGGTGCGATGGCTACCGCGTTGTTGGGTAGCATGATACCAACCACTGCCCTCGACTTGCTGCATATGTCCTAGAAGTAAAACAGAAGTGGTGTAGGTTTTGTACATCTGTAGGACATGACAAACAGAACTATCAAACGTATGATCTAATGATCGACCGGGGAAACCTGTATAGGGTACAGTCGGACCCCTCATCACCTAGATACCCTACAGGTATAGGAGGATTCCCAGCCAGGGGAAAGGGAGGGGGACGAGGGGGAAGCGCAGGAAGGGGTAGAGGCCAATTAATCTGCTATAATTTTGGGGAAATAGGTCACTTTGCGAGGGGCTGCACGAACCCAACTTAGAAATCCTGCAGATATTGCAAACAATTAGACCATGTGATCAAGGACTGCATGATTATGATGGCCAAGGTATAGGAAAAGAAACAGACTCCTACGCAGAATGTACAATGGGTGAAGGCAGAACCTTGTGAAGAGGGACCGAGCATTAATGTAATAACACACAGCGGTATGACCACCAGAGGGTCGGTGGAAAAGACTGAGATGGAGTCTCTGATCTGTAAAGCGACTACTAAACCAAAAGGTGTGGGCTTACAGAAGGAGAAGTAGACCTCTATCATAGCCCAACAAGACTATGCTAAAAAAAAACATTAGCTCCAAGTAGTGGAATCAAGGATGAGGTCAAACCGTTCTTGTAGGTGTGAATGAAGCTGCTGCGCAATCAGTAGGCCGTACAGAACCTCCAAGCCCTACTTGATGGTTGCGTAGGGAAATCAGACCCAGTCGCAAAGATTAAGGATGTGCAGAAACTTTATGAACAGAAGAGATGCAATGGCTGAGAGATGTGATTAACTACGCAGATTGGTGATTATGAAATGGACCAGGTAACTCTAGACCTAGGATGAAAAGCGAATGTACTAAGACTTGGCAATGAATGGGAGGACCAAAATTGGAATGGTCTACTATCCATCTTCACATGACTAATCAATAGAAGATCATACCATTAGGGAGATTATCAAATATAGTCATAGATATTGCTAAGGTTAAGGTACACGCTGAATTTGAAGTCATTCAGATTGTAGAAGATGCGGACCCTTACCCAACACTCCTAGGATTAGATTGGGCCATTGATATGGGTGGAATTATCAACTTGAAGAAATGGAGCATGGTGTTTGAAAGTGAGGGAACTCAGGTGATCGTACCACTAGACCCTGCAGAAGGAGAAAGGTACACTGAGCCAGTGCATGAAGAAGCAGGGATGGCTCACAACTCTAAGTTAACTATGAAGGATGAATTATGGATTAACCCTACGACCAACAGTATGCCTTGCTGGGAGAAGGACAACACATGCTTTTCTGACTCCGACGAAGAATTAAAATAGTGGAAAAAGCAACTGAAGGAAATCTCTACACTGCGCTACTTACGAATAACCAAGTACTTCCGGTATATATCTTCTGAGGTAAGAGAATTAACCTTTTTTTATGTCTCTAGTTGTGTAAAGAAATTTTTGCGAACCTTCGAAGCTGATGTTCCCAGAGAATGAAGGCTATGGGCTCTTAACCTAGCTCTGTGTGCAACGCCTGTGAAGTGGTGGGATACACATAAGGAGGCATTCCAGGAATGGGAGGAATGTCGGGATATGATGGTACTATGGTTTGAACCTCCGACCGATGTGCGTGTCAAGAGATTCTAGGGCCAAGGAAATCTTCACGAACATTTGTTTGCTTGGATGGAGCGATGGTGTGATCGTACTATAGAATAATGGGTTCACTTGTTTATTCATCCCCTGGGACCAATTCCCACTACCTGATATCTCGATGTGGAGCTACATCAACACACTCGTTAGTGGAAAAACCTAAGAGACGAATTCTTGGGGACATTTGGGTTAACAGGAGGATTGGAGGTGCTTGAGGAAGCTCTGCAGACTCTCGACAGCGTTGAATCCAGCTCTGACGCAGTAAGAGGAGGACCCACAATGGAAGCATAGATTTAAGATAATGTCAAGCTCCACAAGGCCACCATGAAATATTGAAATTCATATCCACACAAGGTCTCAGGCATAGCATCAGGAGGGGAACGTACAGTTGTGGGACCTCTGATACATAATGAAGCTAGTACGAAATGGCTAAAAACACGAAGCATTAACATCAGTACGGTGGTACGAACCAAGCGGGTTACGATTGAGAACTGTTGGGATGATAGGATGGTAGGAAAGACTACATAATTGATCATGGAGTATACAGATAAGTGTTCAGGACCTAAGGAGGTAACGAGGAACTTGGACAGTATGCCCGTCACCCTCAACTCAAATGCGCAGCCAGAAGAACAATTTCCTTATCATATGCAGAGGGTGACGGAGGAGACCGGTAATATGCTCATCACACCAGTCATACAGGTAAAGCCCATGCGTACGAAGCTACTATGCAATATATTGGGACTTATGGGCTACTACAGAAAATATAGTCGGGGATGCGCACTGAACACTAAACTTTTGGAAACACTGCTTAAGCATGGTATTTCACTCAACTGGGATGACGTTCACCCAAAGAGCTTTGAAAAACTCAGGAAAAGGCTGATCGTTGCCCCTATTCCCACTTCCCCCGATCCGGTGATGGTATTTCATAAGGATACTTCTGGAATCACTCGTGAAGTAGGTCATACATAGCTTGGCAATAGGAATTGTAATTACACAATCACATGTACTAGTCGGAAAATCTCGGCTGCCGACTGCGATTATGCCACCATGGAAAGGGAAGGGTTGGCCCTAACCTACGAGCTACAAATGTCTCAGTGCCATCTGTTGGGAAGCCACTATAAGACGATTACTGATCGTTGGGTTTTAGGGAACCTAAGGAAAATGGCTATGTTGGGGGGGGGGGGAGTCTGTATGTGCCTACTGCTTCAAGAATATGATGGTGAAATCATCGTCAAGTCAGGAAAGTTGAGTATGGAGCAGGATCACTTGCCCCGAATTGAGACGGGTGAGGAAGGATTGACTGACATTCAATTGTTCGCCAGTGAGGTTGTGGATGCACATTTTACCAAGTTGTCTCTCTTCCTGACCACATGCATAGTACCTACCAAATATTTTGTATGAAAAAAGAAGGAGTTGGTTCATCAAACGACAGACTTTATCAGTATCGCACCTCATGATGTAATGCACAGTGATGGTATGACATGTGTAAATTACGAAGATATAACAAAGGGTCACTATGTAGGTAAGACAATGATGCAAGATGTCTCGAAGGTTGGGTTACGACAGCACATAATTTCAATTGGATGAAATCCCCGTAGAGTGAATCAGATGCATTGGGAACATGGGATGATTGCTTGAAGTGCAAGGGTACGCTGGGATCGCATGGGTATGATGAGTGCACCTCGGGTGCGAAAAATAGTCGTTGAAAGGGTCAAATCCTGTAAAAATAAAAAATTACCGTTGAATGGAGCGGGCTTCTGGCATTTAATGTAGCAATTTTGGGAGATTTTTAACCTTTTACTTGATGGTAAGCCCCGTGCGAAGTCTACCGTACTGTTGGATGGTACCCAAGGCTATAAAATAGGTGAGATAGATCAGACATAGGTTTCATATTACCTAAATAGCTTGTACTTAGCTTGGTTGTCCTGGACGAAGTTGTGCTATAAGAAATTCTGTGCATCTAGCATCTCGTTCATGTCTGAGGAGCCTGCCCCCTCTGGCAGTAGCAACCCTGTTGGCCACGAACCCTGCTGAACTCTCAGAGTAAGTAACCTCAGTGGAACAAGACACTAAGAAAGTGTTGGAGGTCGAATCTAAAGTCAAAGAGATCCTCTCCATACTAAGCCCTACCACCAAGAAAGGAAAAGAAAAAGCTCAGGGCTTAGGCAAGCCCCCGAAGCCTACGAAATGGGCCGCAGGGAAGCCCTTAACCTCGCCGCAAAATTTTAAATCCCTGCGGGCTGCTCAGGAGGAGGCCCAACCCACCGAACCAACCAACTGGCTGCCCCCCTTCATGCGACCATGCAAGACATCAATGTGCATGCTAGAGAAACTTTATGGCTTGATCACCTACTTGCATATGCTGCTAACCCTGAGGGAGGAACCCATGATAGGTGAACCTTTTGGCCACCTTCATGAATTTAAGTTTGACGATCATGATTTGGTCAAATTTTATGCCTTCCCTAAGCTAGAACCTGAGTTATACCTTGATACAGTTCATGGTGCCGATGGGGTAAAATTTGTACCCCAACGCTGGGTACGTGGTTTGGCGGGGTCCGGGCTCCTAAATATGCTTAGGATGCCCCACTTTGGACACTACAATGTAACAAACCAATTCGCACAACAATTTCTCGTGCTAATTCATGACGGATTTCTGTGGATCCAGGGCAGGATCCCCATTGACGCTGCACTCATGGATCGGATTACTGGTCTCTCCATGGGTAGTCCGAACCCCCTGGAGCATGTGGGTAAGAAATATGAGGGGGAGACTGCTGATTTTTTGCACCAAAAGTATCATGTGGACCGTAATACTCAGGGATTTATCATCAAGACCATCAGTGACCAAGGTACATAGTTGGGCACCATGCTGTTAGCATGTAAAATGATGAGGAAGTGTCAGGTCGCCTCTATTCCACCATATGTCATTTGGTTAGTCAGCCAATGTGTGAAAAGGGTATGTTTTAACTGGGCACAATATTTGTGCAATGAGTTTCTAACTAATGTTCGTGAGTCCCAGGAGTAGGGTCGTGCCTTTTGTTACTCTTAGTTGCTATTTATTATAGCATTAGTTCCCTAAGAAGCTCCTGCAGAGTCAGTCCTCCCTGAGATTACCTTGGACATGTGCGAAGGGGCTCGCTATGTACACTTATGGGATTCCACGGATCCATAAGGGCTGAAGGACAACTAGGTATTGTGGGTCCTCTTTCAAAGTAGCGTGGTTGCAACTATTAACTCCTGATGATGGTTGTCCCCAAACATATACGACAGATACAAGGGCATTGTCGCATTTCAGGTCACTCTGCATAATGTTCAGATCAGAGCGCACAAGGAGAAAGCCTGGACCTCGCTTCCTTACATGGTGATGGATGAATAAATCAACAACGTCATTACGCTCTGGACCCCTAACTGGAAAATTGGCTTCAAAACAGGAACGAACGGTGTTGGAAGCACCAACACATCTCGAGTCAACCCCCTTGTCATTGTTCTGGATATTAGAGGTATGCCCAAGAGTACCAAACAAGACACTGATGCAACCACCAAAAAGGATGCGCAACAGTAGAAGGACATCGAGATAGCACCCTATACGGACTCACTAACTGGTTTGGGTATGGAAAGTATGGATGTCGGCAGTCCTGCCTCCCGCCGCGGCACCAAGTGCACCAGTGAGCAGGTCAGAACGCCCCGTAAAAAGCAGTGATCTCAGTGAGCGGAACGATACAAAACAATCACACTAACTGACGGAGACCTGGAACAAATCGCTAATGAAATCACTCTATCTAGAGAGGAGAGATGGGCTACCTTAGAATAACAGCAATAGGCCATGGTCGACACAATTCAGGCTAAGCTGTGAGCGTTACAGTTAAAGACAGACATGTTGCAGGTTAGTGTGACCCCGGTACGCCCACCCTCCACCACTAGTAGCACAACACTAGTTACTGATGATAGTCACCTCTATTCTCTCCCTGGTGCAGCTCTGGTACTCATTCCACCCGACTTGGGACCCCGAGTCTAGGCCAATACATAAATCCAGCTAAACCTAGCTCAACTAACCCATGAGGCCTTACAGGGTCTCCACAGTACTGTCTTTCAGGAAATCCATGCTCGAGACCAACAAGTGCACCAACAACTCGGCATATCTGATCAAACCATCATTGCAAAGGATGTTGAAGTGTGTCTCATCACTGTGAAGAACACATAGCTCAAAAACACAATTCACCGACTTTGTACAAACGTTGCCGTAGAGATCCCGACCTTAGCCACCCCTCGAGCAAAAGTAGAAATACTGGTCGCAGCGCTCAAGGCCTCCCGAAATGAATTTTAGGTTGTTAAGACACACATGGAGCAGAAAATCGCATATCTACAGGCTAAGTTATAGCCCGAAAAACCTCTGGAGGTTCGGGCCCAATGAACTATGCTAGTGGTTGTGGCCACAAATGTTATCAAAGGGAAGATCATGCAGGGAGCCTAGCTACTGGAGACCACCATGCAACTATGGACTAAAGTCCAGTGCAATCCTATCTTGTGAGGGATAAACCAGGACCCGCGGCAAAAAGAAGAGGACTTCGAGACAATTGAAGCCACCTTGCCCACTTTGGTGCCTGCTCAGCGCTTGCAATGACTGCACACTAGCCAACCACTCCACGCGGATATTGATGACCTGCAACAAAATAAGAGGATCCTTGGTGACTGACTGAAGCCGTGGGCTAACAAATCCCTCAAACTGTCACAGGATGCCGATGTTTCTATTAAGCAACGAAACCAAACTTTGGAGAGTGTTAACGTCGTGACTGAGGGACCACTATCAGAAAAGCTGGTCGCAATTTCATAGAATGAAATTGTCCAAAATGAAGGCATGCTACCTCTGTTACCCAAGGAAATCAGAGTATTGCAAGCGTAGGTTGAAGCCCCACAGGCACAGTGACTCGGGACGAGTCACAAGATTGTGTTGGGTGACTGTTGGAGTAGGGTCTCCCAAAGGCTATGAATTTTTTCCCGTTTTGTATAATTGTGTATTTTTTAGTCTAATGCAGGGGCTTTGGAGTGGGTCAAAGCCCCTAACACATTGTAAATGGGTCAAGGGTAGACCAAGAGTCTGCAAACCATGGTTTGCGAACCATTGGATGCGTAGGCTAAATAGCTATAGATAGATGAACCATTTTTGAGTCATAGGTAGGAATGAATAGAGATTGATGCGAAGTATGAATTGTTAGATCTGTGGTAGGGTTTCTTTGGTTAGGACTCCTGCTAGCTGTGTGTGTGGAGATCCTCTGTCCTGCTGTGTGTGTACCCTACTGGCTATGTGCGCATGTGGTAATTTGGGGAATGTAAGAATATTTTTGGGTAATAATATATATGTGCGGAAGTATTGTGGATATCTGATGTTATCTGACCTGATCTGTTATATTTGATGCAGAATTCAGTTATATGATGATGTATCTGTTTATAAGGTGCAAATATTATATATTTATGGTAATTGCATATGTCATCTATTAATCTGTTACGAATATACTATTCTATGAGGTATACGCACATGGATGCGAGCCTATTAATTAGATCTGATAAACTATATTCTGGTTATTTATTGAAACTCCTGTGAACGACCTCTAGCTGTATGGATTTGATAATTCTGGACCAGCTTGACTTACCTGCCCTCTGCCAAGGTGCAAAAACTAGGTTCCTACACCCTCCCATACTGCTACGGGTGAGACTTTGCCCTGTGCAAGCAGGTCACTGCCGAAAGGGCCATTGTTATAGGGGTTTGTTGGCAAAGCTTAACCTCTGAACTGGGTTCAGGACCCCTCGAGACAACACTTGTTATTGGATGGGAACAATTTTTTTGGTTGAATTCCTAGCTATCTTTCAAGTCTGTCTTTTTTCACCTTGTACATGGCACACAATAATTTCTCTGGAAAATTACCAGAGGAACTTTGGAGTTCACAAAATTTTCTTGGAATATCTCTCAACAATAACTTCCTTGTGGGTGGGTTGTCTTGTGGTGGCAGAAATTTTGGACATTCGAAGGAGAAAAGGGAAATGGTTGAATGAACTTTAGTCTCCTTTACCAATACCTACATCTAAAATAGACTTAATGTATAGTTTGATAAGAGTTCTTAGACTTGGACCCTTACATGAGGTGAATGGACATTTAAGAAATATTTGAAAAGTTTATTTTTTTTTCAATTAAAAATTTTTCATCTCCCTTTCAATGTGTTGAAGTTCAAGGAGTTGAGACATTTATGTTACAAACCAGAGAATTTATCAATTGTTCACTTCAAATATTAATCTTGATGTTTTTTTTTTCATCTACGATTGTTGCCATCAAAATTGGACCCACTCCACTCAAACAACACTTTCATTATGACCCTAAACCTCTCACAAAAATAATAATTTAGAGATAAGTTATTATAAATTTTCCTATATCTAACTAGGAATAAAATTACAGTTGTGGCTATTATGATAAAATAATGGTTTTCATATGCTTTGGAGAAATTGAATGCCAACATTGCTCATAAAAGTTCATACACAGTATGTTCAATGTTCAAGCTCCAAATTTCCCTCCAAACTATTTGCTAAATCCGGTGTCGTTTTCATAAATTAAACCCCCAACTTTTTATTACTTCATTTTTAAATAAGTTCAAAAATAGTATAACATGCTATTATTTACGTTCAAATCTACCTTTTTAGATATATAATTTTTGGTTGATTTGATAGCATGCTTGTAACTCTGAAACTGAGCCCATGGTTTTGAATATGATACCCCATATTTGATGTATAATGACATATCTAACACTTAGATTCCATGTAGGTGAAGGTATAGAAGATGCCTAAGAGAGGAACATCATAATCATGGATGCCCAGTGATAGAAATACATGCACAATTAGACAAATACAATAATCATAATCATAAACATGGATGCTATAATACATGAATTCACTTCATTGATCTCAGACAAGCATTAGTTTCCATGAAAACTCCCAACTCCAAAACATGGAAAAAGGAACTTCAAAGCCGAATTCAATGGATTCGCATATTACAGTTGATTTCTAGATATGGAGTGATTTTTTTCCTCTAGGATTGGGTGGGCTACTATAATAAGATATGCATAGATGTTTTTCTAGATTTGGGGCTATTTCTGTCCTCCCAAATTGGATGAGTTCCAAAATAATATGTAGAATATCATGAAGTCTACGATTTAGAACAACGAGCCGTACCCAATTTGTCCTTATCTGGAATTAAAACTGCCCACAGGTCCAGGCATCTTGTATCACATATTAAAGAATGGAAACCATTTTCCAATCCATGAGTTCCTGCCCTACTTGTTTTGTTGTTAACATGTAGACAAACTTAAATTCACATGCATTGTGGAGGAATTTTCTACCAGATCTCTGGTCTACAATCAGCTAAATTTTTTAGGTTCTTGGTGCAATGCATGTTTTTTATCAAATACAGATGCATGCACACAAATGTCTCTTTCTTTCACCAACAACAAGTCATATACAAAATGAAGGGGAAAATAAAAAAAAACATATATACAGAACCATCATATGTAACCCTCCTCGTTTCTGCCATTTTCTGGTACAATAAAGAGAGGGTGTAGTTACCAAGGTAAAAGGAAGAAGGTTGAATCCACACAATGTCAACAATTGGAAGACATATAGGAGGTATAGTACAGTAAAATGTTCAGAAATTTTGAATGTCTATGAATGTAAATGATGAACATGACATTATGCAAATATAAGGTGCATGAGTGTTACATACATGTACAGTTTGCACCTTGGGGAGTTTGAAGGAACAGGGGAAAATTGTTACTGGCATAGTGAGTTACTAGTGTGGATTTTCAACCTCGTATTTTGTGGGTGTTGATCTTGGCTTTGTATTAATTATTCTACATGTTACAATGACATGTGCATTATGTGGTTCATTACCTATATAAGCTACACATGACTACCCCATATTAGAGTCTAGTTTAGGTATGATCTGGAATTGTGAAAGGAACCCACATCATCATTTTTTTAATATGCCTTCTTTTGGGAAGTGTTAGGGTCCTATAATAATAGGATTCATAATTTTGAATTGACTTTGAATAGTCTTGTAATATGTACATACTTTTCTTTCTGCAAATTGTTTTCCCATATTAGAAAAATAAAAAATGTAAAGAGGGTAAAAGTCCTAAAAGAAAAATGAAAGGACTTGAAAGAAAAAAATATCAAAAAGAATATAAAAATGGACCCCAAACAAAAAGAGATAAAAATAAATCATGAAAGTGATGCAAATCCAAATGTTTCTACTATTTACTTTTACTCAAAAATAAATATTGTGTGCAGCTTGTTAAAATGCCACAATCCATGAAGGTCAAACTACTTAATCTTGACCCTTCATGCTTTAAATTTCATGTTGTTAGATAGATAATAAGGATCTAGCCAAAAATTTTAATGTTGGCAGATCAGTAGTTGGTTATAGAATAATAAGGAGCTCAACAGTTTAATCTGAGCCCTTAGAAGAAATAAGGATAGAATTAGTTAGTTTGTTGTTTAAAATAAAAATGAGTAAGGGTTTGCAAGCTCAAATGCACCCATGTAAATGAAGAAAAAATGTTAGGGTAGCAGATGGGTAGGCATAACCAGTTTTCACAAGCATGGATAACAGATAATTGGCCATTCCATTTACTAATTTCCCTTCAAAATCATTCCCCTTGAAAAAATACCTTTTCCCCCTTCATTTTTCCCTTTTCTCCTCTTCCCCCTTGCAAAAAAACCCTTTTCCTAAGTTAAAACACATTTTTCCTTGGAAAAGTAAAAAAAATCCGTTTAGTAATTTTCTTTTATTTCGTAAAACCCATAAAAGTATTTTATCCTAAGTATAAATGTTGAAATTTTATATCGAGTCCCACAGTGAAGAAATATATCCCCGATATCAGTTTTTACACTATACTTAGTATATTTTACATCTCGCAATTACATTTCATTATTAACATTTTAATAAAATGTATTAGTTCCATTTATGAACCTTTACCCCATATTTTAATTAATTCCCATATATATCATTCCCCACCGATTATTTTTATTTAAACTATGGTTTAATATTCACTACATGTTATATATCCCTGACCCATTATGTATTATCCCCAGCTATTATAAAATTACACTTACCATAACCCTATTGGCATGTATAAAGCCCCAACCAATACATAAAATGTGTATCCCGCATAGTTTAAACCCCAGGCCCCACAGCTATACAATCTCACAACTCCATTGCATTATCCCATCCGTTAGATGATCACCCGCTAGATCTAACAGATACCAAAATTTGTCGCACATCCAATAGCATAAGAATTAACAATACCTCAACCATGTGAAATGCGTGGTTTGCGGAGTATCCCTCCTCGCTACATGGCCAATTCTTATTTGATTGCATCACCACAAATATTACCATTTACCACCTTTAGTGCTTGCGAAAACCATTCAGTTGTTTTCCTTGGCACGCAAACCACCCTATCAATTAAAATACACCTCTTCATTTAATGTGAACACTACTTGTTTAAAAAATGCATATAACCGCCCTTTGCTAATTCTTTCACCACTTTCTGTTACATTTTGTGTTGAAGAAGCACTGTCGATCTATTTCTAAGAAACCATATCACTGAACCGACCATATTTCAAGCCTTCTCACCTGCATTCAAGACCTCTGCTACTACAAGACATCATAGAACCAAATTGAAGCGTTTTAAAGACCTCTGAAGCTTCAGACAAGCCCTCTATTGTCTTAGAAACCCTCCTGCAAAGAAAATATTCATTTTTCCCAAGTATTCTTGAAAGAAACGACCTGTTCTTTATCTAAAAAGAAAATTAATCAGTAATTATATCAAATTAAGATTACTAGTTGTAGATATTTCTGAATGCTTATACTTATTAAGAAATTATTACTGTTAATCCGGTTAAGCTCCTCCTACTTAAACAAGCTATCAACTGAATAAATTCAAGTTAACATCGAAGAAAAAAACATAACATATCTCTACCAACAGATCTAGAATAAGCATATGCACACATTGAGAAAGTGACATAGTTATTTTTGGACGAATTGCCCCTGGAAAAACCCAATGTGAGAAAATTGGTCTCTGGCTGTTGGAGGGTTCTATTATTAAAAATATTTCTAAATACACAACTCTGGTTTCCAAATCTGGAAACCTCTATAGAGAAAACTCTAGATCTATAGCTCTTGGTTGATCTAGGACCAAAAATACTTAGTGATCCACACCCTCAAATGGGATTTACAGAACTCAGCCAGATCTATGCCTAGAAACCCTAGCGCTACCCCTGAAAGGCTCTATGTCAGCCTCTAATGCCCCTGACAGGCTCTGCGCCAGCCTTGGATGGCCTCCAAACCCTTAGCGCTACCTCTGGAAGGGACTGCATTACCCCAGAATGGGTGACGTAGTCACTGCGCTGCCCCTGAATGGTCTCTACACAACTCCTGAAGGGTTTCTTGAAAGTGACACTGTCCCTGCTCCTGGTGCTGCCTTTCTCTGCATTGTCCTTGAGCTCATATCTTCTCTATCTCTTTGTGTATTCTAGACAATGGGATCAAATCATCCCCTTTATCTAAATTCCCCTCTCTGCAGTTGAAGAAATTATAATTATTCATAGCAACCTCGCCCTAGAATCTCAGCTTAGCGTCAATGCTCTGCCTCTGTGTGCCTTTACAAATGACCCCAAGCGTTTCCTTTATATTTTTCTCGTTGAAAAATCAACGAGCATGATCAGATCTTGAATCAATGGCTAAGATTAAAAGAAATCTTAACCTCTATGACTTAATACAATTTCATGACATGTTTAATTAAATTCAGTTTAATTATTTTAGTTTCCTAAGTTTTAACTTAGAAAATGCATTAAAATAATTAATTAATTTAATATCTCCTAAACAAAATGAAATTTCCCAAATTCATTTCTAGGTCTTGTAGATCCGGTGAACTCTAGTCCTTCCTCAAAAATTGTGACTTAGAGCACAATTGATGCTACCCAAAATATGAAAAATCCCAACACTCCCTCTTAGCATCAAGGGTGTGCTCTAGCAATACATCACATTATACATTACATGAGTTTGAGTAATGGTTATGCACCGTTGAAGCTTGGCCTGCTGCCAATCAACTCTACACTGCTGCTACCATTCTTTACTGCTACCCATAACTCTGCCACTGCCACTACAACCATTGTATTGCAAATCTCTCTCAATATGTGTGATCTGTGCTTCTCATAGCACTGCCACTATTGATCTGTTGCACTACAACTTCATTTGTTCAGAGAAACAAGTCACATGGACTGCATCCTTATCACTGATGCTCCATAGGCTATAGATTTGTGCTAGAATCTAAATAATGATGCACAACTATATTTCTGACAACGTAATTAGACTCCCTCTACACTACTGAAGTCACATCAACTTCTTGTGTTGAAATCTATCATGTTGTTGCTGCAATGCATTGTCCCTCTGAAGCTCTCTGCGCTGCTGCAGCTATGCACTGCTTAAGCGGCACTGCTCTACGTTGTTGAAGTCACATCAGCCTATGCACTACTATTGATTCTACACTGTTACTGCTTTGCTCTGCATTGCTCCTCCCAGCCTTTAGATCTGTATCTGCTTCTGCTTCATTTATGATCTATGCACCCACTACTCCACTTGTCCCACTACTGCCTTAAGGCTGTCGTAGCTCGCTTGTGATCCAAGAGATGAGCTGCTCAAGGATCCCACCTTACTTCCATGTAGCTCCTCTACATATCCATGTCACCCTACCTCTCTGGTTCATGAGCACTCATGGCTACATCATCTCATGACCCATCATCTGCCACTATTGCTTTGGAAGGAGATGCTTCCTTGTCCTTCTTCTTTTCTAGACAATAGCTGGAAAAATGTCCCATTTCGCCACACTGGAAGAACTTGATCTTTGAAAGATCATTCTTATTCTTAGGTTGTTTCTTCGATGCTAAGGCTGCATATTCCTCCTCTTCCTTCTTTACTTTACTCAACCCAGGGTTGTGCTGCTTCTTGGTGAATCTGTGTAGTTCTTCTTGCCACAATATTGACCACAAGCTGTCCCAATCTGGGAGGTCTGCTCTGCCTAAGATACTCTAGAAAAATGTTTCCCACTCATTTGTGAATGCATTGAGGGCAGTATTGACTATCACTGCATCATCTACGGTTGCATCTGTTGAAATCAGTTGATCTCTAATTGCCTCCAATATGAAGAGGAAGTGTTCCATGACTTCTCCCTTGGTCATCATGAATGACCTCATTTGGGTCTCCAACAGTATTTTCCTTTGGAGAAACTTTCCCTCATAGAGGGAAGTCAAGGCCTTCCACATCTCATTATATGTCCTCTTCTCAGCTACGTGTGGTACAATATGGTCCTTGATACTATCCATAATCAGCCGCTTGGTATGCCCAACAACTTCTTTATGCTTCCTTTCTAGATCTGCATCTGTCGGTGTGGCCAGAGTCTACTCTGCATAGTCTCTTAGACCGTATTCCTCAAGGAAAATCATGATCCTTTCTTTCCACAATGAAAATTTTGAGAGGACCTCTAGCCTATCTTCATCACGCAATCCATGAGGAGCCATCTTCTCAGAATGTGTCAGAGCTCCTCCTCTCTACACTAGGGATCTCGATCTAGGGTCCTATATGAACTGGGTACCCTCTGCTCCCTTTGACACTTGATTTTCCTCCTTGGAAATCTACCAAATCAACTATGATTCCACTTCTTCTTTGATCTTCTGATAAAACTGCAAGTTTCCTTTGGCAAGAAACTCTCTTAGAAGCTAATCTCTTCCCAATCTTTGTCACTTGTTCTAAGGCTAAAAATTTGAAATCTTTAGAGTTTTAACACCACCAGCTCTTCTAAATTTTTGCAACTTTTCTGTAGACTTTTTCTAAATCTAACAGATTCAGATATGAATCACACTAGCTAGCTTAAGACCCAACCAACACTATTTTTGAGCTGCCTCTATGTAGTAATTGCGTGCGATTGCTAGGACATAGCACTGGACACATTACCCTTCCATATACATGAATCTGCTCCTGAAAATTGTGCTATCCCTTCATATATGCTTCTATGATACTTTTGTGGTTGCTTTCTGCAGCTAGATCCTTCAGATTCTTCAGCTGGTGACCCTTCTAGATCTACAATTTCTTGGATACAATGTATAAATTTCTGAGTCCTTATACTTATGCATAAATTATTAATGTTAATCTGGCTAAGCTCCTCCTACATAAACAAGTTATCAACTAAATAAATTCAAGTTAACATCGAAGAAAAACACATAACAGATCTCTATGAATTTAGATCTAAAATAAGCACATGCACACACTGAAAAAGTGACATAGTTATTTTTGGAAAAGCAGTCCCCAAAAAAACCCAATGTGGGAAAGCCGGTCTCTGCCTGCTAGAGGGTTCTATTATTAAGAATATTTCTAAATACACAACTCTAGGTTCCAGATCTAGAAAATGCTACAGAGAAAACTCTAGATCTAGAGCTCCTAGCTAATCTAGGACCAAAAATATTAACTGATGCATAGCCTCACATGGGAATCACAGAACTCAGCCAGATCTAGGCCTAGAAACCCCAGCGTTGCCCTTGAAAGGCTCTGCGTCAACCTCTGAAGCTCTTGATAGCCTTTGATGGCCCACAAACCCTCAGCGCTGCCACTAGAAGGGACTGTGTTACCCAAGAATGGCTGACACAGTCAGTGCACTGGCCCTAAAGGGTCTCTGCGCAACCCCTAAAGGGTTTCCTGAAATTGACGTTGTCCCTGTTGCTGTTGGTGCTGCTATCTTTCTTTGCACTGTCCTTGAGCTAATCTCTTCTCTGCCTCTTTGTGTATTCTAAACCTCGGGATCAGATCACCCCCTTGGTCTAGATTCCCCTCTCTGTAGCTAAAGCACTTCTGAGTATTCTTAGCAACCCCACCCTAGAATCTCAGCTTAGCTTCAATGCTCTACCTCTGTGTGTCTTTGCAAATGACCCCAAGCCTTTCCTTTATACTTTTCGCGTTGACAAATCAATGCCCATGATAAGATCTTGAATCAATGGCTAAGATTAAAAGAAAGCTTGATCTGTGTGACTTAAGACAATTTCATCACATGTTTAATTAAATTCACTTTAATTATTTTATTTTCCTAAGTTTTAACTTAGGAAATACATTAAAATAATTAATTGATTTAATATCTCCTAAACCAAATGAAATTTTCCAAATCCATTTCTGGGTTTTGTAGATCAAGTGAGCTCTTGTCCTTCCTCAAAATTTGGGACCTAGAGCACAACTGTTGCTACCACAAATACATAAAATCTCAACACTAGCAGACCAAGAAAGCCCTCTTGCCTTCCAAAATATTTTTCCGCATACCCTAAGCGATATTTTCACATATTCAGAGGCCTTAGATTGTTATAAATCACAAAGATTGAATAATTGAAGAAATTTAAGCCTCTATACACTTTAAGAAGGCCTCCTTTCTTACCAGTCCTTTCAGATAAACCCTAGACATATTTTGCAGAAACTCTAAAGTCCTGAAATTACTCTTTTGTTATACAGATTACAGTTTGGTTAATTGAATAAAGTTTAAAACCTTTTTGCAGACCATAGATAAAACCCTGATATCATCCTCAATCCTTCTGTAAACTGTTATAATTTTCCAGAGGTGCTCCTAAAGGCCTAAATCAGTTTTTTATAATTCAAAAAGTAATAAATTGATAAAATCAAATGGAAACAATGGCTTCCAAAGCAGTAGCATTTGTCACTTCACTAAAACCTCCTGTTGTGTATGTAGAGCACATTCCCTTGCCTGACAGAGACTTCAAGATTACTGACACGGTCACAAACTTTAACCTTCTTGAGCTCCATTGTTGGAGACAAGGAAAATTGATAGATCTTTTATTTGGGAGTCAAATTTGGCAAAATATGTTGTCCCACAAACCTTCCAATTCCCAGAATTGATTAGACTTTGTCAATCCTGTTATTTCTCTAATCAGAGAGCCATAATAAACAATAAAAAAAAAAATATATTTACCATTACTGCTCAGTGAATCAAACAGATGTTGCAGATACAACCTAGGCCTGATGAAATCCCTTTATCCATTGAGGCCCTCACTAAGTTATACCTAGATCTGGACTTCCCCAAGAGGTTCCAGATATTTTAAACTTTTATTCCTTCTTCTGTAGAAATTCCAGAGATAAATCCTCCATACCCTTTTGCAAAATTCCCTGAAAGGACAAGACATATCATCTCCATGTTGTCTTTTATTCTTAGTTATTTTACAAATGAACATGTTGATGCTGCAGTGCTAGGTTTTTTGTCTACTTTCACACCTGGTCAGCCTCCTGCTACAATTTTTAATTTTTCCCAATACTTTGCTGACAATATTCATGAATAGTTGGTCAAAATTTATTCTGAAGGTGTTTTCAAGTATTCCTCATTCTTATTCCATATTTTTTTATACTTTTAGTCTGAGAAATTTGCTATAAATCTTGAAAAGATTTACGTAGAAGGAAGCACACAATCAATCATATTTTGGAATTCCTTGATAAGGAAAGACTCCAATGAGTTCACTTAAATAGATTTTATTGATTATTTCATTCATCCTATGGTCAATTTGCTAAACAACAGCAGGAAACCCAGAATTAGTGAAGAAGTTAAGAAGGACCTACAGTTGTCAGAGCATAACAAGATAAGTGTTTGGTGTTGAGGTATAAAAGGTGTCTTTTCAATGCCTATTTATCCTACATTAATTATCAATCTGAGAACGACTTTTTTTTTCAAGAGTGTACTCTGTTTGAGGCTGCAATTTGAGCTAAGATTAATGATGTGAGAGATGTAGCACAATATTCTAAATACAAGAGTAAACAAATGCTTGAAAAGAAATCTAATTACAATAACATAACTCAAATACTCTGAAACTTAACTATTCACTCTGCAAAACATCAATCAAGGATACAGTAGCAATAACTCATTCCTTTAGAAATTGATGCAACTGAAATCAAACTAGAACAAGGCAATCAATCTGGGAACAAGGAAGCAATAACCAGTGTTCTCTACAGTTGACAGTCCTGCTCTCAAGCAATCAAAGGGAAATATAAATTGAACTAACTGCTGTTGAAAGTAAACGAAGAAGAACTCTTTTAAAAGAAAGAATTAGAAATGAACATAAATATGTAATTGAATGGCTATGTGCATAAACAACTAACTGTAACAATGTAAATAAAAAATCTTTCTGCAATCTAAAACTAATGAATTAGAAATGAACAACACTCTAGAATTGAACAGCAAATGCTAACTAATGAATATGAATAGCAACTCTGTACTTAAAGGAATCAAATAACTAATCCTACCAATCCTGTCGACTGCAAACGTTATTAAGTAATCGAAAGGAACAACAATCCAATGGAACAACGAATAGAGTTAAATGTTGAACATCAAAGCTTTATAAGTGATAACAAGATGAATGTTACATGAATTAAGATCATTGTTGAAATGGAACAACAATTACATTCATTAGCACGCACAGCAATATCATTAAGCAAATCGGTTAACTCTAGAATTGTAATGAAACCAAACACAATTATCACAAAACAATAATTAAAGGATAGAAATACAAACAACAGGTTAATTCCACTAGAGTGGGGCTCTTAGCACCAGTGAAACACGCTGGGCTACTTCAAAACTTGAGGAATAGAATGAAAACGCATCTTTGTATTAACTGAACATAAAAATGTTTACAATGACCGCTCTCTGATGACGAGAGTTAATAAAGTGCAAAATTACAAAAGGAATGTCTTTTATCAATGATTCAACCCCTTCAATCTCTAAAGGCATTACCTTATATAACAATCTCGATGGACAAGACAAGGAACGAGATAAGATTTTAACAACGATCCCTCAGGATCAAAGGATCCTTAGGGTTTCACTTCCTTTCTTTTTTTAGTTGTCACTTGATCTCTTTCGGCTGAAGCCGAGCTGTCCCCTGCCTTCTCTTAGCAATGCGTTCCGACTTTCTTCTCTTTGGATGGATATGGTCTATCACTGGAGGAACAACAGTCTCTCCTGCTTTAGCCTCGCCTTTGGTATAGCCGTTCACCTCGCTTAATTCCTGTTTTTCACAATAAAAGACATTTTTTAGTTACTTTTTAAAATAAACATAAATCTTTACAATTCTCCCATAATTCTGTAATAAATCACCTTTCTAAAGTAAAAAGAGTTATGTTTAAAGTAAAAGAATGAGAAAACACATGGTGAATTCATACCTTTTCCAACGCTCAACATACCCCCATGCTTACCTTTTTTCATGTCCTCATAAAAACCATAGTTTACATGCAAAGCAGTTAAAGAATAAGCTGGAGAAGGTTTTTCATCAAAAGGCCTAAAACCATCCATTGCAGCTAAAGCTTCGAAGACATGTCCTGTCTTTTCTTCAGGTATTTCATAGATGGCTTTATAATCTACTGCAGGATACCATGCAATGGGGCTTTGAAACCTACATCCTAGCCAGAATGGGCCTTCCCCCAAAATGAGGTTGCTATAGAGAACCAAGTGGTCTGCAGCTAATCCAAAACATTTATAGTTAAATTGCTCTCTATTTTGAATATTTCGATTGGAAATGCCCCATCGGACCTTAGCTACTATGTAGGCTTGGTTTCTAATAGACAGAAAATATTCTATCCCATTCAAGACAATTGCTTTATGGACAGGCCCCAGTGCCTGGATAACACCTTCTCTTGTCATCAAATTCTTCTGCCTAGCCCATAATTGTAATGGGTGTTTTGGTTCACTCCTAACCCACAAGTCTAACTCATTTTCTTGCCTTTGAAAAGCATTATAGGCTTTGAGCCATTTTAGCTGATTAACAACAAATGAAATAAATTCTTGGTATTGGATGTCACCCACAAAAGGGTTGGGATTTGTCTCACTATCATTTTCCAATATAAGATTATCCAAATAGAACTCACACAGGAGACGTTGTACCTTAACTGATCCAGGTGGATATTGGTGGTCACCCGCATATTCCACTTGGGGCCCCACCATTGTCTCTTTCAGTTTTTCAGATTCATCACAACTTATTATTTTTAGCATTTTTTTGGGTCTTGAACTTACAGAGCCTTTTTGAGGCCCTAAATGACATTTTTTGGAAAAACATAGAGCAACACAGGTCAAGAACCATGTTTCTCATTCAAAATTTGTAGTCGTCGGATAGAAATTTCTAACGAGGTATGGTACACGTCAAACGAATATCATATGCCAAAGTTACACCCCTGGGAAGTTGAAACACCAATTTACCTAAACGGGGCCCATAGTTTTGGTGCGTCATCTCCTAGGGTTAGGGTTTTGGATGTTTAGGATTTCCCATTGTTTCTAAATAATAAATAGGCCCTCTAACCTCATTGTAACTCAGTTCAAAGGGATGTAGCTGCCACATCTCTTCTCAAAGATAGCTACCATCACCGTAGCTAGTTTTATTTCCATTCTGTCTGTAAGCAAATTTCAGTTCCTTGATATTAATGAAATGAAGTTTTATTTCCGATGAATCTTCGTATTTATGGTTATATGTTTATTCTGTTACGTTCCTGCATAAATCCGGATCAGTGGTATCAGAGCAGTCTGCTTTTTCTCGATCTTTATTTGCATGTCCACAACGAGGTCGGGGTATAAGGAGTTAGGGCTCGATCTAGTGGAACATTTGCAAGATCAGCCTCGCAAACCCCGACGGACGCCCATGGGGGACGAAAAGAAAGATGAGGGAGCAGGAGATCCTATCAAAATATTGCTCAAGGAGGCCCTAGAAAAAGAAAGGAACGTGACGATGGATAACTTTGCCCAGATCCTTCAACGGTTGCCCACCAGTGATGCATCTGCATCCAACAGCCACTGTGGAGGTGTGACTCCTTTTAAGGTACAAGTAAATTTTGACATTCCCATATTTGAGGGTCAAACAGATGCAGATGCCGTAGATAGATGGTTGAATCTATTAGAAGGATATTTCTCAGTTCATGACTTTTCCGACAGGGGGAAGATTATTTTTGCACTCCTCAAAGTTGCCCCCCATGTCAAGGACTAGTGGGAAAGCCACTGTGAGAAAAATGATGAGATAGAACCCTCTCTATTCTCGACCATACCCAGTTGGAATTATTTCCGAGACACCATCAAGGAACAAAACTATCCCATGGGGAGCTATGAGGACAAGTACATACAATGGACCATGCTGCAACAACAAAGGGATCGAGATGTGCATGAGCTGACGAATCTATTCCATACCCTACGCACCAAGTTGGGTATCAAAGATTCAGAGAAACATCTGGTGCTAAAGTATCACAGTTGTCTACAAAGATACATTTAGGAGGAAATGGAGTTCCTTGACATCTCCTCGCTTGGTATGGCATATCGGTATGCTGCCAAGATTGAGCAGAAATTCAAGCAGAAGAAGCAAGACTTTGGATCTGCGAATCAAAAGAAAGGGAACGGTGCTCCCAAACCGTAGAACAAAGGACAGAGCCAAGGCATGGTGACCCAAGACAACCTGTCAAAGCTACAAGCAAAGAACAACACCACAAAGCCAAAGAAGGACAGGGGAAAGTGGTGTGAGTTCCATAAGAGCTCCACTCACAACACAAGTGAGTGTCGAGCCAAGCAGTCGCTGGTGGCCGAGATGAGAGCTTCTGAGTCAGATGTATGCTCTAACTCTGAATCAGAACTTGACAAAGGGAAACATATTATTGATGCAGAGCCCAATGCCACTGTTGCCACTACGAAGATCCAGAAGGAGGAACCAGAAGATCCAGAGGAGGAGGAACGTATCTTCCACTCCCATATGTGAGTAAAGGGCTCCCTAGTATGGTTCATTGTCGAAAACGGGAGCCAAAAGAGCCTCATTTCAGTAGATGCCGTGAAGAGGTTGGGCTTGTCGACCACAGCTCACCCACATCCATACACCATCGGGTGGCTTCACCAAGGATGAGATCTCTACATCAGCTAGTAGTGCCACCTTCCCTATAGCATCAAGCCCTTCACGGATGAGGTATTATGTGACGTTGCTTCTATTGATGTTTCTGATGTATTATTAGGAAAAATATACTTGTGGAAGCGTCATGCTATGTATGAGTCTTGGCCTTGCGCTGTTATTGTTACTTTGGGAAATAAGTTGTACAGGATACCAGAGAAATTTTCTCTCTAGCTATCTCTTTGATTTCTTTTATAGCTTATGCGATAGCTCATTTCCCAAACCAGGAAATTCGTTTTCTTGATGATCCGCCCCCAGGGCAAGAAGAAGACTGTGGCCACGACCTCCAGACAGGGCTCCTCTGCACAACAGCAACAAATGGATAAGGTTGTGGAGGAGTACGGGGACATATTCACCTCACCCACAGGGGTTCCTCTGCACTGTCAGGTCGGCTTCCTTTTGGGTCGATACGACCCGAAGTGTTGCTACCCAATGGACCGATCTATCGGCACTCTGTTCTAGAGAGTTATGAAATCAGCGAGAGGATCAGGAGGAAAGGTACGTTAAGCCGGTTCATCGCCTGTGGGGACGATGGGCGTGTTGGTACGGAAGAAGGATGGGAAGACAGAACTACTGTATTGACTCTGCATCAACGAAGCAGATCCTTTGTACGGAATAGGTACCGGAGTCACGGATTGACAGCACGGACCTTTCGATAGGTACGAAAATATTTTGTAAAAGATCGACTTGAAAGTCTAGAAGTATCACGAGTACCAATTGAACCCTGGAAGTGTGTGGAAAGGCACTACTATTGCAACTTCAAAGCTAAGGAAGGCCTTTTTGAATGGCTGGTCATGCCTTTCGGGTTGACGAATGCTCTCACAACTTTCATGAGGATGATGGATGACATCTTGCAGCCATTCACCAACTCATTTGTAGTGGTGTATTTTGATGACATTCTAATCTTCAGCCAGACTTGGGAAGAGAAACTTCACCACATCCGACAAGTCCTCCAAACACTGCGGAAACACAAGTTGTGTGCCAATTTAGAGAAGTGCTCTTTTGGCATGACCCTCCAACCAAGATCCAAGTCATTCGGGATTGGCCAGCCCCAACCACTATAACAGAGCTTTGCAACTTTCTGGGTCTTGCTAATTTCTACCGTAGGTTCATGTTGGGATTCTCTCATATCACTTAGCCCTTGAGTCAAGTCACCAAGGGAGGAGCGAGAGCAAAATTCTTTTGGTCAGAACCTCAATAGAAGGAATTCACAGAATTGAAAAATCGCCTCTGTTCTGCCCCAGTGCTCACATTACCAGACTTGCAACAACCATTTGAGATTGAGACAAGTGCCTCTGACTATGCTATTGGGGCAGTTCTTACTCAACAGGGACATCCAGTGGCATATCACAGTGATACATTGTCTGACACAGTTCGCAAGTATCCCACTTATTAAAAAGAAATGTATTTCATTGTGCAAGCTTGTCGACAATGGAAGCATTACATTTTGGAGAATGAAAAAATCATCCACACAGACCACTGGCCCCTGCAGTTCATACAAACAGAAGGGAAGTTGCAGAATGATCACCATCAGAAGTGGTCCACATATCTGCAACAGTTTCATTTGAACATCAAGTACAAGAAGGGTAGAACCAATAATGTTGCAGATTGCCTCAACAGACCATCGATCGTGGCGCTCACCACTGTTCTGAACTCTTGTGGACACGAGAATTCTGATTGGCCGCTTCTCTACGAGAGCGACCCAAAATTTGGCGACACTTAAAAGGCACTCTTGGGGGGTACGCAAGTTCCAAATTTTCACCTCCAAGATACACTTTTATGTCACCTAGGACACCTTTGCGTTCCTTCAAGTGAGCGTGCCAAGATGATATGTGAAGTACACTACAGTCGAGTCGATGGGAATTTCGGGGTCGAGAAAATAGTAGTTGTACTGTAAAAGTATTTCTATTGGCCGAACCTTCGAAAGGATGTTGAGAAGCACATCAGATCTTGCACTGTCTATGCCATTGCCAAACCTACCATCAAGAAGGAAGGCCTATATACTCCACTACCTACCCCTAGTCAACCTTGGAAATCCATCTCCATGGATTACATGTCGGGAATGCCTTCTACTAAGCATGGAAATGACTGTGTTTTTGTGGTCGTCGACAGATTCTCGAAGATGGTCGTTATGGCGGCCTGCAAGAATAATATCACAGGAGAAGCCACTGCTAAACTCTTCTTTGAACGAGTGTGGGTGCACATTAGGATCCCACAGCCTATCATATCAAATCGGGATAGTAGGCTCCTCAGAACATTTTGGTCCAGCCTCTGGTCAATGCTAGATACCAAGCTCACCAAGTCCACAACCTTCCATCCCCAAACAAATGGCCAGATAGACGTTGTCAATAGAATGATTGTACACATTCTGTGTATGTACAATTCAAAGCATCCACGGACATGGGATGAGATCCTCCCCTATGTATAAAATAGTTATAATTGGGCTCTCCACAGTTCAATTTGCCATAGCCCCTTCCAGGTGGGCTTGGGATTCCAGCCACTATGTCCCATTGACATAGCCATGCCATTTGCAGCTACTCAGGCCGATTCGGCTCATGTCCAGTCTGAAGTCGAAAAACCAAATAGATTCATCAAGAAAATTAAAAAAATCCTCCAATAGGTTCATGACATATTGGATAGAGCCAATGCTAAGTACGAGCAATGCCATGATCAACACTAGGTGTCACACAACTTGCAGGTGGGCGACAAAGTATGGCTACATTTGCAGAAGGAGCACCTCACTGGACCCCATTGCAAGCTTCACCAACTCCAATACAGGTCGTACACCATCACTAAGGCTGTAGGGAACAATGCCTTCGAGCTCAGTATTCTACCATTCCTCAGTCTCCACCCAGTATTCAATGTGGACCGCCTTCGTCCTTACTTCCCGCCTCTCCTGGACACCTCTGACATTGCAGAACAACTCACACCAATAGAGTTAAACCCAGACTGCATGGAACAAGGCACCACGGATTGTATCATGGACATGTAAATCAAGAAAATTTGCCAACAGAAGATCCAACTGTATCAGGTTGTCAAAGCTGGCGAACTCCTACACTAAGGAAAGTGGTTCACTAGGGACCAAGTTCAACAGAAATTTCCACATCTCATGGAGGAACTTAATGCAATGGGGACCATTGCTTCCTAAGGGGGGAGGAATTATCTAGGGGGATATTGGTGGTCACCCTCCTATTCCACTTGGGGCCACACCATTGTCTCTTTCATTTTTTCAGTTTCGGCACAACTTACTATTTTTAGCAGTTTTTCAGGTCCTGAACTTCTAGAGCTATTTTGAGGCCCTAAACGACTTTTTTTGCGAAAATGGAAGGAAACATGGGTCGATGGATTGATGTCGCTCATTCCAAATTTTTAGTTCTCGGAGAGATCTTTCTAACAAGGTATGGTACGCGTCAAACATAAATTGTATGCCAAAATTACACCCCTGGGAAGTTGAAACACCAATTTACTCAAACGGGGCCCATAGTTTTGGTGCTTCATATCCTAGGGTTAGGGTTTTGGCCGTTTAGGATTTCCCATTGTTTCTAAATAATAAATAGGCCCTCAAGCCTCATTGTAACTCAGTTCAAAGTCCTATAGCCACCACATCTCTTCTCAGAGATAGCTACCAGCGCCCTAGCTAGTTTTACTTCCATTCTGTCTATAAGCAAATTTCAATTCTTTGATATTAATGAAATGAAGTGTTATTTCCACTGCATCTTTGTATTTATGGTTATATTTTTATTCTTTTGTGTTCATGCATAAATCCGAATCATTAAACCCATAGAGTTTGCAACATGTTACAAAATCATCTATAGTGTTTAACTCTATAGATTTTCCTGCCCTAACTGCTTTAATTTTTAACTGTAAATATCTCTCTAATAAAAATAAAGCATAATTCTTGGTAGGGCATCTACAAGATAAAACATCTTTGTATAATGAGAAGATAGTATCCATTCGATTCTGGGCTATTTTTAATTTATTCATTACCTTTTCGGCCTTCTCCCCTGCCTTTCGACACTTCTCATAGGCGTCAGCCTCTGCTGCATGGATGATCTTCATCTGCTACTACAACTCCTCGTATTTTCTTCTAGAGACAGTATCTTCTTCAATTTTTTCCCTTTCCTGTCGAGCCTGTGCCAACTCCTCTTGGAGTCTGGCTAATGTAGGATCACTAAAAGTGTTTTGACTACAGGCTTGTGCATTTTCAATCGAGGTTGCTCCATCTGGAGCAGCTGCATCTAGAACATCTGCATGTTATTCCATATCTTCATGATTAGGCTCAGCCTGGTTTTCCATAGTCTCTACAACTTGGGGCTTTGTTTTAGTGGCCACTTTCCTCTTTTTCGGGGCTCGTTTGGTGACTATGCTTCTCTTCTTTGGGGTTTCTTTAGGCATCTTTTTCATTTTACGAACCCTAATAGTCTGCCTAAGTTGTTCCACTAGCCTATGAAGCTTCTACCGTTCCCTCCAAATTTTATCAAGTTCAGTTTCTTTCTTCCTCTTCCTTGATGGAACGACTGTTCCTTTTTATAAACACAAATGCTCAGCGGGGGTTTTTTCCTCAGTAGCTGTGTCTTCGTTTGTTCTTGCTTCTCTATTTTCTTCTTGGAACACTTCTTTAGTGTTCATATGTTCCCGGCTACATTCTTCAGGGGTAATTATCTCAATTGGCTCTACTATTCCCTGAGAATTTTCAGTTTGGAACACTGCTTCAGTGTTCACCTCTTCCTGTCCATGCTTCTCAGGGGATGTAACCCCAGCTGATTCTATTGTTCCATTAGGGTTTCCTCCTTATATTTCATCCGGCATTCCCTCAGCCATTTCTTTATTGGCAACAAATTGCTCTTGAAATTGGTTGATATCAACATTAAGGTTTAGTGGGTTGTGGGGCTGCACATATTCAGTTATGTTGGCCAAAATTTGGGCCAATTTGTCCTCTTGTGAAGGGATTTGTGGTGAACTTGCAGTGGTGGTTTCGGGAGGCTCTTCCCCTTCTCTTTCATTTTCACTACTGCAATTATCTTCATCCTCTTCACAGGTATGGTAACTACCTTCTTCCTCATCAGATTAGTGAATCTCCCCCTCTACACTAGTATGAGGACTTCCTTCTTCTTCCTCAATTCCCTCTACTTCATCATTTCATTCTCCTGCGGTGCTTTGTTTCTCACTACTGGTGCAGTGACTTTGTTCCTCACCATTGGTGTGGTGGCTCATTTCTTCTTCATCATCATCAGTGTGGGGACTCCCTCCTTCCAATTATGGGGGTTATTCATCCTCCGAGCTGGGCAATTCCAAGGGCTGGCTACTGCTACCCGGAAGGCCTTCTATCATTCCCCTACTTCTTTTTGAATGGGAGGATTGTCTATGTTTTGATGGCTCTGCTGCTGTGCTAGCCATTCTCTTTCGTTTTGGGGTAGGTAAGGCTAATTCTCCATAAATCGAAAGTATCAGTTCTTCCCAACTGGTCTATTGTTGGGCAAGGCTGTAACTTACGATCAATATGATTAAGGAATGGTGGCTTACCACCATGTCTGTGTGCCAATATTTTCTTATACTACAGGCAACATCATGCAGTAAGGAATTTAAAAATGCAGGTAATTTTATAGTACATTTTTTCTTTAATACCACCAATAACTTAAGGTGGCGAGGTCTTACCACGTATTTTCTTCCATCGCATGTTATATAGGCCTGTAGTACTTTTCCCAATTCTTTCCATGGTTCTCCCAATGATGCTGGCTGAACTCCTTTTCCTTTGACAACAAATGTCTGTCCTTCTTCCTGGAAAATGTTCAGGGCTTCTTGAAGCCTGACCTTCTTATGAGTCCATATGGTTCCTTCCGCTGGTAGACCAGACACCTCTGTGATTATTTCATCTGTTACTACTATCTGTCTACCTCTAACCATGGAGTAACCTTCCTGCAAATTCTGTAAAAACTCGATAGCTACTATTTCATGAGGTTTTTGTAGCCTTGTGAGGTATGTAAACGATCCCAATTTTTCTAGAATTTCTCGTGTAGCATCAGAAACAACCAGCACCTGCGGCTCATTTTCAATTGGTCGACCTCCCATCTTCTCTGCACGCTGTTAATTCCTTACAAATGCACAGGAATGCAATGGAACAGCACATCATTTAGTAAATATCAGAATAATACCGTTAAGTTTTTATTATTACCAAGAATATATGGATTTGATTCGCGGGCAGGTAAAGAAATATAGGCATTTGATCTACATGCAGTCATTAAGAGGCATCCGCACCCCCCCAGAAGGATTCTTGAGTAAGAGGTTTATGGTAAAGTCGCACTCGATGACCGTTTACTTTGAAGGAATGTCCAGATCCATCAATGGTGGTTAATGTAATGGTGCCATTATCATGCACTTTTTGTATCTTGTAAGGTCCAATCCATCGTGTGTGGAGTTTCCCTAGAAAATCCTGAAGCCTGGAGTCATATAGGAGTGCCCAATCTCCTTCATGGAAGATTTTTTCTTTGATGAGGGCATCATGCCATTTTGCTCTCTGTTGTCGACTTAATGTAGTGTGCTGAAGAGCAGAGAGCCTCATTTCATCCAACTCATTGATTTGCTATAATCTTCTGGCCTAGGCTTCATTTAAGTCTAAACCCAACTCCTGTGCTATTCTTAATGTCTGAATTTCAAATTCTATTGGAAATATGGGCTATTTTCCAAATACAAATTTATATGTTGAATACCCTGTAGTACCTCTCCATGTTGTTCGGTACACCGACAAGGCTTCTAGCAATCTGTAAGCCCAATCACGTCTGTGTGAGGCAACTATTTTTGTCAATATAGATTCGATTACTTTATTCGTGCTCTCTACCTGGACGTTTGCCTGTGGGAATGATCAATATCATTCCCAATAATGATATTCTAATGGCTGAGGTATGATCAATAATTCTGGGAATGGTGGAGAAGAGGTGGTTTCTTGTTGTGGAGTTTGATGTTGAGTTTGTTGTTGAACCACCTTCTCTTTTTGCAATGTTTGTTCTACAGGTAACGGATCTTCAGTGTGAACATTTTTGTCTCTCTTTATTTCTACTATGCGCCCAGACCTCAATTGAAGGTCATTACCCTTAGTTCAGTTTCTAATTCTGGTGGTTCCATTATTTGGACAGACTGAACTGGCCTATTGTTTGGGTTTGGTTGGGTTGGGCTGGGAGTTGTGGTCTTAAATTGGTCTGGGGGTTTTGTGGCAATGGATAAGGAGCTGGAAGTGTAGGTTGAGATAGGGGGGTTGTTCTGGCTGGCTGATTTTTAGGTCTTTTCCAGTTTGACTGCTAGGCTTGACTCTACAAAGTGGACGGGGACCATTGTGTTGGATAAGCATTGTTTTGCCAAAACGGTGGGTAGAAAGGAAAATTTGGCCAATTAGTTTGGTTTTTTTTATTTGGCCATGATGATGGAGGAAATGGCTGTTGTGACCAATTGGGGAAAGGTGGCTGATTTTTCCACATTCCATTATATTTATGAGCATTATATTAAGGAGGCTGAAATGAAGAAAATGGATCAGTTGGCATACCTGATTGTCATGGCTGCCATTGTCGACGCTGATTAACTAAGCATACCACTTTTGATTCTTCTTCTTCCTCTTTATATACTGCATTTAACCTAGGAAGCGAGGGACACCCTTCTGTGGGGTGATATTTCGTGCAAATGGCACAAACTTTGATTACATCGAGCTGGCACTCTTTCTGGCTGTGTTTCTTCCTGCATTTAGGACAGAATATTGCCAAAAATTTTTCTACTTCTACTTCCTTTTTATTGGCTTCCATAGTGTCGAACTGCGTTGTTAGAGTCCCTAGAATATATGTTTTAAGATCTTCCAACAGATTGCCAATATCTGCACGAGTTACACCTTCACTGGAGGTCTTATTATCTCTTGTGGTCATGTCACATTCTGTTGATTTTAGCCTTGTATTGCCTCTCGAACTCCTGATACACAAATCAATAATGTTAGCATAACTTTCCCGATATATATCACCTTTTCCCATAATATTTAATGTTTCAACCCATTGATCCTTCATCCCCCTAATTAATGTTGTCTTCAGGACATTATCAGGTAAGGGTAAAGAAGCATAAGGAGATCTCTAGAGGTTGTATTGAAACTGTTCCACATATTCCTCCAGAGTTTCATTGGGTTTTGCTGTCATTTGAAATATTTCATCATCTTTTAGTTCCCGAGACCTACAATAATCATGATATTTCTTTAGAAACGCAGATTTCATCTGATCCCAATCATTTATAACACCCCCACCTAGCCCCATAAACCATCGTAAGGCTACTCCATTTGATGTGGAGGGAAATAGTTTTAATTTTTGGGGATCGGTGGTATAGTCATACCCCTTGCATAGTACATCGAATTCAAACAGAAATGCATCTGGATCTTTCAATTTCAAGCCATGAAATGTAGGAATATGTTGAATATGAATGGATTTCATAGGTGCATTAACTGCAATATGCACTATGGGATATTGGAGTGTGGAAGTTTGCTGAGGTGTTTGCTGGTTCTGGTTCTGATTCTGGGCCATTTGATCAAATATGTGCCAATATCCTTCTGGGATCTCAAGGGAATTTTTAGGCTGACTAGAAGGAATAGGAATGACCTTGAAAGCACTCCTTTGATATGGGATAGTAAGTATTCCTTGCTGGCCTACTGTCTGAGGAGATTCAGGTCCTTTGTTTTGAATGAGGTTGACAGCGCTTCCCTTATCTGGGCTGCTCAATATATGGACTATTTCAAGAAGAGATTTTGGTTATTCTGTTTCCCCTGTCTCCCCTTCTCCTTCATGGAGATTACTAGAGTTCCCTTCTTGTGGAGAAATTAGGCAGGGATTCTCAATTTCTTGGGAATCTTGCTCAATTCCTTCCGTTTGACTATGTATCTCAACAAAGGCTACAGATGGTGACTCTGTGGCCTAAAGGGAACTAGTAGGCTGTCTAGAAATAACTTTCCTAGGTCCTACTGATGGCTGAGATTTAGTTTTCTTAAGGATTTTGTCAGTGAAAGTTGTTCGCCCAAGGGTCACTGTTCCCTTATATTTTTTGGATTTAGGAGGAATTTTGTTTTGTTTAGCTTTTCTATTCATTCAAAAGAACAAGCATTCATTCCTACCTAAAGAAATAATTTTACGCAATTCTGCTGTGAAGCGGGCAGTGAGCAAGTATGTTCCTTGCTCGGTGTGCAGGTTCTTACCTTCCATCTTTAAAACCCAATTCTTCCCAAGCAGAAAAAAATTTCAAATGTGCATCAATCCTTCTAAATGGCATGCACTCTCCCCAGCAACGGTGCCAAAATGTTGAGGTATTAAAGGTGTATTTCCAACGCCTATTTATCCTACATTAATTATCAATCCGAGAATGACTTTTTGTTTCAAGAGTGTACTCTGTTTGAGGCTGCAATTTGAGCTAAGAGTAATGATGTGAGAGATGTAGTACAATATTCTAAATACAAGAGTAAATGGATGCTTGAAAAGAAATATAATTACAATAAAATAACTCAAATACTCTGAAACTTAAGTATTCACTCTGCAAAACATCAATCAAGGATACAGTAGAAATAACTCATTCCTTTAGAAATTGATGCAACTGAAATCAAACTAGAACAAGGCAATCAATCTGGGAACGAGAAAACAATAACCAGTGTTCTCTATAGTTGACATTACTGCTCTCAAGAAATCAAAGGGAAATATAAATTGAACTAACTGTTGTTGAAAGTAAACGAAGAATAACTCTTTTAAAAGCAAGAATTAGAAATGAACAATAATCTGTAATTGAATGGCTATGTGCGTAAATAGAAAACTGTAAAAATGTAAATAAACAATCTTTCTGCAATCTGAAACTAATGAATTAGAAATTAATATCACTCTGGAATTGAACAGCAAATTCTAACTAATGAATCTGAACAACAACTCTGTACTTAAAGGAATCAAATAACTAATCCTACCAATCCTGTAAACAGCAAACGTTATTAAGTAATCTAAAGGAAAAAAAATCCAATGGAACAATGAATAGAGTTAAATGTTGAACAACAAAGCTTTATAAGTGATAACAAGATGAATGTTACAGGAATTAATATCTTTTTTGAAATGGAACAGAAATGAAATTCATTAGTGCACACAGCAATATCATTAAGCAAATTAGTTAACTCTAGAATCGTAATGAAACCAAACACAATTATCACACAACAGTAATTAAAGGATAGAAATACAAATAGAAAGTTAATTCCACCAGGGTCGAGACCTTAGCACCGGTGAAACACTGCTGGGCTACTTCAGAACTTGAGGAATAGAACGAAAATGCGTCTTTGTATTAACTGAACATAAAAATGTTTACAACGACCACTCTCTGATCATGAGAGTCAATAAAGTGTAGAATTACAAAAGGAATGTCTTTTATCAATGATTCGACCCCTTTAATCTCTAAAGGAATTTCCTTATATAAAAATCTCGATGGACAAGACAAGGAACGAGATAAGATTTGAACAGTGATCCCTCAGGATCGAAGGATCCTGAGGGATTCGCTTCCTTTCTTTTCTTAGCTATCACTCGATCTCTTTCGGCTGAAGCTGAGCTGTCCCTTGCCTTCTCTTAGAAATGCATTCCAACTTTCTTCTCTTTTGCCAGATATGGTCTATCACTGGAGGAACATGAGTTTCTCCTGCTTTAGGCTCACCTTTGGTATAAATGTTCACCTCGCTTAATTCCTGTTTTTGACAATAAAAGGAATTTTTTAGTTACTTTTTACAATAAACATAAATATTTAGAATTCTCCCATAATTCTGTAATAAATCACCTTTCTGAAGTAAAAAGAGTTATGTTTAAAGTAAAAGAATGAGAAAACACATGGTGAATTCATACCTTTTCCAACGCTCAACAATTGGTACCTGTACCAAAATCATACTGAGATAAGTGTATATGGATCAAGTATTGTTTCATATAAACTGCCCAAATACCTCCCTATGAGGTTATTTTCCCTTGAGTACATAAGGCAGATTCTTAATTCAAAGGAAATTAATTTCTTGGCAGCAAAGAGGAAGACGCAGTTCAAATTGAAAAATCGGGTTGGCCCTTTTATCTGTAACAATAGAGATGTATGTCAAGAGGCTCAAAAACATTTGTAGGAATTCAATTTCAGTCACAGTTTTCTGTGGTATTATGATCCTCTTGGAGTTATAAGTAAAATGAGAGTTAAATGCAAACTCACTCCCTATGTACATGAAAATAAACCAGACATAGAGAAATTCTCCAGCTAGTATGAATGGTTGGAGAACTCCTTGGTAGAGGTAGAGAAGCAAAGTGACACTAGTCAAACTTTGCAAACTCCAGCCCAAGAAGACAGGAATGCAAAAAGAAACATAGAGGAAGGATCATACACTGGAGATTATACAACTGAAAATAAATTTAAATTAAGATACAGTAAAAATATAAAGTTAAAACCTGTCAATAAATAAGTGTAAACAATAGAGGTGATTGAAAATAAATAGCAGCAAAGGATAATGCACCTCCTACAATAATTGAAGAAGAAAAACAACCTAATACTTCAAACACTCAACTTATTCGGAAGCAGCACAGTGTCAAAGTTTCCTCATATAAAAAATCAATAGAAAAAGAGATGGATATCGAAGAAAGATACAAAGAAATCAAAGCCAAAAATGAAGAAATTAAAACTGAAATATACTCTCAACATCTGAAAAAAAATTCCTGCAATCTAGAATAGGCTACTTTCTACCTTTTAATATAAGAATAAAAAGATGCAAATGACATTTCCTCAACCCAAAGTTCAAACTCCCAAGTCATCTTCTTATTACAAAAAGACGGATTTTGAATTCTTGGCCCAAGATATTCATCCTCTGGACCAAACTAGGTTTCATAAGCAGGAAAGGGAGATGATCTATTCTACAATGACCACCAAGGCCATGAGTGTACAGAAGCTGCAAAACTCTCTTGCAAATATTGGAGATCAGCTGAAATTGGAAAAGGCATCTTCACAGGAAAAAGACAATAGAATTAAATCTTTGGAAGAATTAGTAATTGAAGTAGGATTTGATCCTAAAAATGTCAAAGTTGCGGATGAATTGATAAAGAAGAAAAATGCATACATTGGTGCATTAAATAAACTTCTAAAGTTCCCCCCTACAAAACAACCTCAAGCAAAGGATGTATTACAGGATACAAATTTGAAAGATGAGATTATGAATCTCATTATACAGTTGACTGCTCAAATAAAGGAAACAGAGAATGAAATGGACAAGTTGGTCCAGCAGAAAGAAGCAAGCAAAGAATCAGTCCCAGTCATTATCATTCCTATAGTCACTATTGTTGTACATTCCACACTAGCAGAATCACTAGCTCCTACAGTCCCCATGGCTACAACATTACCTATAACTTCATAAACTACTTCAACAACAAAATCTTCAACAAGAGCAGCACAACATTCAGATGAAGCAAGAAATTTAGTAAAATCTATGTAGGACATGTCAATTCAGACTAATGATACTAATAGACTTAAAGAATAGCTTAAAATTATTGAAGATGAAAAGAAACTTGCTAAGATAATGCATAGGACGCCAATCTTCCTTCCTCACAAGGTATTCCAACAGGGAAGGTAATCTACAAGAATCTTGAAAATTTATTTTACCTACAGCATGAGGTGAAACACATATTTATCAACAAGCCTACATTCTCAAAATACACTGATGAAGATGAAATATTCAGGAGGATGATGAAGATCAAATTTCCAAAGGCTGAACTTTGGGGAAAAAATGACTTATTTTTAGTGAAATCAGGTTGCAGTAAGCACATATTAGTAAAAATAAAATAGAGAATGTTTTTTTCACATTTACAGTTACAATTTTGTAGTTAAATGAGGACAATAAACAGTGAATGAGTATCAGGTGAAAGCGTATTAGTTCAAAGTCAATGTTTAGAGTCAAATAAAAAATTACAATGCAGAGGTAAAGCTGCTAGCTTACAGGATACTTCACTATCTAGCAGCAACCTTAGTCGAACAACAAAGAGAGAAAAAAACAACAGATTGAAGACAACAAATAGTAATTTCAATAAAACAGGGACACCTATCATTAGTTATAAAGTTGTCACTATCTTCTTGCATGAAGATATCTCTTGTTCCATGAATAATTCCTAAGTTAGCTTTAGGATATTTTGTAAGATTTTTTGTATAAATACTTCTCATTTGGAAGTATTGAGTGTGGATGAATTGCTGAACATTTCTATAGTTGTACTATTCTGAACCTAAGGGTGATTGTACCAATTTCAAGTTAGCAGACTAGATTAAAGCAATAAAGCATCGTATTACAGGATTCATGTGTTGGGCCACTATAGTGAAGTATTTTCACTTGTTTCTTTTTCAATTTATTATGTTTTTCATCAATACTTGTATGTTGTTCTAAATCTAAATGATAAATAAGGAATGTTATTTCAGAATATGTTAAAATCACTCTGTCTTGAACTACTTATCATTTACATGTTTTCCAATGATATCTAGAATAAGGAACCCTTATTTGCTCCCTAGTTTCGATTGATATCTGCATTTTCACTCATTATTCGGATTTGAGAACCCTTAATTGCTCTCTTACCGTGATTGAAACCATTTTCACCATCAGCCTTGAAGATCTGAAGTAACTGAACTATCTTGCCTTGTAAAAATTTCCCTTTAGAACTTGATCCTGATCTAATTGCTTGACACATTGACTCCATTAGCCTAATGGAATACAGACCTACATATATCCATCTGAGTAAGTGATTTCACCACCAAATCAAATCAAAATCCAAAACCAATTTACCCTACATAACTAGCCTAAACTAAATTAAAATAAACAAAGATAAATCATATAGATAGATCCCTCTCTGAGCATTAGGAAGGCTAGATCCTAAGGCTTAAAAGCACGTTTTTTGTTACCTCTAATATTCTTTAAAACACAAAAATAATAAAAACTCTTGAGAATTATTAGAGTGATAACATATTGGCGACCATACTGGGGAAGTAGCCAATCCTCAATTTTAAAATAGATATTAAAGGAAATATTTTTACTTACCTTTTCACCTTAAGATTATTTGGAAGAGTTGTTAGTAAAATTTCCATAAAAAAAAATTGTAATTTTGGCTTCCAGAAGAGTCTACTATACCATGTCCAATCGAGATCTAGAACTTGCTGTCATAGTAGATAATCCTAACAGAATTGTAAAGAAAAGAAAAAAAGTAGAAATTTTAGGTAATAAGAATTCATTGATCAAAGCAAATTCTCTTCCAAATAAATTATCAAGTTTACAGGACATTGAATTTGATTTAGATTTTGAGCAATATTTTTTTATAACTAAAGAAGAAAGTGACATACATAATAGTGTAATAGATCCTGATTTCATTTCATTCATTGAAAGTAAGAAGGAAACCACTTCACTAGATTCAAATGAAAAAGTCTTAGAATTTTATGGTAAACTTGATATTATAACTGCAACTTTGATTAAGGAATTTGATGAATCTTATTTACAACATTCAGTTGAATTGACTACTTTATCCGCCTATACCCGTAAGCCTTCTACTAGTCATTTAGCTGCTAGTCATTTAGAATATGTAGGTTCATCTTTGTTTACTACCACTTCATCCATTATTTCCACCACACTTCATTCCATAGATTCATTTTTTCCCAAGCAACCTTTTCAACCTAGAGTTTTATTCCCATCCCAAAATAGTTCAAGTTCATCCCCTGGAATTTTTGTTGCATTTTCCAATGCTTCATTCTCATTTGCAAGCTCTTCTTCTAGCATCCCAACTACATCTTCTAATATCCCAATATCATCTACAAGTGATTTAACTACATATGCAAGTACTTCAAGTTCTTCACCAAGTACTTCAAACTTACCTCCTAGCTAAGCTAGAACCCAAGCCATGGCTGCTAGATATGCCCCATTGGTCCTACAAGCCCCTCTAAATGCTATGGCCCAAGATTATGAAAGAAAAATCCCTCAATTTGATGGAACAACTCACTAAATTGCACAACAAAATGTTAATAAAATGGAAAACCACTTTGAATTGCATGAATTAGATGATGTTGATGTTCAAATGAGACTTTTTCCTCAAAATTTAGCTGGTGATGTTAAGAAGTGGTTTAAAGGTTTTCCTGCTAGTAGTATTACAGATTTAGCTCCTTTCCATATAATGTTTCGTAATAGATGGGCGAAAAAGAAGAATCCATTACAAATATTGTATGAATTTGAAAACATAAAAAGAGCACCAAATGAAACAGTTCAGGACTATTGTACAAGATATAACAATATTTACAATGCAATCCTTGCTAATCATAAACCTCCTCTAGACTCTGCCCTTATCAAATTCGCTGATGGAGTTGATATAGATATGGCTTACCAATTTACAGAGAGAAACCCATAAACCTTAGAGAAAATGCAAAGTAATGCTGTAAGTGTAGAGGCAAACTTGTTAGCCAAGAAAGCTATATTAAGAAATGAAAGAAGAGTGATAATAAAAGACGAAACCTCAACCTCAGATTTGAAAATAGATAACTTAGAAAAAAAATTATACACAATGATGGATATATTATATAGTATGGAAAGGAATCCACAGCGGGATAACAAACAACAAGGACCTCAAATTATAAATCCCAATTTTAGGAAAAACACTAACATTGGTAAATCTAGAGAATCAACACCTGACGAAACAAGAATACCACCTTTCCAGGAGAACAATGATGAAATTTCTCACCGAAACGAAAATGATGAAGACACTTAGATAAATCTAATGGGTATTAATGATGATAACACCATTTTTCTTACAAAATAAGAACAGGAGTTATATGAATTACAACAACTACAATTAGATTCTGGTGAGTCTTTTGATTACAAGCAAGGTTATGAGTTTGCAATTAATGAAGTTCATAAGCAATATAACCTTAGGAGCAAGAAAAATGTAGAAGCCCCTACTAAGAAATCTGCCTGAACTCAAAATAAGAAAATAGTAGAGGCTCCTACAACTAAAGTTTTGTAAATTCTTCCTAGGGAAACGCAACAAAACTCTAGTTCAACTAAAAAGAATTCAAGTACTAACGAAAAGATTTCAAGTCCCAAAATTTCACCCAGTCCTAAAATTGTTGACATTATAGATATTGTTGTTCAAACATCAGTAGATCTTCAAAAATTCGTTGTTTCCAAGACAACAAATTATGTTAAAACAATAATCTCAGATCCAAAAACATCTGTTGTTGATCCAAAATCAGCAGATCATAAAACAACTATGGCCAAAACATTTGCTGAAACCTGAAAACCTGCCAAAACATCCAATGCATCTCAAACTATCCCTAAAAAGAAAATTAAAAGCAGTAAAATAGTGGAAATACAAAAAAAAATGAAAAATGAAATGTAGAAAAAGAAGATAAACATACCCAAACTGCAGTTACAAAATAAGAAGTAATTCAGTTAGGAAAGTCACAAGCACCATTCAACATCCAAGCTGAAATTGCAAAACTAAAGATACCAATTCCTTTAACATAATTGGTTAAACATGATCTATAAAAATCACATATCACTGAGACTTTAAATATGAATGATGGAGAAAACTCTGTAAAGTTAAGTGATGATCAAACATAACTAATCTTTGGTCCTGAAGTTAATGGAAAACACCAAGAGGGGGGAATTCCTCCTTTCTACATTAGCTTGACTGATCATGATCAGATTTTACATAATGCCATGCTAGATTCAGGGGCTTCACACAATTTGATGCCAAAAGCAATCATGGAAACCTTGAATTTAGACATCACTAGACCTTATAAAGATCTCTTCTCATTTGATTCTAGTGAAGTGAAATGTCTAGGCTTAATCAAATATTTATGTGTTACTTTAGTTCAATACCCTGGAAAAAGCATATTCATGGATATTGTAGCAGTTTACATCCCTCCTAAGTATGGAGTGTTGTTATCTCTCTTATTGGGGAGATACACTATAGGGATCCCTACAAATAGACATGTCTTATGCAACAATATCAGTTTTTGGCAACCCAAGAAACTTTACATAGAGACATTAATGATGTACATGGTTAGTAGCATAGAAAGACATCAAAACTATCATATTTATTCTACACCTACATGTATGGACCCCTTCATTTTATGAAATTTTGAAATTGACATATAGAACAACATTGAATTAAAATAGAAATAGAAATACCTAGACAGTGAAAACATATTTCATGAATCAATGTGGCATTTAGAATTTTATGGATCATTGAACAAATTAGGAGTAGGAGCGGGAGTTTGGATACAAAACATGGAAAACAATCATGCAGAAGGTCATGCCTTTAGATTAAATTTCAAATGTACAAACAACATAGCTGGATATGAAGCTTTGATTTTAGGACTGCAGATTGTTAGAAACTTTGAAGCCAAAAGAATTTCAATCATGGGTGAGTCTTAGTTAATTTTGAAATAGATAAGAAGAGAATATTCTGTATATAATCCTAGATTAAGCCAATATAGAAAAACAATTTTAGATCTGATTAGTGAACTGCTTGAATGTGACTTTGCTACAATTCCTAGAAAAGAGAACATGCAGGCACACAATTTAGCAACTTTTGGTAGCACCTGCAATATGCCTTTTCAACCAAATCATAAATATACAACATAAGTTTAACACATGCCTACAATACCAGATAATCTAAAATATTGTTAGATTTTTTCACAGGATGAACAGATTTATCATTTCATGAATGCTGAAGCAGAAATTCGGAATTGTAATATAGACACAGATTGTACAGTAGATCAAACCATAGATAGTGAGATTGATATAAGTGCTATATATGTAAATAATTTAGATTTCACTAAATCCACTAAATTTAGTCAAGTAGAAATAGATAATTTAGGGAACGTAGAGATTGAAGAAATAGCAGATGATGATTCTAACATTTTAAACCTTAAGAACACCTTTTTACCTAAGGGATTAGCCCCTTTTGAAGATATTTTTGATTCAAATGATGTTGCAAGAAAACCAAAGATGGAACCATTAAGATCTAACATAGAAGAATGCAATATGGGAACAAAATTGAATCCTAAGATGATAAAACTTTCAAAAGCCTTACCTCGAGAAGAAAAAGTGAAATACATATTTTTGTTTAAGTAATTTCAGGATGTATTTGCATGGAGTTACGAAGACTTAAAATATTATGACACTAGCATAATACAATACAAAATACCCATAAAAGAGGATCAAAAACATTTCAGATAGAATCTTAGAAGAATCAATCCAGTTTTAACGTCTTTAATTGAAAAAGAGGTTAAGAGAATGTATGAAACCTAGATAATTGCACCTATCAGATATTCTGATTGGGTTTCAAACCTAGTTCCCACTAGGAATAAGACATGGGAGATCAGACTGTGTGTTGATTTCCAGAATTTAAATAAAGTGTCCTTAAAAGATAACCACCCTCTCCCCAATATGGATCACATTTTACAGAGAGTGGTTAGTTCTTCTAGGATTTCATTACTTGATCGATTCTCTGGATAAAACTACATTTTAGTGCAACCAGAAGACCAACCAAATACTGCATTTACTACTCCTTAGGGTACTTTGATGTATGTGAAAATGCATTTTGGATTAATGAATGCAGGAGCCACTTTTCAAAGAGCTATGGATATAGATTTTTCTAAATAAATGCATGATTTTATTGTGATCTATCTAGATGATATAACTGTATTTTCAAAAACTGATAATGAACATATCGATCACCTAAGACAAGTGTTTATCAAACGCAGGAAATTTGGTATTTCTTTAAATCCTAAAAAGACTCTATTTGGACTTGAAGAAGGTAAATTGTTAGGACATATCATATCTAAAGAGGGAATTAGGATAGACCCAACTGGAATAGAGGCCATTCTGAACATAAGCCATCCTAGAAATACTAAAGAATTGCAAGCTTTCTTAGGTAAAATCAATTTTCTCACGAGATTCATTTCAAACATAGAAAAAATAATTAGAGAACTCAATAACATGTTGAAAAAAGACTCAGTACTTAAATGGACCGTGGAGGCCAAACAATCATTTGAATCAATGAAACAAGCATTGACAAGAACACCAGTCCTAATAAGTCCTGATTTCAAAAAATATTTCATTATTTTTTCTTTTTCTTCAGAACATACTATTGTTGCAGTCTTACTAGAGAAAAATGATCAGAGCTATGAGCAGCCCATTTCGCTTTTCAGAAAATCACTTAGAGATGCCACTTTAAAGTACAACATAATGGAAACGCAAGTTCTAGCTTTAGTGAAGGCTATTAAAGATTTTAGAGTGTACATCCTATATTCACATATCATTGCTTATGTTCCAAATTCAGTTGTGGAGGACATTCTAACTCAAAATGGGCTCGATGGTAAAAGAGGCAAATGGATTGCCACCATTTTGGAATATGACATAGAAATTAATACGACCAAAATCATTAAAGGTCAAGGTTTAGCCAAACTCATGGATGAATCAAATTGTCATGCTTTAGATATAAATTTTATTACCCAATTAGATTATAAGGAAGAGATGGCGACTCCAGAGATCAGTGAAGCCTTTTCAGACTAACCATGGTATGTAGATATCATATTTGTATTAATAAACTTACAAGCTCCTCCTAAATTATCAAGAACTAAAGAGAGATTTTTAAAGTTAAGGGCAATGAACTTTTGTATCATAGATAATGCACTATTTTGGAAAGATCATGTTCGAATTTTATTGAATTGTTTGCTTAAACATGAAGCTGATAAAGTTATGGAAGAGTTCTATGAAGGTGATTGTGGAGGACACCTTTACTGGAAGACAAATACAGATAAAATATTGAGAGCTGGTTTTTACTGGCCTACAGTATTTGCATATGTGAAAAAGGTATGTGACCTCTTGTCACAAATGTCAAATATTTGAAGGAAAGAAAAAACTACTACCTTTACCCCTTAAACCCATCTCCATAGAAATTTCTTTTCAACAATGGGGTCTTGACTTCATTGGTGAAATTCACCCTCCATCCTCAGCCCAACACAAGTGGATTTTGATAGCTACAAACTATTTCACCAAGTGGATAGAAGCCATACCTTCTAGGCAAGCCATTGATACTGTCATAATCTCATTTTTAGAAAACAACATATTGTCAATATTTGGATGCCCTGAAAAGCTCATTACTGATAATGCAACTCCTTTCAAGTCCAAAAAGATGATTGACTTCTGTAATAAATACCACATTACCCTTGGCCATTCCACTGCCTATTACCCTGAAGGTAATGGCCTTGTTGAATCCTTCAATAAAATCATTGTGAATATCATCAAGAAACTACTAGAAGAAAATAAGAAAACTTGGAACAAAAGATTAGTGAATGCATTATGGGAACATAGACTTACCACAAAGAAGTCCATTGGTACATCCCCTTATCAGCTGCTTTATGCGATGGATGTTGTTTTTCCATCTTCTTTAGGAGTACCAGTAATGAAAATAATAAAATAATTGTAGGTAGAAACCAATGATATACAAAGAAGGATAAATCAAACCATACACATGCAACAAACCAGGGAAGATGTCTATCTCAAGTCTCAAGTTATTCAAGAAAATATTAAAAATATATTTGACAAGAAGACTAAGGAAGTTGATTCTTATATAGGTGACAAAGTTCTTAAGTGGGATTCAAGGAGAGAAGAGAAATGTAAACATGGGAAATTTGATTTCTTAAGGAAAGGCCCTTATGTCATTTATGGTAACATAGGTAACAATGCATTCTTTTTGAAGGAGTTGGAGGGATCAGATCTGCGAGGTGGACCTATCAATGGTACAATGCTGAAGCATTATTATTCCCCATAATAACAATATTTCACTTTGTTTACTTTGCTCATTGTACATAACATTGCAGATTTTAGATTGGATTGGATGTTTTACTAGCAAAGTTGAAGCCCAGAGAGAAGTCCCTAAGCTTTGAAAGATAAAATATCATTATTATGAATAATTTAGAGCTCAGAAAATAGTTTCAAGGTGATCACAGTCAAAGTTCAAGGCTACTGATCTTAAAATTTCTTGACATTTCATTAGGAAATGCCATCCCAATGTGGAGCCATTGTTAGGGTCCTATAATAATAGGATTCATAATTTTGAATTGACTTTGAATGGCCTTGTAATTTGGACATAGTTTTCTTTCTGAAAATTTTTTTCCCATATTAGAGAAATAAAAAATTTAAAGATGGTAAAATTCCTAAAAGAAAAATCGAAGTACTTGAAAGAAAAAAATATCAAAAAGAATATAAAAATGGACCGCAAACAAAAAGAGATAAAAATAAATCATGAAATTGATGCAAATCCAAATGCTGCTACTATTTAATTTTACTGCAAAATAAATATTGTGTGCATCTTGTTAAAATGCCACAATACATGAAGGTCAAACTGCTTAATCTTGGCCCTTCATGCTTTAAATTTCATGTTGTTAGATAGAGAATAAAGATCTAGCCAAACATTTTAATCTTGGCAAATCAGCAGTTAGTTAGAGAATAATAAGGAGATCAACAGTTTAATATGAGCCCTTGGAAGAAATAAGGATAGAATTATTTAGTTTGTTGTTTTAAAGAAAAATGAATAAGGGGTTGCAAGCTCAAATGCATGCATATAAATGAAGAAAAATATTAGGGTAGCGGATGGGTAGGCAAAAGTAGTTGTCACAAGCATGGATAACATAAAATTGGTCATTCCATTGACAAATTTCCCTTCAAAATCATTCCCCTTGTAAAAATACCTTCCCCCCCTTCATTTTCCCCTTTTCTCCTCTTCCCCCTTGCAAAAAACCCTTTCCTAACCTTAAACACATTTATCATTGGAAAAGTAAAAAAATCCCTTTATTAATTTCCTTTTATTTCATAAAAGCCATAAAAATATTTTATCCTAAGTATAAATGCTGAAATTTTATATCGAGTCCAAAAATGAAGAAATCTGTGCCCTGTATTAGTTTTTACACTAAGTATATTTTACATCTCGCAATTACATTTCATTATTAACATTTTAACATAGTGTATTAGTTCCCTTTATGAACCTTTACCACATATTTTAATTAATTCCCATATATATCATTCCCCACCGATTATTTTTATTTAAACTATGGTTTAATATTCCCCACATGTTATATATCCTTGACCCGTTAGGTATTATCACTGTCTATTATAACATTACACTTACCATAACCCTATTGGCATGTATAAAACCCTGACTAATACATAAATGTGTATCTTGCATAGTTTAAACCCCAGGCCCCACGCCTATACAATCCCACGATTCCATCGCATTATCCCATCTGTTAGATCATCACATGCCAGATCTGATGGATACCAAACTTTGTCACACATCCGATAGCATAAGAGTTAATTATACCTAAACCATGCGAAGTGCACAGTTTGCGTAGTATCCCTCCTCGCTACGTGGCCGATTCTTATTTCATCGCATCGCCACAAATATTACCATTAACCACCTTTGGCACTTGCGAAAACCTCTAAGTGGTTTTCCCCAGCGCACAAACCACTTTACCAATTCAGATACACCTGCGCATTTAATTTAAACATGGTTTGTTTAAAAAATGCATATAACCTCCCTTTGCTAATTCTTTCACCACTTTTTGTTACATTTTGCACTGAAGAAGCACTGGAAATATATTTCTGAGAAACTAGATCACCGAGCCAGCCATATTTGAAGCCTTTTCACCTAAATTCAAGACCTCTGATGCTACAAGACATCACAGAACCAAATTGAAGCATTTTAATGACCTTTGAAGCTTCAGAAAAGCCCTCTACATTCTGAGAAACCCTCCTGAAAAGAAAATCTTCATTTTCCCCAAGTATTCTTCAAAGAAAAGGCTTGTTCTTGATCTAAAAATAATAATTAATAATTAATTGAATCAAATTAAGATCACTAGCAGACCAACAAAGCCCTCTTTCCTTCCAAAACCTTTTTCTGCATACCCTAAGTGATCTTTTCACAGATTCTGAGGCTTTAGACCATTATAAATCACACAAATTGAATAATTGAATAAATTTAAGCCTCTCTACACTTAAATAAAGCCTCCTTGCTTTCCAGTACTTTCATATAGACCCTAGACATCTTTTGCAGAAAATCTAAAGTCCTAAAATTGCTCTTTTGTTATAGAGGTTACAATTTGGTTACTTGAATAAAGTTTAAACCTTTTTTACAGATCATAGATAAAACCCTGATTTCATCCTCAATCCTTTTGAAAACTACTATAATTTGCTAGAGGTTCTCCTAAAGGCCTAAATCAATTGTTTATAATTCAAAAATTAATAAATTGATAAAATCAAATAGAAACAATGGCTTCCAAATTAGTAGCATCTGTTAATCCACTACAACCTCCTATTGTATATGTAGAGCACATTCCATTGGCTGATAGAAAATTCAAGGCTACTGACATAGTCATAGAATTTAACCTTCTTGAGCTCCAATGTTGGAGCCAAGAAAAATCCATAGATCAGGATGATGAATTTTTTATTTGGGAGTCAAATTTGCCAAAATATGTAGTCCCACAGACGTTCCAGTCCCTAGAATTGATTAGAATTTGTCAATTCTGCTATTTCCATGATCAGAGAGCCATAATAAACCCTGAAAAAGAAATTCTATTTACCATTATTGTTGAGTCAATCAATCAGATACTGTAGATACATCCCAGGCCTGATGAAATCCCTTTATCCATTGAGGCCCTTACTTAGCTATACCTAAATATGGAATTCCCGAAGAGGTTCCAAATATTTCAAAATTTTATGACTTCTTCTATAGAAATTCCCAAGATAAATCCTCCATACCCTTCTGCAAAATTCTTTGAAAGGATAAGACATATCGTCTCCATGTTGTCTTTTATTCTTGGTTATTTTACAGATGAACATGATGATGTTGCAGTGCTAGGTTTTTTGTCTACTTTCACAATTGGTCAGCCTCCTGCTACCATTTTTATTTTTTCCCAATACCTTGTTGACAATATTCATGAACAATTGGTCAAAATTCCTTCTGAAGGTGTTTTCAAGTATTCCTCATATTATTCCATACGTTTTTATACTTTTAGTCTAAGAAATTTACTATAAACCTTCAAAAGCTTGATGTAGAAGGAAACCCACAATCAATCATATTTTGGACTTCCTTGATAACGAAATACTCCAATGAGTTCACTTATATAGATTTTACTAATTCTTTCATTCATCCTATCATAAATTTACTGAACAAAAGTAGGAAACCTAGAATTAGTGAAGAAATTAAGAAGGTACTACAGTTTTCAGAGCATAATAAGACAAGTGATTGGTACTTTTACCAAAATCATACTGAGACAAGAGTATATGGATCAAGTCTTGTTCCATATAAACTGCCCAAATACATCCCTATGAGGTTATTTTCCCTTGAGTACATAAGGAATATTCTTAATTCAAATGCAATTAATTTCTTGGTAGCAAAGAAGAAGACAATTTAAATAGAAAAATCAGGTTGGCCCTTTTATCTGTAACAATAGAGATGCAGGTCCATAGGTTGAAATATTTTTGCAAGAATTCAAGTTCAGTCACAGTTTTCTATGGTATTATGATCCTCTTCAAGTTATAAGTAAAATGAGAGTTAAATGAAAACTCACTCCCTATGTAGATGAAAAGAAACCAGACATAGAGAAATTCTCCAACCATTCTAAATGGTTGGAGAACACCTTGGTAGAGGCAGAGAAGCAAAGTGATACTAGTCAAAATTTGCAAAATCCAGCCCAATAAGATAGGAATACAAAAAGAAAGAGAGAGGAAGGATCATACATTGCAGAGACTACAACTGAAACTAAATTTAAATTAAGATATAGTAAAAATCCAAATTTAAAACCTTCCAGTAAAGAAGTGGAAAAAATAGAGGTGATTGATAAAGAAATAGTAGAAAAGGACAATGCACATCCTACAATAATTGAAGGAGACCATCAACCTACTACTTAAAACTCTCAGCTTATTCAAAAGTAGCATAGTGTCGATGTTTCCTCATCTAAAATACCAACATAAAAAGAGATGGATATCAAAGAAAGATACAAAGAAATCAAAGCCATAAATGAAGAAAATAAAACTAAAATATATTCTCAATATCTAAAACAAACTCCTGGCATCCAAAATAGGCTACTTTCTATCTTTGAATATAAGAATAAAAAGATGTAGATGACATTTCTTCAACCCACAGTTCAAACTCCCAAGTGATCTTCTGATTACAAAAAGACAGATTTTGAAGTCTTGGCCCAGGATATTCATCCTCTAGACCAAATTGAGTTTCATAAGCAGGCAAGGGAGATGATCTATTCTACAATGACCACCAAGGCCATGAGTGTACAGAAGCTGCAAAACACTCTTGCAAATATCAGAGATCAGCTCAAATTGGAAAAAGCATCTTCACATTCAAAAGACAATAGAATTAAATCTTTGGAAGAATTAATAATTGAAGGAGGATATGATCCTAAAAATTTCAAAGTTGCAGATGAATTGATAAAGAAGAAAAATGCAAACATTTATGCAGAAAAGAAACAACTAAAGCTTCCCCCTATACAACATCCTCAAGCAAAGGAAGTATTATAGGATACAAATAAAAAAGATGAGATGATGAATCTCATTCTACAGTTGACTTCTCAGATAAAGGAAATGGATAATGAAATGGAAAACTTGGTCCAAGAGAAAGAAGGCTGCAAAGAACCAGTCCCCGTCACTGTCATTCCTGTAGTCACTACTACTGTACCTTCCACACTAGCATAATAATTGGCTCATATTGTCCTCATGGATACAACATTTAGCAAGTAGAAGCTATGTAGGACATGTCTATTCAGACTAATGAGATTTACAGACTTAAAGAACAACTTAAAAGTCTTCAAGATGAAAAGAAACTTTCTAAGATAAGGCATAAGAATTAAGAACAAAGAGAAAATAGATTAAATGAGCAGTTGAAGAAATTACAAAAAGATCTAACATTAAAATAACCCATGGCTCAAGTCAAACAACAACTATGGGCAATGATATTTGTCCATCCATACAGGTCATTTATGAACAAATATACTTAGTAAAAGTAGCAAAAGAATCCATTCAAAATATAAAAGAAGAGCTTGGTAAGAAACCTGAAGAAGCTCTTGAAATCATCAAATTTCTTAATTCCAAAAATAGGTAAGAACTTGAAGAAATTGGAATTAATGACAGAACATAAACCATCCTTGAAGTTAGGAAGGTTATTTCTAAAAAGAATTTGATGATACATCTAGAGGAGAAATGCGAAAACATGGAGGTTTCCATTACAATATTTCTGATGAAATTTGATGTCCTAAAACAGAAAGGCCTTCCAAATCCATTACGTATTCATGACAAACTAATGAAGCACGATGACTATGACAAGAAAATGAGAGAAGCTTCCAAGGATCAAGGCAATGTGCCTTCCTCACAAGGTATTCCAACAAGGTAATCCACAAGAATCTTGGGAATTTGTTTTACCTACAGCTTGAGGTGAAACACATACTTATCAACAAGCCTACATTCTCAAATTACACAGAATTAGATGAAATATTCAATAGGATGCTGAAGATAAAAAATCCAGAGGCAGAACTTTGGGAAAAAATGATTGATTTACTGTGAAATTAGGTTACAGTAAGCACAGAGTAGTAAAAATAAAACAGATCATCCTTTTTTTACATTTACAGTTATAGTTTTGCAGTTAAATCAACATAGTAAACAGTGAAATAGTATCAGGTGAAAGAGTATCAGGTGAAAGTAAAAGTTTAAAGTCAAATAAAAAATTACAAAGCAGAGGTAAATCTACCAATGTAGAGGACACTTCACTGTCTAGCAGCAACCTTCGATGAATAGAAAAGAGAGAAAACAACAATAGATGGAAGACAACAAATAGTAATTTCAATAAAAAGAGGGACAACTAGCATTAGTTAGAAAGCTGTCACTATCTTCTTGCATAGAGATATCTCTTGTTCCATGAATAATTCCTAAGTTAGTTTTGGGATATTTTGTAACAATTTTTGTATGAATACTTCTCATTTGGAAGTATTAAGTGTCGATGAATTGTCGAACATTTCTAAAATTGTACTATTATTAACCTAAGGGTGATTGTACCAACTTCAAGTCAGTAGACTGGATTAAAGCAATAAAGCATGATATTACAGGATTCATGTGTTTGGCCACTATAGTGAAGTATTTTCACTTGTTTCTTTGTCAATTTATTATTTTTTTCATCAATACTTATATGTTTTTTTAAATCTAAATTATAAATCAGGAATGTTATTTCAGAATATGTTAAAAGCACTCTTTCTTGAAATACTTATCATTTACATGTTTTCGATTGATATCTAGACTAAGGAACCCTTAATTTCTCCCTAGTTTCGATTGATCTCTGCCTTTTCAATCATTATGATGATTTGAGAACCCTTAATTTCTTTCTTACCCTGATTGAAACCATTTTCACCATCAGCCTTGAAGATCTGAAGTAACTTAGCTATCTTTCCCTGTAAACATTTCCCTTTAGAACTTGATCCTGATCTGATTGCTTGACACATTGAATCCATTAGCCCAATGGAATACAGACCTACATCTATCCATTTGAGTAAGTTATTTCACCACCAAATCAAATAAAAATCTAAAACCAATTTACCCTACATAACTAGACTAAAATCAATTAAAATCAACAAAGATAAATCATATAGAGACAGACCTCTCTGAGCATTATGAAGGACAGATCCTAAGCCTTAAAATTAGGTTTGTGGTTACCTCTAATATTCTTTAAAACACAAAAATAATAACAAATCTTGAGAATTATTATAGTGATAACAGGGAGGTTGAAGCCAATTGATCCATTATTCAAATTTATTAAATCAATATCTATATTCTTATGGTCTCTTATAAAACAAGATATATGCATTTTTCAATGTTGAGGAAGATGGCATAGGTATTTATTTGAAATGGAGGTGTTATTATGTTTTTTAGAAATTAAATAATGATGTAGTTCGTGCATGATGAAGCAATAACTAAGGGTCAATTTATCAGTTTGGAGATGGAATATCTGTGTTTGAGTTCTTTTTCATGATGTCCCTTATCGTTGCTTCTAAAGGTGAATGAAGGAATCTATTATTTATTGAAGGCGAAGTTTAAAGTTCAAGTCCTAAAGAATCAACCATGGTAGTCTGAAAATGCGAGAGGGTCGATGAATGAATATCTTGAAATCAAAATTCTCCTTTCAAATTATTACAGTATTTTCCCAAACATGCAGATGATGGAACTGGGCCAATTTATTGAACTGTTTAGCTATAAAATTACGGTTGTAATGAAGGAAGCCAATATAATATTTGAGATCGCGGGAAGATTTTGTGCCTTGAATTTGTGACATTTCATGAATTTTACCAATCACGCTTTGAATTATGTTTGAAGGAAATAGAACTATATTTTTGTATGAATAAGGCTCCGGTCTATGGAGATTGTATTTTCCTTCTGGAACAAAACACTTGTGAGGTAAACTATCTTTTAATTAAGTCATATTATTTTCTCGAGCATGGGTAGTTAGTGCACTTAGTTTTCAATGTTGAGGAGGATGGCATAGTTATTTATTTGAAATGGAGGTGTTATTATGTTTTTTAGAAATTAAATAATGATGTAGTTCGTGCATGCTGAAGCAATAACTAAGGGTTGATTTATCAGTTTGGAGATGGAATATCTGTGTTTGAGTTCTTTTTCATGATGTCCCTTATCATTGCTTCTAAAGGTGAATGAAGGAATCTATTATTTACTGAAGGCGAAGATTAAAGTTCAAGTCCTAAAGAATCAACCATGGTAGTCTGAAAATGCGAGAGGGTCGATGAATGAATATCTTGAAATCAAATTTCTCCTTTCAAACTATTACGGTATTTTCCCAAACATGCAGATGATGGAACTGGGCCAATTTATTGAACTGTTTAGCTGTAAAATTACGGTTGTAATGAAGAAAGCCAATATAATATTTGAGATCGCGGGAAGATTTTGTGCCTTGAATTTGTGAAATTTCATGAATTTTACCAATCACGCTTTGAATTATGTTTGAAGGAAATAGAACTATATTTTTGTATGAATATGGCTCCGGTCTGTGGAGATTGTATTTTCCTTCCGGAGCACAACACTTGTGAGGTAAACTATCTTTTAATTAAGTCATATTATTTTCTCGAGCATGGGTAGTTAGTGCACTTAGTAATCAAGAGTCCATCCATCCAGAATTTAAGGGATATTGTGAAAGACATGCATGTTATATAAAAATTCAATAAAAAAGGGGAGACAGATGTGCCCTGGTTCCTCCCTACTATAATTGTTACATTAAATTAGACAAGAAGAAGTTTTCTTTGGAATGTCCAATAAATTTTTTTGTTCTGTTCTGACTTTATGTATAAAAGGGTCCTTTAGGATTCTTCCAGGGAATTCTCTAGAGTATAATGGGTGGTGGAATGTTTTTTGGTATGATGGTGGGTTATAGGTAAGGACTTATGCACAATGGATAGTTGATACAAGTTGCACATTTCTGACAAAATGTAGTTTATGATTGAAAATATTACGTGGCATAAGTTATTTTTTCACTCGACTTGGCTTCTTAGATATGTTTTACCTTGAAATTTACCACTATTGATTTTACAGTCTTTTCCTAATTTACTTGCAAAGTGAAATGCTAATCATGGAGGGATATTGTTCAGATGTTTTGCATACCTCATGCCTACTTATACTTCTAAAAGGATGTGCCTCCTCAACAGGTTATAAATTTCCCTCATGCAAGTCAAAGGTAAGCCTTGCAATACTGACGTTTTTATTTCCATCTACGATTGTTGCCATCAGAATTGTGATGATTTTTTCTTTCAGAAATGCAAAAATACTTTCTGTCGAAATTGCGACGATTATTTCCATTGGAATTGCGATGATTGTTTCCATCAGAGTTGCGATGATTGTTTTCGCCAGAATTGTGATGATTGTTTCCATTGAAATTGTGAAGAATTTTTGGTGTCATAATACCGACGTATCCACATGATGTGAAAATAGCAACAATAAAAATCACAATTCAAATATTGACTAAAAAAAGACACGTCTTGTGTCAAGTGTTGCTATTTCAATAGTTATTAGAAGTGTCGCTCTTGGGATGCCTATGTGTCGCAATAGTGACATTTTGGCCGTCGGAAATTGGGCCAAATGTGCTAATGACAATATACAAGTGTGAATAAAAGAGTGGAAGTTGAATTCTTGTAGAATCATTCGATCAAAGGCCAATACTGTGAACATGTCGCCGAATTCTCCAAGGTACTAAAATGGGGTTTGTAGATCAACTTCCTGGATAATGATTTTATGTCAACATGAAGTGATTTATTGAAGAATGGCCATAATGTTTCCCACATAATAGATTTGAAGAAAATGATTTCTCTAGATGATAGGAGTGATTCAGGATTGTTGTAGAGAGGGTCAAATAAGTAGATGACATTTGAATTTTATAGATAGGACTTCTCTTGAACTTATAAAAGACATGACTCCCGAGTTTGGTAGCATTTGACTCAAAATGGGATCAAAAGTCACGGTGATAACAAATGATGATCGAATGAGAGGCAAATGGAATTCACAAACCCAGGAAATCAAATGACGAATGAAATATATCCCCAACCTAACATGAAATATAGGTAAGTGTCATGTTCAAGAGTGACATCATAAATTTGGTACATAATACAAAACATGCTTTACTTCCATTTTCCCCCACTATTTCTAGCGAGTACGTATTTATTTTTTATAGCAATCTTGAAGAGGATACGATATTCTTAGCGTATAATTTTACCTTTCGAATGAATCCATCATAGTAATTCTAACAAGTCCTAGGAAGAAGTAACTCGGTGTTGTCATGGTGACAAGTCCTTCGTCATTTAAATTTTACAAATGCAATGGAGGGGTAGCTTGATATCTTTTTCATGTTTAGGGAGTTTTAAAAAGATATGGAAAAGAAAACTCTAAAAGGTCCCTTTTCGCAGATAGTCCCTCAAATCTGAAAAGGTAGAAAACACATTAGAGGAAATTTCACCCTAAAAGTGGCCTCCTAAGGAAAAATAATAAAATAATAGTTATGAATTTTGGAGGGAAAAGAAGAAAACTACTTTTTTGTAATTGTATTTTCAGCTTATCTCCCTATAGGTTTACTCAAATTTTAAGTTTAGACACCCATTAGATGTGGAATTAAATTCCACATCCAAAAAGTACCCATTATTCATATTTTTGAGAAGACCTACATTGATCAAAATACCAGATACATTAAAAAACATGTTAAAACACACTGTTTTAATGTATCTTCATTTTTTATGAAGACGGGTCTTCTCAAAATTATGCATAATGGGTACCCGTTGGATGTGTATTTTAATTCCACATTTAATGAATGTCTAAAATTGAAATTTGAGTAAACCTATAAGGATATAAGCCAAAAAGATAATTAAAAAAATTATTTTTTCTTCTTCTCCCTCCAAAATATTTACATGTACCTCCTTTTAAATTTAAAGAATTTTGATTCATTTACATATTATGACATGGAAATTAAATAAAAATTTCATGGGCACTTTTAGGCTTAAATTTCCTCTAATGATATCCAAGAGAACCTCTTGATCATTTTTTACCAAGATATTCCTTTTTCATAATTATTCTATCGCAGCCTGAAAAAGGGTTAAACTTATACTGGGATGGCTTCAATTCATTTACTTTAACGAGCTTGAAATGACAAGTGCTCAAAAATATTTTCATATTTTTGGAGTCTTAAAAGGGATGAAAGAGGATTCCTCCTGGAGGAATAAGTGGTATAAAAGGTAGCAACTGGTTCTAGTCATGATGGAACTTTTCAAAATAGGTAAAGGTCAGGAGGCTCGATAACAAGGCCACTCATTGCAGCGGTTCCCTAGGAAAGGGTAAAACAACCAAGTCAAAGCATATGATCAGCCAAGCTGATGGTGAGTATGGAATGATAAAATCAAGGTTCATCTGGAAGAAGAGAAATATAAAAGGGAAATCATGAGAGGTTTATAGGAATCGTTTCATTTTTTACACAAGCCTGAAACATGGGAAATTATGCTTTAAATTACTTGAAGATGGTTTCATTTTTACATAAGCTTGAAACATGTGGAAAAGCTATGCTTGAGAGTGGTTTCATTTTTACGCAAGCTTGATAAGGAGACAAACTATGAATGGAATAATTTTGCATGCCCCCAAAGTAATGACTAAATTCGAGGTACATGGCCCCTAAGCTTCATCTCGTTAACATAGGTAGAGTATTGGTTACTAATAGGTGGATGGAATGAATATTCATTTATGAGATCAAGTGAAAGACTCAACTAGGAATTTATGAGATCTAATCAAAGACTCAAATTTAAATGGGATTTTTTTAATTTTTTAACAAGCTTAACACAGTAAAATAACTATGCTCATAGGGACCTATTTCATTTTTTAATGACATAGTAAAATAATTATCCTCACAGTAACCTGTTTCATTTTTTAATGAGGTTGACATAATAAAAGAACTATCCTCATTGCACCTTATTTCATTTTTTAACAAGATTGACACATGAAAAGGAAATTTTCTCTAGAACCTTGATTCATTTTTTAAAGATATTGACACAAGAGAAGGAAAATTTCTCTGGAGACTTGATCATGACTTATAAGAAGTCATAGCTTCCAAGAGGTTCTCATGAGATGGGAGAACAACACTATGAAAATCAAGGTCCAATGCCCCTAGTACATGATACAATATATCACTAACTAGATCATCAATAGACACAGACATTGAAGAGGTTGCTACATAATTAACCTGTGGCAGAGAAGATACCACTTGCATGTAAGGACCATTTAGGGATGACAGTTGAGTAGGAGCCAAATTGGTACTAATGAACGAAAGCTAATTAATGTTCACAATTATTCCTTCATGTGGGAAACACATCATAGGAAAGAGAGAAGAGACAAGAGCTCCCATGACATAAGTATAGTCATGCCAAAAGATTAATTTAAAGCCCAAAGGGCCTTAGACAACCATCACCTCTATATAGACAATATTTCCTCCCAAATTAATAGGAAACTTAGGAAGGATCCCTAATGGTTTACTGATTCCTATGTTAAAATCTAATAGATTCTAAGTAACAGGAACAAGCTACGGCGAACTGACTTACTGGTTCCTATGTTCCACTGCTTGAACCTTAGAATTTTCTCTTAAAGATGATGTGATAGACGATTGATGTGTTGGCAATATGATGCAGACTGTTGTCCTTGATGGCAACCCACTGAATGAAGATGAAGACATGAGATTGTTGACTTGTGTTGTCCTTGATGGCAATCCACCTGATGAAGTTATTCTTGACCTGATGGACTTGGTAAATGATGTAAATCTGATATGCAATGATGCTGAGTGTTGTCCTTGAATGGCAACCCACTTGATGAAGATGATGGCAACTTACTTAATGAAGTTGTGCTTGATAGAATATGTCTTGATGAACTAAATATGATGTATCCACAAGGCAATAAAGAAAGGAATTCATCATGTGCTAAATCTATGGTGAAAAGAAGGCATACGTGGATTTGTCTAGGGGAAGTCGCGTATGAATGCGTGAAAGAACGTTCCAAGTCGCGTATGGGAAAAAGCGCTCATAAGGTGCAAAACCAGGGGTAACCACCATGGTATTGACCCATTGTATTGGGTAATGATTCGTATAAATGACCCCGTCCAGGAATACCATCGGAAGTAATGTAGTTTTGGCTCATGGTATTGAAAAAGGGGCTCATGGTATTGAAAAAGGGTAAACCTATATAAAGAGAAGAAATTCATTTGTGTAGATCGTGAGCGTGGGTGCAAGATGTCTGAGCTTGAATGAATACTTCTCTCTGAAGGATATCTGAATGGAAAGGGTTACAATTGAATGATAGATCTGAATATATGATGCACCAATGATGAAGAAGGGGAGCTAGATCTAGATATGGAATGTATTTTGTATCTGCTAAATCTGTTTATGGAAGGCTTAGATATGAAATGAGGCGAACATATGTATGAAGTAAAAGGATAAATCTGAATTGAATATCTGATCTGAAGAAGTATGCTTCTCTATAATGGTTGAAGATATATACGCTAGTTCGCCGCAGAGGAAGCGCGTATATACGTGGCTTCGCTGAAGAGAAAGCGCGTATGCGCAATAAAATTAGCTCTATAATATGTACAGAAGTATACGCTGGTTTGCGTGAACGGAAGCACGTATATATGCGACATCAGAGAAAGGAAAGCGCATATGCAAACTAGGGTTTGTTGAAGTCTGTGGTAAGAAATGTCTGATCTGTTCTGTTGGTTTACTGATATCTGTCAGTGAGTTACATGTATCTGTTTTATGGTTGACTGTGCTTAAAAGTATGGAAAGGGTCTAGTCTGAAAATATGATGAAACGTGGCCTGCAAGTGGTGTCCTAAAGGAAGCTTTGGATCCAGTGTGAAAATTGATGAAACGTGGTCCATAGAGGTGTTGAGGGTTGTGGCCTTCAGTCAGGGGGTTGAAGCTCCCTTCCAGGTGAGGCTGGTAAACGAAATCAGGGGGTCGTAGCTCCCTTCCAGGAGAGGCTGGTAAACGAGTCAGGGGGTCGTAGCTCCCTTCTAGGAGAGGATGGTAAACGAGTCAGGGGGTTGGAGCTCCCTTCTAGGAGAGGCTGGTAAACGAGTGCAGGTGGGTGCCTGCGTGCTGGTAGGAGTCTGTACTAGCACTTATGTTGTAAGATGTTTTCTCTATAATAAAATATTGAAGGCTGAGCAACTGCAACGGTGGTTTTCTCCCGACTTGGGTTTCCACCTAAAAATCCTGGTAATCATGTGTGATGCTTTGTGTGATGGTTTATTCTGTTGTTACTACACATGTTTACTGTTAACATAACATCAGATGAATGAATAGTGCAAAGAACTAAGTTAATAAATATCTGCATATACGCGAGTTGTATGAAGGATATCCGCGTGTATACGCGAGTTTACTAAAGGAAAGTAGCGTATGGGTTTTAGAGAGTGAAAAAGTAAAAAGTTTTGAATATGCAGTAAATACTGATTCACCCCCCCCCTCTCGTATTTTTCCCAACAATTGGGATCGCAGCAGTCCTTGCCGTGCTTGGATCACTTGAAGGGAGATCCGTCGTAATGGGAAGCCTGGTAACGAAAGGAGTAATGTCTATAAAGCCACCCCTATTCAATGGAAGCAATCTGATCTTCTGGAAGGTACGTACAAAAGCATATCTGCAAAGTCTTGGTGCAGATGTATGGGCAATCGTGGAAGAAGGTTATCAATACCCGGCAAGTATTCCTACTAATGCAGCTGAAAGGAAGAAGTATGAAATCAATGCCAAAGCAGTGAATGTCTTATTAGGAAGCATGTCTGAATTAGAATTTTCTAAAGTGATGCAGCTACATTCAACAAAAGAAATATGGGACAAAATCATTCTGAGCTATGAAGGAGATACAAAGGTAAAAAGTGCAAAACTCCAAACTCTTAGAATCGAATATGAAAATTTGAAGATGCATAGTGATGAAAGTGTTGCCAGTTTCTTTCTTCGTCTAGATGATATTGTAAATCGAATGAGAAATCTAGGTGAAACCATAACCGATACTACTCTGGTGGAAAAATTCTTAAGATCTTTGACTTCAAAATTTGACTCTAAAGTTTCAGCTATTGAAGAAAGGCAAGATCTGCAAACTCTTACTATTGTTCAATTACATGGTATTCTGATTGCTTTTGAAATGAGATAAGGAGGTCCTTCTCAAATCAGAGAAGTTGCTTTTAAGGTATCTGCAAGAGGAAAAGAAAAGGAAGTTGTCAAAGAATCCAGCTATATATCCGAAGAAGAAGAAGCAAATTTTGTGAGAAAACTCCAACTAGGTACTTGAAGATTCAAAGGTAAGTTGCCTTTCAAATGTTTTGAGTGTGGAAAAGTTGGTCACTATGCTGCTAAATGTCCTTATAGAGAAAAACATGGTAAAGGGAAACAATTTGAAAAGAGGAAGAGTTTTTATGCAAATGAAGATGATGATGAAGTGTCTAGTGAAGATGAAGAAGATTCTGACCATGATCTGAAAGTGCTCATGACAAAGAAGCAAAAGAAGAAGGCTACTCGAAACAAGAAGATATCTCAGAAAATTTGTATAGCAGAAATTGAAGAAGATGAATCAAATAGTGATTGGGGTCCTTGTAATACTCTTCTTTGTGCAAACAATAGTGAAGATAGTGGAAGTAAAGTTGTGGATCTAGAACAAGCTATCAAGATCAAAGTTGAAGAACAACAAAAGGAAATTGATAAGAAAGATTCTATCTACAAAGAGATGATCTCTCAAATGAAAGAACAAATAGAAATGCTGAATGGGCAGGTGGACAAGTATCAAAGGTTTCATACTTATGCATCTAATCGAATTAAAGAACTAGAAGCAGAAATCAACGATCTAAATGCAGATCTCGAAAAATCAAGCAAGAAGAATGAAGGACTTGAAGCTGCAATCATCTCTCTGCAAGCAGATCTTGAAGCATCAAGTAAGAAGAATGAGGAACCTCTACAACCATTTGAAAAGGGAGGCCTTGAAGCAAAAATCATCTCTCTCAAAGAAGATCTGAAAAAATCAAATAAGAAGAATGAAGAGTTGCAACAAACATGTGAAGAAAACGAAAATTGGTTGAAAGAGATTCTAAATCTAAAGGATCAAGTAGAAGATGGAAGAAGGAAAGAAGAAAGCATGAAAAAGCAATGTCAAGCCTTGGAGGTTGAGGTAAACATTCTCAAAGGTAAATTAGAAGAAAAGGTTAAACTTTTGAGGTTTCAAGATAGTACTAATATCTTGGACAATATTCTAAGTAATCAAAGGTCTCCTGCTATCAAACTTGGTCTTGGTTTCCATGAAACTGTTAAAGGAGAATCTAGCTCACAAGGAAGTGCTAAAAATTCAGAGGATGTCAATACTAAACCTGAAGTGTTGAAAGAGACAAAATATCAACCAGCAATCGTGAATTCTCAAAGGAATTCATTCAAGAACATTGAATGTTTTAAATGTCATAGTTATGGGCATGTTGCAGAAAATTGCAGAAGCAGAACAATTCAGCCACAAACAAACAGATTCTACTCAGAAAAGTGCTCTGATAGCTTCAAGGGATATTGTTTTTCATGTAACAAGTATGTACATAAAGCAGCTGATTGTAAAAGGAGGAAGATTAGAAATACTCATTATGATACTTATGCTTATTTTTCTGGACATATGAGATGTTATTCTTGTAATAAGTATGGACATGTAGAAAAGGAATGCAGGTTGAATAGATATGAGAAATTGGATAACTTCCAGCACACAAATATAAAGATCAAACAAATCTGGAAAAAGATGGAGGACCGATCAGAAACGTAGGGAATATTGACCCTACTGCAGTCATCCGCTTCTGAAGCTTACTTCTCTGATTGACTGCAGGAATGATGTGGGATACATTATGAGACTTAGTAATGCATCGTCACAGGGGGGGCATTGTATGATAACTCTCATGGTTGATTTGATTACTCTAGTTATGTTTATTTCTGACAGCACATCTGATGTGGAAAAGACAGGTACAGGAAGTACAAGTTCAGGGGGAGATGAAGGAATGTGATAAATTTCTATGCTTCAATTTCCATACGTGGGTTCTATGAACAAAAGTCGCGTATACACGCGAGTTCTAGCAAACACAGTCGCGTATGCATTGATGATAAGAGAATCTGGAACAGAGGTTCAGGGGGAGCATCAGTCTGACTGTTAATAATTGTTTTATTGACTCTGTATCAACTTAATTTCTCAGTTTTAAATAATGATGATATGATACTTTGTTACTTAAGTTGAATATTATGGATGAGTCCTGAAGAGTATTCGTTACTGAGATGAAAATCTTATAATTCAGAAATAAGGTCAGATCATACAGATATTGTTGCTGATGACTTGCTGATGAAGGTGTTCAGGTTGCGAAAGTTAAGGAGAAGCACTGGTTCAGGGGGAGCAGCAGGTTGAATACTAATGATTGCATTGTTGGCACTATCACTGCTTACTCTTGGTTATTGTGATACTCATGCTTAAATGAGGATGACCTGGTACATGATTTATTCTGATGATGTTTTGAGCCTTGTTTGGTAAAAAAAAAAAAAAAGTATCTTTTGTACTCACACATGGATGAGTTGGAAGTCTTATGATTCAAAGATAAGAACAGATCATGCAGAACTTGTTACTATGGTTGAGATATTTTCCCTACATATGTTACTTCATGTTAAATCTTAAAGATCATGGTGATATTGGACCACATGGATGATTGACACATATTTGAAGATTTTGTGCTGGTATGATAATCTCTCTTGGAAAGATTGTATTGATGCTGCAAAGAATCTGAAGGCTTGGTTACTAATGTGCTTATGCTACAACCATTGGATGACGCTTGAAGACTCAACTACACTATTCTATCTATCTGTAGTCCAGGGAAGCATTCAAATATCTCAGAAAGAAGCTGAACACTGTCTTTTTCTCATAGAGGATCAGATCTGGTTAAAATATAGAAGATGGTATTGGATACGCGGGTTTCCTGAAACATAGTCGCGTATATACGCGAGTTAATGCATAGAAAACCGCGTATGTCTGATTGCTGACAAATTTCTGTTTGGGGTCAGCTCTCTTCAGTAGAGCTGCAGTGCTATTCGGTATCTATGATACTGTTTGGTATCTCTGGTGGTGTTCTAGTTCTCATAATTCTATTTCTAATGTTTTGATAAAGATGCCTTGATGATTTGTTGGTGAAAGTGTTCAGGATGCACAAACTAAGGGGGAGCCTTAGTCATATGGAAAGGATGTTCGGATGCACAATTTCAGGGGGGGCCCTAGTCTTGCTGAGTATAATGCATTGTTGGCATTATGGTGGTTCTGATATATGATCTCTCTTGAGGTTTTTCTGGTCTTGGTCATAAATGGTCATATTTGTATTTTGATGAAAAGGTCTTGTTGAGACCCATGATGTAAAATTGTAATATTCATTCATGTAAGGACTTGTCAAATTTTGTAAACCCACTTGGTTGGGTAGCTGAGTCAAATTTTGTAAACCCACTTGGTTGGGTAGCTGAGTTGAAATGTGTAAACCCACTTGGTTGGGTACTTGAGTCTCATATGTAAATCCACTTGGTTGGATATTTGATGTAAGTATGAGTCTTTGGTGATAGGAAGTTCGTAGAGTCATGTACTTCATTGAAAAATATGTTTGAAGATTCAGCATGAACTCAGGGGGAGCTTGGTCACTTCAGTATATTTCAGATCTGCAGAACGCTTCTTCTACATGAGGAGAAAAGGGGGAGAGTGTGTTGGTTTTGATCCGCCCTTTGCCCTTGATGTCAAAGGGGGAGAGTGACATGGTGTTTGAATGAAGATAATAGTGTCAAAGAATGGGGAGAGTGACATGGTGTCATTGTATTCTTAATGTACCTATTTGTTGTGGTGATCAAACACCATCGTGGTTGCCATCAAGTCCAAAGGGGGAGATTGTTGGAAATATGATGCAGAGTGTTGTCCTTGATGGCAACCCACTAAATGAAGATGAAGACATGCGACTATTGACATGTGTTGTCCTTGATGGCAAACCACCCGATGAAGTTATTCTTGACTTGATGGACTTGGTAAATGATGTAAATCTGATGTGATATGATGTTTGTTGACAATATGATGCTGAGTGTTGTCCTTGAAAGGCAACCCACTTGATGAAGATGATGGCAACTTACTTGATGAAGTTGTGCTTGATAGAATATGTCTTGATGAACTAAATATGATGTATCTACAGTGAGTACAGAAGGCAATGAAGAAAGGAATTCAGCATGTGCTAAATCTATGGTGAAAAGAGTATGTCTCAAGGCATACGCGGATTTGTCTAGGGGAAGTCGCGTATGCACGCGGAAAAGAACGTTCCAAGTCGCGTATGGGAAAAAGCGCTCATAAAGTGCAAAACCAGGGGTAACCACCATGGTATTGACCCATTGTATTGGGTAATGATTCGTCTAAATGACCCCGTCCAGGAATACCATCGGAAGTAATGTAGTTTTGGGCTCATGGTATTGTTTTTGCTCATGGTATTGAAAAAGGGGCTCATGGTATTGAAAAAGGGTAAACCTATATAAAGAGAAGAAATTCATTGTGCAAATCATGAGTGTGGGTGCAAGATGTCTGAGCTTGAATGAATACTTCTCTCTGAAGGATATCTGAATGGAAAGGGTTACAATTGAATGATCGATCTGAATATATGATGCACCAATGATGAAGAAGGGGATCTAGATCTAGATCTGGAATGTATTTTGTATCTGCTAAACCTGTTTATGGAAGGCTTAGATCTGAAATGAGGCGAACATCTGTATGAAGTAAAAGGGTAAATCTGAATTGAATATCTGATCTGAAGAAGTATGTTGCTCTATAATGGTTGAAGATATATACGCTAGTTCGCCGCAGAGGAAGCACGTATATACGCGGCTTCGCTGAAGAGAAAGCGCATATGCGCAATAAAATTAGCTCTATAATATGTACAAAAGTATACACTGGTTTGCGTGAACGGAAGCGCGTATATACACGACATCAGAGAAAGGAAAGCGCGTATGCAAACTAGGGTTTGCTGAAGTCTGTGGTAAGAAATGTCTGATCTGTTCTGTTGGTTTACTGATATCTGTCAGTGAGTTACATGTATCTGTTTTATGGTTGACTGTGCTTAAAAGTATGGAAAGGGTCTAGTCTGAAAATATGATGAAACGTGGCCTGCAAGTGGTGTCCTAAAGGAAGCTTTGGATCCAGTGTGAAAATTGATGAAACGTGGTCCATAGAGGTGCTGAGGGTTGTAGCCTTCAGTCAGGGGGTTGTAGCTCCCTTCCAGGTGAGGCTGGTAAACGAAATCAGGGGGTCGTAGCTCCCTTCCAGGAGAGGCTGGTAAACGAGTCAGGGGGTCGTAGCTCCCTTCCAGGAGAGGCTGGTAAACAAGTCAGGGGGTTGGAGCTCCCTTCCAGGAGAGGCTGGTAAACGAGCGCAGGTGGGTGCCTGCGTGCTGGTAGAGTCTGTACCAGCACATATGTTGTAAGATGTTTTCTCTATAATAAAATATTGAAGGCTGAGCAACTGCAGCGGTGGTTTTCTCCCGACTTGGGTTTCCACCTAAAAATCCTGGTGTTCATGTGTGATGCTTTGTGTGATGGTTTATTCTGTTGTTACTACACATGTTTACTGTTAACTTAACATCAGATGAATGAATAGTGCAAAGAACTAAGTTAATAAATATCTGCATATTTAGATCTCTGCTAATACGCGAGTTGTATGAAGGATATCCACGTGTATACGCGAGTTTACTAAAGGAAAGTAGCGTATGGGTTTTAGAGAGTGAAAAAGTAAAAAGTTTTGAATATGCAGTAAATACTGATTCACCCCCCCCCCCCTTCAGTATTTTTCCCAACATGATGATATCCATAAAGTGCCATAAATGGGGTCATATTTGCTGCAGTATAGAAGGAAGTGTCATTCCACCATTCAATGAGAGGTAACCACTTGACCCATTGTTTTTTTTTATCAGATACAAAACATCGAAGATATCCTTCCAAACATTTATTCACTATCTTAGTTTGACCATCAGATTGAGGATGATAAGATGAGCTACGAGCTAGTTGAGCACCCAAATAAGAAAATAATTCCGTCCAAAAATTTCCAGTAAAAATGGGATCTATGTCACTTACAATAATCTTTGGGTATCCATGTAGCTTTTGAATTGTTTCCATAAATGTAACTTAGCAACTGTACTTTCTTTAAATGGATGAGATAATGCACAAAAGTGTGCATGCTTTGTAATTCTATATACTACCACCATGATGACACTCTTTCCTTCAGAATTAGGTAAACTTGTGATAAAATCCATTAAAATCTCCTCCCAATGTTGACTTGGAATGGATAAAGGTTGTAGAAGACTTGGGGTCTTAATCATCTCAACTTTATTTTGCTGGAAAACAAAAAATTCCGCCACAAACTTTTGAATATCAGATTTAAGCCCAACCAAAAAAATTATTTCTTCACCCCGTGGTAAGTTTTTAAAAATATTGAGTGTCCTCCTAAAGGAGCAGTGTGAAATTCCAAAAGAATATTTTCTTTTAGTTGGGAATTCTTACAAATATATAAGCAACCTTTGTACCATAAGGAATCATTTTTCCAAGTAAATGTATAAGATGTACTAGGATCTTGCTGCAAATTTTGAATGAGTGTCCACACTTCTTCGTCCTTCTTCCATTCATCCCTTGCTTCAGTTATCCAATCTGGTCTGATAATAGAAATGGGACAAATAAATCCTTCCACCTTTTCATTCTTTCTCGAGAGTCCATCTACAACAACATTTAGCTTCCCTTTTGTAATATTCCAAAATTTTCATGCAGCAAATTGGAATATCAAATTTTGCCAATGTCATTTAGGAGATGAATAAAAGGGTAAGGAGGCCCATACATTTTAGAAATAAGGATAAGTCCCTCATAGTTTGTAAGGGGATCATAATGCCAGCTGGATTTTACACTCTCATGTGTGAACAGGGACATTTTGCATGTGGACAAAGTCAGCTTTGACCAAGTCAACAACATACGTTTAGGAGGAGTGGATCAACAAATAAAAGAGCTCAATGTGAATGAGGTTCAGCCTAGATAACTATATATGAGCTTGATTGAAAACCCTTAGGTGTGAAAAGGGATGAAGAAAGTTGAATAGGTCAACCTTGTCCAAATCAAACAACGCAGCTTAGAGGAGTGGCTCTAATGAAGGCACAACCCAATTTTGGAGGGAGATTGTTTGTGTGATGGTGGAAACACTATTGAGTGGGACCCAAGGTGAGAAGGACCAATTATTTTATAAGGAAGAGGATGAAAACCATTTGGGGATCAGCCTATGAATTATATTTTGATGTCTACTTAGACTTTGCTTTCTTTAGTTGTTTAGCTAAGATTGCTGGTGCTGTTCAGCACTAAGGCATTCATGTCCAGGAATTCCTTCTCTTCCCTTTGAGTAGCTCTTGGGAGAGACCTAATCCATCATTCCTCACATATAGAATTGGTGCCAAGCTTCATTCTTCAGTTTCAGTATAGTTTCTGTAGGGGGTTAAGTTGAGTTGCAAGGTGTTGCAGGGGAGGGTTGAGAAACCCATTTTCTGAATTGGTTTTTCATAGGAGGGAAGTTTCCTTCCATTGGAGAATCATTTTTTAGCATTATTGGGCTGATATCAGATATTTTTCAGTATTCCAACACATTACCATCACTTACAGCATTATTCCATTCTGGAATTGCATTATTTCTGCAAGGCAGTTTCAGCAGTGTCTTTTGTGGCTCTTTCAGGGAGTTTTCCGGTGATGGGAGAGTGGATTCTTCCATGAGGGGAGACCTTCGATCATATCTGAATTATATATACATTCTTACAGCTTTACATACTCCTGTGCTTTATTTTTCAGTGATTATTCATCCATATTTCTGAATATCACCATTTGTATTCAGGGTGTATTCTTAGAAACCCTTCCCGGGTTCTCTAGATTTTGTGTAAAGGAGACTAGATCTCATTTTTCTGAGCATATTGTTTAATATAATATAAGATCTATTTGTATCTACTACTTATTTCTACAAACCCTCAATTAGACTGCACATTCTCTTTTATGCAGTAATTTCTGTGTTGTCGTGTTTGGGGTTTTAGCCTCTTTTAGCAATCCTAGGTGTGGGAGGTCTGTTTAACCCACCTAGTTTTATTTGTTTCAGCTCTATTTTTGGATTTAGGTTGTATATTGACTGATATATAGGATCCAATATTTAATTTCATTATCTTATGCGATATATTACTGAAAATTCATTTTTAGTACATGCTTGCTAAGCAGTCCCGATTTGGGGATATTACAGTGCTATCGGAGCAAGATCTTTGGCTCAGCCTGTGGACTTCAAGCCAAAGTGCTATAAAATAAGAGAAAGGCCAAAATTATGATAATGATGAGCTTGCTCTCATAACTTTTCATATCTAGTAAGAACCTCTCCGAGGAGGTTAAACAAGAAGAAGAGAAAAGGAACAATGAAACTTCTAGAGAGTTTCAAGAGGAGGAAGAGCCATGCAATTCCTATGATCAAAAAAGGGGATCAGTGTTGTAGATAGCTCCAAATCATTGGAACATATCCTTTCCTTTTGAGGAGAAGGAAAAATTTTCGGAAGATGGAGGACACTTGGATCACATGATTCTCAGTGAATACCTTGTTGGGTACAAATCTCAACCTAGAGCCTTCAAGGAGACTATAGCTTTCCCCCAGTTCATTCATTTGGAGGAAGAAAGAAGACCTTGTGGCCAAGGAAGGATCAAGGTCAATAGGTTTCTATTGTGTACTTTTGATGGGTCATATGCAGCAAGGGTTTGGGCAAGGAAACTTGATGCATTCTTCCTACTACATCCAGTGGTAGAAAGGGAGGCTGTAGAGATTGCAGCACTGCACCTAGAGGGTTAAGAAAAAATGTGGTTTTTTAGCCATTTGAGCCATGCAAGAGTGGTTGCTTTTGCTGAATTCACTTAAATTTTGATTGGGGAATTTGGTGAAGGAAAATCATAGGAGAAGAAACCCTCACCACTAGTGGAGGAAACTTGTACCAACGATGTCACAGTTATGGGGGAGCAGCCCTGAAAATATTCAATTGGAGGATCCAACCTATTGGAGCGAGAAGCCCTCATAGTCGTACAAGATACTTCCAAATTTCATCAAGGTATGCCTAAATTTTCATCTCCTATTGTTTCAGCAAATCATATGGAGGATTGTATACCATTGCATACTGCTCATTTTGAACAACATTATTGCACTGCACTGTGCAACCTTGATTTGATCAAGGGAGGGATGAGACATCATCCTAATGGGCCACTGATGGGCTACACACCACATGTGAGGGTGGGGTATGAATTCTTGAAGGATGGGGTGAACTTTGTCCCAAACAAATTTATGCAAAACCATATGTTCATCCTTGAGTTGGGGCATGAGATAACCAAAACACCATGTAGGAGAGTTACAACGCTGTCAAGAGGTAGCAGTGAGGAGGCTTTGCCTTCAGCCCACTTGGATACTTATCGATTCAAGATGATCATTGGTGTGATATATTTCCTAAGAGATCTCCAAGGAGTTGCATTTCAGCATCCCATGGAATGCAAGAAGAAAAATCTGATTTGGAAGGAGGGTAGTCTTTTTTGGAAGGGTACCAAGGTTGATCATGATGGGAGGCACTCACGTCGGGAGGAATGAGAGTGGATGGAGAGAAACAAGCTCGTAAGGTACTTGCAAAAATATGACACCGGGTAGCATGAGGCTTGGTTGTGTTGGCTGCTCTTGAAGGAGTTTGGCCATCATGGGACATATCCTTTTTCCAAGGGTATGTGGATGGAATGGACTTGACAGGATACTTGCATCATGGGGCAGCAAGGAGTGTGGATGCATTACGATGATATGATCATTATGTTTTCACCATATGGGTTGTATGATGGAGGTATGAGGAGGCAACAAAAACTATTTTTTCTTTGGAGGATTGGGAGAGAGCAAGGGTAGATTTGCTCTCAAAATTTGCATGATGTTGAAGGAGTAGGATATGGAACTATCATGGTGCGAGGGGGATACTCCTTAGCCATACATGATCTGGAAGTAATTCCAGTTTGGAAGGAACTTCTTGTATATGGCAGCATTATGGGAGGAGTCTTTGGCATTGAGCATGTCAGAGAATGGAGTTATGAGTTGGCAGGAGCCTATTTGCATAGGCCAACAGTGCTGTCAGTTTCGAGCATGGACTTATTGATGGAGTGTCCCTGGGATCACTTCACATTCGATGCACTTGGTGGACAAGGAGGAGGTAAGAATGATAGAGTAGTGGATGGATTCATTTGTTACTTTCGTATGTTCTTCTTGACCTATATTTCCAAGCATAAGAAGGAGGATCTTCACGTAGCATATTGTTCATTCCTCTTCATAGGAGTATTCCATACCACTATGGAGGACTCATTTATGGATCCTATCATCATCTTAATTTCATTACATGGTAATAATTTGATTTTTTCATTTATTTATTGTCCAACACAATATTTGCATGCTCTTGCCATTTCTTTGCAATGCATTGCTCCACAAAGGGGCAAGATTTTCTTTGGGCTCCATGGGCCAATTTTGGCCAGCCATTATGATGGAGACAACCATATATTATATGAATTTGGGCAAGTGTTTGGTTACATCTTGTATTTTGAGTTGATACATTCAGCCATTTACTATTTTCTAGTAGATGTGATCACTTACACTACTAGCCATTTGTCAAGAAACAACTTGCCATGCTATTTTCTGAAGCTGCAGTGGGGAAGGCTGCACTGTGACAACTTGGGAGATTGTTGGTACCTTCCAGAACCACATGAAACCGTTATTCCTTCTTTCATTTTCATGCTAATAATGAGCCTATTTTCTAATGTTGTTGTTACCTTTATGGGGAGCATGATTGGGGGAGAAACACATTGGGTGGATGTGTTCTTTTGGGAGGAGGATCCCCACACTTGCTGCATTACATGTTCTAAGGGGAGCATGAGAGGAGACATGGCCACTACAGAACAATATTTGTTTCTCTATGAGGAGGGCCATGAGATGGAGCGGATTCCATATGGTGGTGATTTCTTAGCCATCATGTATGAGATGGTTTGGGCTAGCTTGGTTCACAACATTGGGAAAGGGATCTTTGGAGATCTAGTTTCCTTCTTGCCATTTGAGGGAAACATTATTGCAGCCCAAGATCAGTATATTCTCTGCACTTATCTTAAGAGGAGAGGAGGACAGCGTGGGGTAGGCCACTTTGTCTACCATGTTCAGAATTTCAGCCCAGCTACTTTGCAGGAGCTCAAGGTGGAGGAGGATTTTCAGGAGTTTCCATGTTGGGAGGAAACTCATTTTTTATGGATGATAGCTTGGGGATGGGAGATTAATATGGGAATGGTAGATCCTGATATTTATCAGACCACATGCATCAAGAATGCCTTTAGACCACCCATTGTTTCCCCCATTGATATCTTACTGTCACATAATGATAGCTATTTGGGGTGTTCACCAAAAGCTAGCTTGTTTACTTGGGAGGGGAAACTTGGAGATATATTGATGATGCAGCAACTTGATCCTTGGAGGATTTTATCTTATGAGGTTGCTACAGGGGGAGAAGAGGATGCTCTTTAGTCCCATCCTTGTAGTTGCTTGAGGACAAGCAACATTTGGGAGGGGAGGACTGTAATATTCCAAAATTTGCATGTAGCAATTTGGAATCCTAAATTTTGTTAATGTCACTTAGGAGATGAATAAAAGGGTGAGGAGGCCCACACATTTCAGAAATAAGGATAAAATCCCTCATATTTTGTAAGGGGATCATAAGGCCAACTATATTTTACACTCTCATGTGTGAATAGGGATAATTTGTATGTGGACAAAGTCAGGTTTGACCAAGTCAACAACATACATGTAGGAGGAGTGGATCAACAAGTAAAAGAGCTCAATGTGAATGAGATTTAGCCTATATAGCTATATGTGAGTTTTATTGAAGACCCTTAGGTGTGAAAAGGGCTGAAGCAAGTTGAAGAGGTCAACCTTGACCAAATCAAACAACGCAGTTTAGAGGAGTGGCTCTAATGAAGGCACAACACAGTTTTGGAGGGAGATTGTTTGTGTGATGGTGGAAACCCTATTGAGTGGGACCCAAGGTGAGAAGGCTCACTTAGTTTATAAGGAAGAGGATGGTAGCCATTTGGGGGTTAGCTTATGAATTATATTTTGATGTTTGCTTAGACTTTGCTTTCTTTAGCTGTTTAGCTAAGATTGCCGGTGCTGTTTAGCACTAAGGTATTCCTGTTCAGGAATTCCATCTCTTCCCTTTGAGTAGCTCTTGGGAGAGACCTGATCCATCATTCCTCACATCTGACATTGGTGCCAAGCTTTATTCTTTAGTTTTAGCGCAGTTTTTGCAGGAGGTTGAGCTGAGTTGCAGGGTGTTGGAGGGGAGGGTTGAGAAACCCATTTTCTGAGTTTGTTTTGCACAGGAGGGAAGTTTCCTTCAATTAGAGAATAAGTTTGGATCATTCTTGGGATGATATCAGATATTTCATAGCTGGCCAAGACATTACCATCACTTACAACGTTATTCCATTCTGAAATTGAGTTATTTCTACAAGGCATTTTTAGCAGTGTCTTTTGTGGCTCTTTCTGGGAGTTTTCTGATGATTGGAGAGTGGATTATTCCATGAGGGGAGACCTTCTATTAGATATGAATTAGATATACATTCCTACAGCCTTGAAAACTCCTTCGATTCAGTTTGTAGTGATTATTCAGCCATATTTTTTAAGATCACCATTTGTATTCAGGGTGTATTCCTAGAAACCCTTCCCGGGTTCTCTAGCTTTTGTATAAAGGAAACTAGATCTCATTTTTCTGAGAATATTGTTTAATATAATATCAGATGTATTTGTATCTACTAATTATGTGTAAAAATCCTCAATTAGACTATGCATTCTCTTTTATGCAGTAATTTCTGTGTTGCAGTGTTTGGGGTTTTAGCCTCTTTTAGTAATCCTAGGTGTGGGAGGTCTGTTTAACCCACCTAGTTTGATTTGTTTTAGCTCTATTCTTGGTTTTAGGTTGTAAATTGACTGATATATAGGATACAAGAGTTAATTTCATTATCTTATAGCATATATTGCTGAAAATGTGTTTTTAGTACATGCTTTCTGAGCAATCCTGATTTGGGGATATTACACCTTTTTTGTAGATCATTTCAAAGTCATAAAATAACATCTTTGTGACCCATTTTTGTTGCTCTTTTGAAGATAGTATATGTTCAAAAAAAAATTTAAGACTATCATGATCAGTTTTTACCTTGAAGTGTCTTCCCATTAGGTAAGGTTTCCAATTCTTTACTGCATGTAGTATTGCTAACATTTCCTTCTCATAAATAGCTTTTTGTAAATATTTTCCTTTGATTGGATGAATTTCAAAAGAAAAGGGTCTTCTTTCTTGCATTAAAATAGCACCAATTCCATTTCTTCGGGCATCTCATTCAACAATAAAGGTTTTTGTTAAGTCTGGCATAACTAAGACCAATGCTAGGTATGTTGCCTCTTTAAGATGTTCAAAGGCCTTAATTGCTTTAGGAGTCCATGAAAATGCATCTTTCTTCAATAATGTTGTTAGAGGTGCTGCTATTCTACCATAATTCTTAACAAACTTGTGAGAATACCTTGTTAACCCGAGAAATCATCGCAACTGCTTTATGGTTGTGGGGAATTTCCATTCCTTAATGGCTTCAATTTTGTTAGGGTCTATCTTAACACCCTCACGAGATGCAATATGACCCAGATATTCCACCCTCTTCTACTCTAAAGAAACATTTGGATGTTTTTGCATATAATTGTTTCTCCTCCAATAGTTTGAGCACCCTGTCAACATGTTGAACATGATCCTTCCAAGACCTTTTTTGGATTAGTATATCATCAAAAAATACTAGCACAAATTTTCTAAGGGAGGGTTTGAAATGGAATTCATCAAACCTTGAAATGTAAAAGGTGCATTGGTAAGGCAAAAAGTCATGAACAAAAATTCATAATGACGCTCATGACTTAGAAATGTTGTTTTCGAAATATCTTCAGTCTTCATTCTAATTTGATGATATCCTGAACGAAGATCCAACTTGGTAAAATAAATTGCTCCATGTAATTCATCCAATAATTCATCAATCACAAGAATGGGAAATTTCTCTTTAATAGTGAGTTTATTGAGCTCCCTATAATGCGGATGCATGTGCCATGATCCATCCTTCTTGTCCACCAATATTACTGGAGAAGAGAAAAAACTTTAACTACGTTGAATTATACCAACGTCTAACATTTCTGGAATTATATGTTCAATTTTTCTCTTTTGGACATAAGGATATCTATAAGGCTTGAGGTTTGGAGGAAAAATTCCTGGCATCAAATGATAGCATGATCATGATCACAAATATGTCAAAGTCCTTTGGGAGTTTCAAACGCCTTGGAATGATTATCCAAGAATTTTTGGAGATCTGGATAAATAGATGATTTTGATGTTGGAACTTCTAGTGAGCATAATTGTGGAATTACGCTTGGTTGTTCTTTCTTCAGAATATTTGTCATAACATTATAGCTTATTCTCTTTCCTAGGTTCATTACGATACCCTATAATTCGACTTCCTTTCCTTCTGAAAAAAATTTCGAGAAAATTTCTTGAAAATTAAAAGCTACTGTCGCCAAAGATTGTAACCTTTGTACTCCTAGTACAACATCAGCACCTCCCATTGGAATGGAAAGCATTGGAATATTCAATACATATTCCCCCATGGTTAGCTTGATATTATGGCCTTTTCTGGAGAAATTTATAGTTCCTTCATTTGTAGCCATCACTTGAAATTTTGGTGCTAGGTATAGGAAATAATTCAATTCCTTGACTACCTTATAATGAATAAAATTATGGGTACTACCTGAATCAATCAACACTATTACCTTTTTTTCCTTGATATGTCCTTCTATCTTGAGCATTCAAGGAGTGGTAATTCCTGCCAATGCATTACACGATATGGTTGGACTCATTTCTTCTTCTTCTAAAGCTAGCTTCTAGTGTGTATCCTCTTCTTTAGAAGTTTCTTGTTCATTTTATTCCTCCTCTCCACAATCTATGTAAAATAATTTCTTCTCAGCACACTTATGACCTTTAGTGTATTTTCTACCACAACTGTAGCAAAGCCATTTTTCTCTTTTTTCTTCCAATTATTGTGGTGTCAACCCTATAGGTTGTGGAAGTCTAGGAGTAGCAACACTTCCATATTTATACATGTGAACGGTAGGCTTCCTTGTTGTCGTAATTTTACATCTAATTTTTCTTGCCAACCTGAACGCTTTCTCCAATGAATCAACTTCCCAAATGCGAACCTCATGTTGGATGTTATCCTTTAAAGTCCCTAAGAAGACATCAATCTTGTGTTCCTCTAGAATATTATTTACCCTTATATTCAATTTTTGCAAGTCCTCAATGTGCTCCACCACTAAACCCTTTTGTTTCAGATTTATCAATTGTCTAAAAAAAGTGTTGCTCTTTGTATCCACATAATGTGCTATCATTTCCTCCTTAAAAATTGACCCAGTGAAAATTTTTTTACGGGAACAAAACCATCGATACGATACAAAATTATTTTGTTCTAAATATAAAGTTGCAATGCTCACCTTTTGTTTGTTTTTCACATTATTGAGATCAAAATATTTCTCCATCTGTAGTATCCATGTTACGAGATCCTTTCCATCAAACCTCCTCATACCGATATTTTGAATATGGTGGGTCTTCAATCCAACATTAGAGTTTATGAAATCATGATTAACATTTATTTTGTTCTCATAATGATTTTCCTCTACTATATTTCTGCCATTAGGAATCATTTCTTGTATCAACCTTGTCATCAAACCATGCATGTCTTCTTTTAGATCATTCTTCATTTCTTCCATGTTGTCTTTCATTTTTTCATCTATCTTAGCTTCCATGTCATCCATATTAGCTTCCATGCCAATATCCATGCCATCCATTTTAGCTTCCATGCCATTCTTCCAACCATCCATCGTAGCTTCCATGCCTTTCTTCAAACCATCCATAGTAGCTTCCATGTCTTTCTTCAAACCATCCATAGTAGCTTCCATGTATTTCTTCAAACAATCCATCTCAGCTTCCACATCTTTCCTCAAAACATGCATTTAATTTTTTGTTGCTCTCTGTGAGAGAAAAAATTTGGTGCACTTGCTCTTGTAATTTTGATATGTCATGTTTCACTTCTTCCTCTTCACGATTCATAGTAGAGCCTTCTAAAGGCTTAATGGGTGTTGAATTCTTTTTAGGTGGCATTTTAGAACCAAATGCTAATATATTTTTCTTTCTTTTGATGAGCTTGATATTCAAACCAAATTATATCTATGATTTAGGATCTTCAATATCTAAAATTCAGTTTTGTAGTAGTCCATTGAATCTTTTTAGGAATACCATGGGTCTGACTTGATTTTGATTCTTCAAGGAAAATGTATGCCCAATCTCCCAAAATGACCTAATTATGGACTAGTTGAACTTGTATGGTGTGCCACGTGTCATTGTTTCCTCCTTCGGCTCTCAAATTGATACAAAACAAACAACAATATGTGTTCTTGCAGCCAATTCTTACAGAATTCCAATCAGATGGTCAGAGAGAGTTATGATTATTTTCCCATGGTTGCCTCTTTGATATGAAATTCGGGAGCCTGAAAAAACCCCAAATTCCACAGATGATATCTCTGAAAATATTGTGAACCAAGATCTGAAAGTTTTATAGGACGTTCGTTAGGATTTCAGCTTCTCTCTGTAAAAATTTCAGTTTCTGAACCTTCGTAGAAAAAATTTAATATCGCAAATTCCAAGATGACCTATTTAGGTGAAATTCAGGGGCCTAAAAAAACCCTAACTTCCACAAATCATATCTCTGATAATATTGGAAATGGAGATCTCAAATATTTACACGATGTTCCTCAGGATTTTGTCTTCGCTCTATAAAAAATTCAGCTTCTAAACCTTCATATAAAAAAATTTATGGCGAAAATGCCACGATGACCTGTTTCGAGCAGTGAAACCCTAGAATCCAAAGCTCTGATACCAAATCTTATGAAACCATCTCCAAAAATAGAAGAAATGAGAGATCCACACCTTATAAATAAGCCACTTCGAGGGGGAAACCTCCTTTACATTACATAAATGAACAATTCTTAGATGATACAAATGATAAATCCTCCTTCTATATATAGGAGTCCATGGGTCACAATATAATCCTAAACGACCTAATAATAATAATGTAAGGGCACAATAAAAAAAATATTGGAGTTACAGGGGTACAACAACAATAATAAGGGGGCTACACTAACAGAAATAAGGGACTATACTAGTAATATAGAGACCTAACAAATGATGTGTTCAATGTATCACATCTACAAGGCGGCCAACTCAGTTACCTATGGAAGGTTGGAAACCTAGTGGGGTCTCTAGAAATATACGTTATGGTACATAGGAGCTCAGTTCATTGTAGCATTGTCTAATGTGTAACCGTTGGATGAGATCATCCCCATATAATTATCATACGTGGAGCATAGTCCTATATACTTGCATATGTGGGACAGGATATCACCCCTGGAATGCAACACAAGTTGTTATCGAAATATGGTATGCTTAGCGACACTAGAACACATCTTTAGCCCAGGCCTCTAAAATTTTTTGTTAATTCCAAATGCTCCTTAGGTTAATTAAGGTTCATTTTAATATTGGTTTGAAATTAAGTTTTGATTTTGGGCTAAAAAATGATGTCACTTGAATTCCTAGGATGCAGCTATATGAGAAAATGATTTCTTTGATTTTGATGAAAGATAAAATAATAAGGGAAGAGATCACAAAGAGTTATGCATAAAAAAAACCTAGCAAGAAAAATCACGCGCCCCCCACCCCCCCCCCCCCCAACTAGCTTTCACTTTGTAAGTTCTAAAAGGTAAATATGATTTCAATCTCACTATCCCAAATGAAACTCATTCAAAAGTAAAATGATTTCTAATTTTACTAATATGCATTTAAATTATTTTTTCTTTTTCTTTTTTTCTATGAATGATGAAATTCACTAAGTGCATCTGATGAACTTTTAAGCTTTCAATTATTGAAAAAAAATGTAACCTATTTCCAATAAGAAATTTCAAAAATTTGCCTATCAATGTAGGTAATTTTATTCACGTAATGAAAAGTTATTCTTGAAATGAAAACTAAAAAGATGAAAAACCCAATTTATTTGAAAAAACACAAATGTTACTATTGTTCTATGGCAAAGAACCAATATTTATTGGATGATACAAGTAGTAAACAAAGATTTTAATTGACTTGAAAGAACAAGACCCAATCAAAACACAAATTTTACCACTTAAACCATAAGACTAATTTTCACTTTCCAAGACACTGAAAATACTAAAAGAAAAAAACATAATGCAATAAAAAAAAATATATATATTTCAAGGACCAAGACACAATAAGGATTTTCCATAAGAAACTCTAAAAATCTTTATTTTCTAGGACTAGCGTGGACCCCTAGTTAACACCAGTGATCTGAAGCACTACTATTTTAGAAGAACTTGTGCTGGAAACATGACTATAACTGTTAAAAAGCATGTTGAGCAAGGAAAAGAGGGATAAAACAAACAATTATTGAGGAAAAAATTTATAATTGATACCTCAAAACACTTACAAGCTATAATACAGATTGAAAAACAAGCCAAAAAGGTAGTCATTCAAAGGTTGGCCAAACTAAGAATGGAGAAAAAAAAAAGAGAGTGAAAAGGGTGTAGACTCCCCATTGGAGTCGCCAATTTGTTACATAGCCAAATCCCTTCTCCGGAAAGAATCAATCCCTCTAACCCAAGGAGTGGGTCTAGTAAGAGCCATGACAAAGAAGACAAGATTTCCTAGTTGAACATTGAAATAACATGAGTGAGGGAGATGCCATACCTCACTCCTTATGCAACTGTTTCCTTGATGTCAGTGCTAATAATTTCACTTCCAAGCTCTTTCCTCACTATGCCTTCTACGACCAAATACCTCTAAGAAATATAACACGGAAAAAAATGAAATATACATATCATATATATATTTCAAAGAAAACCACAAGACATATCAAGGAGTATCATGCTAAATCAATTAACGTTAACATATTCATGGGGATCAAATCATAATTTCCATTACTGAATAAACAAAGGGAACCTTAAAACTGGTGCCTTGATGTTCAAGGCCTCCTTCGGAATGGAAATCCAAGTCCAAGTCAAGCCTTTCAATATCTTCTCCTTCCTCATGAAATCGAAAACATCTATGCTCAATTAGGTAGAAGAATGGAAACCAGTAGTGACCAACCAATGCTAACTAGCATGGCACCCTTTTATAGCAGAGATGGAGAGGTTGTAGATCCATAAATGAGGAGGTAAGTGCTTATCTTAAGGAGAAAAATATTTGGAGATAAGATCAAAGCTTCAAAATGGGAGAATTTGACTATATCCTCAACCAACAAGTACCAGACTTCCATTCTCCATATTTGTAGAGGATGAAGCTTTTGCTCCATTTTTAGAGAACCGACTTGAAGAGGAAAATCACGCCTTTATGGCTAAATTCCTGAAATACCAACACTTTTCAGAGGTTAGAGATAGGGTTACAGGCGCGAGGTTTTTTAGGGGAGAACCGCGGTGGGATTACAAATTAGGGTTTTTACAAGCTCTTGCAGAAAATCTTCAGGCATTTCTTTTTCAGTCTTCATGGATAGATTAAGCATGTTATGCAAGATGAATAAGTTTTCATATATTTTGTCGCTTTCCGGTGGTTTTGGTATGAGAAACACAAAAAATGACACTTAGGAATGTGACAAAATATTGTGTAATAGAGATGGCCATGAAAAAGAAGTGTTATGTACAAGGAGGTTTTATATGAACTTATCTAGGATATTTTAAAGTGACTTTTCTTGTAATATTTTTCAAATGTGAATGATAAAACTTAAATCAAACATGAAAATACTTTAAATGAAGCTGCAATCTAAACCGAAATATAAAAGATAGACATAAGAAGAAAAACGACACAAAACCAATTGATAACAAAGTTCATCCAGTGTGGAGTATGTCTCTAGGTCCTTCCTCCAAAGGAGTGGCCTCTTTATTATTCTCCCCAAAAGTACAATTACAAAATTCCTTCAAAATCCTGTTTCAAATGAGATTTTCTCTACCAAGAGATGGCCTAAAAAATTCCCCTAAAAATTCCTTTTCTTGCTACAAAAAATGCTCCAAAACTTGACTTACATACAAAAATACACATAGGACAAAAAAATGGTTCATAAGCTCTAAGACATAAAATTCACAACCGAAAGTTCTCTCCAAAAGCTCTTTCTTTCAGTGGAAATCCCCTTAATTTATATAATATTGGCATATAGAATGCATATATTTTTGGTTATAACCACAATATATATATGACATATTGTTTTAAATAACAAACCATACATTAAAAACCTTGTTCTAGCCATATATAAATATAATATACTGTTTTGCAAACTCAAAGCCTTCGATATAAATGAAAAATAAAATATACCCTAGCCACATTTTCTATGGACCAGATGCAAATTTGTTATGGTTGGACTTAAGATATGATATGTCTTAACTGCATAGTAAATTAATATTTATACAACATATTATATGGATAAACCATATAACAATTATACGTTAACATTTAAATGGCATTCCAATACATATATAAATGGTGCCACATTCATATTTTTTACCCAAAGGTTGAATGGTATAACAAAAATATATGTGGCCTAATCAATGTTAACATGGTAAAGCGGGGATCCGATAATATATCACCACGCAAACAACCATATCCTAATAACCCACATGCATTTTTCGTTTGTTGTATCAAAGTCATATGGCATAATATATATATATATATATATATATATATATATATATATATATATATATATATATATATATTATGCCATATGACTTTGATACAAGTATGCCATATGCCATATATATATCAAGTACCACTAGTACAACTAGTTGAGGATGGGCCTCATCAGCAAGGCAACCCAGGATCAAAACTCCTGGGGTCTGGCTATGCCCTGTGCTATGGGGAGGAGACATGCTAAAGAATCAAGTGAACTAAGCATTGATGTGACCCAAGCTAGATGCAATCCCTGGGTGGCTTTCACAGCTTAGATGCCCCTGGGTCGCATCTCCTCAAGGCACAGGTCAAGCCTGGAGGATCACAAACAACTTTATATATATATATATTACATTTTTGTAACCATATTATAACCAAAACGAACCATGCCATAACCATAAATAAATGTATTTAATATTACATACTATATATTTTTATATCCTTGGTGTGCACCATATATATGAGTAGATTTGTTGGAGGTCATTGGCGAGAATTCAATTAGGTGAAGCCACTGGTTTTTGCAGGCTCTACCTCCCCCTTACCACCATACACATCATAAGATAATATATATATATATATATATATCTATATATATATATATATATATATATATATATATATATATGCATGTATTATGTATGTGTGTGTGTGCTTCCTTTTTTGAACCACATCTACCACTTCTATCTTGGTGGTGAAGTATTTTGGTTGTTGGCCGAGGGGTTATGTGTTCAAATCTCATCAAGTGGACCGATTCGTTAACCCATAATTTTGGAAAAATATAAGAAAGCCACGTGGCGCTTCTCTAGAGGGGCATGTGTCGCACATCGAGAGGTCCACATGTTGAGCCATCAACCAACCAAGTGTCATCTTATCATTGTGCCATGTGACAGCTCCCAGATGTGCCACCTGTCGGCTCCACAACATGCCATTACACTATGACTTTGAATTTTTTCCTCACGCTTGCAAAACTTAAAAATGCAAGAACTTCCCCATACAGAGTCATATTGATGTGATTCAATTTGCGTTGGAATTTTTTTTTCTAAGATCTACATAATGAAGCTATTTCCATTAAATTTTGGAGACTTTTAATTTTTGGCATTTATAGGATCCTCCCAAATCAATCCTCCCCACTAAGAGAATTTTGGACCTCAAAAAGGATATTAATCAAACACCAAGTGTGTTAAATTCCTCCCCACTTATCCAATGTCTGTCCACCCTAATTTATGTATTTGGCTCATCACAAAAATTTGCATAACAATTATGACAACTAAAACCGTATGGTTAGTCATCTATAATTTCCTACATCTTTCTACATGTGTTACTTCAGCCATTTCCCATGTACAAAAAAATAGAATTAACAAAAATAAATATGTTAATAATAATGAACTAACATTTTTTACCATTTTGAAGGGTTCCCACAACAAATCCCTATGCTCCAGAACACTTGCTTTGTCCACCTTTGTAGATATGAGAAAAAAATTATTTCCTGCATTCACGAACTTCTTTAACTACACTATGGTTACCAACGAAGAATCATACTTCATTTGATGAGCTAAAACAATATACTATATGTCATCCTTGAAAAGGTCATATCTATTTCCCTTCCTATAGTAGATAGCCTTCATGTCGAACAAGTAAGGACTTCAAAGTACAATTCCAGAAATATCTAATGAAAGCACATCTAGTTCAACTTCATCCACAAATCTAGATGTAATAAAAAACCTAATGTTACAGTTTTGAGTCACTTTTACCTTAGTGTTTTTGCATACTGATCTAAGCAGATAAGGTTTAGGATGCAACGTTGTTACTAAATTTAAATTCTTAACAAATACCTCGGATATGAGATTAGCTTGAGAACTAGTGTAAAATAAAGTATCTATTTTAACATGGCTACTTACCACCCTAATGTGAAAGTGTCCAATCCTCTTCCTCACAAAAATAGAAGATGAAATAGAAGAACCAAAACCAACATGTGAAGATGATATACCTTTCGAACACATAGCTGTGATTTTTGCCTCATCACAAGATTCTGATTCCAAGTCCTATTGTACTATCATTTCCAGCTTTTGATTTCCCTTCTTATTTCAAAACCATTTCGGCCTCAACCTTGGATGTAACTTACAACAATGATCATCAAATTATCCCTCTTTCTTCCAATGGGTACAAGAAATTTTATCATCATCCTTATTCACAAAAGTTGTTCTCCTATCATTTACCTTTGTCATCTTTCAACCGAACATCTTCCATGGAGACTCTGCCACCTTATTTACCTACTTCAATACAAATCCCTTGTACAAAAACCTCATCCAGGATAGATGGATTCAACTAAAAAATAGTATTGTGGATATAACCATGCAGACTACGAATATACTTCAATAGAGTCCCATACACACCTTTTACTTGCTTTTGAGGAGCTCGATATTGAAATCGACTTATCTCTATACTTGCAGATCCTCAATATCTGAAATTCGGCCCTGTAGTAGTCTTCTGAAGCTTATTTCAAATTCCATAGCTTTGAAATGATTTGGATTATTCAAGGCAAAGCTATGTCCAATATCCCATAATGACCTAATTGTGGACTGCTTCAGTAGAGTGAACTTGTATGACTTGCCACGTCTCACTGTTTCCTCCTTTGGCTCTGACATTTATAGGCATGAAACTACAATTTTTGTACTTCCAGTTTCTTTTTACGTAATTCCAATCTGATGCTTAGAGACAGAGTTATGAATATTTTCCCATGATCACCTCTTTCAGATGAAATTATGGAGCCTAAAAAAGACCTAACTTCCACAAATCATATCTCCCAAAATATTGCGAACCGGCTCTGAAATTTTGCGACATTGTTCCGCGGGATTTTGGCTTTGCACTCTAGAAATTTCCACCTATATACCTTCATAGAAAAAAAGTTATAGCGAAAATTCCATGATGACCTATTTAAATGAAATTCAGGAGCCTGCAAAGAGCCCTAACACCTAGATATCATATCTCCGAAAATATTGCGAACCAAGCTTTGAAATTTTGCGACACTGTTCTTCAAAATTTCCGATTCGTACTCTAAAAATTTCAGCTCCAGAACCTTTGTAGAAACAAATTTATAATGAAAATGCCACGATGACTTGTTTGGAGCAGCAAAACCCTAGAATCCAAAGTTCTGATACCAAATGTTGTGAAACCAGCTCCAAAAATAGAAGAAAAGAGATATCAATGCCTTAGAAATAAGCCACTTTGAGGGGGAAACCTCCAATACATTACATGAATGAACAATTATTGGGTGAAAAAAATTAAAAAACCTCTTTTTTATATATAGGAGTCCATGGGGCCACAATGTAATCCTAGCCGACCTAACAATAATAATTTAAGGGCACAATAATAATAATATGGGGGTTACAGGGGTACAATAATAACAATAAGGGGGTTACACTAACAACAATAAGGGACTATACTAGTAATATAGAGACCTAACATAAACTCCTCTATAAAAAATTTCACTCTTTGGAATTTATGCTTCCACATAGATTTCCATTCTATGATTTCATTCTGGTCATGTGCCAAAGGATAGAATTACTTTTTCAATGTTGATGTAAAATAAAACCATGAGGAAAGAGTTTCACCTTCCCGAAGTCTATTCTCCCACCGTATTAATGAAGTACCTTCCAATCGAGGAGATGCCAACTAATTTTTTACCTTGTCATCAACAATCTACTATACGTGGTAATAGACTTCCATCTCGTGAATCAAATTTTAAAAATTTTCAGCATTAATTTCTCCATAATAGACTGGAAAGTCAAACTTAATATCCAAATTCAACAACAACTTCTTTGACATAACTTTTCCATGAGGAGATGGAGGAGGAGAATGAGGAGGAATTAAAGGGTAGAATAGGGAGGAGATGGAGGAGGTTTATTTTTCGAATCACCATCATTTCCCTCATCTTTGACTTGTTTCTTTAATGAGACTTCCTCTCTAACTTATTTCCATTTCCAATACATTTCATCAACCATGGTCTTCATTAAAATTTTTCTTTGATCCAGAAGGATTCTCTTCTTCCTTGTATGAAAACATCTCTCTTCTTCGATTATTAAAGTTTCTCAATCCAATTTTCGAATTGGCTTCAATAAATGTTCCTTCACCTTGCTCGAATTTTCTCCTGGTTATCATGCACACTCACAAACCACCATTAAATTTTCTGTGATACAACTTAACTTGAACTCATCTGAGATATTTTAAAGTGAATTTTCTTGTAAAAATGTTCAAGCATGAATGATAACAACTAAACCAACAATTAACTTAAATCAAGGATGAAAATAATTTAAATGAAGATGTAATCTAAAACGAAATATAGAATATAAAGATGAGAATAAAATGGGCATAAATGAATTGATAACGAAGGTATTATAGTGTGGAATACATCTTCGGATCCTTCCTCTAGGGCATTGGCTTGTTTATTATACTGCCCAAAATCGCAATTACAAAATTCCTCCAAAATACTGTTACAAAATAACTCTTTCCTACCTATATGTGGCCTCCAAATTGACACCAAAACCTCCTTTGTTTGCTACAAAAAAAGCTCTAAAACTTCACTTACATACAAAAATACACATAGGACATAAATATGGCTTATAAACTTGGCCATAAATTTCCATTAGGGGAATTTTGAGGTCTAAAATGGGGCTCCTAAGTAAATTATAAAATAATAGTGGAAATAATAAAATAAGATTTTATTACATCATCAAATTTTAGAGGGAAAAAATAAAAACTACTTTTTCAACTCATATTTTCAACTTATCTCCCAAATTTTTTACTCAAGTTTCAAGTGGGAGTACTCGTTGGACGAAAAATTTAATTCCTCATCCAAGGAGTACCCATGTTGCATACTTTCGATGGGTTTGGCTACACACAAAATGAGAAATACATTAAAAACGTGATTGTTCTCACTCTTTTTTATGTATTTCTCATTTTTCGGGTAGCAAGATCCATCGAAAGTATGAAACATGGGTACTCCTTGTATGAGGAATTAAATTTTGCATCCAACAAGTACTCCGGCTCGAAATTTGAGTAAAAAATTTGGGAGATAAGTTGAAAATATGAGTTGAAAAAGTAGTTTTATTATTTTATTATTTTTTAATTTTTATACCCTTTTACTTAAAAAATTGTGAATCATCCCCCATGGTTGACATCATCATCTTGAATCCTATTGGTTCTTATTAAGGTTATTTTTGTCGTACATTTTTCTTAGGAGGCCCATTTTAGACCTCAAAATTCCCCTAATGACAACCCAAAGATCTCTTCAAAAGCTCTTTCTCGCAATGGAAATCCCCTTCATTTATATAAAATTTGTATATAGAATGCATTTATTTCTTTGTTAGTAACAATATTACATATATGGCATATTGTTTTAAATAACAAACTATACGTTAAAAACCTTGTTTTAATGATATATAAATATGGTATAATGTTTTGAAAACTCGATTCCTCTTATGTAAATGAAAACTAAATATACCCTAGTCACATTTTATATGGCCCACATGCATGTTTTTTATGGTTGGACTTAACATATGATATGTATTACCTTCTCAGCTGAATAATATGTATACAAGATATTATATATATAAACCATATAATAAATATTCATTAACATTTAAATGACGGTCCAATACATATCCAAATGGTTGCACATTAATATTGTTTACCCGACGGTCGAATGGTATAACACCAATATATGTGGCCTAATGAATATTCACATGGTAAACCACGGGTCCAATGATATATCACCGCGGAAACAACCATATCATAATCACCCACATGTATTTTTCGTTGGTTGTATTAAAGATAGTACATTTTTGTAACCATATTATAACCAAATTGAACCATGTCATAACTGTAAACTAATGTTTTTAATATGTATGTAGATCCTTGGTTGCGCCATATATGCGAGTAGGTTTGTTGGAGGTCAATGGAAAGCCTTTAGATTGGAAAATGCACCATGTCTGGTGGGCTTTGTCTTCTCCTTTCAGCCATACACTTCATACAATAATATATATATGTGCGCCCCTTTGTCAACCACAATTTACACCTATGCCTTGTTGGTTAATTGATTATTTTATTGACCCAAATATTATGGTTTCAAATCCCGTCGAGTTTTCCTGTTCATTCACCCATAATTTTCGCCAATAAAACATAGCCACGTGCCACTTCGTCATAGGGCCATGTGTCACCCATCTAGCGGGCCACATGTTGAACCTTTAACCTGCCAAGTGTTAGATTCTCATTGTGCCATTTGAAAAATCCTAGACATGCAAATTTTCAGCTCAAGGACATGTAATGTCACTTTGACTTTGATTTTGTGTAATATCCCAAAAAGGGACTGCATAGCAGTGCCTGCTGAAATAACGCACTTTTGGGAGATCTATGCACATAAACGAGTTTGCAGCTCCTGGATCCCTTAGATAAGTAGATCTGGGGTCTAGATCCGAAAGGAGAGCAAAAAAATGTCAAACTATGTGTGGTAAATAGATCTCCCACCACCTAGTCTAGCTGGAAAACCCCCAAAGAGAGGGGTTGCAGCTATGTACACAAATTGCTTCAGAAATAACACATTTTTGGAAATAATGAGGATGAGGTCATCAAATAAGATCAAATTTTAAATATACGGTAGCAAATCAGATTTACATTGATTCTCTTACATTATAAAACAGAATATAGAAGACAATAGAGAAGGAAATCTTCAGAAAAGAAGGCTGCAACACATGTATATACTGCAAAATGGCCTAATAGTGTTATTTAATGGAGCTGCAACATATAAATTTTACACTTCATATCTAGAGAATATTTGTGTACAAAATATCAGATCCATTTCAGATCTATAAACTAGAAATGCTCCATTACAAGATCCCCTTGGGGTTTTGATCAAATCATGCATTACAAAGAGTAGATATGAGTTTAAAGTAGCAGATCTTCAATATTATTCAAAAATTTCTAAAGATTATTTTACATTAGAAACAGATCAGATCTATATAGAACATGAATCAACAAGCTAATCCATGGATCACCAAAGTGAAAGGCAAAGCCCAGCACCAGAGATCTCTCATCAAAAAGGGGATCAAAACACCCTACAAAACCTCCACTAGAAATAATGCAATCCCTGAAGGGAAACTGCACTGTAGCTTGAATAACTGAGTTGGCCTGATGCCAAGATACAAATCTGAAGCTCAATCAACCAATTCACTCTTCCAGGAGGATAAAAGACTCACTCAATGAGAAGAGGCACTAATATGTTCTAGATCTGACTAGATCTAAACTTCACTTGCTGCATCTTACAAAAGAAACCAAACGCTCACTCGATCCATGTTGCAGTTGGAAGTAGAGCTTGGCCAATTGCCTAATATTAGATGAAATCAACAAGACTCCTCCAAGAAATCCTCAATGGAAGTGGTGGAATCCCTGCATAGGCAATCCCAAGTGCTAAGCAGCACTATTCTCAGCTAAATAACAGAGAATTCTATTTTTCTAAATAGACAAGATAATTAGAAAATATGCACAATCAATAACCTTCTCTTTTTTCCTTCCCCTTCCTTTTCTAATATGAAGGCCTTGGTAAACCATAAACCACCTTGATGAGTTATCTCCTTTCACATGAGGGGCCTCCATCTAGAACTGCGTTGTCCCTTCATGAGGTACATTGTATCTAGACTACGTTGTAGTTTTGGTCAAGGTTGACCCAATGTCATAGCTCAAACCCCTTTCACACCTACAAATGATTTTTTTACATGGCCCAGATTTATCCTTATTCATATGGGCATTGATTTATTCATTTTTTTAGAAGTTTGACATGTCCTCCTTTATTCATGAAACAGAAAATGAGACAAAAATGTATATTCCTCTTAGCTCAAGCTAAGTAGGAATATTACAGTCCTCCCCTCCAAAATGTTGCTTTTCTTAAAGAAAATGATAGGGTCAGTGATGCAGTACTTCCCCTCCTCCATTGGTGACACCATCAAAGATCATGTCCTCCTCATAAGCCAAGTGTTCACTAAGCCAACACATCATGAATTGTTCCTCCAAGGTTATCATAAGATGTGCATAGCCCATCCCCAAAGGAGTGAAAAATTCGACAGAAATAAACATGCCTGGAGCAATTTCTTCTCTAAAACATGTAGCATGAGGTACATATAGAACTTCCATTCCATGTGGTACATAAAAACTTCCCATCCTCCCTCCATACAATCCCATAACTAGTACAAGTATGTCGTCGAAGTACGAATCAAAACTACATATATGCGAACAGAAATTTTAGCTTGAGGTGGGTCAAAATCCCACATGTGATGCCAATGCAGTGCATCTCCTGCATGCATTAGATCAAGGTGTGGCAAGTGGCATTCCCACCACACATTTGTTGCATGAGTCATCTTAACATAGCTGAAGATGTCAGACATGTTTGGTGCCTTTGGGAAGCACCCATCACGAAAATAAATCTCCCTTTGCATAGCAAGGGAGTGGCCAAGTTCAGAATTTCTATTGGCCCACCAAAATCCATGAGATCCACATGATCTCTCACTCCCTTTAGGAGTCATAGCCTGCAAAAACATGGTAAAATATTGTGATAAATTAGAAAATAAAACTTGCTTTGCATGATCAGATCCTTTACCATCATATTTCCTCATACACATGGAGTTGTGCATGGGTATTCCCCTTCTCTCAAAAGAATGAAGAACGGACTGAAATGACTCTTGCATAGAGTCCATTGGCTGCCCCAAATCCACATAGCTCATGCACCCTTGAAAGTGCTAATGCAGTTCCTCTCTCAAGCCTTCCCAATCAAAGCTCCTTATGATCTGGGTGTAGATCTTCATGGACTACATATGGCTGAGAAAGAATTATTTGTGTGCCCCTTGTAGTATCTTCTTCTTGAGATTGGAAGCTCTAGCCAAGAAGACACCGCCATGATGATAGATGACTCCCCCTTGGGCTAAGTAGCCCTCTTCTTGCTGCATGTCATCTAGTATGATACATGTGTGGAGATCTTTGGAATACTCAAAAATAAGTTGATATTTCCAGTATAGATCCACATTGTTCAACAATGACAGTGCTAATGATACATCCATGGGAGTGTCTGTCATGTTTTTGATCTCACCTCTGACATTTCTCATGCCAAATATGTGTGTTGGAAGGTTGATCCTCCCATTCTCCTCCTCTCACAACGCAGATCTGGAAATGAGAGAGGGTGATAGTGGTGAAGGGGGAAGATCCCCCTTACTCTTGAGCTGTCCCAAGCCTCCCAACACTGTAGCTTGGTCTTCCATTACTCCAATCCCTCCTAGATATATGTTTGGAGCAACACTTTTTGAGGTATCCCCCACAAGATCTGAATCTGGTGGCCTCCCAGGTGGTTTGCCACTAGATATGAATGTCCCATGCAGAATTCTCATGAACATAAGAGAAGGGACTGTGAGATCCTTGCTTCCACTGCGCAAATCCATCTCTTTTGTTTGGGTGGAAGTTCTAGGTGAGGGGTAAGTATGCATGCCTTGGATCATTTTAGGTTTACCACTCTTCATGTCCACCCATTCCATTTGCGAAGCTTTCCAATCAGTGGTGACTTTCCCCAATGTAATCAACCATTGGACACCCAAAATGATATTGGTGTCTAGTATGTCAACTACAAAAAAGTGATCCACCAAAGTGTAGGATCCCATAGTAACTGAAAGTGATGGCACATAGTGCATGCGTTACATCATCCTATCTCTTGGGAAAAAAACAAAGAATCCCTCAAAAGTATCAGTGGGGATTGCCCTCCTCTACACAAGATGAGCATTAATAAAGTTGTGGGTTGCCCCACTGTCAATCAGTATAGATACCCTCTAATTCATGATCGAACCTTGTACTCTTAAGGTGAAGTACTTAGGTACTCCTCTCAAAGATGCAAGAGTTCCTCCTATTGGAGCAAAGGCTCCATTCCCATCTCCAGATGGTGTTGGATCTCCCTCAACATTGTCAGCATTGTGACCTCTTCTTGGTTCATCATATTCTTCTTCCTCCTAAACATTTGAGAAGACTTCTATGTGGTGTGCTTTCCCAGTAGCACATCTATTTCCCGGTGCCCATGAATATTGGCAAGTGAAACATAGTCTATTCTTTCTCAGCTCCCTACTGACTTCAATATCAAGATGCTTCTTGAATGAGCTCTCCTTGGAAGGAGCAACTTTCTCTTCCTTCCCTTTAGAAAGGTAAGGGGACTTGCTCTGAAAAGTTGCCTTTGCTTTTGGCAAGGCATCTTGGAGGTCTCTAGCCCTCTCAATGGAATCATGAAAAGTGATGGGCTTGGTAGATTTAACCAACCCATGCAAGGGTTCATGCAAGCCATCGATGAAAATGTACACCCTCCTTGCTGTAGACAGATCAGGAACCATAACAGATAATCTTAGAAGCTCAGAGGTATAAGTTTCTGCATTTCCTAATTTCTTTAAATTCTCAAGGCCCATGAAAGGTGTTTCTAGATCCTTTATGGCAAACCTCTCCACCAGTATTATAGTGAATTCATAATAGAAAGTCACATTGGCATGGCCCAATGTAGACAACCCATGGAACCACCAATTGTGTGCTTCACCTTCAAAGTGCAGCGCTGTAATCTTGATGGCTTCAATCTCAGGGACTTTGTTCAACTAAAAGTAGATGTCTAGATTTTATACCCATGCCATGGCAGAATTGGTTGATGACCCATCAAACTTGGAAAAAGTAATCTGACCATAGAGTGATGCCTATCATGATTCTGAAAGAATCCACCATCCCTATACTGATGCCTTGGTCTTCTTTTGTCCTTGAGGTGAAAAAACTCTTGAAAAATCAAGTGGTTCTTCAACCTTTGATTCTGGTATTCATATTCCTCAAAGTATTCTTCAAGGGATGATTTCTCTTGTGGCCCTTCATTCTCCACAGCCAAAAAGGTAGGCATAGTAGAGCGTTGTGGAGCTTGTGGCTAGTTCACTAGTTGACCATTCCAGTGGTGAGACATGCCAGAGCTTTCCCTAGGATGAAATCTCCCAGGAGATTCCTTCATCCTGTCCATTTTCATCTCTTTGATCTCTCTAGCAATATCTTGCATGGCTACCAAAATAGTTCTTGCAAACTCTTCTCCTTCTTTATCATTTCTAGTTTCAGGGGCTTTACCCTTGTCTTGATCCTCAGTGGTGTAATCAAATTTATTGTGGCTTCTATTATGAAACCTCCTCTCCCTCTCATTAAGAGGATAATTTTCTTATGACTGCAACATGGTTGTGTTCCTTCAATGAAAGCACATGTTGTGCCAAGAAAGGAGCTCCGATACCACTGTAATATCCCAAAAAGGGACTGCACAACAGTGCCTGCTGAAATAACGTACTTTTGTGAGATCTATGCACAAAAATTATTTTGCAACTCCTGGATCCCTTATATCAGTAGATCTAGGGTCTAGATCCAAAATGAGAGAAAAAAAATTCAAACTAGCTGTGGTAAACAGATCTCCCACCACCTAGTCTAGCTGGAAAACCCCCAAAGAGAGGGGTTGCAGTTATGTACACAAACTGCTTCAGAAATAATGCAGTTTTGGAAAGCATGAGTAGGAGGCCATCAAATAAGATAAAATTTTAAATATATAGCAGCAAATCAGATTTACATTGATTCTCTTACATTATACAATAGAATATAGAAGACAAGAGAGAAGGAAATCTTCAGAAAAGAAGGTTGCAACACATGTATATATTGAAAAATGGCTTAACAGTGTTATTTAATGGAGCTATAGCAGCTGAACGTTACACTTCATATCTAGAGTAGATTTCTGTACAAAATATCAGATGCATTTCAGATCTGTACACTATAAAGACTCTATTACAAGATCCCCTTGGGGTTTTGATCAAATCATGCATTACAATGAGTAGATCTAAGTTTAAAGTAGCAGATCTGCAATATTATTTAGAAATTTTTGAAGATGATTTTACATTAGAAACATATCAGATCTATACAAAACATGGATCAAAAATCTTATCCATGGATCACTAAAGTGAAAGGCAAAGCCCAGCACCAGAGATCTCTCATCAAAAAGGGGATCAAAACACCCTGCAAAACCTACACTAAAAATAACGTAGTCCCTGAAGGGAAACTACGCTGTAGCTTGAATAATTGAGTTGGCTTGATGCCAAGATGCAAATCTGAAGCTCAATCAACCAATTCACTCTTCTAGGAGGATAAAAGACTCACTCACTGAGAAGAGGCCCTAGTATGGTCTAGATCTGACTAGATTTAAACTCCACTTGCTGCAGCTTACAAAAGAAACCAAACCCTCACTGGCTCTGCGTTGCAGTTGGAAGTAGAGCTTGGCCAAATGTCTGATAGTGGATGAAATCAGCAAGACTCCTCCAAGAAATCCTCAATGGAAGAGGTCGAATCCCTGCATAGGCAATCACAAGTGCTAAGTAGCACTATTCTCAGCTAAACAACAGGTAATGGTATTTGTCTAAAAAGAGAAGATACTTAGAAAATATGCACAATGAACAACCTTCTCTTGCTACCTTCCCCTTCCTTTTATAATATGAAAGCCTTGGCAAACCCTAAACCACCTTGACGAGTTAGCTCTTTTCACATGAGGGGCCTCCATCTAGAACTGCGTTGTCCCTTCATGAGGTACACTATATCTAGACAGTGCTGTAGATTTGGTCAAGGTTGACCCAGTCTCATAGCTCAAACCCCTTTGACACCTGCAAATTATTTTTTTACGTGGCCCAGATTTATCCTTGTTCATATGGGCATTGATTTATTCATTCTTTTCAAGAGTTTTACATGTCCTCCTTTATTCATTTATTCATGCAACAGAAAATGAGACAAAAATTTATATTCCTCTTAGCTCAGGCTAAGTAGGAATATTGCATTTTGACTTTGAATTTTTTCTCACTATCACAAAACTTCAAACTACAATAGCTTCCTCATAGAACTTCGAATTGATGGAATTAAATTTGCATTGGAATCATTTTTATGAGATCTATTCAATGACGTTATTTCCATTAAATTTTGCAGAATTTCAATTTCAGTCCTTTTTAGGATCCTCTTGGATCAAGGTTTGAGGTTCAAATACCCCCGTATTCACCTATGTCTGTAGAAGGGGAATATGTAGGAATGTAGGCGTGATAGTGAGAAAGGTTGGAATTGACCCCATGTCACGCGAGTATGAAACTAACCGAGTTGTTGATTCCTCTAGTCACGCACACATACACACACACACATAGATATAACTAATGATTGTATTCTATAAAAGAATGAGAGGATCATTATCATTGTTAGAATATTGTGAGTCTTCAAAGATATATATATTGGCCAATTTTTTTTTATCTTTATGTTTAAAAGATCCTCAGCATGGATTTTGAAATTCAATGTTGTATGTCCTAATATTTAGTGGTAAAAGAATTCAACTAAACTCCTATTTTCATTCATCCTTTCCTTGGAAAATAGTGCAATTTCTATTTATGAACTAACTTCTATGTCTCATTCTTTCATCCTCTTTTAGTCAACTACTTTTTTTTCTATCATTTAGTCCAACTTTTGAGAGAACAACACACTTATAGTAAAAACAACATTCAACAATATGAGGATATACTGTTTAATAAAAACTCGTTTGCATGTTCATTGTATATTTTAGTGCTAGTTTATGATAATATTGTTTATGTGACTAGACAAGGATGTATTATCATGCACTTTAAGTTTAAAATTTTTAATTTTAAGGAATTTTTTGCATTTATATATTTTTGACGAAATAACGTACTCAATTGCTCCCTTATTTTTGCAGATGAATTTTCTAAATCTATAAGATGTAGCTGAGAATTTGAGAGAGACAATCCAATTATATACTTAGCTTTGTCCCATTTTTATCCCATTTAATACATTTCTTGGTATTTATAAGAGTTTATTTTGTTCCCTTTACTATCCTATGTAACTTCTTATGAATGAATTCATTTGAAACTTTACCTTCCAAGTATAGAAATTAAGGCCATTAAAATTTTCAACTACATACTCCATGTTCAAAAATAAAATGATCTTTAAAAACAATCACCTCATGCAGTAGCAAGACCGAAGGTGAATTCTCCCTTATGATGTTGTCTCATCAACATAAACACATTCAAAAATGCATATTATGCCCGAAAATGCATCATTCAATTTTGGACTCCAAATAACCATATAACTCTAGATGGCAGTGACATAAACCAAAAATCTTAGACAAAATGGCTAGGGTTTTAATCCTGTAGATGGAGAGCACAAAATTACATGAAAATTAGTTTGCTGAAATCACATGGTCTTCTTTCTCTTACATCGATGTCTCAATGTAGAAAACCCTTAGTGACCTCAAATTCTAGCCTACTCAATGCATAGTGACCTAGAGTCGCTATGGTATATAACAACCTCACACACTTACATATTCTAGGCCCTCCAATGAAGGATTTACAACCAGGGCTACTCGACCTAATACCAAATTGAAAAACACACACATAAGGCAATCATACCTTTTTTTATTACTAGTTAAAACTCATATACAACACATTTATATAAGTTTTGTGAAATCTAACATATTCCAAAATTAGACAGAGGTTGAGGGAATATCTCAAGTATCTCTAGAAAACCCAAAACAAATCTAAAATAAGCACTAATTATAAAAATAATTGATGTAAAATTGTGTTTATTTAATGTGAACAATAAAGTATTTTATTTATGGTGGATAACAAAAATAAATTATCATTAATATATTTTATCTTTTTAAGATAAGAATTATTTTTTAAAATTTCCAATATAAATTTACTAGATAACATCTCTCCCATACTTCCCACAAAGGGTGCACCTCTAACATTCGATGGGACATCCATGGAACAAATCAAGTTTAATGAACGATGGTAGGCTACCCCCACCTAACAACCTACATGGCCACCACGCTGGAAGGAGAATTGATCCAAGAAAGGTAATTTTCCATCAGCTAAGCAAGTGAGGGTGAGAAATCTTGAGAACATACACCAACATCAAATATATTACACTAGCCATATTAAGAAAACATATATGGTCCCGAGAGGACAAGAAAAAAACTATAATTATAGGAAGTGGAAGGAAGTTATATATACAGTTAAGAAAATGAATCTGGGAGCAATCATAGTTCAGAAATCATGGAAACTATTCCCTAGCTTGAGTAGTTTCGAGCCAAGATATCAGGCTTATATTTGACATGCAGTCCGAAACATTAACACTCATAATTTGTCATCATGGTTCGAGGCTCTCTGTGATAACTTGAGCTTCTCCCCTATGTGGATCTCGTTTTTTGTGGTTTGTCCTTATTCTTATTGTTCTTTGCAGTTTTTATTAAGACTATCATAATTTTATTCTTTCACTATTTGCTCTAATTTGGTATTTTGGATTTTCATTCTCTGTCCCTCTCATCGACCCTATTATTTTGGGAGGTTATTTCTCGCCTTCCACTCTGTAAATTATCCTTGCCTTCATTGAAATATTTTGATCTTCCATGTTGATGTTTATTTGTGGGTCACTAACGCTCCACCCCTCTCACTTGTGTGTTATTCCTCATTTTATATTTTTTATATGTGCTTGACATCCCCTATTCTCATTCCCCTCACCATTATGATGCATCATAGATGTTGAGGATAATGCTTAATTCAGTAAGTTCTCAACATAGATTATGGTTCAACACTCAAATTTTTTTGAGTTATGCTAGCATATATTACAAGTCAATAGATCAATAGGATGTTAGGATTAGACTCAGCTAATTAGTTGAAATTAGAGTCAAATGACAAATTCTATAGTTATAAAATGTGAAGGTAGTTTTTATAGTTGAAAAAGTATTAAAGGCTATATATATTTTTGTATTTGATTTTTTTGGGTAGATGAGTAATACGAAGGAGAACAAATAATATCAAGCATTGAGATATTTTATGTTCTTTTAGTTCAATATCTATATTGTGTTTTTCTTGACTATGTTTGTCTCCTCAAACTTTTCTACATTTGTTGTATTAGAGCCATTTTCCATTAGTGGGAAATATTTCATTGGTTGTAAAGATTTTTTTACAGGAGATTTGGAAAGCTTAAACAAATGGCCAATAAAAATAGTGTTGCTAATATTTCTCAGCCTCAAATACCAATCATTAAAGGTGATAATTATGATTTTTGAAGCATCAAAATCAAGACATTATTTCTTTCATAGGATTTGTGGTATTTGGTAGAAATTGGTTATGTAGAACCAATGGATGTTCAAGCTCTTACAGGTTGTACACAAGTCCAAAGAAAAAAATTGAGTGAAAAAAGGACTCAAAACTACTTGTTTCCATTCAACAAGCAGTGCATGAGTCCATTTCTTGATGTCTCATTAAAAATGTGCTACATGAAGCATATCAATGAACAAATTTATTAAACTAAAATCTCTTAGAAGAGAATTTGAAACTCTTTGCATGCAAAGTTCTGATTCTATGTAAGATTTTTTCACTAGAGTTATGGGAATAGTGAATCAAATTAGATATTATGGAGAAGATTTAGGAGATCAAAAAGTTGTTTAAATTTTTTTAAGAAGTATTTATACAAAATTTGATGGTGTTGTTGCTATTGAAGAATATAAATACTTTACTCAGTTTTATGTTGAAGAATATCTTGATTAAAGGATGAATAGATCTGTTGCAAAATATTTTGAGCAAGATTTCCCAGAAAAAAAACTAATATTTTTTAAAAGAAATTGAGAATTCTTCATATGAAAAAAATATGATCACTTGTGGAAGAGGAAAAGGACAAGCATATATAAGAGGAAGAGGTTGAGGAAGAATTTTTCCTAAAATTAACAAAGGAAGAGATAATGACAATAATGGTGGACGTAAAATATATGAAAAATAATAAGTTCAATCATTTTATTGTAAAAGATTTGGTCATTTGAACAAAATTTCTAGAAAAAAAGAAGCAACAAGCTAATGTTTTTGAAGAGAAGGAAGACGTGAGAAAAATAATTTTAGATGTTGAGTTGGATAATAACGTTTCCAAGAGGTATGGCTTTTGGATAATGATTGCAGCAATCACATGACTGGAAGTAAGGATGGATTTGTAGATATAGACGAATCTAATAAATATGATTTTTTCTAGGAGATGACGAGCGAATGGAATTCAATGGTAAAGGAAAATTTTTAGTAAAGACAAATCAAGGAGAAATAAAACGTATTAATGATGTTTTATATGTTCTTAGTTTAGCACATAATTTTTTGAGTGTCGGGAAACTTATTGAAAAGGGATACCTTGTTATATTCAGAAACAATAAATGAATAATCATAAAATCTATGATAAGGATAATCATAATCATATTATAGTCTAATATTTTGAAAAATATAATTTTTTCTCTTAATCTCCCTCTAAAGAAAATAGAGTATTAAAATTTTGCTATGATAATATTTATAATATGGCACATGAGATATGGGCATCTTAATATAAGAGGCTTAAGATTATTTCATCACAAGAAAATGGTCAAAGGTTTGCCTCTTCTTGATTATGCTTCTCAAGTATTCGAAAGATGTATTCATGGTAAGAAGCATAAAGATTCATTTCCCATAGGAAAAACTTGGAGAGTAAACAAACCACTAAAGTTAGTGCATGCAGATATATGTGTTCTTATGCAAACATTGTCTCCAAAAAAAAATTAAGTATTTTACAATTTTTTTGGGTGATTTTAATAGAGTAACATTAGTATATTTTATTAAACAAAAATCTAATGAATTTTATATCTTTCAACAATTTAAGGTTGTTTCTCAAAAGGAAAGTGGTTATGTATTGAATATAGTAAGCCTAGATCAAGGGGGAGAATTTAGTTCTAATAAATTTGAATGTTACTACAAAAGGAATGGAATCTAGATATAATTGATAGCAATTTATACTCCCCAAAATAATGGTGTGGTCGAGCAAAAGAATAAGACAATTTTTTAGATGTATAGGAGCATGTTGAAAGGTGAAGGTCTTCCAAACACCTTTTGGGTTGAATTTGTAGCTACATTTCTTTATTTTCTTAATATATGTCCATTAATAGGTGTGAGAAATATGACTCCATATCAGGCATGGACTTGAAGAAAACCTAGTATTCCTCACTTTTAATTCCTTTTTTGTATATTTTATGTTCATTTTCTTGTTGGAAAAACGAAAAACTAGATGATAAAAGTGTGAAATGCATTTTTTTGGCTATTATGAGGGGACAAAGGGTTATAGATTTGATGTTCCATAAATTAAAAAGTTATTGGTTAGAAATGATGTGTTATTTGATGAAATTGAGAAAGGAAGTGGAATCAAGGTGTACAAAAATAAAACCCAAAAGTTATTGTACAAGAAGATGAATCTTTTATTTCTACAAATCCAACCAATAGCCCAAATACTTCTTCAGCTACATCCACTCCATTATCTTCTTTAAGTTCAAGTCTTGTTTCAAGCCCAAGTCCTCCTCCAAGATAGGTAAAATCATTGAATAAAGCTTATGGATATATTAATTTTTCTTTGATGTCTTAGATTGAAATAGAGCCAACGAATTTTGAGGATGGACTGAAATATGACGCATGGTGAAAAAAAATGGATGAATAAATTGTGGAAATTAAGAGGAAAGAAACATGGGAGCTAGTGGACCCTCCTACTGAAAAGGAAATATTTCGAGTCAAATAGGTGTACAAAACAAAGTATGAAGTTGATGGGTCTATAAAAAATTATAAATAAAGGTTAGTAGTAAAAGGGTATGCTCAACAACCACGTATTGACTACAATGAAACATATGCTCTTGTTGCAAGATTAGAAACAATCAGACTTTTTTTGGCATTAACATCACAATATAAATTCTTGGTTAAGTTAGTTTGATGTGAAATAAACCTTTTTGAATGGTGTATTGCAAGAATATGTTTATCTTCACTAGCCCCAAGGATATGAATTTGTAGGAAATCAACACAATGTCTACAAGTTGAAAAAATATCTTTATTCTCTTAAATAATCTCCATGAGTATGGTATAACATAATTGATAAAAAAAAATGATTTAATAAGAGTGAAAATTAATCCACGTTATAAATCAAGTAAAACGGTAATGATATATTGATACTTTGTTTATATGTAGATGACTTGATATATACATCTTTAACTAATCAGTTAGTAGAATGATTCAAACATGTTATGATGAGTGAATTCGAGCTGACTCATTTGGGATTGATGCATTATTTTATTGGCGTAGGAGTGAGGCAAACATGTGATAGTATATTCATTTCACAAGGAAAATATACAGCTCTTCTTCAAAAATAAAAAATGGAAAAGAATAAACACATGAGCACACCCATGAATACAAATGAATTTTTTTTCTATGGGAGATGGGACTATAAAGGTAGATTTTAAATCCCACAAGAGTTTGGTATGAAGTCTTATGTATCTTACTACCACTAGACCTCATATTATGCAACAAATAAGCTTTATTTCTAGATTAATGAAAAATTTTCCAAGAAAGATTCATTTTGGAGCAGAAAAAGGGATTTTGAGGTATCTTCATGGAACATGTAATTTTGATATTTGGTATACTTCCAAAAATATTTTTTAGTTGGTTGGTTATACAGATAGTGATTGGGACAAATTCCTTGATGCTAGAAAAAGTACTTCAATTTTTTTTTTAGCCTAAGATTAGGTGCAATATCATTGTCTTCAAAGAAACAACCAATTGTTTCATTATCCTCTATGGAGGTAGAGTACATTACAATAGTAAAAAATTATGAAGAACTTTGGTTGAAGAGTATTCAAATATCTAAAGCAAGAACAATAACATACCACAATTATTTACTGTGTTAACATATCTGCAACTTCCGTAAGTAAAACTATATCATTTCATAGCCACACCAAAGATACTGATATAAAATATCACTTGATAAGGGATTATGTGGAAAAGGAGAAACTGAAATGAATTTTTGTAGGACAAATGGTCAACTTGTTGATATATTAATGAAATAAATACCAAAAGAAAAGTTCCATTATATGAAAAATATGATTGGAAGTACCTCATTAAGCATTAATGGGGGAGTGTTGAAGATAATTCTTAATTGAGTAAGTTGTTAGCATATATTATGGTTAAAGACTCAACAAATTTTTATTTATGTTTACATCGACTATAAGCCACTAGATAAATAGGAAGTTAGGATTGGGACCAACTAATTAGTTCAAATTAGAGTGATATGACAATTTCCATAGTTGTTGAATGTGAAAGCAATTTCTATACATGAAAAATTATTCAAGGCTATACATATTGTTGTACTTTATTGTTTTTGTCATCGGTAATAATAAGGAGAAGAAAGAATCTCAAGCATTGAGATATTTATTTTTCTTTTAGTTCAATATTTATATTTTGTTTTTCTTAACTATGTTTGTATCCTCATAACCTTTCTACAATATATTGATTAGTCCCTCAAGACATGGTCATTAAGGTAGGCATTGACCACCTCCTACTCCTGCTATCAACTCCCCTTCTCTAAACAACATTCGTGCCCAAACTTCAACCAAGGCCACCATGGAACAATATAGATGTATAATTCCAGAAGCATTGAAGAGGGCCATGTATGTCACATATTGATGAATAGGTCAGATAAATGCATAGATTTGTTCCTTACTATGATGTGGGGAGGAAACAAAAGACTTGATTCTCGATCTTGGTAATTCCACAAGGGAAAAGGCATATACCTACATGTAGATGGTCAACTTGTACTAGCATGTTAAAAATCTCATGGGAAGAGTTCTTACCAATAGAGTAGACACCGAGTAGAAGCTCACCAGGGTGCATCACTGAACTCATGGAGAAAATGGACACTGTCAATGGAAAAATCAATTTTTTGTTGAAGAAAATCACTAGCACTCAACCCCCATCATCAGATACTAGTGGATATCTTTAACTGATTAAGGTATGTTAGTATTTTTGTGCTAATTCCTCTTTAAAATTTTGAAAACAATGTTTTACATGTGCTTAAAGGTTCAAGTCCTCTTGCAAGTTATTGAGTCTCATGAGTGTTTTTCATGTTAATTTTATGAACAGTTTAATAATTAAATAAATAATTAAAAAAAACATATAAAAGTACAGTACAACACCATAAAACACATCAACACAGGGATTTGATAAAGGATTTCACCCCTCCTGGGCTACATCTCCTTGGTCTAGCTTCCGTGGCTTGGGCCTCTATATTATGCTCAAATTTTCAAAATGATGTGTTTACAATGATTTTCGTCTCCTAAAACCTACACCAATGAGTAAAGAATGCCCAAAAATTGTGCCTTGGGCTCTTTCTACCCCTGATTTGGTCGAAAAATGACTGATTTATGACCCTTTCAGTTTGTTCCACAACTTCCTCCCTAAATTTAGCTAACTGCCACTAATTAAGGCTAGTCGACACCAATATAGCGATTCCAATGAAATTATTGGACCACCAAGTTAGTCTGGATTAACTAAATTAATCTGTACATCAGTGCTAATTAAGATAGATTAACACCTAAATGCGTGCTTTATGGTAATCTGGATTAGTGATTCACTAATGGTGTTTAGGGTTTAATAATGATGAATTAAATTTTAAATATATGTGCTTATGGTAAGCCCCTCCGTTCTTCTGCTATGGTATATGAGACTTAGTGACGTCTATTGGGTGTTGGCCCCCTCTCACCCCATTGAAATTTTCTCTAAAATTTAAATATATATGGCAAACATAAAGGCTAAGAAACATGCGGTAGAGGAGATGGTACCGTTGCATGCTAGTTTGGCAGAGGTCTCAAGTTTGACCCCCACCGAGTCCTTCTAGCCCATAAAAAATTTTACTACACTGTGAGGAGGACACGTGGTAGCCCTAGGTTGAGCCGCATGTCCCCTCCTCATTGGCCCATCAAAACCAATAATAAAATTCCAATACCATAAATGTGAACGAATCAATAGGTGTCACTTCAAAGTCTCCCATCCAACATAGGAGGATTTTGACCAAACTTTGACATGCCCAGTCAGAATTACAAGCTGCTCACTTGGCTCCCTATCTGCATTTTTTTGAAAAAAATTCCTATTTACTAAAATGAGCATAACACATTTCTAAAGCCACAGGGAGTCCATTTCACGTGAAACCATTAGGGGAATTTTGAGGTCTAAAATGGGAATCATCAGGAGATTATAAAAATAATAGTGGAAATAATAAAATAAGATTTGATTACATCATCAAATTTTAAAGGGAAAAAAGAAAAAAGTTATTTTCTTCAACTCATACTTTCAACTTATCTCCCAAACCCTTTGCTCAAATTTCAAGTGGGAGTACTTGTTGGATGAAAAATTTAATTCCTCATCCAAGGAGTACCCATGTTGCATACTTTCGATGGATCTTGCTACATGAAAAATGAGAAATACATTAAAAACACGACTGTTGTAGGAACTAATATGGTAAGTTCCTTAGATCAAGAACCAAAGGTCACCACTCACAAAAAGATCAAAAACCAATACACTAGTATAATCACGTGGGTAAAACCATCCAAGGGGGAAACAGTCTGCGACCTGAGGCAACGCAGGCACTTCAGGCAATGTATTAATATAAAAAGAAAAGTTACAGATGTTTCTCTCATAAATGGTTACCAGACAAATGACCATCCATGCTCTTTAAATAGAGATCATGGACTAATCTGGTGTTAAGCCACGAATCAAGTGTCGTTAATACCGAGGTGAGAGATAACCATCAGATCACTAAAAATCATGACCGTCAGATTATAAGTTACAGATGTACATGGTAAAGAAACACACTTTACCTAACTCTACAATAGACTAAGTTATTCTTAACTATTTCCTATGTTTCGGAATATCCTAACATCCCCCCTTAAGAAAAAATTGGGATAGGACTAAAGGATTTACAAAGGTGACACAAAAGGAGCCTATTTCCTATGTGTTGAAATGTCCTAACATCCCCCCTTAAGAAAAAATTGGGATAGGATAGAAGGATTTACAAAAGTGACACAATTGGAGAATGAAGGAGGCATTAGAGCCTATCCCCCCTTAATTAAAATTTTCCTGAACTCCAAGCATGGATCGAAGTTTCGTAAAATTCACTTCTGTGAGAGCCGTCGTAAAGATATCAGCTACTTGATCATTGGTTGGATAATACTGCACTTCAAGAACAAGATCATGAATGAGCTTTCTGATGAAGTGTATGTGGAGTTAAATGTGTTTCATATGCTGATGCTGAACTGGATCTTTACATAGCTAAATGGCACTCTGATTATCACACCAAAGTGTAGTTGGATGCTGCTAATGAAGACCAAATGTAAATAGAATCTGATGAAGCCACATGGCTTCCTTGCTGGCTTCAACTACACCATGACACTCTGTTTTTCCTAAATAAAGAGAGATGGCACTTTTTTTCTTACAAGACCATGTAATAGGTCATGAACCAAGAGTAAATACCTATCCTGCAGTAGACTTTTGATCATCAGGCTCACCAGCGCAATCAGAATCAGTGAAACCAATCAACAATGAAGATGCTCCTACACTGTAATGAATCCCAAACTGAACTGTACGTCAAATATATTGAAGTATTATTTTAGCTTCTTTCCAGTGAATTTCATGAGGTTGGTGCATAAACCGAGTGACAAGACCAATGGAAAAAGAAAGGTCAGGATGGGTATGGGTTAGATACAGAAGTTTACCAGCAAATTGATGATATAAGGTAGCATCAACTTTAGGGGTAGTACAAGTGACTGAAATCTTGACTCCAGACTGAAAAGGAGAAGGGGCTTGCTTACAGTCTTCCATGTGAAAGTGGTGTAGAAGATCACATGCATACTTGGATTGAGAGAGGGTAATGCCTTCTTGGGACTGCAAGACTTGAAGACCAATGAAATAATGCAAGTGTCCTACGTCTGTCATTTCAAACTTATTTTTAAGGCTATACTTCACATGGTTTATATGGTTTGGATCACTACCAGTAAGGATAAGATCATCAACATAAAGAACAAGGATGGTGAATGACTTACCCACTTTCTTGGTGTAGAAGGTGTTGTCAGAATGACACCTAGAAAAGCCATCATCTAATAGAAATCTATCCATTTTGGCATACCAAGCCTGAGGAGCTTGTTTGAGACCATAGAGAGACTTCCTAAGGTGACAAACAAGGCTATAGTCATTTTGGATAAAGACAGGGGGTTGTCCCATGTAGATTTATTCATGTAAATCTCCATGTAAGAAGGCATATTTCACATCCATCTGATGGACTTCCCATTTAAAGGAAGTAGCAAGGGAAAGAAAAAGGCAGATAGAATTCATTTTGGCAACAGGGGAGAAGGTTTCAGTATAGTCAATGCCTTCAAATTGTGAAAATTGTTTAGCGACAAGACGAGCTTTATGTCTATCCACTTTTCCATTTGGTCCAAACTTTGTTTTGTAAACCCATCTGCATCTGAGAAACTTTTTTCCTTTTGGAAGAGGAACAAGATCCCAAGTATCATTCGCCAATAAGGAACAATATTCTTCATTCATAGTTTCATCCCAAGCTGGATGACTGGAGGCTTTTTCAAAGGTTTATGGATCAATAATTTCTGGAACTTGAGCCAATAAGGAAGAAGCTCTTTCGAATTGAGAACGTGTACGTCTTCGATCAGTAGGGTCACCTGCAAGAGAACTTGCTGCATCCCGAGTAGAGCGGACCCATCTTGGAAGCGGTGGAGTATAAGGAACAATTTCAATAGGTGGAGGTGGATTTTCATCCTAGTTGTCATCATCTGAACTAGAAGAAATGCTATTAAAAATAGAAGAGAGAGAGAGAGGTGGAACATATGCCAAATCAGGCTCACAGGCGAAAGGTGGCACACCCGCTGAAGTAGGATCGTAGGCCGCTATATTTTCATCAAAATTTACATCTCTTCTAATGATAATATTTTTGGATTTTGGTTGAAGAAGTCTATATCCTTTGACATCTTCAGAATATCCAACAAAAATGATTTTTTCACTCTTAGATTCTAAGGTTTTATGTTTCACATCTGGAATATGGGCCCAAGCATCACTTCCAAAAACATGAAAGTGACTTCGATCTAGTTTGATTGAGCTCCAAGATTTTTCTGGAGTTATATTCTTTAAAACCTTTGTAGGAGTGTGATTTACTATGTAATTTGCACAGTTAATGGCTTCTGCCCAAAAATTGATACCAAGTCCTTTAGATTGAAGCATACAATTAGCCATTTCTTTTAAAGTGCAATTCCTCCTTTCAGCTACACCATTTTTTTGTGGAGTATATGGAACTATATGGTGCAATTGAATGCCATGCTTAGTGCAGAAGTTGATAAATTTGTTGTTAACATATTCTCCTCCATTGTCTGATCTTAACTTAAGAATTTGATGTCCAGATTGTTTCTCAACAAAGGCCTTAAAGGCCAAGAACATATTGAAAACTTCACTCTTGTGTTTTAAGAAGTATACCCAAGTGCGTCTAGAAAAATCATCAATGAAAGTTAAGAAGTACTTGCAACAAGAGAAAGAAACAACAGGAAGTGGACCACATAAATCACTATGCACAAGCTGCAAAGGGGCTGAAGGGTGCCAAGAGGCACATTTGCCAAAACTATCCCGATGTTATTTTTCGAGTACACATTCGGAGAAAACACCATCTCGGAAAGATACCATAGGAAGGCTCGCCACCATATTTTCCTTACATAGATTTTGAAGAGAGCGATAGTTTAAGTGACCAAATCTCTCATGCCAAAGTTTGCTCACTTCATCATTATGAGCAACAAAAACGGAGGGAAGATATGATGACCCAAAGTTGTCAAACTTATACAACCTTGTGGAATCATCATCAATGCCAGTAGCTAAAATATTTTTAGGATCTTTGAGGTCCTTGATTACAACATCATGAGGTGATAATTATATTATTTTCCCTTCACATGAATGAGTTATCTAATAAATAGAGAGAAGGTTGCATGACAAGGTAGGAACACATCGTACATCATTAAAATGACCATTATCGAGATGAATGGTTCTAGATCCTACAACACTAAGAGATCTATCATCACAAACATAAATATGTTTGGTGTTACAATCATTTAAAGAAGAAAACATGGCTTTATTTTTGGCCATGTGATAAGAAGCTCCAGAATCAATGAGCCCCTTATGAGAATGAGAAGAGGAAGATACATTTAATGCATAACCAGATCTTGATGCTTGAAAAACACAAGCTGAAAGTGCCATTCCTGAAGATGAAGGTGGAGAATGCTCAAAATTGATGATGTTCTTCTTCATTGCTGCTTCTAAGGCTTACAACTTCATAAAACATTTGAACTCTAAATGGCCATCACAACTGCAAAATTTGAAATTTCTGTCTGTCTTCATTCCTTTGTTTTTATATGCCTTATCATTTTTGTGAGTTTCTTTTTCAGTTTGTGGCTGAAATTGCTTAGGACACTTGTTTGGTTTCGGACCATACGTTTTAGGATACTGCTTCTTGGGATTATTTTGATATGATTGATGTTGGGCTACTAAGGCTTTCTTAGAAGCATTTCTAGAAGTGATAAGACCAAGGTGTAAGAGTTTTTCTTGTTCTCTTATCAAAGAATCACAAAAGGCATCAAAAGATGGGTTCTTGAAGAAATGATGGCTTCTCTAGTGGAATGGAAGGCAAAAACAAATATAGAGTATGTAGGGAAAACCTTAGTAAGAATGAAATAGATGAGGCTACCATCTTCCTTTTTGACCTTACAACCTTCTAAAAGAACTCTGAGGGTCTTGAATTTGGACAAAAAATATTCAATAGAGGAGAAATTATTGGGGTCCAAAGTAAGCAACTCATTTTCAAGCTGATGGGCCATGATTTGATTTTGAATGCCAAAGGCAGTATTTAGCTTGTCCATGGCTTTATGCGGGGTGTCAATGTCAAGGATATGAAATCGAAGATCTTGACCAATGGACATTCCTATCAACCCTCATGCTTGATCTTGTTTATTTTCTCATTTAGCAACTTTATCATCATCAGAAGGTTTAGTTTCTGGCCCTGTGGCTATTCTATAAATCCCTTTACTTCTAAGTGTATATACCATGTGAGGTAGGCATTGGAAATAATTGATGTTGTTAAGAATAATCGGGCATGCACTTTCCATTATTTTAAAAATAAACCTAAAGCTGAGAAAATATGAAACTAACTACTCCAATGGAAAAATCACAAAAAATTAAGCCTTTTAAAAAAAACGGCTCGAAAAACGGCTTCCGGATGAAGAAGTTATGACTTTTGAAAAATTTGAGTTGTAGATGCCGAATAGTTATGGGAACGGGATGAAGTGCAGCTTTTTAAAAAAAATTTTACCCCTTTGAACATTTTTTTTTACAAAAGAAGCTTGAGAAGGAGACTTGGACCCAAAACATCTATTCTCATAAACTAACCCCTCACCAAGTGAGATAGTAAAAGGATCACGTTATTGTTTGAAAGGAGGAAGGGTTTTTTTTTTTACTCTTCGGTGTGTGTACCTTTTCCTACAAAAAATGACACAAAAAACGAGAAAAAAAAATGTAAAGCTTTATGGCAGAATGTTATATTTTCAGTTACCCTTACCGACAACTATCATTTTTTTTCACTATGATTTCGCGAGATCGCACAAAGACGCGGGGAAAGAGCATACGTAGCAAAAAAAATCCCTTTTTCCTTTTTCTGATTTGCCGAGATTGCACGCAGCACACAAAAAAGAGCATACATAGAGAAGAGCGCATATATCTGGAAAATAAATAAAACCTAGAAACAAAAAATAAAAGGAGGGAACCAAAATAAGTAGAACTATTAACAAATATAACTGCAAAACAGATGCTTTATGCCTCCAGATCTAAACTATCATAACCTGGGTAGCCGGAAACCGTTTCGCATGAAACGAAAGGCATTCCTCATTGTAACAGATGCTCTCGACACAATCGAGTAGTTCTCCGGGACCAAAAAGGTTTAGAAATAGTAGATCTACAAAACGAAATTCCCATCTAGTCAAACCGGCTTCGGATTTTGGTCAACAACGGACGCGGCCCTCAAAATAGCTCTGATACCATGTAGGAATTTACAGGGTAAGTTCCTTAGATCAAGAACCAAAGGTGACTACTCACAAAAAGATCATAAATCAATACACCAGTAAAATCACGTGGTTAAAACCCTCCAATAGGGAAACAATCCACGGCCCAAGCCAACACGGCCGCTTCAGGCAATTTATTAATATAAAAAGAAAAGTTACATATGTTTCTCTCATAAACGGTTACCAGAAAAATGACCCTCCATGCTCTTTAAATAGAGATGATGGAACAATCAGGTGTTAAGCCATGGATCAACTGTCGTTAATATTGAGGTGAGAGTTAACCGTCAGATCACTACAAATCGTGACCATCGGATTATAAGTTACAAATGTACATGGTAAAGAAACACACATTACCTAAATCTACGCTATACCAACTTATTATTAACTATTTCCTATGTGTCGGAATATCCTAACAACTGCAATCATGCTTTTTTATGTATTTCTAATTTTTCTTGTAGCAGGGTCCATCGAAAGTATGCAACATGGGTACTCCTTGGATTAGGAATTAATTTTTTCATCCAACAAGTACTCCCTCTCAAAATTTGAGTGAATACTTTGGGAGATAAGTTTAAAATATGAGTTGAAAAGGTAGTTTTATTATTTTATTATTTTTTATTATTTTTACCCTTTTACTTAAAAAATGGTGCATCATCCCCTATGGTTGACATCACCATCTTGAATCCTATTAGTTCTTATAAAGCTTATTTTTGTTGTACATTTTTCTTAGGAGGCCCATTTTAGACCTCAAAATTCCCCTAATGCAAGTTGCACTAGATTCGCAACAACGAGAACTACCCTATCGTTTAGGTTTTGAGTCATTCTGAAAACATTGATTTTTGAGCATAGTTTTGAGCACCTGAGCATTCCTCCCCACTAGAAGATTTTGGACCCCCAATTATCATATTCAGTTGCTGCATAGGTGAGGGTGTAGTTTCCTCACCTTTCCAATTTCGATCCATTTGGCTTTTGAATGATTTGTTCCTATGAGCCCCACTCGAAGATAGTCGACACTTCCTCTTTTTGATGTCCTTGTTCTTCTGTCATGTATAATGTCTTAATCAACCTCAATAAATAAATATAGAGACAAATCATCGATAGCTGCAAATTGAACATTCTCTCCTTCATCTTCAATCAAAGGGCCCTTATACAATCTCAAATTTTCAACATTAACAACTCAGTAAATTTGGATGTATGAAGGAAAATAAAGCTTAAAGGCATTATTACCAATCTTTTCTAGAATTTTACCTTCTACATGAAGTCTGTCCTTGCTAATGTGAAGCCAAACTTCACCTCCAACTTGAACTTATGATCCACACCAGGTTTGTCATGCCTCGCTTTGCACTTGCCTTGACTTTTTTCTAGTTGATCTTGAATTGTTTGATGGATCAACTTGTTCTATGAAATGTTTTTTTTTATTTATGTCACTATGCCCATCGATAGCTACATCTTTCCCAAAGTTGAAATCTAATGGAGATTTTTTCAAGTATCCATGACATGCCTCAAATGGCGATGTTTGTGTAGAGGAGTGTTTTTCATGGTTTTAAGCATGTTGAATGTAATGCCACTATTCATCCCACAACTTAGGATGTTTGTTGCAATATCCTTGAAGAAGATGAATGATTTTTTGATTGACCACCTCAGTTTGACCATCTATTTGTGGATGAAAGGTTGTACTCTTCTTCAGTTTAGTGTACATCAAGTCCCACGAGCTTGACCAAAAATTCCAAATAAATCGAGAATCTCGATCACTTAAAACAGATGTGGGCAACCCAAAATGAGCCCAAAAATTTGGAAATAAAATACGAGTTATTTGTTTAGTTGTAACTTGCTTTTTGCATGGCATCAATATACACATTTTTCTGAACCTATCCACAACTACATACAAATAATCATGACCTCTTTTTCACAAATGAAGGGCTCCTACAAAATCCATATAAATAATCTCCAATGGACGTGAAGGAACTCGAAGTGGTGTATACAATCCTAACTTCCTATTACTAGTCTTACTGATTACACATAATGAAAAACCTTTAATAAAATGCAACACACTTTCATGCATACAAGGATAATAACAATACCTCTGAATATTTTCCATTGTTTTTCTTACACCAAAATGTCCAAAAATAAGAGAAGTGTGTGCTTCCCTTATGAGATCCACTCTCTCCCTTGTGGAATACAATTCTTGCCCAAATTATACAACAAGTTATTATGTACATGGTAACACAATTCCTCAACTTGGAAACCTTGACTCAAGTTTTCATAAACATATTGAAAGTCACTATCAAATGCATATTATTCAATGTAACTTTCATGTAAAAAAAAATTATTCTTAAGTAAATTAGTTGCATTAATAATAGGCCCAAAAATAATATCAACAACCTTGTTGTATATACCTTTATTATCCCTGATGACCAAGTGGAATTTCAGCAAGAAACCCATCCATCGAAAATGCCTCAACTGTTGCAATTTATTTTTTGTTTGCAAGTATTGCAATGGTTGGTGATCAGTGTCAATGATGGCTTCCTTTCCCATCAAATAGTGTTTCAACTTCTTCACACTTTCAACCAATGCATATAGCTCCTTGCCATAAGTAGGATAATCTATCACTGGACCATTGAACATTTCTGAATGGAATGAAATAGGCTTACCATTTTTTAAGAGTATTGCACCGATGGAATAGTCACTTGCATCAGTTTGAATCTCAAAGGGTCGTCTCAAGTCTTGTAGTGATAGTATTCGGGTTGAACTAATCTTCTCTTTCAAAGCATCAAATGATTTTTTCTACTCGCCCCCCCACTGGAAGACCTTCTTAACACTAGTCAATGCATGTAACGAAGCTACAATAGAATAAAAATTAGCAATGAACTTCCTCCATTATTGTGCTACTCCTAGAAAAATTCTTACCTCAGTGACTCTCTTGGGTATAGGCCAATTGACAATGACCTCAACCTCAGAGGGGTCTATCTTTAGCTCACCTCCTCCAACAATATGTCCCAACTACACTAAATAAGTTTTACCAAATTCACATTTTGACATATTAAAAAAAAATTGTTCTTTTCTCACGACATCAAGTACCTTTATTACATGAATGACATGTTCATCTCATGATTTGCTGAATATCAGAATATCATATAAGTATACAATGAAAAACTCATCAAGTAATGGCCTAAATACATCATTCATAAATCTCATGAAAGTAGTTGCAGTGTTGCAAAGACCAAAAGGCATAACAAGACACTCAAATGTGGTCTTCCATATGTCCTCTTCAACTATTCTAACTTGATGATAAGCACTTCTTAAGTCTAACTTAGTGAAATACTTTTCATACCTCAATTGATTAAGAAAATAACCCATTCTTGGGAGTGGATAATGATTCATTGCCATGATTTTGCTTAGTGCATGGGAATCCACACACATGCACAAAGTTCCATCCTTCTTTGCAACAAACACAATTGATGAACCACATGGTGAGGTAGATGGAAAAAGAATACCTTTATTCAACAATTCTTGGATTTTATTCTCGATTTCTGCACTTTCCATTATCGACATATGATACATGCCAATGTTAGGGAGTGGAACATCTTGTTGCAGTTGTATCTCATGCTGGATTCCACTCTTGGAAGTTAGCCCCCTTGGTTCCGGAAACATCTTGCCATGCTAACTTACTACATCAAACAAATAAGATTTCAATTTATCATAACAAACTTCAAAATATTCATAATCCTTATCATTCTTTTCCTTGATCATAAGAAGCACAATTTTTTTTCTTGAAATTACTAGTCTCTTCATTTTCCCAGCATTAAGTAAAGAGAGGTCTACCTTTTTGAGAAGAGATCTCACAATATATTCCACTCCATATTTGAACAAGTGGTACTTGTTCTCATGGATATTTAAGTCTTATTTCCTTTCATAGATATATGGACTACCCAAAAAAATTCCTCATATGTCAAGCGATACAACATATAACTCAACTTCATCAATAAAGTTTGTGGTAATTGCAAACCGGAAAATACATTTTCTTGTAACTTGTAAATTTGTATCCTTGGTTATCCAACCCAAAGGGTACGGCTTGTCTTGAGGTAAGGTTTCAAGATTAATATTCTTGACTAAGTCTTTAGATATTAAGTTCGCTCGAGACCCACTATCAAATAGTGTGTCAATTTTTATATTTTTTGAGATCGCTCTTACATGAAACACCTCTATTCTTGTTTCTTCACTTGGAATGTTACTGTGAAAATTTGATGAACTATTAATTGATATGGATTCTCTTCCCTTTGTGACCATGGCTGCAACTTTAGTCTCATCTCCTAAGTCAGACCCAAGATCCTGTTGTGTGGTAGCAGTTTCATTTTGTTTCCCCTTGTTGTTGAGTTTCTTAGGCCTCAATTTTGGATGAAGCTTCCAGCAGTGGCCTTCATCATGACCCTCTTTGGAAAAATTGTTACATGTGGTTTTCTCCCCTTATTTATTAATGGATGCATTTTTCTTTTGTTTTCCCTTGAAACACTTTCCTTTTTCACCACCCTTAAATGGTTTCTTTTTACCCTCTTCTTGTACATTTTCCCTCTTGCCTCAAGGTGTGTATCTTGCACACAAACCCCATCTATATTAGTGGGATTAAACATGAAGATGGTATGTTTCAGGTAACTATTCAAACCCCCTATGAAATTCAACAAGTTTTCTTGAGAATGTAAATCAACACCTAACATAAGATCTCTTCTCCTAAATTCATAAGTGTAATCTTGCACACATTGACATTTCAAATGTCTAAAATTTTTCTAGCTCATAATGGATTTTTTCATGTAAGATAGAGGGTAGAATTTCCTTTTAATGGTAGCTCTGTTGGTGTGATTCGTACATGAGTGTACGAAAAACATCGATTCTTGGTAGGATTTATTTCTAGCCTACAAGCAATGTCACAGGGAAAAAATGGATTGTTAGATGGTTAGTGAGGCATCATAACATGTAGAAAAAATATTTATGGAACATAGCATACAAAAAATAGAGGAGGAAACAAGAAATAACAAATACACATATAATACAAGATCAATATCGAGTAAACAAACTAATAATACCAACAAAGGTGAAATCCCCTTTTATTAGCCGCTGGTGGTAAAAATTGGTAGAACGCTAAAACACTCACAGTGAGTCCTTAGAGCTATGGAGATCTAATACTAAAAGCAAGGAGGGCTCTCCCCTTAACATGTCTATAGGCCTTTCTATGCTCCTCGAATGAGTGATTGGATATCGGACAACTGATGCACTTCTCCTTTGGGATTGAGATGTTGGATGGCCAACAAATGAATCCCTTCACTCTCTTGCTGCTTAGATAACACACTACTGGTTTTCTCATGGGAAATTTGGCCACCATAACAATGTGTTCTAAATTTTTCTTATCATGGTGGTCTTTTATAGGAAAAATTTAAATCTTCTTCCCTCTCTTGGTACAATTTTGGATAGTGACCCAAGAGTGGTGGTTGATTCCATTGCGTGCTCACTTTAGGTCTCAAGGTGGCTCTAGGTGGTTGTCCTTGGGAGGCCTCAAGTGGATAATATTCTTCCTAAAGTGTGAAAAATGGTCCCAGATAATGACCTTACACCATACACTAGACCACGCGGCTAATTGAGGGAAAGTCTCAGCGACCTGCGCTGTTATTGAAGAAAAGGGCGCGTGGAGCTCATTTTTCCAGTGTCTTCTGTGCACAATTTGATAAATTTACCTATTGACCTTAGATAAAGTGAAATTTTCCAGATTCTCTAATGTTTTTCAACCCTGTAAATCCTTCTGACTTAAATTTCATGATGTATTTTTCTTGATCGATTTTCCAGTGATAACAGTTGCCCCCTAATGTGTGAGGTCTAGGAAGTACTTTATAGCCAAAATAAATTATATTTTGTGTTCTGTATAACCCATGTTGAGAGCGAGAGAGAGAGAGTAACCTGTGTGTAGCCTAAGGTTGGAAACCTGTTACTGTGAGTAAAAGGGGAACCATGTTCTGTTAGAAACTTGCAAGAGATAGCATAATACAATAAATATAATAATTTTATGAGGTGGGAATTCCCCATGCTCGTGATGCTTTGGATAGTTAACAACCTATCTGATAGATATAGGTTCTCTCTCTATCACTTATATGGTAGTGATCTGCTGATTTGGTTGATGACGACGATTTCTAACACCCTCAGGGGCATTTTTTCTTTGACGATAAGTTGAATGTAGCACCCACATGCATAATATAGGTATGGGATATTTTAGAATAAATGTTCATTGTATGCATGGGTGTATGGTCGAGGCCTGCCCGTGTAAGCATTGCTAAAAGAGGTGCTTATAATGGCATGGGTCTTCGACAAATTCTAAAAAGGGTCAATGTTGTATTCAAATGTTAGGAGGATCGATGACATCAATGGGCAATGATGATTCCCATAGTGCCATCTGAGGATGTCCCTATTGAGGTGAGGAGCCATCCAAGGTACTACTTCCTTGTTGGAAAATGGTTGTTGAAGTCGACAAAAAGGAAGCCTCAACCGATTGAGAGAAATACCAATGCAAGGAATCACGGTCTCCGATATCATAGGTTAATATGAGCATGATGGTGAGAAATGGCTGAAAAATGATTATGGGAGTTTAGTGGCACAAGGTTAGAGATTAAAAAAGTAGTTTGGTGATAGTCATAATGATTTCTGATGAGGATAGCCCTGGATTCTGTAGGACGTCTAGGGTGGGTATATGTTGGTTATGAATGTCATGGTGGCTTTGCATGAAAGCTATGAAGATCTAACCAAGGGTGATTAGGGACTGTTGTCATGAGCAAAAAAGTGGAAGGATGGGTAGGGGATGTTCTCGTAAAATTTCTTTGCACACTTGCCAAAAGTATATAAAATGGGTTTGTATTGTAAAAACATGGAGATGGGTGCCCCAAAAACATGAAAATGATTGCTCACTGATGATGTGAGGAAGGTGTTTTTGCTAAGGGTGGGGGCCATATTGGTTAGTCTCAGTGCAGGGGTGGTGAAGTGGATGGAAAATAACGCAGATGAGCTATGTTGATGGAGGGATGGTAGGCCAAATGTGAGACATTGTGGTGCGTGTTCGATCTGCTTACGAAAACGGTAGTCTAGGAAAGGGGTTTTATTATGATATGGTAAAACTTGACTTGATGCATGATGGATGAATGATCACGGAATTCTTCTCGGACTAGGGTGATATGGCCATGGCATCATATTTTTTTTATGCATGGTCTACGTGAGTGATGGACGTCATGGAGGGGAGGCTCTATCGACCGACGAGGATGTTTATCATGTACAAGGTGGGGAGATGATAAACATGGTAAGGTGTTTGGAACCCTTATATTCAATTTTTGGAAGTCCTCAATGTACTCCACCACTAAACCCTTTTGTTTCATATTTATCAATTGTCTAAAAAAAGTGTTTCTCTTTGTATCCACATAATGTGCTATCATTTCCTCCTTAAAAATTGACCCAGTGACAATTTTTTTACGAGAACAAAACCATCGATACGATACAAAATTATTTTGTTCTAAATATAAAGTTACAATGCTCACCTTTTGTGTGTTTTTCACATTATTGAGACCAAAATATTTCTCCGTCTGTAGTATCCATGTTACGGGATCCTTACCATCAAACTTCCTCATACCGATATTTTGAATATGGTGGGTCTTCAATCCAACATTAGAGTTTATGAAATCATGATTAACATTTATTTTGTTCTCATAATGAGTTTCCTCTACTATCTTTCTGCCATTAGGAATCATTTCTTGTATCAACCTTGTCATCAAACCATGCATGTCTTCTTTTAGATCATTCTTCATTTCTTCAATGTTGTCTTTCATTTTTTCATCTATCTTAGCTTTCATGTCATCCATATTAGCTTCCATGCCAACTTCCATGCAATCCATTTTAGCTTCCATGACATTATTCCAACCATCCATCGTAGCTTCCATGCCTTTCTTCAAACCATCCATAGTAGCTTCCATGTCTTTCTTCAAACCATCCATCTCAGCTTCCACATCTTTCCTCAAAACATGCATTTAATTTTTTGTTGCTCTCTGCAAGAGACAAAATTTGGTGCACTTGCTCTTGTAATTTTGATATGTCATGTTTCACTTCTTCCTCTTCATGATTCATAGTAGAGCCTTCTAAAGGCTTAATGGGTGTTTAATTTTTTTTAGGTGGCATTTTAGAACCAAATGCTAATATATTTTTCTTTCTTTTGATGAGCTTGATATTCAAACCAAATTATATCTATGATTTAGGATCTTCAATATCTAAAATTCAGTTTTGTAGTAGTCCATTGAATCTTCTTACGAATACCATGGGTCTGACTTGATTTTGATTCTTCAAGGAAAATGTATGCCCAATCTCCCAAAATGACCTAATTATGGACTAGTTGAACTTGTATGGTGTGCCACATGTCATTGTTTCCTCCTTCGGCTCTCAAATTAATACAAAACAAACAAAAATCTGTGTTCTTGTAGCCAATTCTTACAAAATTCCAATCAGATGGCCAGAGAGAGTTATGATTATTTTCCCACGGTTGCCTCTTTGATATGAAATTCGGGAGCCTGAAAAAACCCCAAATTCCACAGATGATATCTCTGAAAATATTGTGAACCAAGATCTGAAAGTTTTATAGGACGTTCGTTAGGATTTCAGCCTCTCTCTATAAAAATTTCAGTTTTTGAACCTTCGTAGAAAAATTTTTATATCGCAAATTCCACGACGACCTATTTAGGTGAAATTCAGGGGCCTAAAAAAACCCTAACTTCCACATATCATATCTCTGATAATCTTGCAAATGGAGATCTAAAATATTTACATGACGTTCCTCAGGATTTTGTCTTCGCTCTATAAAAAGTTCAGCTTCTAAACCTTCGTATAAAAAACGTTATGGCGAAAATTCCATGATGACCTGTTTCGAGCAGCGAAACCCTAGAATCCAAAGCTCTGATACCAAATCTTATGAAACCATCTCCAAAAATAGACGAAATGAGAGATCCACACCTTATAAATAAGCCACTTCGAGGGGGAAACCTCCTTTATATTACATAAATGAACAATTCTTAGATGATACAAATGATAAAGCCTCCTTCTATATATAGGATTCCATGGGTCACAATATAATCCTAGACGACCTAACAATAATAATATAAGGGCACAATAAAAAAAATATTGGAGTTATAGGGGTACAACAACAATAATAAGGGGGGTACACTAACTGAAATAAGGGACTATACTAGTAATATAGAGACCTAAAAAATGATGTGTTCAGTGTATCACGTCTACAAGGCGGCCAACTCAGTTACCTATGGAAGGTTGGAAACCTAGTGGGGTCTCCAGAAATATACGTTATGGTACTTAAGAGCTCAGTTCATTGTAGCGTTGTCTAATGTGTAACCATTGGATGAGATAATCCCCATATAATTATCATACGTGGAGCATAGTCCTATATACTTGCATATGTGGGACAGGATATCACCCCTGGAATGCAACACAAGTTGTTATCGAAATATGGTATGCTTAGCGACACTAGAACACATCTTTAGCCTACGCCACTAAATTTTTTTGTTGATTCCAAATGCTCCTTAGGTTAATTAAGGTTCATTTTAATATTGGTTTGAAATTAAGTTTTGATTTTGGGCTAAAAAATGATGTCACTTGAATTCCTAGGATGCAGCTATATGAGAAAATGATTTCTTTGATTTTGATGAAAGCGAAAATAATAAAGGAAGATATCGCAAAGAGTTATGCATAAAAAAAATTCTAGCAAGAAAAATCCCCCCCCCCCCCCACCCCAAATAGCTTTCACTTTGTAAGTTCTAAAAGGTAAATATGATTTCAGTCTCACTATCCCAAATGAAACTCATTCAAAAGTAAAATGATTTCTAATTTTACTAATATGCATTTAAATTATTTTTTCTTTTTCTTTTTTTCTATGAATGATGAAATTCACTAAGTGCATCTAATGAACTTTTAAGCTTTCAATTATTGAAAAAAAATGTAACCTATTTCCAATAAGAAATTTCAAAAATTTTCCTGTCAATGCAGGTAATTTTATTCACGTAATGAAAATTTATTCTTGAAATGAAAACTAAAAAGATGAAAAACCAAATTTATTTGAAAAAGCACAAATGTTACTACTGTTCTATGGCAAAGAACTAATATTTATTGGATGATACAAGTAGTAAACAAAGATTTTAATTGACTTGAAACAACAAGACCCAATCAAAACACAAATTTTACCACTTAAACCATAAGACTAATTTTCACTTTCCAAGACACTAAAAATACTAAAAGAAAAAACATAATGCAATAAAAAAAAAAAAATTATTTCAAGGACCAGGACACAATAAGTATTTTCCATAAGAAACTCTAAAAATCTTTATTTTCTAGGACTAGCGTGGACCCCTAGTTAACACCAGTGATCTGAAGCACTACTATTTTAGAAGAACTTGTGCTGGAAACACGACTATAACTGTTAAAAATCACGTTGAGCAAGGAAAAGAGGGATAAAACAAACAATTATTGAGGAAAAAATTTAGAATTGATACCTCAAAACACTTACAAGCTATAATACAGATTGAAAAACAAGCCAAAAGGCAGTCATTCAAAGGTTGGCCAAACTAAGAATGGAAAAAAAAAAGAGAGTGAAAAGGGTGTAGACTCCCCATTGGAGTCGCCAATTTGTTACATAGGCAAATACCTTCTCCGGAAAGAAGCAATCCCTCTAACCCAAGGAGTGGGTCTAGTAAGAGCCATGACAAAGAAGACAATCTTTCCTAGTTGAACATTGAAATAACATGAGTGAGGGAGATGCCATACCTCACTCCTTATGCAACTGTTTCCTTGATGTCAGTGCTAATAATTTCGCTTCCAAGCTCTTTCCTCACTATGCCTTCTACGACCAAATATCTCTAATAAATATAACACGAAAAAAAATGAAATATACATATCATATATATATTTCAAAGAAAACCACAAGACATATCAAGAAGTATCATGCTAAATCAATTAACGTTAACATATTCATGGGGATAAAATCATAATTTCTATTACTGAATAAACAAAGGGAACCTTAAAACTGGTGCCTTGATGTTCAAGGCCTCCTTCGGAATGGAAATCCAAGTCCAAGTCAAGCCTTTCAATATCTTCTCCTTCCTCATCAAATCGAAAACATCTATGCTCAATTAGGTAGAAGAATGGCAACCAGTAGTGACCAACCAATGCTAACTAGCATGGCACCCTTTTATAGCAGAGATGGAGAGGTTGTAGATCCACAAATGAGGACGTAAGTCCTTATCTTAAGGAGAAAAATATTTGGAGATAAGATCAAAGCTTCAAAATGGGAGAATTTGACTATATCCTCAACCAACAAGTACCAGACTTCCATTGTCAATATTTCTAGAGGATGAAGCTTCTGCTCCATTTTTAGAGAACCTACTTGAAGAGGAAAATCACGCATTAATGGCTAAATTCCTGAAATACCAACGCTTTTCAGAGGTTAGAGATAGGGTTACAGGCGCGAGGCTATTTAGGGGAGAACCGCGGTGGGCTTACAAATTAGGTTTTTTACAAACTCTTGCAGAAAATATTCAAGGCATTTCTTTTTCAGTCTTCATGGATAGATTAAGCATGTTATGCAAGATGAATAAGTTTTCACAGATTTTGTCACTTTCCGGTGGTTGTGGTATGAGAAACACAAAAAACGACACTTAGGAATGTGACAAAATATTGTGTAATAGAGATGGCCATGAAAAAGAAGTGTTATGTACAAGGAGGTTTTATATGAACTTATCTAGGATATTTTAAAGTGACTTTTCTTGTAATATTTTTCAAATGTGAACGATAAAACTTAAATCAAACATGAAAATACTTTAAATGAAGCTACAATCTAAACCGAAATATAAAAGATAGACATAAGAAGAAAATTGACACAAAACCAATTGATAACAGAGTTCATCCAGTGTGGAGTATGTCTCTAGGTCCTTCCTCCAAAGGAGTGGCCTCTTTATTATTCTGCCCAAAAGTACAATTACAAAATTCCCTCAAAATCCTGTTTCAAATGAGATTTTCTCTACCAAGAGATGGCCTCAAAAATTCCCCTAAAAATTCCTTTTCTTGATACAAAAAATGCTCCAAAAATTGACTTACATACAAAAATACACATAGGACAAAAATATGGTTCATAAGCTCTAAGACATAAAATTCACAACCCAAAGTTCTCTCCAAAAGCTCTTTCTTTTAGTGGAAATCCCTTTAATTTATATAATATTGGCATATAGAATGCATATATTTTTGGTTATAACCACAATATATATATGACATATTGTTTTAAATAATAAGCCATACATTAAAATCCTTGTTCTAGCCATATATAAATATAATATACTGTTTTGCAAAATCAACGCCTTCGATATAAATGAAAAATAAAATATACCCTAGCCACATTTTATATGGACCAGATGCAAATTTGTTATGGTTGGACTTACGATATGATATGTCTTAACTGCATAGTAAATTAATATTTATACAACATATTATATGGATAAACCATATAACAATTATACGTTAACATTTAAATGGCATTCCAATACATATATAAATGGTGCCACATTCATATTTTTTACCCAAAGGTTGAATGGTATAATAAAAATATATGTGGCCTAATCAATGTTAACATGGTAAAGCGGGGATCCCATAATATATCACCACGCAAACAACCATATCCTAATAACCCACATGCATTTTTCGTTTGTTGTATCAAAGTCATATATATATATATATATATATATATATATATATATATATATATATATATATATATATTATGCCATATGACTTTGATACAAGTATGCCATATGCCATATATATATCAAGTACCACTAGTACAACTAGTTGAGGATGGGCCTCATCAGCAAGGCAACCCAGGATCAAAACTCCTGGGGTCTGGCTATGCCCTGTGCTATGGGGAGGAGACATGCTAAAGAATCAAGTGAACTAAGCATTGTTGTGACCCAAGCTAGATGCGATCCCTGGGTGGCTTTCACAGCTTAGATGCCCCTGGGTCGCATCTCCTCAAGGCATAGGTCAAGCCTGGAGGATCACAAACAACTTTATATATATATATATTACATTTTTGTAACCATATTATAACCAAAACGAACCATGCCATAACCATAAATAAATGTATTTAATATTACATACTATATATTTTTATATCCTTGGTGTGCACCATATATATGAGTAGATTTGTTGGAGGTCATTGGCGAGAATTCAATTAGGTGAAGCCACTGGTTTTTGCAGGCTCTACCTCCCCCTTACCACCATACACATCATAAGATAATATATATATATATATATATATATATATATATATATATATATATATATATATATATATATATATATATATATGCATGTATTATGTATGTGTGTGTGTGTGCTTCCTTTTTTGAACCACATCTACCACTTCTGTCTTGGTGGTGAAGTATTTTGGTTGTTGGCCGAGGGGTTACGTGTTCAAATCTCATCAAGTGGACCGATTCATTAACCCATAATTTTGGAAAAATAAAAGAAAGCCACGTGGCGCTTCTCCAGAGGGGCATGTGTCACACATCGAGAGGTCCACATGTTGAGCCATCAACCAACCAAGTGTCATCTTCTCATTGTGCCATGTGACAGCTCCCAGATGTGCCACCTGTCGGCTCCACAACATGCCATTACACTTTGACTTTGACTTTTTTCCTCACGCTTGCAGAACTTAAAAATGCAAGAACTTCCCCATACAGAGTCATATTGACGCGATTCAAGTTGCGTTGGAAATTTTTTTTCTAAGATCTGCATAATGAAACTATTTCCATTAAATTTTGGAGACTTTTAATTTTAGGCATTTATAGGATCCTCCCAAATCAATCCTCCCCACTAAGAGAATTTTGGATCTCAAAAAGGCTATTAATCAAACACCGAGTGTGTTAACTTCCTCCCCACTTATCCAATGTCTGTCCACCCTAATCTATGTATTTGGCTCATCACAAAAAGTTGCATAACAATTATGACAACTAAAACCGTATGGTTAGTCATCTATAATTCCCTACATCTTTCTACATGTGTTACTTCAGCCATTGCCCATGTACAAAAAAATAGAATTAACAATAGTAAATATGTTAATAATAATGAACTAACATTTTTTACCATTTTGAAGGGTTCCCACAACAAATCCCTATGCTCCAGAACACTTGCTTTGTCCACCTTTGTAGATATGAGAAAAAAATTATTTCCTACATTCACGAACTTCTTTAACTACACTATGGTTACCAACGAAGAATCATATTTCATTTGATGAGCTAAAACAATATACTATATGTCATCCTTGAAAAGGTCATATCTATTTCCCTTCCTATAGTAGATAGCCTTCATGTCGAACAAGTAAGGACTTCAAAGTACAATTCTAGAAATATCTAATGAAACCACATCTAGTTCAACTTCATCCACAAATATAGATGTAATAAAAAACCTAATGTTAAAGTTTTGAGTCACTTTTACCTTAGTTTTTTTGCATACTGATCTAAGCGGATAAGGTTTAGGATGCAACTTTGTTACTAAATTTAAATTCTTAACAAATACCTCGGATATGAGATTAGCTTGAGGACTAGTGTAAAATAAAGTATCTATTTTAACTTGGCTACTTACCACCCTAATGTGAAAGTGTCCAATCCTCTTCCTCACAAAAATAGAAGATGAAATAGAAGAACCAAAACCATCATGTGAAGATGATATACCTTTCGAACACATAGCTGTGATTTTTGCCTCATCACCAAATTTTGATTCCAAGTCCTATTGTACGATCATTTCCACCTTTTGATTTCCATTCTTATTTCAAAACCATTTCGGCCTCAACCTTGGATGTAACTTACAACAATGATCATCAAAGTATCCCTCTTTCTTCCAATGGGTACAAGAAATTTTATCATCATCCTTCTTCACAAAAGTTGTTCTCCTTTCATTTACCTTTGTCATCTTTCAACCGAACATCTTCCATGGAGACTCTGCCACCTTATTTACCTACTTCAATACAAATCCCTTGTAAAAAACCTCATCCAGGATAGATGGATTCAAATAAAAAATAGTATTGTGGATATAACCATGCGGACTATGAATATACTTCAATAGAGTCTCATACACACCTTTTACTTGCTTTTGAGGAGCTCGATATTGAAATCGACTTATCTCTATACTTTCAGATCCTCAATATCTGAAATTCGGCCCTGTAGTAGTCCTCTGAAGCTTCTTTCAAATTCCATAGGTTTGAAATGATTTTGATTATTCAAGGCAAAGCTATGTCCAATATCCCACAATGACCTAATTGTGGACTGCTTCAGTAGAGTGAACTTGTATGACTTGCCACGTCTCACTGTTTCCTCCTTTGGCTCTGACATTTATAGGAATTAAACTACAATTTTTGTACTTCCAGTTTCTTTTTACATCATTCCAATCTGATGCTTAGAGACAAAGTTATGAATATTTTCCCATGATCACCTCTTTCAGATGAAATTATGGAGCCTGAAAAAGACCTAACTTCCACAAATCATATCTCCCAAAATATTGCGAACCAAGCTCTGAAATTTTGCAACGTTGTTTCGCGGGATTTTGGCTTTGCGCTCTAGAAATTTTCGCTTGTATACCTTCATAGAAAAAAATTTATAGCGAAAATTCCATGATGACCTATTTAAATGAAATTCAAGAGCATGCAAAAAGCCCTAACACCCACATATCATATCTCCGAAAATATTGCGAACCAAGCTTTGAAATTTTGCGACACTGTTCTTCAAGATTTCCGATTTTTACTCTAAAAATTTCAGCTCCAGAACCTTTGTAGAAACAAATTTATAACGAAAATTCCATGATGACTTGTTTGGAGCAGAAAAACCCTAGAATCCAAAGTTCTGATACCAAATGTTGTGAAACCAGCTCCAAAAATAGAAGAAAAGAGATATCAACGCCTTAGAAATAAGCCACTTTGAGGGGGCAACCTCCAATACATTACATGAATGAACAATTCTTGGGTGATACAAATTACAAAACCTCCTTTCTATATATAGGAGTCCATGGGGTCACAATGTAATCCTAGCCGACCTAACAATAATAATTTAAGGGCACAATAATAATAATATGGGGGTTACAAGGGTACAATAATAACAATAAGGGGGTTACACTAACAACAATAAGGGACTATACTAGTAATATAGAGACCTAACATAAACTCCTCTATAAATTTTTTCACTCTTTGGAATTTATGCTTCCACATAGATTGCCATTCTATGCTTTCATTCTGGTCATGTGCCAAAGGATAGAATTACTTTTTCAATGTTGATGTAAAATCAAAACATGAGGAAAGAGTTTCACCTTCCCGAATTCTATTCTCCCACCGTCTTAATGAAGTACCTTCCAATCGAGGAGATGCCAACTGATTTTTTACCTTGTCATCAACAATCTACTATATGTGGTAATAGAATTCCATTTCGTGAATCAAATTTTAAAATTTTTCAGCATTAATTTCTCCATAATAGACTGGAAAGTCAAACTTAATATCCAAATTCAACAACAACTTCTTTGACATAAATTTTGCATGAGGAGATGGAGGAGGAGAATGAGGAGGAATTAAAGGGTAGAATAGGGAGGAGAAGGAGGAGGTTTATTTTTCGAATCACCATCATTTCCCTGATCTTTGACTTGTTTCTTTAATGAGACTTCCTCTCTAACTTATTTCCATTTCCAATACATTTCATCAACCATGGTCTTCATTAAAATTTTTCTTTGATCCAGAAGGATTCTCTTCTTCCTTGTATGAAAACATCTCTCTTCTTCGATTATTAAAGTTTCTCAATCCAATTTTCGAATTGGCTTCTATAAATGTTTCTTCACCTTGCTCGAATTTTCTCCTGGTTATCATGCACACTCACAAACCACCATTAAATTTTCTGTGATACAACTTAACTTGAACTCATCTGAGATATTTTAAAGTGAATTTTCTTGTAAAAATGTTCAAGCATGAATGATAACAACTAAACCAACAATTAACTTAAATCAAGGATGAAAATAATTTAAATGAAGATGTAATCTAAAACGAAATATAGAATATAAAGATGAGAATAAAATGGGCATAAATGAGTTGATAATGAAGGTCTTATAGTGTGGAATACATCTTCGGGTCCTTCCTCTAGGGCATTGGCTTGTTTATTATACTGCCCAAAATCACAATTACAAAATTCCTCCAAAATACTGTTACAAAATAACTCTTTCCTACCTATATGTGGCCTCCAAATTGACACCGAAAACTCCTTTGTTTGCTACAAAAAAAGCTCTAAAACTTCACTTACATACAAAAATACACATAGGCCATAAATATGGCTTATAAACTTAGCCATAAATTTCCATTAGGGGAATTTTGAGGTCTAAAATGGGGCTCCTAAGTAAATTATAAAATAATAGTGGAAATAATAAAATAAGATTTTATTACATCATCAAATTTTAGAGGGAAAAAATAAAAAACTACTTTTTCAACTCATATTTTCAACTTATCTCCCAAATTTTTTACTCAAGTTTCAAGTGGGAGTACTCATTGGACGAAAAATTTAATTCCTCATCCAAGGAGTACCCATGTTGCATACTTTCGATGGGTTTGGCTACACGCAAAATGAGAAATACATTAAAAACGTGATTGTTCTCACGCTTTTTTATGTATTTCTCATTTTTCGGGTAGCAAGGTCCATAGAAAGTATGCAACATGGGTACTCCTTGTATGAGGAATTAAATTTTGCATCCAACGAGTACTCCGACTCGAAATTTGAGTAAAAAGTTTGGGAGATAAGTTGAAAATATGAGTTGAAAAAGTAGTTTTATTATTTTATTATTTTTTAATTTTTATACCCTTTTACTTAAAAAATTGTGAATAATCTCCCATGGTTGACATCATCATCTTGAATCCTATTGGTTCTTATTAAATTTATTTTTTTCATACATTTTTCTTAGGAGGCCCATTTTAGACCTCAAAATTCCCCTAATGACAACCCAAAGATCTCTTCAAAAGCTCTTTCTCGCAATAGAAATCCCCTTCATTTATATAAAATTTGTATATATAATGCATTTATTTCTTTGTTAATAACAATATTACATATATGGCATATTGTTTTAAATAAAAAACTATACGTTAAAAACCTTGTTTTAATGATATATAAATATGGTATAATGTTTTGAAAACTCGATTCCTCGTATGTAAATGAAAACTAAATATACCCTAGTCACATTTTATATGGCCCACATGCATGTTTTTTATGGTTGGACTTAACATATGATATGTATTACCTTCTTAGCTGAATAATATGTATACAAGATATTATATATATAAACCATATAATAAATATTCATTAACATTTAAATGACGGTCCAATACATATCCAAATGGTTGCACATTAATATTGTTTACCCGACGGTCGAATGGTATAACACCAATATATGTGGCCTAATGAATATTCACATGGTAAAACACGGGTCCAATGATATATCACCGCGGAAACAACCATATCATAATCACCCACCTGTATTTTTCGTTGGTTGTATTAAAGATAGTACATTTTTGTAACCATATTATAACCAAATTGAACCATGTCATAACTGTAAACTAATGTATTTAATATGTATGTAGATCCTTGGTTGCACCATATATGCGAGTAGGTTTCTTGGAGGTCACTGGAAAGCCTTTAGATTGGAAAATGCACCATGTCTGGTGGGCTTTGTCTTCTCCTTTCAGCCATACACTTCATACAATAATATATATATGTGCGCCCCTTTGTCAACCACAATTTACACCTATGCCTTGTTGGTTAATTCATTATTTTATTGACCCAGATATTATGGTTTCAAATCCCGTCGAGTTTTCCTGTTCATTCACCCATAATTTTCGCCAATAAAACATAGCCACGTGCCACTTCGCCATAGGTCCATGTGTCACCCATCTAGCGGGCCACATGTTGAACCTTTAACCTGCCAAGTGTTAGATTCTCATTGTGCCATGTGACAACTCCTAGACATGCAAATTTTCAGCTCAAGGACATGTAATGTCACTTTCACTTTGATTTTGTGTAATATCCCAAAAAGGGACTGCATAGCAGTGCCTGCTGAAATAACGCACTTTTGGGAGATCTATGCACATAAATGATTTTGCAGCTCCTAGATCCCTTAGATCAGTAGATCTGGGGTCTAGATCCAAAAGGAGAGCAAAAAAATATCAAACTAGGTGTGGTAAATAGATCTCCCACCACCTAGTCTAGCTGGAAAACCCCCAAAGAGAGGGGTTGCAGCTATGTACACAAATTTCTTCAGAAATAACACATTTTTGGAAATAATGAGGATGAGGTCATCAAATAAGATCAAATTTTAAATATACAGCAGCAAATCAGATTTACATTGATTCTCTTACATTATAAAACATAATATAGAAGACAATAGAGAAGGAAATCTTCAGATAAGAAGGCTGCAACACATGTATATACTGCAAAATGGCCTAATCGTGTTATTTAATGGAGCTGCAACATCTAAATGTTACACTTCATATCTAGAGAAGATTTGTGTACAAAATATCAGATCGATTTCAGATCTATAAACTAGAAATGCTCCATTACAAGATCCCCTTGGGGTTTTGATCAAATCATGCATTACAAAGAGTAGATATGAGTTTAAAGTAGCAGATCTTCAGTATTATTCAAAAATTTCTGAAGATTATTTTACATTAGAAACAAATCAGATCTATATAGAACATGGATCAACAAGCTAATCCATGGATCACCAAAGTGAAAGGCAAAGTCCAGCACCAGAGATCTCTCATAAAAAAGGGGATCAAAACACCCTACAAAACCTCCACTAGAAATAATGCAATCCCTAAAGGGAAACTGCACTGTAGCTTGAATAACTGAGTTGGCCTGATGCCAAGATACAAATCTGAATCTCAATCAACCAATTCACTCTTCCAGGAGGATAAGAGACTCACTCAATGAGAAGAGGCACTAATATGGTCTAGATCTGACTAGATCTAAACTTCACTTGCTGCATCTTACAAAAGAAACCAAACGCTCACTCGATCCATGTTGCAGTTGGAAGTAGAGCTTGGCCAATTGCCTAATATTAGATGAAATCAGCAAGACTCCTCCAAGAAATCCTCAATTGAAGTGGTGGAATCCCTGCATAGGCAATCCCAAGTGCTAAGCAGCACTATTCTCAGCTCAATAACAGAGAATGCTATTTGTCTAAACAGATAAGATAATTAGAAAATATGCACAATCAATAACCTTCTCTTTCTTCCTTCCCCTTCCTTTTCTAATATGAAAGCCTTGGTAAACCATAAACCACCTTGATGAGTTATCTCCTTTCACATGAGGGGCCTCCATCTAGAACTGTGTTGTCCCTTCATGAGGTACATTGTATCTAGACTACGTTGTAGTTTTGGTCAAGGTTGACCCAGTCTCATAGCTCAAACCCCTTTCACACCTGCAAATGATTTTTTTACATGGCCCAGATTTATCCTTATTCATATGGGCATTGATTTATTCATTATTTTTAGAAGTTTGACATTTCCTCCTTTATTCATGAAACAGAAAATGAGACAAAAATGTATATTCCTCTTAGCTCAGGCTAAGTAGGAATATTACAGTCCTCCCCTCCAAAATTTTGCTTTTCCTAAAGCAAATGATAGGTTCAGTGATGCAGTACTTCCCCTCCTCCATTGGTGACACCATCAAAGATCATGTCCTCCTCATAAGCCAAGTGTTCACTAAGCCAACACATCATGAATTGTTCCTCCAAGGTTATCATAAGATGTGCATAGCCCATCCCACAAGGAGTGAAAAATTCAACATAAATAAACATGCCTGGAGCAATTTATTCTCTAAAACATGTAGCATGAGGTACATATAGAAGTTCCATTCCATGTGGTACATACAAACTGCCTATCCTCCCTCCATACAATCCCATAACTAGTACAACTATGTCGTCGAAGTATGGAAGCAAAACTACATATATGCGAACAGAAATTTGAGCTTGAGGTGGGTCAAAATCCCACATGTGATGCCAGCGCAGTGCATCTCTTGCATGCATTATATCAAGGTGTGGCAAGTGGCATTCCCACCACACGTTTGTTGCATGAGTCATCCTAACATAGCTGAATATGTCAGATATGTTTGGTGCCTTTGGGAAGTACCCATCACGAAAATAAATCTCCCTTTGCACAGCAAGGGAGTGGCCAAGTTCAGAATTTCTATTGGCCCACCAAAAGCCATGAGATCCACATGATCTCTCACTCCCTTTAGGAGTCATAGCCTACAAAAACATGGTAAAATATTGTGATAAATTAGAAAATAAAACTTGCTTTGCATGATCAGATCCTTTACCATCATAGTTCCTCACACACATGGAGTTGTGCATGGGTATTACCCTTCTCTCAAAAGAATGAAGAACTGACTGAAATGACTCTTGCATAGAGTCCATTGGCTGCCCCAAATCCACATAGCTCATGCACCCTTGAAAGTGCTAATGTAGTTCCTCTCTCAAGCCTTCCTAATCAAAGCTCCTTATGATCTGGGTGTAGATCTGTATGGACTACATATGGCTGAGAAAGAATTATTTGTGTGCCCCTTGTAGTATCTTCTTCTTGAGATTGGAAGCTCTAGCCAAGAAGACCCTGCCATGATGATAGATGACTCCCCCTTGGGCTAAGTAGCCCTCTTATTGCTGCATGTCATCTAGTATGATACATGTGTGGAGATCTTTGGAATACTCAACAAGAAGTTGAGATTTCCAGTATAGATCCACATTTTTCAACAATGACAGTGCTAATGATACATCCATGGGAGTGTCTGTCATGTTGTTGATCTCACCTCTGACATTTCTCATGCCAAAGATGTGTGTTGGAAGGCTGATCCTCCCATTCTCCTCCTCTCACAACGCAGATCTGGAAATGAGAGAGGGTGATAGTGGTGAAGGGGGAAGACCCCCCTTACTCTTGAGCTATCCCAAGCCTCCCAACACTGTAGCTTGTTCTTCCATTACTCCAATCCCTCCTGGATATATGTCTGGAGCAACACTTTTTGAGGTATCCCCCACAAGATCTGAATCTGGTGGCCTCCTAGGTGGTTTGCCACTAGATATGAATGTCCCATGCAGAATTCTCATGAACATAAGAGAAGGGACTGTGAGATCCTTGCTTCCACTACACAAATCCATCTCTTTTGTTTTGGTGGAAGTTCTAGGTGAGGGGTAAGTATGCATGCCTTGGATCATTTTAGGTTTACCACTCTTCATGTCCACCCATTCCATTTGCAAAGCCTTCCAATCAGTGGTGACTTTCCCCAATGTAATCAACCATTGGACAACCAAAATGATATTGGTGTCTAGTATGTCAAGTAAAAAAAAGTGATCCACCAAAGTGTAGGATCCCATAGTAACTGAAAGTGATGGGACATACTGCATGCGTTACATCATCCTATTTCTTGGGAAAAAAACAAAGAATCCCTCAAAAGTATCAGTGGGGATTGCCCTCCTGTACACAAGATGAGCATTAATAAAGTTGTGGGTTGCCCCACTGTCAATCAGTACAGATACCCTCTAATTCATGATCGAACCTTGTACTCTTAAGGTGAAGTACTTAGGTACTCCTCTCAAAGATGAAAGAGTTCCTCCTATTCGAGCAAAGGCTCCATTCCCATCTCCATATGGTGTTGGATCTTCCTAAACATTGTCAGCGTTGTGACCTCTTCTTGGTTCATCATATTCTTCTTCCTCCTAAACATCTGAGAAGACTTCTATGCAGTGTGCTTTCCCAGCAGCACATCTATTTCCCGGTGCCCATGACTCTTGGCAAGTGAAACATAGCCTATTATTTCTCAGCTCCCTGCTGACTTCAATATCAAGATGCTTCTTGAATGAGCTCTCCTTGGAAGGAGCAACTTTCTCTTCCTTCCCTTTAGAAAGGTAAGGGGACTTGCTCTGAAAAGTTGCCTTTGGTTTTGGAAAGGCATCTTGGAGGTCTCTAGCCCTCTCAATGGAATCATGAAAAGTGATGGGCTTGGTAGATTTAACCAACCCATGCAAGGGTTCATGCAAGCCATCGATTAACATGTACACCCTCCTTGCTGTAGACAGATCAGGAACCATAACAGATAATCTCAGTAACTCAGAGGTATAAGTTTATGCATTTCCTAATTTCTTTAAATTCTCAAGGCCCATGAAAGGTGTTTCTAGATCCTTTATGTCAAACCTCTGCACCAGTATTATAGTGAATTCATAATAGAAAGTCACATTGGCATGGCCCAATGTAGACAACCCATGGAACCACCAATTGTGTGCTTCACCTTCAAACTGCAACGCTGCAATCTTGATGGCTTCAATCTCAGGGACTTTGTTCAACAGAAAGTAGATGTCTAGATTTTATACCCATGCCTTGGCAGAACTGGTGGATGACCCATCAAACTTGGAAAAAGTAATCTGACCATAGAGTGATGCCTATCATGATTATAAAAGAATCCACCATCCCTATACTGATGCCTTGGTCTTCTTTTGTCCTTGAGGTGACAAAACTCTTGAAAACTCAAGTGGTTCTTCAACCTTTGATTCTAATATTCATATTCCTCAAAGTAGTCTTCAAGGGATTCTTTCTCTTGTGGCCCTTCATTCTCCACAGCCAAAAAGGTAGGCATAGTAGAGCTTTGTGGACCTTGTGGCTAGTTCACTAGTTGACCATTCCAGTGGTGAGACATGCCAGATCTTTCCCTAGGATGAAATCTCCCGGGAGATTCCTTCATCCTGTCCATTCTCATCTCTTTGATCTCTCTAGAAATATCTTGCATGGCTACCAAAATAGTTCTTGCAAACTCTTCTCCTTCTTTATCACTTCCAGTTTCAGGGGCTTTACCCTTGTCTTGATCCTCAGTGGTGTAATCAAATTTCTTGTGGCTTCTATTATGAAACCGCCTCTCCCTGTCAGTAAGAGGATCATTTTCTTATGACTGCAACATGGTTGTGTTCCTTCAATGAAAGCACATGTTGTGCCAAGAAAGGAGCTCCGATACCACTGGAATATCCCAAAAAGGGACTGCACAGTAGTGCCTGCTGAAATAACATACTTTTGTGAGATCTATGAACAAAAATTATTTTGCAGCTCCTGGATCCCTTATATCAATAGATATAGGGTCTAGATCCAAAGTGAGAGAAAAAAAAATTCAAACTAGCTGTGGTAAACAAATCTCCCACTACCTAGTCTAGCTGGAAAACCCCCAAAGAGAGGGGCTGCAGCTATGTACACAAACTGCTTCAGAAATAATGCAGTTTTGGAAAGCATGAGTAGGAGGCCATCAAATAAGATAAAATTTTAAATATATAGCAGCAAATCAGATTTAAATTGATTCTCTTACATTATACAATAGAATATAGAAGACAAGAGAGAAGGAAATCTTCAGAAAAGGAGGCTGCAACACATGTATATACTGAAAAATGGCTTAACAGTGTTATTTAATGGAGCTATAGCAGCTAAACATTACACTTCATATCTAGAGTAGATTTTTGTACAAAATATCAGATGCATTTCAGTCTGTACACTAGAAAGACTCTATTACAAGATCCCCTTGGGGTTTTGATCAAATCATGCATTACAAAGAGTAGATCTAAGTTTAAAGTAGCAGATCTGCAATATTATTTAGAAATTTTTGAAGATGATTTTACATTAGAAACATATCAGATCTATACAGAACATGGATCAAAAATCTTATGCATGGATCACTAAAGTGAAAGGCAAAGCCCAACACCAGAGATCTCTCATCAAAAAGGGGATCAAAACACCCTGCAAAACCTCCACTAAAAATAACGCAGTCCCTGAAGGGAAACTGCGCTGTAGCTTGAATAATTGATTTGGCTTGATGCCAAGATACAAATTTGAAGCTCAATCAACCAATGCACTCTTCTAGGAGGATAAAACACTCACTCACTGAGAAGAGGCCCTAGTATGGTCTAGATATGACTAGATCTAAACTCCACTTGCTGCAGCTTACGAAAGAAACCAAACCCTCACTGGATCTGCGCTGCAGTTGGAAGTAGAGCTTGGCCAAATGTCTGATAGTGGATGAAATCAGTAAGACTCCTCCAAGAAATCCTCAATGGAAGAGGTCGAATCCCTGCATAGGCAATCACAAGTGCTAAGTAGCACTATTCTCAGCTAAACAACAAGCAATGGTATTTGTCTAAAAAGAGAAGATACTTAGAAAATATGCACAATCAACAACCTTCTCTTGCTACCTTCCCCTTCCTTTTATAATATGAAAGCCTTGGCAAATGCTAAACCACCTTGACGAGTTAGCTCCTTTCACATGAGGGGCCTCCATCTAGAACTGTGTTGTCCCTTCATGAGGTACATTATATCTAGACAGCGCTGTAGATTTGGTCAAGGTTGACCCAGTCTCATAGCTCAAACCCCTTTGACACCTGCAAATGATTTTTTTGCGTGGCCCAGATTTATCCTTGTTCATATGGGCATTGAATTATTCATTCTTTTCAAGAGTTTTACATGTCCTCCTTTATTCATGCAAAAGAAAATGAGACAAAAATTTATATTCCTCTTAGCTCAGGCTAAGTAGGAATATTACATTTTGACTTTGAATTTTTTCTCACTATCACAAAACTTCAAACTACAATAACTTCCTCATAGAATGTCGAATTGATGGAATTAAATTTGCATTGGAATCATTTTTATGAGATCTATTCAATGACGTTATTTCCATTAAATTTTGCAGAATTTCAATTTCAGTCCTTTTTAGGATCCTCTTGGATCAAGGTTTGAGGTTCAAATACCCCCGTATTCACCTATGTCTGTGGAAGGGGAATATGTAGGAATGTAGGCGTGATAGTGAGAAAGGGTGGAATTGACCCCATGTCATGTGAGTATGAAACTAACCCAGTTGTTGATTCCTCTAGTCACACACACATAGATATAAATAATGATTGTATTCTAGAAAAGAATGAGAGGATAATTATCATTGTTAGAATATTGTGAGTCTTCAAAGATATATATATTGGCCAGATTTTTTTTATCTTTATGTTTAAAAGATCCTCAAAATGGATTTTGAAATTCAATGTTGTATGTCCTAATCTTTAGTGGTAAAAGAATTCAACTAAACTCCTATTTTCATTCATCCTTTCCTTGGAAAATAGTGCAATTTCTATTTATGAACTAACTTCTATGTCTCATTCTTTCATCCTCTTTTAGTCAACTAATTTTTTTTCTATCATTTAGTCCAATGTTTGAGAGAACAACACACTTATAGTAAAAACAACATTCAACAATATGAGGATATACTATTTAATAAAAATTCGTTTGCATGTTCATTGTATATTTTAGTGCTAGTTTATGATAATATTGTTTATGTGACTAGACAAGGATGTATTATCGTGCACTTTAAGTTTAAAATTTTTAATTTTAAGGAATTTTTTGCATTTATATATTTTTGACGAAATAACTTACTCAATTGCTCCCTTATTTTTGCAGATGAATTTTCTAAATCTATAAGATGTAGCTGAGAATTTGAGAGAGACAATCCAATTATATACTTGTCTTTGTCCCATTTTTATCCCATTTAATAAATTTCTTGGTATTTATAAGAGTTTATTTTGTTCCCTTTACTATCCTATGTAACTTCTTATGAATGAATTCATTTGAATCTTTACCTTCCAAGTATAGAAATTAAGGCCATTAAAATTTTCAACTACATACTCCATGTTCAAAAATAAAATGACCTTTAAAAACAATCACCTCATGTAGTAGCAAGACCGAAGGTGAATTCTCCCTTATGATGTTGTCTCATCAACATAAACACATTCAAAAATGCATATTATGCCGGAAAATGCATCATTCAATTTTGGACTCCAAATAACCATATAACTCTAGATGGCAGTGACATAAACCAAAAAGCTTAGACACAATGGCTAGGGTTTTAATCCTGTAGATGGAGAGCACAACATTACATGAAAATTAGTTTGCTGAAATCACATGGTCTTCTTTCTCTTACATCGATGTCTCAATGTAGCAAACCCTTAGTGACCTCAAATTCTATCCTACTCAATGCATAGTGACCTAGAGTCGCTATGGTATATAAAAACCTCACACACTTACATATTCTAGACCCTCCAATGAATGATTTACAACTAGGGCTACTCGATCTAATACCAAATTGAAAAACACACACATAAGACACTCATACCTTTTTTTATTACTAGTTAAAACTCATATACAACACATTTATATAAGTTTTGTGAAATCTAACATATTCCAAAATTAGAGAGAGGTTGAGGGAATATCTCAAGTATCTCTAGCAAACCCAAAACAAATCTAAAATAAGCACTAATTATAAAAATAATTGATGTAAAATTGTGTTTATTTAATGTGAACAATAAAGTATTTTATTTATGGTGGATAAAAAAAATAAATTATCATTAATATATTTTATCTTTTTAAGATAAGAATTATTTTTTAAAATTTCCAATATAAATTTACTAGATAACATCTCTCCCATACTTCCCACAAAGGGTGCACCTCTAACATTCGATGGGACATCCATGAAACAAATCAAGTTTAATGCATGATGGTAGGCTAACCCCACCTAACAACCTACACGGACACCCCGCTGGAAGGAGAATTGATCCAAGAAAGGTAATTTTCCCTTAGCTAAGAAAGTGAGTGTGAGAAATCTTGAGAACATACACCAACATCAAATATATTACACTAGCCATATTAAGAAAACATATATGGTCCTGAGAGGACAAGAAAACACCTATAATTATAGGAAGTGGAAGGAAGTTATATATGCAGTTAAGAAAATGAATTTGGGAGCCATCATAGTTCACAAATCATGGAAACTATTCCCTAGCTTGAGTAGTTTCGAGCCAAGATATCAGGCTTATAGTTGACATGCAGTCCGAAACATTAACACTCATAATTTGTCATCATGGTTCGAGGCTCTCTGTGATAACTTGAGCTTCTCCCCTATGTGGATCTCGTTTTTTGTGGTTTGTCCTTCTTCTTATTGTTCTTTGCAATTTTTATTAAGACTATCATAATTTTATTCTTTCACTATTTGCTCTAATTTGGTATTTTGGATTTTCATTCTCTGTCCCTCTCATCGACCCTATTATTTTGGGAGGTTATTTCTCGCCTTCCACTCTGTAAATTATCCTTGCCTTCATTGAAATATTTTGATCTTCCATGTTGATGTTTATTTGTGGGTCACTAACGCTCCACCCCTCTCACTTGTGTGTTATTCCTCATTTTATATTTTTATATGTGCCTCACATCCCCTATTCTCATTCCCCTCACCATTATGATGCATCATAGATGTTGAGGATAATGCTTAATTCAGTAAGTTCTCAGCATAGATTATGTTTCAACACTCAATTTTTTTTTAGTTATGCTAGCATATATTATAAGTCAATAGATCAATAGGATGTTAGGATTAGACTCAACTAATTAGTTGAAATTAGAGTCAAATGACAAATTCTATAGTTATAAAATGTGAAGGTAGTTTTTATAGTTGAAAAAGTATTAAAGGCTGTATATATTTTTGTATTTGATTTTTTTGGGTAGATGAGTAATACGAAGGAGAACAAATAATATCAAGCATTGAGATATTTTATGTTCTTTTAGTTCAATATCTATATTGTGTTTTTCTTGACTATGTTTGTCTCCTCAAACTTTTCTACATTTGTTGTATTAGAGCCATTTTCCATTAGTGGGAAATATTTCATTGGTTGTAAAGATTTTTTTACAGGAGAGTTGGAAAGCTTAAACAAATGGCCAATAAAAATAGTGTTGGTAATATTTCTCAGCCTCAAATACCAATCATTAAAGGTGATAATTATGATTTTTGAAGCATTAAAATCAAGACATTGTTTCTTTCATAGGATTTGTGGTATTTGGTAGAAAATGGTTATGCAGAACCAATGGATGTTCAAGCTATCACAGGTTGTACACAAGTCCAAAGAAAAAAATTGAGTGAAAAAAGGACTCAAAACTACTTGTTTCCATTCAACAAGCAGTGCATGAGTCCATTTCTTGATGTCTCATTAAAAATGTGCTACATAAAGCATATCAAGAAACAAATAAGGTAAAATTTATTAAACTAAAATCTCTTAGAAGAGGATTTGAAACTCTTTGCATGCAAAGTTCTGAGTCTATGTAAGATTTTTTCACTAGAGTTATGGGAATAGTGAATCAAATTAGATATTATGGAGAAGATTTAGGAGATCAAAAAGTTGTTTAATTTTTTTTAAGAAGTATTTATACAAAATTTGATGGTGTTGTTGCTATTGAAGAATATAAATACTTTACTCAGTTTTATGTTGAAGAATATCTTGATTAAAGGATGAATAGATCTGTTGCAAAATATTTTGAGCAAGATTTCCAGGAAAAAAAACTAATATTTTTTAAAAGAAATTGAGAGTTCTTCATATGAAAAAAATATGAGCACTTGTGGAAGAGGAAAAGGACAAGCATATATAAGAGGAAGAGGTTGAGGAAGAAGTTTTCCTAAAATTAACAAAGGAAGAGATAATGAAAGTAATGATGGACGTAAAATATATGAAAAATAATAAGTTCAATGATTTTATTGTAAAAGATTTGGTCATTTGAACAAAATTTCTAGAAAAAAAAAAGCAACAAGCTAATGTTTTTGAAGAGAAGGAAAACGTGAGAAAAATAATTTTAGATTTTGAGTTGGATAATAACGTTTCCAAGAGGTATGGCTTTTGGATAATGATTGCAACAATCACATGAATGGAAGTAAGGATGGATTTGTAGATACAGATGAATCTAATAAATATGATTTTTTCTAGGAGATGACGAGCCAATGGAAGTCAATGGTAAAGGAAAATTTTCAGTAAAGACAAATCAAGGAGAAATAAAACGTATTAATGATGTTTTATATGTTCTTAGTTTAGCACATAATTTTTTGAGTGTGGGGAAACTTATTGAAAAGGGATACCTTGTTATATTTAGAAACAATAAATGAATAATCATAAAATCTATGATAAGGATAATCATAATCATATTATAGTCTAATATGTTGAAAAATATAATTTTTTCTCTTAATCTCCCTCTGAAGAAAATAAAGTATTAAAATTTTGCTATGGTAATATTTATAATATGGCACATGAGATATGGGCATCTTAATATAAGAGGCTTAAGATTATTTCATCACAAGAAAATGGTCAAAGGTTTGCCTCTTCTTGATTATGCTGATCAAGTATTCGAAGGATGTATTCATGGTAAGAAGCATAAAGATTCATTTCCCATAGGAAAAACTTGGAGAGTAAAAAAACCGCTAAAGTTAGTGCATGCAGATATATGTGTTCTTATGCAAACATTGTCTCCAAAAAAAAATTAAGTATTTTACAATTTTTTTTGGTGATTTTAATAGAATAACATTAGTATATTTTATTAAACAAAAATCTAATGAATTTTATATCTTTCAACAATTTAAGGTTGTTTCTCAAAAGGAAAGTGGTTATGTATTGAAGATAGTAAGCCTAGATCAAGGGGGAGAATTTAGTTCTAATAAATTTGAATGTTACTACAAAAGGAATGGAATCTAGATATAATTGATAGCAATTTATACTCCCCAAAATAATGGTGTGGTCAAGCAAAAGAATAAGACAATTTTTTAGATGTATAGGAGCATGTTGAAAGGTGAAGGTCTTCCAAACACCTTTTGGGTTGAATTTGTAGCTACATTTCTTTATTTTCTTAATATATGTCCATTAATAGGTGTGAGAAATATGACTCCATATCAGGCATGGACTTGAAGAAAACCTAGTATTCCTCACTTTTAATTCCTTTTTTGTATATTTTATGTTCATTTTCTTGTTGGAAAAACAAAAAACTAGATGATAAAAGTGTGAAATGCATTTTTTTGGCTATTATGAGGGGACAAAGGGTTATAGATTTGATGTTCCATAAATTAAAAATTTATTGGTTAGAAATGATGTGTTATTTGATGAAATTGAGAAAGGAAGTGGAATCAAGGTGTACAAAAATAAAACCCAAAAGTTATTGTACAAGAATATGAATCTTTTATTTCTACAAATCCAACCAATAGCCCAAATACTTCTTCAGTTACATCCACTCCATTATCTTCTTTAAGTTCAAGTCTTGTTTCAAGCCCAAGTCCTCCTCCAAGAAAGGTAAAATCCTAGAATAAAACTTATGGATATATTAATTTTTCTTTGATGTCTTAGATTGAAATAGAGCCAACGTATTTTGAGGATGGACTGAAATATGAGGCATGGTGCAAAAAAATGGATGAATAAATTGTGGAAATTAAGAGGAAAGAAACATGGGAGCTAGTGGACCCTCCTACTGAAAAGGAAATATTTCGAGTCAAATAGGTGTAAAAAACAAAGTATGTAGTTGATGGGTCTATAAAAAATCATAAATAAAGGTTAGTAGTAAAAGGGTATGCTCAACAACCACGTATTGACTACAATGAAACATATGCTCTTGTTGCAAGATTAGAAACAATCAGACTTTTTTTGGGATTAACATCACAATATAAATTCTTGGTTAAGTTAGTTTGATGTGAAATAAACCTTTTTGAATGGTGTATTGCAAGAATATGTTTATCTTCACTAGCCCCAAGGATATGAATTTGTAGGAAATGAACACAATGTCTACAAGTTGAAAATAGATCTTTATTCTCTTAAATAATCTCCATGAGTATGGTATAACATAATTGATAAAAAAAAATGATTTAATAAGAGTGAAAATTAATCCACGTTATAAATCAAGTAAAAAGGTAATGATATATTGATACTTTGTTTATATGTAGATGACTTGATATATACATCTTTAACTAATCAGTTAGTAGAATGATTCAAACATGCTATGATGAGTCAATTCGAACTGACTAATTTGGGATTGATGCATTATTTTATTGGTGTAGGAGTGAGGCAAACATGTGATAGTATATTCATTTCACAAGGAAAATATACAGCTCTTCTTCAAAAATGAAAAATGGAAAAGAATAAACACATGAGCACACCCATGAATACAAATGAATTTTTTTTCTATGGGAGATGGGAATATAAAGGTAGATTTTAAATCCCACAAGAGTTTGGTATGGAGTCTTATGTATCTTACTACCACTAGATCTCATATTATGCAACAAATAAGCTTTATTTCTAGATTAATGAAAAATTTTCCAAGAAAGATTCATTTTGGAGCAGAAAAAAGGATTTTGAGGTATCTTCATGGAACATGTAATTTTGATATTTGGTATACTTCCAAAAATATTTTTTAGTTGGTTGGTTATACAGATAGTGATTGGGACAAATTCCTTGATGCTAGAAAAAGTACTTCGATTTGTTTTTTAGCCTAAGATTAGGTGCAATATCATTGTCTTCAAAGAAACAACCAATTGTTTCATTATCTTCTATGGAGGTAGAGTACATTACAATAGTAAAAAAATGTGAAGAACTTTGGTTGAAGAGTATTCAAAAATCTAAAGCAAGAACAATAAGATACCAAAATTATTTACTGTGTTAACATATCTGCAACTTTCGTAATTAAAACTATATCGTTTCATAGCCACACCAAACATATTGATATCACGTGGTTAAAACCATCCAAGGGGGAAATAGTCTGTGACCTGAGGCAACGCGGCCGCTTCAGGCAATGTATTAATATAAAAGGAAAAGTTACATATGTTTCTCTCATAAATGGTTACCAGACAAATGACCATCCATGCTCTTTAAATAGAGATCATGGACTAATCTGGTGTTAATCCACGAATCAAGTGTCGTTAATACCGAGGTGAGAGATAACCATTAGATCACTAAAAATCATGACCGTCAGATTATAAGTTACAGATGTACATGGTAAAGAAACACACTTTACCTAACTCTACAATAGACTAAGTTATTCTTAACTATTTCCTATGTTTCGGAATATCCTAACATCCCCCCTTAAGAAAAAAATGGGATAGGACTAAAGGATTTACAAAGGTGACACAAAAGGAGCCTATTTCCTATGTGTTGAAATGTCCTAACATCCCCCCTTAAGAACAAATTGGGATAGGATAGAAGGATTTACAAAAGTGACACAATTGGAGAATGAAGGAGGCATTAGAGCCTATCCCCCCTTAATTAAAATTTTCCTGAACTCCAAGCATGGATCGAAGTTTCGTAAACTTCACTTCTGTGAGAGCCTTCGTAAAGATATCAGCTACTTGATCATTGGTTGGATAATACTACACTTCAAGAATAAGATCGTGAATGAGCTTTCTGATGAAGTGTATGTGGAGTTAAATGTGTTTCATATGCTGATGCTGAACTAGATCTTTACATAGCTAAATGGCACTCTGATTATCACACCAAAGTGTAGTTGGATGCTGCTAATGAAGACCAAATGTAAATAGAATCTGATGAAGCCACATGGCTTCCTTGCTGGCTTCAACTACACCATGATACTTTGTTTTTCCTAAATAAAGAGAGATGGCACTTTGTTTCTTAAAAGACCATGTAATAGGTCCTGAACCAAGAGTGAATACCTATCCTGCAGTAGACTTTTGATCATCAGGGTCACCAGCGCAATCAGAATCAGTGAAACCGATCAACAATGAAGATGCTCCTACACTGTAATGAATCCCAAACTGAACTGTACCTCAAATATATTGAAGTATTATTTTAGCTGCTTTCCAGTGAATTTCATGAGGTTGGTGCATAAACCGAGTGACAAGACCAATGGAAAAAGAAAGGTCAGGATGGGTATGGGTTAGATACAGAAGTTTACCAGCAAATTGATGATATAAGGTAGCATCAACTTTAGGGGTAGTACAAGTGACTGAAATCTTGACTCCAGACTGAAAGGGAGAAGGGGCTTGCTTACAGTCTCCCATGTGAAAGTGGTGTAGAAGATCACATGCATACTTGGACTGAGAGAGGGTAATGCCTTCTTGGGACTGCAAGACTTGAAGACCAATGAAATAATGCAAGTGTCCTATGTCTGTCATTTCAAAATTATTTTTGAGGCTATACTTCACATGGTTTATATGGTTTGGATCACTACCAGTAAGGATAAGATCATCAACATAAAGAATAAGGATGGTGAATGACTTACCCACTTTCTTGGTGTAGAAGGTGTTGTCAGAATGACACCTAGAAAAGCCATCATCTAATAGAAATCTATCCATTTCGGCATACCAAGCCTGAGGAGCTTGTTTGAGACCATAGAGAGACTTCCTAAGGTGACAAACAAGGCTATAGTCGTTTTGGATAAAGACAGGGGGTTGTTCCATGTAGATTTATTCATGTATATCTCCATGTAAAAAGGCATATTTCACATCCATCTGATGGACTTCCCATTTAAAGGAAGTAGCAAGGGAAAGAAAAAGGCAGATAGAATTCATTTTGGCAACAGGGGAGAAGGTTTCAGTATAGTCAATGCCTTCAAATTGTGAAAATCGTTTAGCGACAAGACGAGCTTTATGTCTATCCACTTTTCCATCTGGTCCAAACTTTGTTTTGTAAACCCATCTGCATCTAAGAAATTTTTTTCCTTTTGGAAGAGGAACAAGATCCCAAGTATCATTCGCCAATAAGGAACAATATTCTTCATTCATAGTTTCATCCCAGGCTGGATGACTGGAGGCTTTTTCAAAGGTTTATGGATCAATAATTTCTGGAACTTGAGCCAATAAGGAAGAAGCTCTTTCGAATTGAGAACGTGTACCTCTTCGATCAGTAGGGTCACCTGCAAGAGAACTTGCTGCATCCCGAGTAGAGCGGACCCATCTTGGAAGCGGTGGAGTATAAGGAACAATTTCAATAGGTGGAGGTGGATTCTCATCCTAGCTGTCATCATCTGAACTAGAAGGAATGCTATTAAAAATAGAAGAAAGAGAGAGAGGTGACACATATGCCAAATCAGGCTCACAAGCGAAAGGTGGCACACCCGCTGAAGTAGGCTCGTAGGCCACTATCTTTTCATCAAAATTTACATCTCTTCTAATGATAATATTTTTGGATTTTGGTTGAAGAAGTCTATATCCTTTGACATCTTTAGAATATCCAACAAAAATGAATTTTTCACTCTTAGATTCTAAGGTTTTATGTTTCACATCTGGAATATGGGCCCAAGCATCACTTCCAAAAACATGAAAGTGACTTCCATCTAGTTTGATTGAGCTACAAGATTTTTCTAGAGTTATATTCTTTAAAACCTTTGTAGGAGTGTGATTTACTATTTAATTTGCACAGTTAATGGCTTCTGCGCAAAAATTGAGACCAAGTCCTTTAGATTGAAGCATACAATTAGCCATTTCTTTTAAAGTGCGATTCCTCCTTTCAGCTACACCATTCTTTTGTGGAGTATATGGAACTATATGGTGCAATTGAATGCCATGCTTAGTGCAGAAGTTGATAAATTTGTTGTTAACATATTCTCCTCCATTTTCTGATCTTAACTTAAGAATTTGATGTCCAGATTGTTTCTCAACAAAGGCCTTAAAGGCCAAGAACATATTGAAAACTTCACTCTTGAGTTTTAAGAAGTATACCCAAGTGCGTCTAGAAAAATCATCAATGAAAGTTAAGAAGTACTTGCAACAAGAGAAAGAAACAACAGGAAGTTGACCACATAAATCACTATGCGCAAGCTGCAAAGGGGATGAAGGGTGCGAAGAGGCACATTTGACAAAACTATCCCGATGATATTTTTCGAGTACACATTGGGAGAAAACACCATCTCGGAAAGATACCATAGGAAGGCTCACCACCATATTTTCCTTACATAGATTTTGAAGAGAGCGATAGTTTAAGTGACCAAATCTCTCATGCCAAAGTTTGCTCACTTCATCATTATGAGCAACAAAAACGGAGGGAAGATATGATGATCCAAAGTTGTCAAACTTATACAACCTTGTGGAATCATCATCAATGCAAGTAGCTAAAATATGTTTAGGATCTTTGAGGTCCTTGATTACAACATCATGAGGTGATAATTATATTCTTTTCCCTTCACATGAATGAGTTATCTAATAAATAGAGAGAAGGTTGCATGAAAAGGTAGGAACACATCGTACATCATTAAAATGACCATTATCGAGATGAATGGTTCTAGATCCTACAACACTAAGAGATCTATCATCACAAACATAAATATGTTTGGTGTTACAATCATTTAAAGAAGAAAACATGGCTTTATTTTTGGCCATGTGATAAGAAGCTCCAGAATCAATGAGCCCCTTATGAGAATGAGAAGAGGAAGATACATTTAATGCATAACCAGATCTTGATGCTTGAAAAACACAAGCTGAAAGTGCCATTCCCGAAGATGAAGGTGGAGAATGCTCAAAATTGATGATGTTCTTCTTCATTGCTGCTTCTAAGGCTTACAACTTCATAAAACATTTGAACTCTAAATGGCCATCACAACTGCAAAATTTGAAATTTCTGTCTGTCTTCATTCCTTTGTTTTTATATGCCTTATCATTTTTGTGAGTTTCTTTTTCAGTTTGTGGCTGAAATTGCTTAGGACACTTGTTTGGTTTCGGACCATACGTTTTAGGATACTGCTTCTTGGGATTATTTTGATATGATTGATGTTGGGCTACTAAGGCTTTCTTAGAAGCATTTCTAGAAGTGATAAGACCAAGGTGTAAGAGTTTTTCTTGTTCTCTTATCAAAGAATCACAAAAGGCATCAAAAGATGGGTTCTTGAAGAAATGATGGCTTCTCTAGTGGAATGGAAGGCAAAAACAAATATAGAGTATGTAGGGAAAACCTTAGTAAGAATGAAATAGATGAGGCTACCATCTTCCTTTTTGACCTTACAACCTTCTAAAAGAACTCTGAGGGTCTTGAATTTGGACAAAAAATATTCAATAGAGGAGAAATTATTGGGGTCCAAAGTAAGCAACTCATTTTCAAGCTGATGGGCCATGATTTGATTTTGAATGCCAAAGGCAGTATTTAGCTTGTCCATGGCTTTATGCGGGGTGTCAATGTCAAGGATATGAAATCGAAGATCTTGACCAATGGACATTCCTATCAACCCTCATGCTTGATCTTGTTTATTTTCTCATTTAGCAACTTTATCATCATCAGAAGGTTTAGTTTCTGGCCCTGTGGCTATTCTATAAATCCCTTTACTTCTAAGTGTATATACCATGTGAGGTAGGCATTGGAAATAATTGATGTTGTTAAGAATAATCGGGCATGCACTTTCCATTATTTTAAAAATAAACCTAAAGCTGAGAAAATATGAAACTAACTACTCCAATGGAAAAATCACAAAAAATTAAGCCTTTTAAAAAAAACGGCTCGAAAAACGGCTTCCGGATGAAGAAGTTATGACTTTTGAAAAATTTGAGTTGTAGATGCCGAATAGTTATGGGAACGGGATGAAGTGCAGCTTTTTAAAAAAAATTTTACCCCTTTGAACATTTTTTTTTACAAAAGAAGCTTGAGAAGGAGACTTGGACCCAAAACATCTATTCTCATAAACTAACCCCTCACCAAGTGAGATAGTAAAAGGATCACGTTATTGTTTGAAAGGAGGAAGGATTTTTTTATTTTTTTTTTACTCTTCGGTGTGTGTACCTTTTCCTACAAAAAATGACACAAAAAACGAGAAAAAAAAAATGTAAATCTTTACGGCAGAATGTTATATTTTCAGTTACCCTTACCGACAACTATCATTTTTTTTCACTATGATTTCGCGAGATCCCACAAAGACACGGGGAAAGAGCATACGTAGCAAAAAAAATCCCTTTTTCCTTTTTCTGATTTTCCGAGATTGCACGCAGCACACAAAAAAGAGCATACACAGAGAAGAGGGCATATATCTAGAAAATAAATAAAACCTAGAAACATAAAATAAAAGGAAGGAACCAAAATAAGTAGAACTATTAACAAATATAACTGCAAAACAGATGCTTTATGCCTCCAGATCTAAACTATCATAACCTGGGTAGCCGGAAACCGTTTCGCATGAAATGAAAGGCATTCCTCATTGTAACAGATGCTCTCGACACAATCGAGTAGTTCTCTGAGACAAAAAAGGTTAAGAAATAGTAGATCTACAAAACGAAATTCCCATCTAGTCAAACCGGCTTCGGATTTTGGTCAACAACGGACGCGGCCCTCAAAATAGCTCTGATACCATGTAGGAATTTACAGGGTAAGTTCCTTAGATCAAGAACCAAAGGTCACTGCTCACAAAAAGATCATAAATCAGTACACCAATAAAATCACGTGGTTAAAACCCTCCAATAGGGAAACAGTCCATGGCCCAAGCCAACACGACCGATTCAGGCAATTTATTAATATAAAAATAAAAGTTACATATGTTTCTCTCATAAACGGTTACCAGAAAAATGACCCTCCATGCTCTTTAAATAGAGATGATGGAACAATCAGGTGTTAAGCCATGGATCAAGTGTCGTTAATATTGAGGTGAGAGTTAACCGTCAGATCACTACAAATTGTGACCATCGGATTATAAGTTACAAATGTACATGGTAAAGAAACACACATTACCTAACTCTACACTATACTAACTTATTATTAACTATTTCCTATGTGTCAGAATATCCTAACAACTGTAATCATGCTTTTTTATGTATTTCTAATTTTTCTTGTAGCAGGGTCCATCGAAAGTATGCAACATGGGTACTCCTTGGATTAGGAATTAATTTTTTCATCCAACAAGTACTCCCTCTCAAAATTTGAGTGAAAACATTGGGAGATAAGTTTAAAATATGAGTTGAAAGGGTAGTTTTATTATTTTATTATTTCTTATTATTTTTACCCTTTTACTTAAAAAATGGTGCATCATCCCCCATGGTTGACATCACCATCTTGAATCCTATTAGTTCTTATAAAGCTTATTTTTGTTGTACATTTTTCTTAGGAGGCCCATTTTAGACCTCAAAATTCCCCTAATGCAAGTTGCACTAGATTCGGAACAACGAGAACTACCCTATCGTTTAGGTTTTGAGTCATTATGAAAACATTGATTTTTGAGCATAGTTTTGAGCACCTGAGCATTCCTCCCCACTAGAAGATTTTGGACCCCAAATTATCATATTCAGTTGCTGCACAGGTGAGGGTGTAGTTCCCTCACCTTTCCAATTTCGATCCATTTGGATTTTGAATGATTTGTTCCTATGAGCCCCACTCGAAGATAGTCGACACTTCCTCTTTTTGATGTCCTTGTTCTTCTGTCATGTATAATGTCTTAATGAACCTCAATAAATAAATATAGAGAAAAATCTTCGATAGATGGAAATTGAACATTCTCTACTTCATCTTCAATCAAAGGGCCCTTATACAATCTCAAATTTTCAACATTAACAACTCAGTAAATTTGGATGTATGAAGGAAAATAAAGCTTAAAGGCATTATTACAAATCTTTTCTAGAATTTTACCTTCTACATGAAGTCTATCCTTGCTAATGTGAAGCCAAACTTCACCTCCAACTTGAACTTATGATCCACACCAGGTTTGTCATGCCTCGCTTTGCACTTGCCTTGACTTTTTTCTAGTTGATCTTGAATTGTTTGATGGATCAACTTGTTCTATGAAATGTTTTTTTTTTATCTATGTCACTATGCCCATCGATAGCTACATCTTTCCCAAAGATGAAATCTAATGGAGATTTTTTCAAGTATCCAAGACATGCCTCAAATGGTGATGTTTGTGTAGAGGAGTGTTTTGCATGGTTTTAAGCATGTTGAATTTAATGCCACTATTCATCCCACAAATTAGGATGTTTGTTGCAATATCCTTGAAGAAGATGAATGATTTTTCGATTGACCACCTCGGTTTGAACATCTATTTGTGGATGAAAGGTTGTACTCTTCTTCAGTTTAGTGTACATCAAGTCCCATAGGCTTGAACAAAAATTCCAAATAAATCGAGAATCTCGATCACTTAAAACAGATGTGGGCAACCCAAAATGAACCCAAAAATTTGGAAATAAAATACGAGTTATTTGTTTAGTTGTAACTTGCTTTTTGCATGGCATTAATATACACATTTTTCTGAACCTATCCACAACTACATACAAATAATCATGACCTATTTTTGACAAATGAAGGGCTCCTACAAAATCCATATAAATAATCTCCCATGGACGTGAAGGAACTCGAAGTGGTGTATACAGTCCTAACTTCCTATTACTAGTCTTACTGATTGCACATAATGAAAAACCTTTAATAAAATGCAACACACTTTCAAGCATACAAGGCTAGTAACAATACCTCTGAATATTTTCCATTGTTTTTCTTACACCAAAATGTCCAGAAATAAGAGAAGTGTGTGCTTCCCTTATGAGATCCACTCTCTCCCTTGTGGAATACGATTCTTGCCCAAATTATACAACAAGTTATTATGTACATGGTAATACAATTCCTCAACTTGGAAACCTTGACTCAAGTTTTCATAAACATCTTGAAAGTCACTATCAAATGCATATTATTCAATGTAACTTTCATGTTAAAAAAAATTATTCTTGAGTAAATTAGTTGCATTAATAATAGGCCCAAAAATAATATCAATAACCTTGTTGTATATACCTTTATTATCCCTGATGACCAAGTGGAATTTCAGCAAGAAACCCATCCATCGAAAATGCCTCAACTGTTGCAATTTATTTTATGTTTGCAAGTATTGCAATGGTTGGTAATCTGTGTGAATGATGGCTTCCTTTCCCATCAAATAGTGTTTCAACTTCTTCACAATTTCAGCCAATGCATATAGCTCCTTGCCATAAGTACGATAATCTATCACTGGACCATTGAACATTTCTGAATGGAATGAAATAGGCTTACCATTTTGTAAGAGTATTGCACACATGGAATAGTCACTTGCATCAGTTTGAATCTCAAAGGGTCGTCTCAAGTCTGGTAGTGATAGTATTCGGGTTGAACTAATCTTCTCTTTCAAAGCATCAAATGATTTTTTCTGCTCGCCCCCCCCACTGGAAGACCTTCTTAACACTAGTCAATGCATGTAACGAAGCTACAATAGAATAAAAATTAGCAATGAAATTCCTCCAATATTGTGCTGCTCCTAGAAAAATTCTTACCTCAGTGACTCTCTTGGGTATAGGCCAATTGACAATGACCTCAACCTTAGAGGGGTCTATCTTTAGCTCACCTCCTCCAACAATATGTCCCAACTACACTAAATAAGTTTTACCAAATTCACATTTTGACATATTCAAAAACAATTGTTCTTTTCTCACGACATCAAGTACCTTTCTTACATGAATGACATGTTCATCTCGTGATTTGCTGAATATCAAAATATCATATAAGTATACAATGAAAAAGTCATCAAGTAATGGCCTGAATACATCATTCATAAATCTCATGAAAGTAGTTGGAGTGTTGCAAAGACCAAAAGGCATAACAAGACACTCAAATGTGGTCTTCCATATGTCCTCTTCAACTATTCTAACTTGATGATAAGCACTTCCTAAGTCTAACTTAGTGAAATACTTTTCATACCTCAATTGATTAAGAAAATAATCCATTCTTGGGAGTGGATAATGATTCATTGCCATGATTTTGCTTAGTGCATGGGAATCCACACACATGCACAAAGTTCCATCCTTCTTTGGAACCAACACAATCGATGAACCACATGGTGAGGTAGATGGCAAAAGAATACCTTTATTCAACAATTCTTGGATTTTATCCTCGATTTCTGCACTTTCCATTATCGACATATGATACATGCCAATGTTAGGGAGTGGAAAATCCTGTTGCAGTTGTATCTCATGCTGGATTCCACTCTTAGCAGTTAACCCCCTTGGTTCCGGAAACATCTTGCCATGCTAAATTACTACATCAAACAAATAAGATTTCAATTTATCATAAAAAACTTCAAAATATTCATAATCCTTAACATTCTATTCCTTGATCATAAGAAGCACAAATTTCTTTCTTGAAATTACTAGTCTCTTCATTTCCCCAGCATTAACTAAAGAGAGGTCTACCTTTTTGAGAAGAGATGTCACAATATATTCCACTCCATATTTGAACAAGTGGAACTTCTTATCATGGATATTTAAGTCATATTTCCTTTCATAGATATATGGACTACCCAAAAAAACTCCTCATATGTCAAGCGATACAACATATAACTCAACTTCATCAATAAAGTTTGTGGTAATTGCAAACCGGAAAATACATTTTCTTGTAACTTGTAAATTTGTATCCTTGGTTATCCAACCCAAAGGGTATGGCTTGTCTTGAGGTAAGGTTTCAAGATTAATATTCTTGACTAATTCTTTAGATATCAAGTTCGCTCGAGACCGACTATCAAATAGTGTGTCAACTTTTATATTTTTTGAGATCGCTCTTACATGAAACAACTCTATTCTTGTTTCTTCACTTGGAATGTTACTGTGAAAATTTGATGAACTATTAATTGATATGGATTCTCTTCCCTTTGTGACCATGGCTGCAATTTTAGTCTCATCTCCTAAGTCAGACCCAAGATCCTGTTGTGTGGTAGCAGTTTCATTTTGTTTCCCCTTGTTGTTGAGTTTCTTAGGCCTCAATTTTGGATGAAGCTTCCAATAGTGGCCTTCATCATGAACCTATTTGGAAAAATTGTTACATGTGGTTTTCTCCCCTTATTTTTTAATGGATGCATTTTTATTTTGTTTTCCCTTGAAACACTTTCCTTTTTCACCACCCTTAAATGGTTTCTTTTTACCCTCTTCTTGTACATTTTCCCTCTTGCCTCAAGGTGTGTATCTTGCACACAAACCCCATCTATATTAGTGGGATTAAACATGAGGATGGTATGTTTCAGGTAACTATTAAAACCCCCTATGTACTTCAGCAAGTTTTCTTGAGAATGTAAATCAACACCTAACATAAGATCTCTTCTCCTAAATTCATGAGTGTAATCTTGCACACATTGACCTTTCCAATGTCTAAAATTTTTGTAGCTCATAATGGATTTTTGCATGTAAGATAGAGGGTATAATTTCCTTTTAATGGTAGCTCTGTTGGTGTGATTGGTACATGAGTGTACGAAAAACATCGGTTCTTGGTAGGATTGATTTCTAGCCTACAAGCAATGTCACAGGGAAAAAATGGATTGTTAGATGGTTAGTGAGGCATCATAACATGTAGAAAAAATATTTATGGAACATAGCATACAAAAAACAGAGGAGGAAACAAGAAATAACAAATACACATATAACACAAAATCAATATCGAGTAAACGAACTAATAATACCAACAGAGGATGAATCCCCTTTTATTAGCCGCTGGTGGTAAAAATTGGTAGAATGCTAAAACACTCACAGTGAGTCCTTAGAGCTATGGAGCTCTAATACTAAAAGCAAGGAGGGCTCTCCCCTTAAGATGTCTATAGGCCTTTCTATGCTCCTCGAATGAGTGATTGGATATCGGAAAACTAATGCACTTCTCCTTTGGGATTGAGATGTTGGATGGCCAACAAATGAATCCCTTCACTCTCTTGCTGCTTAGACAACACACTACTGGTTTTCTCATGGGAAATTTGGCCACCATAAAAATGTGTTCTAAATTTTTCTTATCATGGTGGTCTTTTATAGGAAAAATTTAAATCTTCTTCCCTCTCTTGGTACAATTTTGGATAGTGACCCAAGAGTGGTGGTTGATTCCATTGCGTGGTCACTTTAGGTCTCAAGGTGGCTCTAGGTGGTTGTCCTTGGGAGGCCTCAAGTGGATAATATTCTTCCTAAAGTGTGAAAAATGGTCCTAGATAATGACCTTCCACCATACCCTAGACCACGCGGCTAATTGAGGGAATGTCTCAACGACCTGCGCTGTTATTGAAGAAAAGGGTGCCTGGAGCTCATTTTGCCAGTGTCTTCTGTGCACAATTTGATAAATTTACCTATTGACCTTAGATAAAGTTAAATTTTCCATATTCTCTAATGTTTTTCAACCCTGTAAATCCTTCTGATTGAAATTTCATGATGTATTTTTCTTGATTGATTTTCCAGTGATAACAGTTGCCCCCTAATGTGTGAGGTCTAGGAAGTACTTTATAGCCAAAATAAATTATATTTTGTGTTCTGTATAACCCATGTTGAGAGCGAGAGAGAGAGAGTAACCTGTGTGTAGCCTAAGGTTGGAGACCTGTTACTGTGAGTAAAAGGGGAACCATGTTCTGTTAGAAACTTGCAAGAGATAGCATAATACAATAAATATAATAATTTTATGAGGTGGGAATTTCCCATGCTCATGATGCTTTGGCTAGTTAACAACCTATCTGATAGCTATAGGTTCTCTCTCTATCACTTATATGGTAGTGATCTGTTGATGTGGTTGATGACGACGATTTCTAACACCCTCAGGGGCATTTTTTCTTTGACGATAAGTTGAATGTAGCACCCACATGCATAATCTAGGTATGGCATATTTTAGAATAAATGTTCATTGTATGCATGGGTGTATGGTCGAGGCCTTCCCGTGTAAGCATTGCTAAAAGAGGTGCTTATAATGGCATGGGTCTTCGACGAATTCTAAAAAGGGTTAATGGTTGTGAAGTATGATACCATCTTGACATGAAAGCTTGTGTTGTATTCAAATGTTAGGAGGATAGATGACATCAATGGGCAATGATGATTCCCATAGTGCCATCTGAGGATGTCCGTATTGAGGTGAGGAGCCATCCAAGGTACTACTTCCTTGTTGGAAAATGGTTGTTGAAGTCGACAAAAAGGAAGCCTCAACCGATTGAGAGAAATACCAATGCAAGGAATCACAGTCTCCGATATCATAGGTTAATATGAGCATGATGGTGAGAAATGGCTGAAAAATGATTATGGGAGTTTAGTGGCACAAGGTTAGAGCTTAAAAAAGTAGTTTGGTGATAGTCATAATGATTCCTAATGATGATAGCCCTGGATTCGGTAGGACGTCTAGGGTGGGTATATGTTGGTTATGAATGTCATGGTGGCTTTGCATGAAAGCTGTGAAGATCTGACCAAGGGTGATTAGGGACTGCTGTCATGAGAAAAAAAGTGGAAGGATGGGTAGGGGATGTTCTCGTAAAATTTATTTGCACACTTGGCAAAAGTATATAAAATGGGTTTGTATTGTACAAACATGGAGATGGGTGCCCCAAAAACATGAAAATGATCACTCACTGATGATGTGAGGAAGGTGCTTTTGCTAAGGATGGGGGTCATATTGGTTAGTCTCGGTGCAGGGGTGGTGAAGTGGATGGAAAATAACGCAGATGAGCTATGTTGATGGAGGGATGGTAGGCCAAATGTGAGACATGGTGGTGCGTGTTCGATCTGCTTACGAAAAGGGTAGTCTAGGAAAGGGGTTTTATTATGATATGGTAAAACTTGACTTGATGCATTATGGATGAATGATCATGAAATTCTTCTCGGACTAGGGTGATATGGCCATGGCATCATATTTTTTTTATGCATGGTCTACGTGAGTGATGAATGCCATGGAGGGGGAGGCTCTATCGACCGACGAGGATGTTTATCATGTGCAAGGTGGGGAGATGATAAACATGGTAAGGTGTTTGGAACCCATGGTTTGTGAAGAAATGATGTCATGATATGCAAAGCTTCTCTATGACTCTCTCATGATGATGGTAGAATAATACCTTCTCTGGAACCTTTAGTGACTGGGGCAACAGGTGGTTTCTCATACTGTATAATACCTACAACAAATACCCCAAGTGAAAGCATCTCTTTCATTCAAATATATTGACAAATGTGTTGAATGAAAAAAAATAAGAGAGGGCATACCTGTCGAAACTGAAAAAAATATTTTTTCGCAAGCATGAAAGTGTAAAGCCTCCTTCAGGCGTTATGAGGTCTTGATCACTATGTTTCTTTCAGTTTCACAATTGATCTTTCTAAGCTCCCATTATGGTACCTCAAACGGTTTGAAAAGGGTGATATATAGGTAAATATGGCTCATTTTAGTTCGTTTGTGTCGTTTGAGAGTTGTGAGGTTAGAGCTTGCTACCAAGCCTTTCTTACCATTATGGTCAGTCTGTGCACCAGGGACTCGCACTGTTAGTGTCAGGTAGGCCCCTAGACATCCAACATTTCAATTTTTTTAGTTTTACTACTCAGGGGTCCGTACAGCTCCAGGGCTGCAGAGTCAATGATGAAATAATCACATTCATCACAAAGCACACAACGTTGAATAGGGGGATGGGGGACAAACGGGCGTCTTTCTGGTGACTGCCCTACCTCCTGAAGGTATAATATCACCTGAGGTTCTTCCCCATTTTTCTACATGGGGGGATCCTCTTTATATGATTTTTCCAGGGCATGTAAGGCATCCCTATATCATTGTATTTCTGGACAATGATGAGTGTAATCACCATAAGTATGACATATAGTGAATGCGTGGTTGGTACGCAATGCTTTGCCTTGGATTTTTGTGGTTGGTTCTTCTTTTACGGGAACATGTGGTCGCATTATTTATCTCGGATCTTAGTAGAGGTTTCAATTCATCCAAATCAAGAGCATATATTGGTAGGGTGGCCTACAATATCGCACAATGCACAAGGTTGTAGTTCCCTTGACATGATGGGGTTTTATATATTTTTCCCTTTTTTGTGGGTTTTACAAGTTGCTTTAACCGGCGTTGCTAGGGGATTCTCTTTAACTGATGTCTCCTCTTGAGGATGGATAGGGGTTATCCCTGTAGATGTAATTGCAGGGGCTCGCAACATGGTTGGTGGGACCAGGTACCAGATAGGTATCCCGTACGATATGTTTAGCAATGTTACCATTTCCAAGACCTTTTGTGACATGAAGCCAAGTGGAGGGTATAGAAATGGGGTTCTGGAGATGGCATAGGATAGAAAATATGTTTCTATGGCCTAAATTTCTTTACTACTATTCTCTGTCTCCTAGCTAGTTTCGGTGTTCGAAGATGACATCATGACATCGGGGCCCCTGTTGTACGAACGAATGATTCTAGTATGACAGGGGAATCTCCTAGGAATGATCCAACGATAGATGACGGTTTGAATTATCCAATGCCATATTATTGGTATCGCATTAGAGATTCCACAGATGTGTCTACATAGGGTAGCATGACATTGACGTTCATCATGGGTCACTTGCCATGGTACGTCAATTGGTTGATGGTTATGATGCGTTCCTCATGGGGAACATCATGATCTGCAAGACAGAGGATGCTATGTAATACATGGCATATATATAACTCTGCCAAAGCAGTATATTGTAGTCCATCTAAGTGTCCAAGACCTCAATGTCTATAAGAACCATCTTGCCAGCAAATGTAGACCAGGACGTTGTGATAGAGACTGACGGGCACATAAGGGCACCTGTCGTATGCTCTGAGTGTGAGGTACGATGGCTTTAGTTCAGGAGACCCTAAATTCTGCCAAATGTTTTTTGACATGATGCAGGTGGATGCACACTCGTCAATGATACATCGGTGGATAGTGATGTTCTAGGATGACACCAGTATCTAGAAGGCGACAAATGAAGGAAGCTTGGGGGTGGATTTATCTAAGTGAAAGCCATTCGGTGCGAATCGACAGGGTCTCCTTTTCTTTGGGGAAGATTGGAGGACTTCTAAAACTGACATGGTAGCGAGAGATTGTGTTAAGTCGTCCATGATGATATAATTATTGGAAACTTTGGAGAGGTATCCTGCTCGCCTTGTTGGACCTTTATTCATTTTTTGTAGGGCTTCAATAGGAATTTTTGATATAGTCAACGGTGTGATAGGTGCACTCATGCTAGCCCTTGACGAATTGGTGTCTAGCAGGGTATCATAGCTTCGATTTCATGGCTGTTGTTTCCAAAATCAACAGGGGGTGGTTGTTGCTGCTACGAACTAACCATCCCTTCATGGGGGAATGGCTCCTGCATTACAGTTGTTTATTGTCTAGGTATTGATTGTCCTCGATTACCCTAAAGCTTCTTTAGCTTAGGGAGTTCGGGACAGAAATGAGTGTAATGGCCATACTCACCACAAATCGTGAAAGAGTGCTTGATCCGAAGATTAGCTCTCTTGTTCTGCCCTTGGTAGTTATTTGGCTACTATTTTTGATTCTGGTTGGCAATGCCCCCAGCCTGGGATCACACATTAGGGAAATTTTGAGGTCTAGAATGGACCTGCTATGAAAATAATAAAATAATAGCTAAACCAATAAAATAGTATTTATGAATTTACAATTCAATTTTTGCACCACAATCCTTGTAACCATGGTTAAATTCAATTGAAAAGTCGTACCAAAATAAAATTAATAAAAAATTTATATTGATGTGACTATAAATAAAAATGAATTTTTGAATAAAAAGTCATTATTATTGAACAACTAATGATTTTTTCCTTTATACTTAAATAACTTAAAGTAAATTATAAATATAAATTCATAAATTCTTAGTTATATAACATACCATTAATTTAAATTTATATTATTTAAATTATACAATTAAATTATATAATAACATGTAATTAATATACTATATAAAAATCAAATAATATAATATAATAAATGTAATATATTATTTTATATTAATTTTATTTTACATATTGAATTGATTTGATTTATAACATAAGAATAACTAATATATAATATAAAAATGAATATGATATATATTCTATTACATTTAGATTGTGTTTCATAATATTATATCTAATAATATCTAATATTAATATAATCATAATTAAACGAATTGAATTTTATTTAAAAAAATATATATTGAAATAGATTTAATTTATATTTATGAATAAGTATATATATATTTATATATATATATATATATTAAATTATAATTAATTTGAAATTGTAATATTAAATAAAATGAAATGAATATACAATTAAAAATAAATATATGAAAATATAGAAACATAATATTTATTGAAAAGTGTGCAAGGACATAAAGATTGTATAGGGATATGCATTACTTCTTTCGAAAAATATGAAATGACAATAATAATATTTTATTCAAAAAGTGTGGAATGAAATTTATTATGAGTACTTTACTTTGTGACTTTTAAAGTACTTAGAATACTACCATGGTCAACCATGAGTTTTTATCCACCATTGAGAATGTGACAAGTAAGTACATTTAACTCAAGCAATACCACCTCAACCATGGGGGATGATGTCATCCCCTAAAATGTGATTGGTTCTCATAAAGTGAATTTTCATTGTACATTTTCCTTAGGAGGCCCATTTTTTACCTCAAAATTCCTCTAATGGAGGGTGTTGTTGCTTATTGCCCCCTTGTCTAGGATCTCCCTTTTGTTTATATTTTGGTTTTTTCTTTGCCACGTTAGGAGGATGACTATGATTCTCTTGGTCGTATGACTCATGTGCTTGCACTTGGGAAGGTTACATGAAGTTCACTCATGCATTATTTTGCATCGGTGGGTTTTGTGGTGCAGAGTGGGAATATTGAGATCCCTATCCCTAGTTTGTATATTATTCTGGGGGAGGGAGCTCTTCTGTCAGCATTCCCAGCTACGTACTGGGTCCCCTATGCCGGAAGTTATGAACCTCCTTGTTGATGATGGTATGACGATGCCCTATTGGTCATCCTTTGCAGAGGTGCATGATGACTCTGATGGTAACCTAGTTGCAGGATGTTCTGGTTAGGATTATACGCGTAACCGAGGTATGAGATATTTTTTCCTACGTGACTTTGGGTCAGTGACTCTATCAATCTATCTACAGTACTTGACGCGCCTGGAAATTCTTTATAAGTGGGTAGGTCTGGGGAGTTAGGCATGATGCTATATATGTATCCTCACTGAGTGTATATCAGGTCGAGTTGTTGCGCTTTTCTAAAGGAATCCTCTTCGAAAGTAGGTCCTTGAGTTTCCACGTCCCTTGAAATCTCTACTGTGAGAGTTTTTAGGAATAGGTCTAGTAGAAATCGATCATCGAGTTTGGATTTACACAAACTATGATGTTGTCGCCATTTGTGGAGATGGGCTGAGGTATGGAAGACTAAAATTTGCCGAAAATGCGCTAGTAACTCCATTCCAAAATCATGGTGGATGTGTAACTGAAAATACGCGAGGTATGCAGTAGCGAGGGCACTAAAGGTTCCATGTGAAGTAGAAGGCTACTCCACATACCATTTGGTGGCTGGTTTGGTTAAGGTGCGATGAAATAGTTGTAATCGAATAGTATCATCAATTATACTGTTCGATGAACACCATAGGTGGAAAGTCATTACGTGATTTTCAGGGTCTTCCGCTTGCTTCCATTCAAATTTTGGAATTTTTTAGGGGAGCTTCATGGGCATGGGGGGGAAAATGGGATTGTGTGCAATGGATTCATTTGTTAACTTTGATAGATTAGGTAAGTTTAAATATGCTAGGAAAGCTAATTATGTGTTGAGCGCCATTGTAGACTGTGAAAACACAGGGATCTAGTTGTGTATGGATTTTGTCTGTAACCTACCCGACTGTGTGTTCTATTGGCTCCTCGAATGGGTAGCGCTCCTCTACCCTATAGGGGTTGTTGGAGGAGTGGTGTATGGTGACCCTGAGGGGGTTTCCACCATTGTGGCATTGCGTGACCCTTGGGGGTTCCCAACTAAAGATGCCCCAATAAAGGATGAACCGATAAGGGTGGTTGTGTGTTTTCTTTGATGCCTAAATGGCGAAAGAACTTTCACTCCTCCATCTAATAGGGGGAGGTCCAAAAAATGTCTATATTGACTAGGTCGATTTGGGTCCATTATGGTGTCGAATCGGTTTAATTTTGGAAATATATTTTAGTTTTATGAGAGGAGAGAGATTATTTATCAAAGAAAAAAGTGATCACATACATAAAACAAAGTGAAAATAAAAGATTAATTTCCCTTTAGATTGATCCTATGAGATAGGTCAATCAAAAAATGTGGTCAGATTGTTTTGCATATGATACTAAAAAATCATAGAAGACCCAATCCTCCTCACACTCTCAATTGTAACTGGGCCTTGCAAAGATATCTTTTGGTGGGTACTAGTGCCAATGTCCCAAAAAAATTGGTGACACTTTCTAGTAGCCGAAGAATCGACCAAGGTAATAGAAAGATGATTTAGTGCTTCCTAAACCATCACCTATAGGGAAGGATGCCCTAGATTTGGCCACTAAGTATTTTCATCCCACGTGAGCATTCAATTCCTGAGCTTCTTGGTATTTAGCTACTAGTATCGAGCACTAGATGGGTAAGGTAGCCCCAAATAGTACCGTATGCACTGGGCCTAAGCTTAAACCCCTCTGAATTAGGTCTCTGTGGCGCTTGTGAATTATTTTACGTGGGGGGATAGACAAGTTTAAAGCTTCTTAAAAGGTCAAATTCTATGTTTCAAGAATGTAAACTGACCATGGAGGTTGATTGGATGCCTACCCCCAATGATCCTAACCTAAACTATTAATTATCCTGTGGTCCCTATGGAGAGATTTAATGAGTTTAATTAATGGTTAGTTTTAAGTATATCTTATGGTGTGGAAATGTGTGTGATAAAGTGTACAATCACAGTGTTTGTAGGATGCATATATACGATGATCCTTTACACTCCCTCCTAATTAAACTATGTTTTGATTGTTCCTTTCAAAAAGTAAATGACGCGCGGAGAATGGGCCACTTACAAGTTTTCTTATTTAGACTAAATGTTGCATGATAAGGAGATGGAAAAATATCAAAATAAAGCGTTCATATGCATGCCCAAGGTCACCAGGAGGTGCAAGGGCATCATATATTACTTTCCTTCTTAGATAACTTGATCCTAGTCCCAAATCCTAATGCAAAATTTAAACTAAACTCAATGCAAAAATTTGGAAAAATTTGAAAGTAGCTAACCATGCGTGGATATGGGCCACTTACTTCTTGCTAATTACCTACGGGTTTGGTGCCTATTATCACTAATAAGTTTATTCATATAGCATGGGTGGATTTTAACCACTTACTTTCCTCCTAATTAAATTATGTGAATTTGTGATAATAAACTAAAAATTACAAATATTTAGTAGCTAAGCTAAAGTTTAGCTAAATATGTGCTAAAAGTCAAGGGGCACCAAAAAAAATTGCTAGAAGATTTATTCTCAGCTGCTAGTCACATTAAACTTGCAAAAAATGGAGAAAATCAGTGAAAAAATGGATCATTAGTTTCTACACAGAATATTTCAACATAGGTGTGTGACTCTGCGTGTCTCTTTGAACTGAACGTGCATGGTTTTCTTGCACATGAAAACTCCACTTCTCCTTAACTGAATCTGTTCACAGAGGGTGAATGAGAGAAGTTGAGGATGAGGAGAGCTAGTCCTGCAACAACCCTGAGCAGAAAATAGGTTCTGCAAAACCACTACTACTTAGCTTAAGAGGAAAAATAAGCGGAGTGACCAATCCTATGTTGGTGTGTTTGGTACACGAGTGTACAAAAAACACCGATGCTTGGTAGGAGTGATTGCTAGCCTACAAGCAATGTTGAAGGGAAAAAATGGATTGTTAGATGGTTACTGAAGCATCATAACATGTAGAAAAACTAGTTATCGAACATAACGTACTACAAAAGGAGGAGGAAACAAGAAACAACAAATACACATATAACACAAGCTCAATATCGTATAAACGAACTAATCATACCAACATAGAATGAATCCCATTTTATTAGACGTTGGTGGTAAAAAGAGGTAGAATGCTAAAGCACTCGCAGCGAGTCCTTTGAGAGTTATTTAGCTCCTACTTTTTATTTCGGTTGGGGTTGCCCCCAGTGTTGGATCGCGAAGGGCATTGTTGTTTATTTCCCCCGTGCCGAGGATCTCCCTTTTATTTATTTTTTTCCTTTTTCCTTACCACGTTAGGAAGATGACTATGATTCACTTGGTCATATGACTTACGCAGTTAGGCTTGGGAAGGTTGCATGAAGTTCACTAGTGCCTGGGGACTGGGAATATTAAGGTCCTTATCCCTGGTTTGTATATGGTTGCTTGGGAGGAGCTCTTCCATCAGTGTTCCTAGCTGCTTACTGGGTTCCCTGTGCTGGAGAGTGTGAGCCTCATTGCTGATAATGGTATGATGACACCGTATTGGTCATGTTTTGCAGAGGTGTATGACGAATTTGATGGTAACCTGGTTGCAGGATCTTCTGGTTAGGATCATAGACATAACCAGTGTACGAGATACTGCTTCCTAGGTGACTTTGGGTCGGTGACCCTATCAATCCATCTACAATATTTTATTCACCTGGTAATTCTTTATAAATTTGTAGGCACGGGGCATTAGGAAAGATGTTATAGATGTATCCTGACTAAGTGTATATCAACTTGAGTTGTTGGGCTTTTCTAATGGCATCTTCTTGAGAAGTAGGTCCTTGAGTTGCCACGTCCCTCGAAATCTATGCTATGAGAATTTTCAGGAATAGGTCTAGTAGAACTCGATCGTTGAGTTTGGCTTTACACAAACTATGACATCGCCGCCATTCATGGAGATGGTCGGAGATATGGATGGTTAGAGTTTGCCTAAAATGCATCAGTAACTCCATTCCAGAATCGTGGTGGATGGGTAACTAAAAATACCTAAGGAACACATTAGTGAGGGCGCTAAAGGTTCCATGTGAAGCATATTTCTTCTCCACATGCCATTTCGTAGCTGGTCTAATTAAGGTGCACTAAAATAGTTGTAATCGAATAGTATCATCAATAATATTGTTTGATGAACACCATATGTAGAAAATCATTGCGTGATTTCTAGGGTTTTTCGCTTGCTTCTCTTAAAATTTTGGAATGTCTGAAGGGAGCTTCGTACGCATGGGGGGCCAAATGGGTTGTGTGAAATGGGATCATTCGTTAACTTTGATAGAATAGGAAAGTTTAAATATGCTAGGAAAGGTAACTGAGTGTTGAGTGCCACTGTAAAATTTGAAAACATAGGGTTCTAGTCTGTATGGGGTTTGTCTCTCACGTACCCCCACTGTGTGTTATGTTTTCTCCTCGAATGGGTAACGATCATTTGCCCTCTAGGGGTTATGGGAGGAGTGGTGTGTGATGACACTAAGGGGGTTTCCACGGGTGTGAAATTGGGTGACCCTTGGGGGTTCCCAACTAAAGATGTCCCAATAAAGGATGAACCGATAAGGTTGGTTGTGTGTTTTCTTTGACGCCCAAATGGCGAAATACCTGGCAGTACTCCCTCTAATGGGGGGAGGTCCAAAAAATGTCTAGATCGATGAGGTCTCATTGGGTCTGTTATGGTGTCAACTCGGTTGAATTTTGGAAGTATTTTTTAGTTTTCTAAGAGGAGAGAGATTATTTATCAAAGAAAAAAGTGATCACATACATAAAAAAAAAAGCTAAAATAAAAGGTTAATTTCCCTTTAGATTAATCCTATGAGATCATTCAGTCAAAAAATGTGCTTTGATTGTTTTGCGTATGATACCAAAAAATAATAGAAGACCTAGTCATCCTCACACTCTCAATTGTAACTGGCCCTAGCGAAGGTATTTTCTAGTGGGTACTGGGGCCAACGTCTCGAAAGAACTAGAAATGCTTTCCAGTAGCCAAAGAATCGACCAAGGTAACAAAAAGAGGATCTAGTGCTTTCTACACCGTCACTTATAGGGAAGAATTCCCTAGATTTGGCCACTAAGTGTCGTCATCCCACGTGAGCATTCGAGTCTTGAGCTTCCTGGTATTCAGCTATCAGTACCCAGCACTGGATTGGTCAGGTAGCCCCAAATAGTACTGCACGCACTATGCCTAAGCTTAAACTCCTCTGAATTGGGTCTCTCTGGCGCTTGAGATTTATTTTCCATGGGAAAATAGAAGGGTTTAAAGCTCCCTACAAAGACAAATTATATGTTTCAAGAATGTAAACTGACCATGGTGGCTTATTAGATGCCTACCCCCAAGGTTCCTAACTTGAACTATTAATTATCTTGTGGCCCCTGTGGGGAGATTTAATGAGTTCAATTAATGGTTAGTTTTAAGGAGTCTTATTTTGTTTATCGTGTGGAAATTTTTGTGACAAAGTGTACAATCAAAATTTTTTTAGGATGTGGATATGCGATGATCCTTTACACTCCCTCCTAATTAAACTATGTTTTGATTGTTCCTTTTCAAAATTAAATGATGCGTAGATAATGTGCCACTTACAATTTTGCCTATTTAGAATAAATGTTGCACTATTAGGAGATGAAAAACTGTCAAAAGAGAGCATTCATATGCATGCCCGAGGTAACAAAGAGATGCAAGGGAAATAGAGATTTCTTTCCTTCTTAGATAATTTGATCCTACTCTTGAATCCTAATGCAAAATTTAAACTAAACTTAATGCAAGAACTTGGAAAAATTGGAAACTAGCTAAGCATTCATGGATATGGGCCACTTAATTATTTCTAATGCCTACATTTTTGGTGTCTATTATCACTAATAAGTTCATTCAGATAACATGAGTGGACTTTAGCCACTTACTTGCCTCCTAATAAACTATGTGAATTTGTGATAATAAACTAAAAAGTAGAACTATGCAGTATCTAAGCTAAAGTTAAACTAAATATGTCCTAATAGTTAGGGGACACCAAAACACAGTGCTCGCAAATTTATTCTAGGCTAGAAATCACTTTACACTAGCAAAAAATGGAGAAAATCAATGAAAAATGGCTCACTAGTTTCTGTGTGGAATATTTCAACAAAGGCATGAGACTATGTGCGTCCATCCGAGCTGAACATGCGTGGACCTGTGCGTCTGACTGGACTGAATGCACGCTATTTTCCTACACATGAAAAGTTCACTTCTACTAAACTGAATCTCTTCATAGAGGGTGAATAAGAGAATTTTAGGAAGAGGAGAGTTGGTTCTACAGTTATCTTGAGTAGAAAAGAGGTTCTGCAAAACCACAACCACTTAGCTTAAGAGAAAAAATAAGTGGAGTCATCAATCGTATGTTGGTGTGTTTGGTACATGAGTGTACAAAAAACACCGGTTCTTAGTAGGAGTGGTTGCTAGCCTATAAGCAATGACACAGGGAAAAAATGGATTGTTAGATGGTTAGTGAAGCATCATAACATGTATAAAAACTAGCTATGTAACATAGCATACTACAAAAAGAGGAGGAAACAAGAAACAATAAATAAATGTATAACACAAGCTCAATATCGAGTAAATGAACTAATAATACCAATAGAGAACAAATCCCCTTTTATTGTTTTTGGTGCTAAAAAGAGGTAGAATGCTAAAACACTCACAGTGAGAGCTTAGAGCTATGGAGATCTAATAATAAAAGCAAGGAGGGCTCTATCTGCAAGCCTCTCTCTTCTCCTCAAATTAGTGATCAGATATCAGAAAAATGATGAACTTCTCCTTTGGGATCGAGATTTTGGATATCCAAAAAATGAATCCCTTCACTCTCTTGCTGCTTGGACAACACACTGTTGGTTTGCTCATGGGCAGTTTGGCCTGCATAATAATGTGCTCTAAATTGTTCTTCTCATGGTGGTCTTTTATAGGAAAAATTAAAATCTTCTTCCCTCTCTTGGTACAGTTGTTGATAGTGACCCAAGAGTGGTGGTTGATTCCATTGTCTGCTCACTTTAGGTCTCAAGGTGGCTCTAGGTGGCTATCCTTGGGTGGCTTCAAGTGGAGAATCTTCTTCTTGAAGTGTGCAAAGTGGTCCCGGATAGTGACCTTCCACCATACCCTGGACCGTGTGGCTTATTGAGGGAAATATGCAGAGATTTGCGTTTCTATTAAACAAAATGGCGCACGGAGTGTATTTTTCCAGTGTCTTATGTGCACAATTTGACAAATTTTCCTCTTGACCTTACAGAAAGTTAAATTTTCCAGATTCTCTAATGTTTTTAAATCCTGTAAATCCTTCTGCTTGGCATTTCATGATATATTTTTCTTCTCTAATTTTCCATTGATAAGAGTAGCAATAAAATTAGACAAAGACATTGAGATCTTACCTTGTTTTTTAGTCTCATCTCGTGTCTTTGATTCCGGCCATACAAGTGTTGCACCCTCCATTCTCAATGAAGCCAATTGAATATTTATGTCATCCTATTGAAGGTTTTGAATTCTTCAATAAACCTCCAACTGAAAAATCCAATTATCCAGCTTCTCACTTCACCATTATACATTGGAAGCTCAAATTTAACATCAATTTTAAGTAAGTGTTATCTTCCAACTCTTTTTGAAGTATATGTATGAACAGATGGAAGGGTTGTGGTAATGGAAGATGATGAAGAGGAAGATGAAGATGGTGGTGAGGATGATGGTGGAGTGTATGGTATTTTATTCCCATCTTCATGGCTTCCTCCTCCCGGAGAACCCTCTCCTCTTGGAGGCCTAGAACTTTCTCCTTGCATCCTTAAATTCCTCTCCTCATAGAGGACCTTTACCATCTCATCCATATCAAAAAATTCCTTTCTGAATGCTCTCTCATATTCTTTCATGGTAGGTTCTCCTTCATGATACATACTCACTGAAGACTGAACTTCAACTTGAGGATGTGATGGTGCTGAAGACTTTGGAAACCTTGCCCTTCTTCCTCTTAATCGAACTGTAGGACTTTAAACTAGCTTCCCTTCTCCTCTTTTGAGTTTTAACCTTATAAGAATGACACAAACTTACAAAGAATTAGATCCCTTCTTACACTGCAAACCTAAATCTCTAATACAAAAAATGATATTATTAAGGTACGTTAGTATTTTTGTGCTAATTCCTCTTTTGGATTTTGAAAACAATGTTTTACATGTGCTTAATGGTTCAAATTATCTTGCAATTTATTGAGTCTCATGAGTGTTTTTTATGTTAATTTTATGAGCAATTTAATCATAAAAGAAATACTAAACAAAATCAAATCAAATTACAGTATATCACCATAAAACACATCAACATAGGGATTTGATGAAGGAGTTCACTCTTCCTAGGCTACATCTTCTTGGTCTAGCTTCCATGGCTTGGGTCTCTATATTATGTTTGAATTTACAAAATGATGTATTTACAAAATGATGTATTTACATTGCTTTTCTGCACCTGTAACCTACACCAATGAATTCAAAATACCAAAAAATGGCACCTTAGGCTCTTTTTGCCCCTGATTTGGTGGAAAGCTGACGAAGTTATGACCTTATTAGTTTGTTCCACAATTTCCTCCCTAAATATAACTAGCTACCACTAATTCGGGCTAATTCGTGCCAAAGTAGCAATTCCGCCTAAATTATCAGATCGCCAAATTAATCTTAATTAACTAAATTAATCAACATAAAGACTAATTAATACGGATTAGCGCCTAAAATCACGCTTTGTGGAAATTCATATTAGTGCTTTGTTAATGGTGTTTAAGGGTTAACAATGGTGGATTAAATTTTAAATCTTCATGCTTAGGGTAATCCCCACCGCTCCTCTGCTATGGTCTCTAAGACTTTCTCACATGTAATGGGGGCTGGCCCCATCTCCCCTTGTCATAATTTCCATTAAAATTTAAATATGTATGGCAAACATAAACGATAAGAAACACGCGGTAGAGGAGATGGTAACGTTACGTGCTAGCTTGGTGGAGTTCTCAGGTTCGACCCCCACTTGGTCCTTCTGGCCCATAACAAATTTACTACATTGTGAGGAGGACACGTGGTATCCCAAGGCTGAGCCACGTGTCCCCTCCTCATTGGCCCATAAAAACCAATAATAAAATGCCAACCCCATAAATGTGAACCAATCAATAGTTTCCACTTGGCATTCTCCCATTCAACAGAGGAGGAGGTTGACCAATCTTTAACCTGCCTAGTTAGCATGCTACGTTAGCAGTATAGACTGCAGACTGGGGTCCTTGTCTGCATTTTTTTGAAAAATTTACATGTTTAATAAAACGTCCAGAAGTCATTTATAAAGCCATACAGAGTCTATTTCACCCGAAATGAGTTTCATCGGATTCACAATGATGAGCAATACATGGTCATTCGGGTTTCGAGTCATTCTGAGAACTTTGATTTTTTAGCATAATTCTGAGCACCTGATGAGATCTTCAACCACCCAATCTGGCACACAACCTAGTAGCATGAGATCATTCATACCTTAGAATTTAATCTTTATTTTGTCTCATAATATGTTCGTGTCCATTTTTTCATGTAATAATATCCATGTAATACTCTCTATCTGTTTATGGTTCATGCTTTCAAATCAACCTATTACTAATAATAGGGGCAACTTAAAAATTTTAAGTTTATGCTACTTGTCTAGTTTTTGAATGACAGACCATTAGAGACTATTTATGATGTAAGTTTGTGTATTGTGAAAAAGAAATTCTGACCTTACAAAAAAAACATGTAATTTTTTGTATTGTGAAAAATAATTTTTGACCTTACCAAAAAATATCTCTCCCATACTAAATAGAGGTTATATAGAATGTATAGAAAAAATAATAAAAATACATTACTTAATGATTAAAAAAAAAATCTCACACATTTATGTTAAAAGTGTAATGTACTATGATTTGCTACCCCTGATTTCTATAGACATATAATTCCATAAAATCTTTTAATTGAAGAGTAAAACTAATAAAAGAGTAAAATTATTTTTATAGAAAATGCACTTAAATTGAAATTACATCAACACAATTAATTTAACTGCTATTTTATTGACATATTTCATTTTGTATTGCTCTTTTTGACATGCAGATCACATTCAATTTAAAATATGTACTTGCAAGAAGAGTAACCCATGTGTGTTTCGGTGTCATACGTGAAATTTTATCGTGTTTCAGTAAATTTCTCTTTAACACTCACTGCTCTTCTTTACTGTGATGACTTTCCAATAGAAGGGGCTACAAATGCGTTTGGTGTTTTGGGAGGGAGGTAAGATGATTGACTAGTCTTCTTGAAGTATCGATTCTGCTATGGGAGAAATTATGATTATTTTAAATTGCAAATATGTGTTAGCATAAAATAACAATTCAAAATGTGGAATAAATACTTAAAAGGAATCGAAAATTAAAACTTAAAATTTCCCATTAAATAATACCTCCAGCCATTGATGAATTATACTATGTAGAAAAATTAATTTTGCAGAGATGAAATCTACACAAAGATCAATGCTCCAAGACATGCTCCAACAAATGGTTTATTGCATATTCTTGAAGGAAACAAAACAGACTTTAATAAAACTATAACATAGCATCTAGAGCCTCGATAGTTCTTCTCCACGTTCACTTTTTTGCAATGAAGCCTCCTTAACGTAGTCACTACATAGCACTGCGTCCTCAACACCAACACTAAAGAAAATATGAAGGCACTTCCAAGCTATCCTCACTCTAACTTGATTGTGTAAAGGTGAAGGGGATTAAGTTAGTGAGATTGGGGACCAAAAAGAAAAATTTATAGCCAAGATTCCATCAAGCTTCTGTTGGGTATTCGTTAAGTTTTCCACAAATCATGGTAGATAACTATAATGGGAGTAACGAACTAGATAACTGCAATGGGAGTAACGAATCACTTCAGAAGCTCCCAAAAAGAAATTAATTAAATTCAGTTGATTTCCTAATTTAAGGAAATAACTGCAGTTGGTTTCCATAATTTAAGGAAACAACCCGAGATCAGTTTCCAGAAATCACACATTGGGAGAGGGAGTTTAACATTCTCCCACTTGGTCCATACTTCCAATATTAATGTCTCATATTAAAACGCATTGAAAATCTGTATTAAGTAATAGATACATGAATCATGGTGATAAGTCCTCTAATGATGGGTATTATCTTCCATGTATTATTATGTATTTATTTATATTAAAATTTATGTGGCAACAATTTCATAATGAATAAACCCTATGTTCATTCTTGGTCCTACATAGATGAATTCTCTCAAATCAAATTAAGGTGCACATAAATATGAGAAAAACATCACAATAATTAAGAATTTCATTAAAATAACATTGTTCATACAATGAGAAACTACATAATGGAACCAAGTCCCATATTCATTACAAGATCCTTGATTTTAAACGCTGGCATGCACTTAGTCTAAGGATCAGCGATCATCAACTCAGTGCTAACGTGCTCAATGACCACTTTCCTTTCTTTAACACACACCCTTGTGGCTAAATACTTAATGTCGATGTGTTTATTTTGACTCCCACTTTTGTTGTTCTTAGCCATAAAAAAACCAGCTGAATTGTCGCAATACAGTCTCAATGGATTAGAAATAGAATCCATAATTATAAGCCTAGAAATGAAACTCTTAAGCCATACACCTTGTAAATTAGCCTCAAAATAGGAGACGAACTCGGCTTCCATAGTGGAAGTGGCAATCAATGTCTGTTTGGCACTCCTCCATGATACAGCTCCACCGGCCATCATAAAAATGTATCTGGATGTTGATTTACGTGAATCAACACATCCAGAAAATTTAGAATCTAAGTAGCCAATTACTTCCAAATTGTCCGTCTGTCTATACATAAGCATGTATTTTTTGTTTCCTTGAAGGTACCTCATTACTTTCTTTGCATCTCTCCAGTGGTCTAAACCTGGATCACTCTGATATCGTCTCAACATTCCCACAACAAATGCAATGTCAAGTCTTGTGCAGACTTGAGCATACATTAAGCTTCCGATAGCATAAGCATATGGAATGTTCTTCATTTTTTCCCTTTCAAAGTCATTCTTCTGGCATTGGTTCAAATTGAACCTATCACCTTTCACAATGGGAGCCACACTTGGTGAACAATCCTTCATCCAAAATCTCTCTAAAATTTTATTAATATAGGTTTCCTGAGACATACCCAAGATGCCTCGAAATTTGTCTCTATGGATCTTAATGCTGATGACATAAGATGCCTCACCCATATCCTTCATATTGAAATTTTTAGAGAGGAATTTTTTCACTTCATGCAGCAAACCCTTCTCATTGGTTGCTAGCAAAATTTCATCCACATATAAAACAAGAAAACAGATTTTAGTCCCACTGACTTTCAGGTATATACATACATCCATAATGTTTTCTACAAAACTGAAAGAAGAAATTACATTATGAAATTTCAAATACCATTGAGGGGATGCTTGTTTTAATCCGTATAATGATTTCTTGAGCTTGCAAACCAATTGCTCACCATCACTAGATGAGAATCCTTTAGGTTGTTTCATGTAAACATCCTCCTCTAGATCTCCATTGAGAAATGTCGTTTTCAAATCCATTTGGTGCAACTTCAAGTCAAAATGGGCTACTAATGCCATAATAACGCATAAGGAATATTTCTTAGATATAGGAGAGAAAGTCTCTGTGTAATTGATTCCTTCTTTCTGAATGAATCCCTTTTCAACGAGTCTTGCCTTGTATCTCTCAATGTTGCCCAATGAGTCTTTCTTTGTCTTAAAGACCCATTTACATCCAATGGATTTTGTACCATTAGGAAACTCAACAAGATCCCAGAATTCCTTACTCTTCATAGAATTCATCTCTTCCTTCATGGCATCGTACCATAATTCTAATTCTTTGCAACTCATGGCTTGTGAAAAAGACTCGAGATCATTTTCGGCTCCAATGTTGTAGTCAGATTCTTGCAGATACACAATATAATCATCAGGTATTGCTGATCTCTTTGGTCTAGTAGATCTTCTTAATGCTGTACCACCATCTTCCTGAGAACTATGTGGTTCAACTTGTTGTTCAAAAATTCTTGGCAATTCTTGAACTATCTGATCTACTGGAATGTCATCAGCAGCTTGTGGAACTTCAACGATTGGTTTTTCAACACTAGTTTGTACTTGAGGGGTGCTGTGAACAATAACCAATATATCACTTGAGGGGGAAGGTTGAGATTCTGAATGATCCTTCTCGGAAACTATGTTCCTGGTTTGATCGATCCCATTGATCAAGTCATTTTCAAGAAACTTTGCATTTCTTGATTCCACAATCCTAGTGCTGTGAGATGGACAGTAAAATTTGTAACCTTTAGACCTTTCAGCATATCCAATGAAATACCCAGTAATGGTCCTTAGGTCCAGCTTCTTCTCTTATGGATTATATATTCTCACTTCAGACGGGCATCCCCAAACGCGCATATGTCGCAAATCTAGTTTCCAACCTTTCCATAATTCAAAAGGCATTTTAGGAATAGCCTTGGTTGGAACTCAATTTAATATATACACTGTCGTCTTAAGTGCTTCAGTCCACAAGGATTTAGGAATATTTGAGCTGCTAAGCATACTCTGCACTATGCCAAATAATGTTCGGTTTCTTCTTTCTGCTACACCATTATGGTTGGGTGAACCAAGCATGGTGTATTGGGCAACAATCCCATGCTCTTGAATAAATTTTGCAAATGGCCCAGGCGCTTGTCCATCTTCTATGTATCTATCATAGTATTCTCCACCTCTATTTGATCTCACGATCTTAATTTGCTTCCCGCATTGATTCTCTACTTCAGCCTTAAAGATCTCAAAGGCATTTAATGCTTCGCTCTTCTTATGAAGCATGTAGAGATACATATATCGTGATTACTCATCTGTAAAATAGATGAAGTATCTCAGACCATGTGATTCCATTTATGGACGACATATATCAGTATGTATGATCTCTAATATGTCCGAAATTCTATTGGCACATTTCTTTGACTTGTTAGTCTTCTTTCCCTTTATGCAGTCCACACATGTCTCAAAATTAGTAAAATCCATAGTATCAAGTACCCCTTCATTTATCAATCTTTTAATTCTTTATATGGAGATATGACCTAGTCTCCGGTGCCATAATTTAAAGGAATTTTCATTAATAACACATCTTTTAGTGCCAGTGTGAACATGCATTGAATCATAAGTGACTTTGTTTTGTAAATCAATGTAGTAAAGACCATTAGACAAAATACCATTCCCAACACAATCAGATTTATAAAATAAATGGAATGATGTTTCTGAAAATTTAAAGGAATATCCAAAAGGTACAAGCCTTGAAACTGAAATTAGGTTTCTAGAAAAACTTGGAACATAAAGGTCTTTTGTAATTCTAAAACAAAGCCAGTACTTAAAGTTAAATAGCTTGTTCCTATAGCTTCCACATGCGAGCCCATCTTGTTTCCTGATAAGATGCTTTTCTCACTTCCCACTGGCTTCCTTAGGTTTTTCAAAGCCTGCAAGGAATTCGAAATGTGAATTGTTGATCTAGAATCAATCCACCAACTGTTAATATTGACATTAACCATATTAGATTCATAACAAACAAACGAGATTGGATTACCTTTGTCTGCAATCCATTTCTGAAATTTGGCGCATACCTTCTTCATGTGTCCCTTCTTTTTACAAAAGAAACACTTGGAATCCTTCTTGATATCGGCTTGGGGAGGTACTTTACCTTTCCCTTTCCAATTGGATTGATATTTTCCCTTTCCTCGCATTGTCAACATTGCACTTTCTCCCATTTCCATCACCAGTCTCTCTTCCTCTTGAAAACACATGGTCGTAAGTTCATTAATTGACCATTTATCCTTATGTGTGTTGTATGAGATTTTGAAGGGTCCGTATTGGTGTGGAAGGGTGTTGAGGATGTATTACACTAGGAAAGACTCCGATATTTCAACCTCGAGTTTCTTCAATTGAGCCACAGTGTCCCTCATTTGCATGATGTGCTCTTGTACACCTTTCACATTGGTGAGCCTTAGGAATGAGAACTTCATGATTAGGGTGCTTGCTAGTGCCTTGTCTGAAGTGGCGAATTGATCATCAATGGCTTCCAGCAAGTCTCGGACCTTTTCATGCTATTCAACGAAACCACGAGTACCAGCTGAAATTTTAGTCTTAATGAACATCATGCTTAGGCAATTAGATCGTTCCCTTCATTCATAAAGTGTGATGTCTGCTACAGTGCTGGTATTATTGAGTGCTGGTGGTTCACCTTTCCTAATAGCATAGTCTATGTCCATCCACCCCAAATGAAGGAGAACTCTCTCCTTCCAGACGTTATAGTTATCTCCCTTAAGTTCTCAGATATCAATACGAATTTCAGAGAAATTTGCAAGTTGTACAACTGCATAAAATTAAAGATCACATGTTTATGTTAAAATTGAGGCCTAAATAAAATTTCATGTTTTACCAATGTAAATCACACTTAAAATTGAATCTAATGACATAAAAATTGTCTGTGGACTAAATTTTTATTTCAAGAAAATTCATTTATTCTTTATGACAGAATTTATCAAATTATTCACTTAATTCATAATTCTAAGGGTATATTATGATTATAATTTGTTATAAATTCTGTCTCAGTTTTGAACTTTATGATAAAACTATTAATGCATAATTCCTGTGGGTAAGTTATCAAAATTTTATCCTAATTAATTACATAGATATAACAAAAATTCTTGTGGGATAAAATTTATTATATTTAGTATAATTAATTACAATTAATGTCTAAAGTTTTGAACTTTATGATAAAACTATTAATTCATAATTCCTATGGGTAAGTTATGAATATTTTATCCTAATTAATTACATAAATATAACAAAAATTCATGTGGGATAAATTTTTTTATATTTAGTATAATTAATTACAATTAATGTCAAATATTATTTATGTGATCCTAATCAATCATAATATATAAAATTTTCTTTAATTAGAGATGATGTGGCTATTCTCTTAATCAATTAAAATTATATGGATCACTAGACATTATTTACATAAAAAAATAAAAATAAAAAAAATAAAAAAATAAAAAATAAAAAAAAATAAAAAAAATAAAAATATAAATATAAATTAACTTGACATGAGAATAATGATAATTTGCATAAAGAAAATTACAATATTCATGCATAGCTTTTAACGATGGGTCTCGTTTACTCATCCAAAATAGCATATTAATTAATTCATGAAAATTAAATTGCACAACAATGATTCAAATTGCACTAAATAAATATTATAATCATAAAATTGAGAAAAAAATTAGACATATTTCCAAATAATTTAATTCAGAAAATTCTCAAAATATGTCTATAATCACCAAGGCAGAGATAAAACCTCGCTCTGATACCAAATGTTAGCTTAAAATAACGATTCAAAATGTAGAATAAATACTTAAAAGGAATCGAAAATTAAAACTTAAAATTTCCCATTAAATAATACCTCCAACCATTGATGAATTATACTATGTAGAAAAAGTAACTTTGCAGAGATGAAATCTGCACAAAGATCAACGCTCCAAGAAGTGCTACAATGAATGGTTTATTTCAGGTTCTTCAAGGAAACGAAATAGACTTTAATAAAACTATAATGCAACAGCCAGAGCGTCGAGAGTTCTTCTCCACGTTGAATTTTCTGCAATGAAGCCTCCTTAACAGAGTCACTACATAGCACTGCGTCTTCAACACCAACACTAAAGAAAATCTAAAGGCACTTCCAAGCTCTCCTCACTCTAACTTTATGGTGTAAGGGTGAAGGGGATAAAGTTAGTGAGCTTGGGGACAAAATAGAAGAATCTATAGCCAAGCTTCCATCAAGCTTCTGTTGGCTATTCGTTAAGTGTTCCACAAATCATGGTAGATAACTGTAATGGGAGTAACGGACTAGATAACTGCAATGGGAGTAATGGATCACTTCAGAAGCTCCCAAAAATAAATTAATTAACTTCAGTTGATTTCCTAATTTAAGGAAATAACTAAAGTTGGTTTCCATTATTTAAGGAAACAATTGCAGATAAGTCTCCAGAAATCCCACGTTGGGAGAGGGAGCTTAACAATCTGTACATGTCTTTTCAATATCAGTTGTTTGGTTTGAGTCTATAAGTTATCATCATTCTAAGTACAATCTGGTGATTCTCCAGTAATATCTCTTCTGTGAACAATTTTTTTTTCTTTTTTCATTTGACCGAATCATTATCACTGCTGTAGTTTTAGTAATGATTCCCTACTTCAAGTTTCTAATGGTTATTTCAATTTTGGTCACATACAATACCTGTGCAAGATTATAGATATTATCTAACGTTCTTCATGTATATATATATATATATATATATATATATATATATATACCTCTACTTATATATATATATATATATATATATATATATATATATATATATATATATATATACTCCTATGTACATATTCCAATATATTCTTATTATAACTATGTTATGCCTGTTATGCCTAATTATTAACACGACATGTCTCTTTTGAATACCATTATCAACAATTCGAATTTGTATGGTTTAACTTAGTTCTTTTGGTTTGGAACAACTGGCGTTCTTAACAAACATGCTCATATTAACTTTCTGTAACAAAATCGTTATTTAACTAAGGTTTTGAAGGCTCATTGCCTATCGATTCTTGTCCATACAAATAATTTTTTATTCACCTTATTAATTTAGATTTATTTTGGTTTGAGACTTCTATATGTTTATCCAAAATTTTGATGCGCTCATGTCTCGAGACTTGGCAAGTCATAATTAATCAATCTTATATTTAATGTCCAGCTACTTTCGTTTGTGTAACGATTTCAATTCTGGTTTGGTATTAATGGTAAAGTACGCTTTTACGACTGAAATACACTGCCCCAAAACTTAGAATTGATCAGGAAATATCCTTCTATGTACAACTTTACCATTCATCAATTCATACGTACTCTTTAAGGTTTATGAGGACGATGGCATTTATGACGAGCGATTTTGTATCGATTTGATTTTTATTTTGTCATCTTGATAAAGTTTTCTGCAGTTTCGTTTTCTTGGATGGAACATCGTTGGACACGTGGTCAATGATCCCGATTAAATATTTAGGGTTTTTCTGCAGTATAAAATTGAGAAAACAATTTTTCATATTCATTTTTCACCACCGCCAAATGCTATCGTGTTCTCTGGTCTCACGGCTACTCCTTTGGCTTCACGATTTCATCGCCTCTGTGAATGGTTTCCAGCGCCTTGAAATGGTTTTAGTTTCATTGCTCAACTACACTACGCAACAGGTGTGTAGCTCTTTGTTCTCTTATCGTTTACTGTATATAGAAGTCAACCCTTCATAATATTTTTTCGATTTCTTTAATGAGTTATTCTGTTTTGATATAACAATAGGGAATCACTATCATCATACTTGTTTCTTTTCCATTGAATGTTTTAATGTTTTTTCTTTCCGTGGTTTTCATACCCATAAAAATTATTACGTTTCTCTATCTACAAATTTAAGTTAGGGGTCGGATGAAATTTGTGTAGATACGAACCCGTATGATTATCGGGATGATACTTGGCTTCTTCCTCATGCAGGTGGAGGAGAGTGCTCCCATCAAAACTACCAGGTAACCCCATGTGAACCGTCTCCATCTCATTCCAATTAATTACATTTTTATTTTTAATTATTTCCCTGATGCTTTTCTTTTCTCGCTTGTATTGCAGAGTAAAGAAGTTTTTCCCAATACGACCTCTAAGAGGTAATTTAATTTCCTCAATTTATTTATAGATTTTCATTTTTATTTAACCCAACCTCTATTTCTCTAATTTGAACTTATTTTATATTGATACTTACAGGTAATAAGTTATCAAGGATATTTTCGTGAAATGCCCTATTTTTCCTCTAAAAATACAATTTCTAATGATTCTGAAAAATTGACTTAACCTCTAGTTCATTTGTCCTGAACAGGTCAGCAACTACCTCGTATTTCAAGATCCAGATTTCTTTTACATGGAACTCGATATTTAATCTTCGATAGCATTTTTGTATTTATTGTTAACTTATTGAAATTTCAAGTTTTAATGTAAATTTGTAATAACGATTTCTTTCAGTTCTATTGGACTATGACCTTCTTCTCTCTTTACGGGATATATACTCCTCTATTGGCATCTTTGAGTTCTAAACCTCTAAGATATAAAATACGTTTTATAATTAATATGATATCACTTCTGGAATATACTCTAGTTTCTCTTCCATTTCTTAAAATTACTCATAGGGTTTGTTATTCGCTGTATGTAAATATATTCACAGAATTCCATGAATGGTTCTACTATTTTATTTTCTTCCAGCACTAGTGTCTATATATATATATATACAACAATCTCTTATATAGATTTAAGATATAGAAATGTTTATGTTTATGATATACTCTCATATATATATATATCTGTGTGTGTGTGTGTGTATTAATAATTGCCACATATACTGAATTTCTAAATTTCAATTCAACAGTTTTGAGTACTTTCTCATCATAACTCTAAAATACAATTATTCAACTTTGTCTACATATGGTGAAACATATTTGATATTTATTTTGATAGAAATGCATCTTTAATACTTACCCTCTTCTGTAAAATTCTGAAATATAAACTTATGTTTAATTTATCTTCTATATCTTTCTGTCTATTACTTCCAGTAACTGTTAAATAAATTTTTCATATACAAGTAGATTTTTCTCTATCCACTATGCATAGAGTTTAATCTCATCACTTTAGGAGCAGAACTTGTTAATAAACTAATTTCATGCGGCCACTTTATAGTTATGTCCTAATTGTACATTTATATACATGTATAGTTCTACTTCTAACATTGGTCTTCCTTCTACAACATAGATAGTTATATAAATGTATGATGTATTAGTTTCACATCATGATAATTATTTGGAGTTTTGAAATTTTCACCATCTATCATTTTATTTGAATTTTGCAGAAATATATATTCCTAGATGTTCCTACAGAGAAAAATCATATATTCTCAGCAGAAATTTTCCTTCTGTTATTATAACTATTCAGTATATTTTTTGGCTTTGATTAAAATCCTTCATTGAAATAGAAAATATAGCTGATTTTCCGGCAATCAATATTTTCTTCTTGGAAATAATTAAGCAAAATTTAATATTCTCTACTCATTAAATTAAAATATTAGTTATTTAGCTATGAAATCTAATGTTCTATTTATTTTTCATGTACATAAAACTTTGTACTACAGAAGCAGATTAAAGTTATAAAAATATATTGTCTAAGGGAGTAAAATGTATCTCCAAATTTAAACCAATATTGTTATAGAGATTCTAGTTGATATTTCCCAATTAACTCTATTCCTGCAACTATACAGATTATAGGGGTTTATTTCTTCTGATAAACTCTGTTAAATGTAAGGAATTTCATATCTACAACACACGAATATAATTTCTAGCCAAATAAGAAGTTAAGATTTAAGAATACATTATACAACAGAATTTTTATTTGCTAAGGGTGCATACCACTTCTTCCTATGACCAGTCCTCCCAACCTTAGAGATCTTCTATCTCCAGAAATCACCCCCGAGCTGAGGTCCTCCAAGGATAGACTAACTCCAGTCTGTTCTGGAACAGCTTAAGCCATGCTTTCCCTAAGCCTGTTTTCAAATTCTGTGTCCAGAATTTTTAGGATGCTTTCTTCCTATTTTTTCCTAGGCTTCCCTCAATGAGGTACTTTAAAGATGCTTTCTCTACTTTTACAGATTTTTCACCTCTTCCAAATTAATTTCCTCTTCATTGGGGAATTTGTATTTTTCCTCTTTAATCTAATATAGCATTTTTCCTTTCAAGTCTTTTGGAAAGGTTTTGGGAAAGTCTTAACCTTATCCATATCCTCATGGATCAGGCTTATGATCTCCAATCTCATCTCGTCATAGTGCACACATAAATATTCCATTTATTTTTCATTAATAAATATTTAAATAAAATCCACACAATAATTCTCCATTGGGGTCCACTCCTCTTTTATTTTTTGTTCAAATGTCTAACTTAAAAAGCTAGAAACTTGTGGTGTTACACATTCCCCCTCTGAAAACAAACACCGTCCTCGGTGTTAAAATACTATCTACTATAGTTCATTGTGAAAATAAAGATGGATATTTTCCCATCATCTCAGCTTCTCTTTCCGATGTAGCCTCTTCATCAGTAAAGTGTTTCCACCTCACTTTTACTCTGGCTATCGTTCTATTTCGCAGTTCAATTTCATCTCGCTCCAATATTTGAAGTAGCTCTAGAAGGAACTCCCCTTCTGGTTCCAACTGAATCACATTCCAATCAACAATATGAGATGTATCATGTACATATATTTTTAATAAAGAAACATGAAACACATCATGAAATTTAACATGGAGGGGTAAGGCCAATTTATAAGCCACTGGTCCCACCATTTCTAAGAATTCAAAAGGCCCACAATATCTAGGAGTCAATTTGCACAACTTCCAGTATGCAGAGTGCTCTTTTTGGGTTTAATCCGTAGATATACATGGTCACCCACTTTGTACTCTCGGTGAAAACTCTTCTTTTCAGCATAAATTTTCTGTCAATCTTGAGCTGTCTTGATGTTTTTCTGTATTTGTTTGACAATCCTTTCCATTTCTTGTAGAGCATCTGGCCCAAGTACTAACTTATCTTTAGGTTGGATCCAGCTTAAAGGAGTGTGGCACTTTCTTCCATAGAGTGCCTCAAATGGACTCATTTTGATGGAATATTGGTAGCTGTTATTAGAAGAAAAATTGAATAAATGTAAATAGTCTTCCCACTTAGTTGGCCTATCCATCACATACATTCTGAACATATCCTCCAGAATTTGATTTTTTCTCTCAGTTTGACCATCCATGTGAGGGTGATAGGCAGTACTAAAATTCAATTTAGTGCCCATGCCTCCAAATAAACTCTTCCGGAAGGTTGTTGTTAACTTGGCATCTCTATCTGAAATAATCTCTTTAGGAACCCCGTGTAGCCTTACAATTTCCTTCATGAACACATTTGTTACTTGGGCTATCCCAAAAGTAGATTTCACAGGTATGAAATGTGCAGCCTTTGTTAAAGTATCTACCACTACCATCACTGAGTCATGCTGGTACTTTGTTCTGGGTAACCCAGTTATAAATTCCATAGAAACAGTGTCCCATTTCCATTCTACAATTTCTAAGGGATTCAGGAGGCCACCTCGATGCTGATGTTCAACTTTGACTAGTTGACATTCCATGCATCTGGCTAAGTAGTTGGCCACGTATTTTTTCATTCCTGGGAAAAATAATTTCTTTTTCAAGGCTGTAAGTAGTTTCTGATATCCAGGATGTCCTGAATATGGTTGTTTATGATATTCATCTGGGATTTCTTTTTTCAAATAATTTACATTGGGTATGTACAATATTTTTCTATAACAAATCAGTCCCTTCTGATTTTGTGTATACCCTTTCATTTCTTTTTTCTGCATTTTAATTTGTAGTTTCTCATAGTTGGGATCTTGATCTATTACCTTTTTGACTAATCCTTCCAAGTCAAAACTGGCACTACTCCCAATGTTACTTATGTTTTTGCAAGCATTTCTGCTTAGAGCTTCAACAAATTATTTTTTTTCCTTTCCTTTGATATGTTTTAATTCCATATCAACTTCACTCAGAAAGGAAAACCATCTGGCTTGTCGAGCATTCAAATATGTTTGAGTGAAGAAATACTTGAGGCTGATATGATCTGTCATCAATATAATTTTTTTCCCTAGAAGATAGTGTCGCCACATCTTGAAAGCATGAGTGACAGCGGCTAACTCAAGATCATATACACTGTAATTTTGTTCATGTTTCTTAAGTTTCCTAGATTCATACACAATAAAAGAATTCTCTTGAAACAGAACTCTGCCTAATCCCTCTCCACATGCATCAGTATACACTACAAACTCTTTATCAGGATCTGCAATCTTCAGAATGGGTGTTGTAGTAAGTTTTAATTGCAGTTGTTCAAAGTTATTTTGGCATTTTTCAATCCATTCAAATTTTGTACCTTTCCTCTCTAGTGATGTTATAGGATAAGCTAATGCAGAAAATATTTCTACAAAACTTCAGTAGTACCCTGCAATCCCCATAAATTATCTTACTACTGAGACATCAGTTAGTATAGGCCACTCTCTAATGGAATTTATTTTCTCAGGGTCAACAGCCAATCCTTGTTCTGAAATTATATGCCCCAAATATTGAATTTTATCCTTATAAAATTCACCTTTTCTAAACTTGGCATAAAACTGATTCTCCTTAAGAATCTGAAACACAATTCTAAGGTGTTCTTTATGTTCTATCTCACTTTTTCAATATATTAGAATGTCGTCTATAAATACTAGTACGAATTTGTCTAAGTAGTTATTTAGGATGCTATTCATTAAACAAATAAAAGTGGCAGGGGTATTTTTTAGACCGAAAGGTAGGACTACAAACTCATAGTGACCATACCTGGTTCGAAAGGTTGTTTTACTGATATCTTCCTCCTTAATTCTAAGTTGGTGATAACCACTCCTTAAGTCAATCTTAGAGAATATTGAAGCTCCTCTAATGTGATCAAAAAGGTCATCTATTCTGGGCAATGGGTACCTGTTTTTGATAGTCAACTTATTCAGTTGACGGTAATCAATACATATTCTGAAGGTACCATCCTTCTTCTTCACAAATAGCACCGGTGCTCCCCAAGGGGATACACTTAGTCTGATGTAACCTTTGTCCAACAAATCTTGCAGTTGCATTTTTAACTCCATTAGTTCAGGGGGGCTCATCCGGGAAGGGGCTCTTGAAACTGGTGGTTCTCTTGGCACCAAATCGATTGAGAAATCAATCTCTCTCTTGGGCTGAAGATGAGGAATCTCATCCGGGAAAACTTATTTAAATTCTCTTATCACTGGTAAGGTGTCTAACAAGTTTGCCTCTAGTTGCTATTCTAATCCTTCAACATGTACAGGATATACTTGATACCCCTTTCTAGCAGTTATTTTTAACTGAAGGGCTGAGATCTGCCTTACAGAAATAGGTTTCAGTTTCCCCTTTAGTATGAATGGTTTTCCTTCAGCATCTATGCAGTGCAGAGTTTTGTCCCAACAATTCAGCATGGTCTTTTTCTTTTCTAACTAGTCCATTCCTATCAGTAAATCATAGGAACCTAATGGAAAAATGTTTAAATCTACTTTTGTCTTATAATCATTCAATTTAATTGTTGTTTTAGGTAGCTTATGAGTTACCTTGCATTTGGTTCCATTAGCTAACTGGACCAACCAAGGCTGTTGAAACTTTTCAGTTCTGAGTTTACACTTTTCTACAACTTGTGGACTAATATAACTCAAAGAAGTGCCTGGGTCAATTAAAAATGTAACAGATTGATCAGAAATTTTACCTTCCATCTTGACCATAGTAGACTGGTGTTCTGCTTGTCAGTTCTCTGAGGCTGCACTGATAGTGGGGATATTCCTTGCTACGTCATTCACTATGGTAGCTTCTCTGTCTCTCAGAAACATCTGAATATTTCGGTGTGGAGAGTCCCTCAAAAGATGAGGTTCTCCACAACCCCAGCACTTCAAAGGCTCCCGCATTTTAACAATTCCTTCCTTCTTATTATTCCCATATATTTGCTTTGAACTAATTTGACATTGAGCAGTTTGAATTTCATTTGTTTTATTAAATTTCTTTCGCTGATGATTCCTACCAAAGTTCTTCAAATAAGCTGGTTTCTGTTTCTTTCCTTTGAATTCACTCTTGTTTTTCTAGCTCTTCCCTTAAACTGCTGGTAGCATAATCTGGCTTTACTCACCACTTCGTCCATTGTTTTTGGATTATTGAACCCTATTTTCTCCTTGTAAAGAGTAGGCAAACAATTCAAAAATCTTTGTGCCTTTGCTTTCTCTTCACAAATTTAAGGAACATATCATAATAGATTTGTGAACTTGGTGACAAACTCATCTATGGTGAGCTATCGCAATTTGAGTTTATGAAACTCTTTTGCTTTGTCATCATAGTAGCATTCATTCAAATACCCGTTTTTAAACTTGACTTGAAAATCTTCCCAAGTCATTTTTTTTTCACCAATGGCATGAACCATTTTTGTTTCCTCCCACCACAAGGTAGACTTACCTTGTAGTTGGTAGATAGCTAATCTGGCCCTCAGATTGCTTTCATACTCATAGAGCTAAAAATACTTAATCATATTCAATAGCCATGCCTCAGCATCTTCCTCCATCTCTCCATCATAGGAGGGAGGTTTTATTTTCAGAAATTCACCCTGTAATTCCTTTTTCTGTCTAGACTGTTGTTTAGTGGCATCATCTTCCTCAGATTCATCTGAGAGATTGATCTTTCCTTTTCTCTTCCTTCTGAAACCTTCACCTTCTTGGCTGTTCTGTGAAGTCAATTCTCTTATCAGTTTTTCCTGCTCCTCACTGACTAAAGATAGTCTATCATTTTGGCTTCTTAGTTGGGGCATATCCTATTGCATCCTATGCAACATAGCCATCAAAGGAGCATTGGGATCTGGCATGTTATCTCCACCACCAAGATCGACATAGAGTTCATCTTCTTCAGCCATTGACTTTTCAGTTTCAGTACCTTTTTACTGTAAAACAGAATAACATCAGTAACAAATTGTTTTTCAAAAAAAAAAAAAATATTAATTCATAACAGTGAGCACAAAAAAAGCCCATTTTTCCAACTTGGCTCTGATACCATTTGTAATATCTCTCCTGTGAACATTTATTTTTTCTTTTTTCATCTGACTGAATCATTATCACTGCTGTAATTTTAGTAATGATTCCCTACTTCAAGTTTGTAATGGTTATTTCAATTTTTTTCACATACTGTACTTATGCAAGATTATAGATATTATCTAACCTTCTTCATGTATATACACACCTCTACTTATATATATATATATATATATATACTCCTATGTACATATTCCAATATGCATATTCCAATATATTCTTATCATACCTATGTTATGCCTGCTATGCCTAAGTATTAACATGACATGTCTCTTTTGAATACCATTATCACCAATTCGAATTTGTATGGTTTAACTTAGTTCTTTTGGTTTGGAACAACTGGCGTTCTTAACAAACATGCTCGTATTAACCTTCTGTAAGAAAATCACTATTTAACTAATGTTTCGAAGGCTCATTGCCTCTCGATTCCTATCCATACACATAATTTTTTATTCACCTTATTAATTTAGATTTATTTCGGTTTGAGACTTCTGTATTTTTATCCAAAATTTTGATGTGCTCGTGTCTCAAGAGTTTCCAAGTCATAATTAATCAAGTTTATGTTCAATGTCTAGCTACTTTCGTTTGTGTAGCGATTTCATTTATGGTTTGGTATTAATGGTAAATTACCCTTTTACGACTGAAATACACTGCCCCAAAACTTAGAATTGATCACGAAATCTCCTTCTGTGTACAACTTTTCCATACAACTTTTCCATTCATCAATTCATACATACTATTTAGGGTTTATGAGGACGATATCATTTATGAAGAGTGATTTTGTATCGATTTTATTTTTCGTTTTTCATCTAAATAAAATTTTCTACAGTTTCGTTTTCTTGGATGGGGCATCGTTGGACACGTGGTCGATGATCCCGATTAAATATTTACGGTTTTTCTGCAGTATAAAATCGAGAAAATAATTTTTCATATTCATTTTTCACCTCCGCCAAATGCTATCCCATTCTCTAGTCTCACGAATACTCCTTTGGCTTCACGATTTCATCGCCTCTGTGAATGATTTCCAGCGCCTTGAAATGGTTTTAGTTTCATTTCTCAACTACACTACGCAATAGGTGTGTAGCTCTTTGTTCTCTTATCGTTTACTGTATATAGAAGTCAACCCTTCATAATTTTTTTTCGATTTCTCTAATGAGTTATTCTGTTTTGATAGAACAATATGGAATTACTATCATCATACTTGTTTGTTTTCAGTTGAAAGTTTTTATTTCTTTGCTATCCATGGTTTTAATACCCATAAAAATTATTACGTTTCTCTATCTACAGATTTAAGTCAGGGTTCGAATGAAATTTGTGTAGATATAAACCTGTATGATTATCAGGATGATACTTGCCTTCTTTCGCACACAGGTGGAGGAGAGCGCTTCCATCAAAATTACTAGGTAACCCCATGCGAACCATTTCCATCTCATTCCAGTTACTTATGTTTTTATTTTTAATTATTTCCCTGATGCTTTTCTTTTCTCGGTTGTATTGCAGAGTAAAGAAGTTTGTCCAAATACGACCTCTAAGAGCTAATTTCATTTCCTCAATTTATTTATCGATTTCCGTGTTTATTTTACCCAACATCTATTTCTCTAATTTGAACTTATTTTATACTGATACTTACAGGTAATAAATTATCAAGGATATTTTCGTGAAATGCCCTTTTTTCCTCTAAAAATCCAATTTTATAACGATTCCGCAAAATCGATTTAACCTCCAGTTCATTTGTCCTGAACAGGTCGGTAACTACCTCGTATTTCAAGATCCAGATTTCTTTTACATGGAACTCGATATTTCATCTCCGATAGCATTTTTGTCTTTATTGTTAACTTACTGAAATTTCAAGTTTTAATGTAAATTTTTAATAACTATTTCTTTCAGTTCTATTGGACTGTGATCTTCTTCTCTCTTTACGGGATATATACTCCTCTATTGGCATCTCTGAGTTCTAAACCTTTGAGATATAAAATATGTTTTATAATTAACATTATATCGCTTTTGGAATATACTCTAGTTTCTCTTCGATTTCTTAAAATTAATCATAGGGTTTGTTATTAGCTGTATGTAAATATATTCACAGAATTCCATTAACCGTTCTACTGTTTTATTTTCTTCCAGCTCTAATATATATATATATATATATACAATGGTACCAAATTTAATAATGGTGGAAAGTATTTTAATTTAATCCACTATTGATACATGACTTATTGTGTTGAATGAAGTAATATTCATCAATTTCACACTATGTAGATCTGATTTAGTTTACTGTTACTCAAATACATGTTCATTTTAGTTCTGCAATATTGTAGGTAGTAGTAGTTTATATATATATATATATATATATATATATATATATATATATATATATCGATCTTTTTATTTTAATCACGCCTACTTTATGACAATCTCTTATAGAGATTTAAGATATAGAAATGTTTTTGTTTATGATATAATCTCATATGAGATTATATATATATATATATATATATATATATATATATATATATATATATATATATATATATAATTTCCACATATAATGAATTTCTAAATTTCAGTTTAACAGTTTTGAGTACTTTATCATAATAACTTTAAAATACAATTATTCAACTTTGTCTACATGTGGTGAAACAGATTTGATATCTATTTTGATAGAAATGCATCTTTACTATTTACCCTCTTCTGTAAAAATATGAAATATAAACTTATGTTTAATTTATCTTCTATATCTTTCTATCTATCACTTCGAGTAATTGTTAAATAAATTTTCATATACAAGTAGATTTTTCTCTATCCACTATGCATAGAGTTTAATCTCATCACTTTAGGAACAAAACTTGTTAATAAAATAATTTCATGCAGCCACTTTATAGTTTTGTCCTAATTGTACATTTATATACATATATATTTCTACTTCTAACATTTGTCTTCCTTCTACAACATAGATAGGTATATAAATGTATGATGTACTAGTTTCACATCATGATAATTATATGGAGTTCTGAAATTTTCACCATCTATCATTTTATTTGAATTTTGCAGAAATGTATATTCCTAGATGTTCCTACAGAGAATAATCATATATTCTCAGCAGCAATTTTCCTTATGCTATTATAACTATTTAGTATATTTATACTTCTGGCTTTGATTAAAATCCTTCATTGAAATAGAAAATATAATTGATTGTCTGGCAATCAATATTTTCTTCTTGGAAATAATTGAGCAAAATTTAATATTTTCTACTCATTAAATTCAAATATTAGTTATTTAGCTATGAATTCTAATGTTCTATTTATTTTTCATGTACATAAAACTTTGTACTATAGAAGCAGATTAAAGTCATAAAAATATATTGTCTATGGGAGTTAAATGTATCTCTAGATTAAAACCGATATCGGTTTAGAGATTCTGGTCGATATTTCCCAATTAACTCTATTCATGCAACTATACAGATTATAGAGGATTATTTCTTCTAATAAACTCTGTTAAATGTAAGGAATTTCATATCTACAACACACGAATATAATTTCCAGCCAAATAAAAAGTTAAGATTTCAGAATATGTTATACAACATAATTTTTATTTGTTAAGGGTGCATACCACTTCTTCCTATGACCAGTCCTCACGACCTTAGAGTTCTTCTGTCTCGATAACTCACCCCCGAGCTGAGATCCTCCAAGGACAGAACAACTCCAGACTATTCTGGAACAACTTACTTAAGCCATGCTTTCCCTAAGCCTGTTTCCAAATTCCGCGTCTAGAATTTTTAGGATGTTTTCTTCCTATTTTTGCCTAGGCTTCCCTATTTCTCTACTTTTCTAGCTTTTTCACCTCTTCCCAATTACTTTCCTCTTCATTGGGGAATTTATATTTTTCCTCTTTATTCTAATTTAGGATTTTTCCTTTCAAGGCTTTTTGAAAGGTTTTGGGAAAGTCTTAACCTTACACATATCCTCATGGATCAGGCTTATGATCTCCAATCTCATCTGGTCATAGTGAACACATAAATATTCCAATTATTTTTCATTAATAAATATTTAAATAAAATCCACACAATAATTCTCCATTGGGGTCCACTCCCCTTTGGATTTTTGTTCAAATGTCTAACTTAAAAAGCTAAAAACTTGGGGTGTTACACATTTCCCCTCTGAAAACAAACACTGTCCTCTGCGTCAACAGACTATCTACTATAGTTCATTATGAAAATAAAGATGGATGTTTTCCCATCATCTCAGCTTCTCTTTCCCATGTAGCCTCTTTAGCAGTAAAGTGTTTCCACTGCACTTTTACTCTGGCTACTGTTCTGTTTCGCCGTTCAATTTCATCCCGCTCCAATATTTGAAGCAGCTTTGGAAGGAACTCACCTTCTGGTTCCACTTGAATCACATTCTAATCAACAATATGATAAGCATCATGTACATATCTTTTTAATAAAGAAACATGAAACACATCATGAAATTTAACATGGAGGGGTAAGGCCAGTTTATAAGCCACTGGTCCCGCCCTTTCTAAGACTTTAAAAGGCCCACAGTATCTAGGAGCCAATTTTGTACAACTTCCAGTATGCAGAGTGCTCTTTTTGGGTTTAATCCATAGAGATACATGGTCACCCACTTTGTACTCTCAATGAACCCTCTTCCTTTCGGCATAACTTTTCTGTCGATCTTGAGCTGTTTTGATGTTTTTCTGTATTTGTTTGACAATCCTTTCCATTTCTTGTAGATCATCTGGCCCAAGTACTAACTTATCTTTAGGTTGGATCCAACTTAAAGGAGTGTGGTACTTTCTTCCATAGAGTGCCTCAAATGGACTCATTTTGATGGAAGATTGGTAGCTGTTATTATAAGAAAATTTGACTAAATGTAAATAGTCTTCACACTTAGTTGGCCTATCCATCACATACATTCTGAGCATATCTTCCAGAATTTGATTTTTTCTCTCAGTTTGACCATCCGTTTGAGGGTGATAGGCAGTACTAAAATTCAATTTAGTGCCCATGCCTCCGAACAAACTCTTCCAGAAGGCTGTTGTTAACTTGGCATCTCTATATGAAATAATCACTTTAGGAACCTTGTGTAGCCTTACAATTTCCTTCATGAACACATTTGCTACTTGGGTTGTCCCAAAAGTAGATTTCACGGGTATGAAATGTGCAACCTTTGTTAAAGTATCTACCACTACCATCACTGAGTCATGCTGGTACTTTGTTCTAGGTAACCCAATTATAAAGACCATAGAAACAATGTCCCATTTCCATTCTGCAATTGGTAAGGGATTTAGGAGGCTAGCTCGATGCTGATGTTCAACTTTGACTAGTTGACATTCCATGCATCTGGCTAAGTAGTTGGCCACTTATTTTTTCATTCCTAGCCAAAAAAAATTATTTTAGTTTCTAATATCCAGGATGTCTTGAATACGGTTGTTTATGATATTCATCTAGGATTTCTTTTTTCAAAGAATTTACATTTGGGATGTACAATCTTTCTCTATAACAAATCGGTCCCTTCTGATTTTGCGTATACCCTTTCATTTCTTTTTTCAGTGTTTGAATTTGCAGTTTCTCATAGTTGGGATCTTGATCTTCTACCTTTTTTACTAATCCTTCTAAGTCAAAACTGGCACTACTCCCAATGTTACTTATGTTTTTGCAAGCATTTTTTCTTAGAGCTTCAACAACAAAAAAAATATTTTCCTTTGATATGTTTTATTTCCATATCAAATTCACTCAGAAAGGACAACCATCTAGCTTTAAGAGCATTCAAATTTGTTTGAGTGAAGAAATACTTGAGGCTAATATGAAAAGTGATCAATATAATTTTTTTCCCTAGAAGATAGTGTCACCACATCTTCAAAGCATGAATGATAGCAACTAACTCAAGATCATATACACTGTAATTTTGTTCCTATTTCTTAAGTTTCCTAGATTCATACGCAATAAGAGAATTCTCTTGCAATAGAACTCTACCTAATCCCTCTTCACATACATCAGTACATACTACAAAATCTTTATCAGGATCTGAAATCTTCAGAATGGGTGTTGTCGTAAGTTTTAATTTCAGTTGTTCAAAGTTATTTTGGCATTTTTCAGTCAATTCAAATTTTGTACCTGTCCTATGTAATGGCATTATAAGATAAGCTAATGCAGAAAATCTTTCTACAAAACTTCGGTAGTACCCCGCAATCCCCATAAATTATCTTACTGCTGAGAAATCAGTCAGTACAGGTCACTCTCTGATGGAATTTATTTTCTCAGGGTCAACAGCCAATCCTTGTTCTGAAATTATATGCCCCAAATATTGAATTTTATCCTTATAAAATTCACATTTGCTAAACTTGGCATACAACTGATTCTCCTTAAGAGTCTGAAACACAATTCTAAGCTGTTTTTTATGTTCTGCCTCAGTCTTTGAATATATTAGAAAGTCGTCTATAAATACTAGTACGAATTTGTCTAAGTAGTTATTTAGGACGCTATTCATTAAACACATAAAAGTGGTAGGGGCATTTGTCAGAATGAAAGGTAGGACTACAAATTCATAGTGACCATACCTGGTTCGAAAGGTTATTTTACTGATATCTTCCTCCTTAATTTTGAGTTGGTGATAACCAGTCCTTAAGTCAATCTTAGAGAATATTGAAGCTCCTCTAACCTGATCAAAAAGGTCATCTATTCTAGGAAATGTTTACCTGTTTTTGATAGTCAACTTATTCAGTTGACGGTAATCAATACACATTCTAAAGGTACCATCCTTCTTCTTCACAAATAGCTCTGGTGCTCCCCAAGGGGCTACACTCGGTCTGATGTAACCTTTGTCCAGCAAATCTTGCAGTTGCATTTTTAACTCCATTAGTTCAGGGGGGCTCATCTGGTAAGGGGCTGTAGAAACTGGTGTTGCCCCTGGCACCAAATCGATTGAGAAATCGATCTCTCTCCTGGGGGAAGATGAGGAATCTCATCTGGGAAAACTTCTTTAAATTCTCTTATCACTGGTAAGGTCTCTAACAAGTTTTCCTCTAGTTGTTATTCTAATTCTTCAACATGTACAACATATACTTGATACCCCTTTCTAGCAGTTCCTTTTAACTAAAGGGATGGCCTTACAGAAATAGGTTTCAGTTTCCCCTTTAGTATGAATGGTTTTCCTTCAGCATCTATGCATTGTAGAGTTTTGTCCCAACAATTGAGCATGGAATTTTTCTTTTCTAACCAGTCCATTCCTATTCGTAAGTCATAGGAACCCAATGGAAAAATGTTTAAATCTACTTCTGTCTGATAATAATTCAATTTAATAGTTGTTTTATGTAGCTTATGAGTTACCTTGCGTTTGGTTCCGGTAGCTAACTGGACCAACCAAGGCCGTTTAAAATTTTCAGTTCTGAGTTTACATTTTTCTACAACTTGTGGACGAATATAACTTAAAGAAGTGCTCGGGTCAATTAAAACTGTAACAGATTGATCATAAGGATGCACTGATAGTGGGGATATTCCTTGCTACGTCATTCACTGTGGTAGCTTCTGTATCTCTCAAAACCATCTGAATATTTTGGTGTGGACAGTTCACTCTTTCCCTTAAACTGCTGGTAGCATAATCTAGCTTTCCTCACCACTTCGTCCATTGTTTTTGGATTATCGAACTCTATTTTCTCCTTGTACACAGTAGGCATACAGTTCAAAAATCTTTGTACCTTTAGTTTCTCTTCATGAATTTAAGGAACATATCGTAATAGATTTGTGAAATTGGTGACAAAATCATCTATGGTGAGTTGTCCCAATCTGAGTTGATGAAACTCTTTTCCTTTGTCATCATAGTAGCATTCGTTCAAATACTGGTTTTTAAACTTGACTTGAAAATCTTCCCAAGTCACTATTTTTTCATCAGTGGCATGAACCATTTCTATTTCCTCCCACCACAAGGTAGCCTTACCTTGTAGTTAGTAGAGAGATAATCTGGCTCTCAGATTGCTTTCATACTCCTAGAGTTAAAAATACTTAATCATATTCAGCAGCCATGGCTCAGCATCTTCCTCCTCCTCTCCATCATAGGAGGGAGGTTTTATTTTCTGGAATTCACCCTGTAATTCATTTTTCTGTTTAGATTGTTGTTTAGTGGCGTCATCTTCCTCAAATTCATCTGAGAGATTGATCTTTTCTTTTCTCTTCCTTCTGAAACCTTCACCTTCTTGGCTGTTCCCTGAAGTCAGTTCTCTTATCAGTTTTTTCTTGTTTCTCACTGGCTAAAGATAGCCTATCATTTTGGCTTCTTAGTTGGGCCATATCCCGTTGAATCCTATGCAACATAGCCATCAAAGGAGCATGAGGATCTGCCGTGTTATCTCCACCACCCAGATCGACATAGAGTTCATCTTCTTCTGCCATTGACTTTTCAATTTCAATACCTTTTTACTGTAAAATAGAATAACATTAGTAACATTTTTCTTTCAAAAAAAAATATTAATTCATAACAGTGAGCACAAAAAAGCCCAGTTTTCCAACTTGGCTCTGATACCATATGTAATATCTCTCTTGTGAACAATTTTTTTTTTTTTTTTTTCGTTTGACTAAATCATTATCACTGTTGTAATTTTAGTAATGATTCCCTACTTCAAGTTTGTAATGGTTATTTCAATTTTGTTCACATACTGTACCTATGGAAGATTATAAATATTATCTAACCTTCTTCATGTATATATATATATATATACTCCTATGTACATATTCCAATATATTCCTATCATACCTGTGTTATGCCTGTTATGCCTAAGTATTAACATGACATGTCTCTTTTGAATACCATTATCACCAATTCAAATTTGTATGGTTTAACTTAGTTCTTTTGGTTTGGAACAACTGGCGTTCTTAACAAACATGCTCATATTAACCTTCTGTAACAAAATCATTATTTAACTAAGGTTTCGAAGGCTCATTGTCTCTCGATTCTTGTCCATACGCATAATTTTTTATTCACTTTATTAATTTAGATTTATTTCAGTTTGAGACTTCTGTATGTTTATCCCAAATTTTGATGCACTCGTGTCTCGAGACTTGCCAAGTCATAATTAATCAATCTTATGTTTAATGTCTAGCTACTTTCGTTTATGTAACGATTTCAATTCTAGTTTGGTATTAATGGTAAAGTACGCTTTTACGAGTGAAATACACTGCCCCAAAAGTTAGAATTGATCACGATATCTCCTTCTTTGTACAGCTCTGCCATTCATCAATTCATACGTACTCTTTAGGGTTTATGAGGACGATATCATTTATGAAGAGAGATTTTGTATCGAATTGATTTTTCATTTGTCATCTAAATAAAATTTTCTGCAGTTTCGTTTTCTTGGATGGGGCATCATTGGACACGTGGTCGACAATGCTGATTAAATCTTTAGGGTTTTTCTACAGTATAAAATCAAGAAAACAATTTTTCATATTCATTTTTCACCTCCACCAAATGCTATCCTGTTCTCTAGTCTCGCGGCTACTTCTTTGGCTTCACGATATCATCGCCTCAGTGAATGGTTTCCAGCGCATTGAAATTGTTTTAGTTTCATTGCTCAACTGCACTATGCAATAGGTATGTAGCTCTTTGTTCTCTTATCATTTACTGTATATAGAAGTCGATCCTTCATAAATTTTTTTCGATTTCTCTAATGAGTTATTCTGTTCTGATAGAAAAATACGGAATCACTATCGTCATACTTGTTTTTTTCAGTTGAACGTTTTTATGTCTTTTCTATCCATGGTTTAAATACCCATAAAAATTATTACGTTTCTCTATCTACAGATTTAAGTCAGGGTTCAAATGAAATTTGTGTAGATACCAACCTGTATGATTATCAGGATGATACTTGGTTTCTTCTGCACACAGGTGGAGGAGAACGCTTCCATCAAAACTACCAGGTAACCCCATGTGAACCATTTCCATCTCATTCTAGTTACTTACGTTTTTATTTTTAATTATTTCCCTGATGCTTTTCTTTTCTCGGTTGTATTGCAGAGTAAAACATTTTGTCCAAATACGACCTCTAAGAGCTAATTTCATTTCCTCAATTTATTTATCGATTTCCATTTTTATTTAACCCAACCTCTATTTCTCTAATTTGAACTTATTTTATACTGATACTTAGAGGTAATAAATTATCAAGGATATTTTCGTGAAATGCCCTTTTTTTCCTCTAAAAATCCAGTTTGTAACGATTCCGGAAAATCGACTTAACCTCCTGTTCATTTGTCCTGAACTGGTCGGTAACTACCTCATATTTCAAGATCTATATTTCTTTTACATGCAACTCGATATTTCATCTCCGATAGCATTTTTGTCTTTATTTTTAACTTACTAAAATTTCAATTTTTAATGTAAATTTGTAATAAATATTTCTTTTAGTTCTATTGGACTGTGACCTTCTTCTCTCTATTGGCATCTCTGAGTTCTAAACTTCTGAGATATAAAATACGTTTTATAACTAAGATGATATCACTTCTGGAATATACTCTAGTTTCTCTTCCATTTCTTAAAATTACTCATAGGGTTTGTTATTAGTTGTATGCAAATATATTCACAGAATTCCATGAACCGTTCTACTATTTTATTTTCTTCCAGCACTAGTTTATATATATATATATATATATATATATATATATATCAGTCTTTTTATTTTTTGCCTACTTTATGACAATCTCTTATAGAGATTTAAGATATAGAAATGTTTCTGTTTGTGTGTATATATATATATATATATATATATATATAATCGCCATATATACAAAATTTCTAAATTTCAATTTAACAGTTTTGAGTACTTTCTCATAATAACTCTAAAACACAATTATTCATCTTTGTCTACATGTGGTGAAACAAATTTGATATTTATTTTGATAGAAATGCATCTTTACTACTTACCCCCTTCTGTAAAATTCTGAAATATAAACTTATGTTTAATTTATCTTTTATATCTTTTTGTCTATCACTTCAAGTAACTGTTAAATAATTTTGTCATATATAAGTAGATTTTTCTCTATCCACTATGCATAGAGTTTAATCTCATCACTTTAGGAACATAACTTGTTAATAAACTAATTTCATGCAGCCCTAATTGTACATTTATATACATATATAGTTCTACTTCTAACATTTGTCTTCCTTCTACAACATAGATAGGTATATAAATATATGATGTACTAGCTTCACATCATGATAATTATATGGAGTTCTGAAATTTTAACCATCTATCATTTTATTTAAATTTTGCAGAAATGTATATTCCTAGATGTTCCTACAGGGAACAATCATATATTCGCAGCATAAATTTTCCTTGTGTTATTATAACTATTCAGTATATTTATACTTCTGGCTCTGATTAAAATCCTTTGTTGAAATAGAAAATATAGCTTATTTTCCAACAAACAATATTTTCTTCTTAGAAATAATTAAGAAAAAATTAATATTTTCTACTCATTAAATTCAAATCTTAGTTATTTAGCTATGAAATTTAATGTTCTATTTATTTTTCATGTACATAAAACTTTCTACTACAGAAGTAGATTAAAGTTATAAAAATATATTGTCTATGGGAGTAAAATGTGTCTCCAGATTTAAACCAATATCGGTTTAGAGATTCTGGTTGATATTTCCCAATTAACTCTATTCCTACAACTATATAGATTATAGAGGATTATTTCTTCTAATAAACTCTGTTAAATGTAAGGAATTTCATAGCTACAGCACACGAATATAATTTCATACATAATACAACAGAATTTTTATTTGTTAAGGGTGTATACCACTTCTTCCTATGACCAGTTCTCCCAACCTTAAAGTTTTTATATCTCCAGAACTCACCCCCGAGCTGAGATTCCCCAAGGACAGATTAACTCCAGTCTGTTCTGGAGTAGCTTACTTAAGCCATGCTTTCCCTAAGCTTGTTTCCAAATTCTACGTCCAGAATTTTTAGTATGCTTTCTTGCTATTTTTGCCTAGGCTTCCCTCAATGAGGTACTTTAAAGCTGTTTTCCCTACTTTTCCAGCTTTTTTACCTCTTCCCAATTACTTTCCTCTTCATTGGGGAATTTATATTTTTCCTCTTTAATCTAATTTAACATTTTTCCTTTCAAGGCTTTTTGAAAGGTTTTGGGAATGTCTTAACCTTATCCATATCCTCATGGATCATATGATCTCCAATCTCATCTGGTCATAGTGCACATATAAATATTCCATTTATTTTTCATTAATAAATATTTAAATAAAATCCACACAACAACTCTTCTTTGAAATCCACTCCCCTTTGGATTTTTGTTCAAATATCAAACTTAAAAAACATAGAAACTTGGGGTGTTACATCTCCACTAGATAAAATAGAAATCCATTATGATTTCCCACTATTTAAAGTAAAATTCCACTATCATTTTCCACTATGTAAATATTGTGTGCTTTGCCTTTGAATTCCATGTTCTTGTATCAAGTATAAGAGATAGAAATCAGTTATAATTTCTTACATTATTTTTATGTTAACAATTACATTATATATTCAATCTTCACTCGTTAAAAAGATTTAACACCATTCGTAAATTTTTATAACATTATCAAATTTGAGTACAGAAAATGAGATTCGATCCGTTCGTTTTTCTCTAAGAAAGTAATAGGCCTTCTAAATAGATACCGGCCGCACTTTCTAATCTACCTACACCAGTATGTGAAGATTTAATCAAAAGAAAAAGGAGATATTATTATTAAAGTGATCTCCATACCATATCTGATAAACTCATGACTTCTTTCCCCTCCTCTCTCTCGTTTTCCCCTTTGCTCCCATATTAGGATGTGGGCAACCGGTGTTGGAGTCCAGGCCCCTCTTTACCACCGACCCTTGCGAGTCCATAGCGGATTGGAATACAGCCGTGTCATTCTCTAAATGGAGTGGCGTTACCCACATCAACCGTTATGGAATGGACAGAACTATTGCCCTAAAACTCACAGCTATGGATCTGCACGACCCCATTTGATCTCCTCCTGCCAACACTTTGTCATTTCTCCTCTCACTTGATAGTTAAGGAAACGAATTCCTTTTCAACTATAGACTACCTCTCCTCTGTCCCATATCAAGAAAAGCCAGAGAATCCGAAGCTGTAATCCCCACGGTCCTGCAAGTGGACAAGATCCACATCAACATCAATAAAAGAAACAGCAAACCCTAAAATCTCAAACCCTAAAAAAAAACCCTAAAAAAAACCAACCCTAAAATCTCAAACCCTAGAATACATTTTTTTGTGAAGACCGCAAACCTCAGCCTCGGCGTGGTAGCCACCATCGAACACGCAAGAATCCGTGTGATATTTGGAAAAATCAAGCAAGCGGAGGAACGACAAATTGAGAAGAGGACGAGAAAGCGGGACCGTGAAGATCCATAGATGTGAGTTTGACGGCAACTAATCTCTCCCTTGCATAACCGCCGCTGTAGGTTACGCCACTCCAGTTGCAGAAGGACGCGGCGTGGCTCTAATCTGCATGGACTCTCAAGGATCACTGGTCATGAGGGAACCGGAATCCAGCAGTGGCCACTCAAGATATTGATATGGGTAAGCGAGAGAAGAAGAAGAGAGAGAAAAAGGGAAAAGAAGAGAAACATTTAGAGTGATTTACATGAAGTAATACAAATTTATATAGAGAGGACAGCCTGGGATTTAGAAAAATGGAGAACAAAAATGGATGATTGCACGTCGTGGGGTCAGTCCAGCTGAACGCGAAAAACATAAAAGCATGGAAATGGTGGCAGCCGGAGATACGGAAATAGAAAACATGGAAATAGAAAAATAATAAAAAACGTATGTTTCCTTTTTGGGGGGTTACAGTAGCGGACATGCTCCTCGTGGATTGCCAGGTAGTCAAAACAGGGTACAAGAACCGACTCTGAAGGTAGTGAAAACGGGAAGTAGGTATGATAATTTGATGGGAGTGAATGAATAAAAAATGTTTGGCAAGTGGAAGGCGTTTAATATAATGGCATTGAATCACTAAACAATGTTTGGCAAGTGGAAAGCCAGAGCCATATACGACTAAAATCAAAGATTACTGATAATTTGATGGGGGAGTTAATGAATAAACGATGTTTGGCAAGTGGGAGGTGTTTACTATGTTGTCCTTTAATCAATAAATAATGTTTGGCATGTCAAAAGTTGAGGAGTGAATGAATAAATAATGTTTGGCCAATGGGAGGCATTTAATTCCTTGGCATGGCTGAAGGCATATCAGAACTTGATTTTATGCATTGCGTCTATGGCAAGTTATCTTTCTATCTACTCGTTAAATTTCATGAGTGTTTAAGACATTTTAAAATATCATTTAATAGCATTTTAAGATCTACATGTTATTAGTAATATTTAATTAATATTTTAAAACATTAATGTGATGGGTTTATATAGATAGATGAAATGATTTTTTTAAATATTTTTTTTCATTAATTTTGTTCAAAATCATATACAAATTTCATGATTTTAAGTTGTTTTAATATGTAAAAATCTAATGCATAATTTTGAAGGTGATGAATCCATTTATGCATTCCACAGTATATTTTAAGCAACATGAAATATATAGTGTAAAGTTATACAACAAGAATGCACAATCAACAATATAGTCCAATAAATCTTTAACATAATAAAGAATTTTAAAATAAAAGGTATTTTTTTTCCATAATTAGCAAGTGATTCACGTTGCGTACACATGTACAAGTTTTGGAAAGTAACTAAATCCTTCTATTATTGCATCCAACCATATTACAAACTATTGAGAAATGTACTTGTTGCTTTACTATGAAAATTCCTCAAGAATCTTGAATGTGAAACCTGTAGCTAACCTATTCGTACCAAAAATACTCATAAAGTCTGAGCCTTTTTGAGTTAAAACATACTGAGAAGAAAATTAATAAGTAGAGGCCATCTGATAAATAAAAATTTATAAGTAAAGGGAATCAAATAAGTAACTAGGTTGTTATGTATGTAACAATTTAAGAATTATATTTTCAATTTATGCATGAAAGAACATGCTATTAGGTATAAGATGCCAAACACTTTACATATTTGTGATTATAATTAGCGAACATTTAAATCACAAAAAATAACTTTAAAATGTAAAAAATTTGGCAAATTTAGTTAGTGTGTAATGTATGAATTACTTTTATAAAAATATTCAAAATTTTTATAAATTTACATGATTTAAATCTAGGGAAATTTAATTATAATATTAAAATTAAATTATTATTATTATTATTATTATTATTAGACTTTTTGAAATAAAAAGATTCAACCATCTATAAAATATCATTTTTAATTTTAAAAATAAAAAGTTAAATCATTTATATAAACTTATAGATACATATGTAAATTTTTATTTAAAAATAAATTTTACTCTATCCCACACATATAGTTGAAAAACTAATTTTTATTTTAAAATGAAATATATTTAACACCCTTTGCATAGTTGGAAAATGATTTTTCATTTAAAAAATAAGATTTATTTAGTACCCTTTATTTAAAAATAAAGGTTCAAATTATGTGCTAAGTCTAAATAAAAGAAAATACAATGCACAACAAGGTGCATTACTACACCATTAACACAAAACCATGAGTTGACACTTTATTTATTTGAATAATTTTCCTACTAGTTTGAATATGATCTCTTTGACATGATCTCTAATTTCCGTATTATGTACAAGTGTGAAATTGTCTCCCAACTTGTAAAATAATAGCATCAACTTTGCGTTGCTAGAAATCAGTCTCTTGCATTAGTCTCACGTGTCTTTTGCACCCTAAAAATATACAAGGGTGTTTTTTGTGAGACTATAAACATGTTTGAGAGATTCTTCCTCTCACAATTTGGGATGGTCCTTCCTGTAATGCCATATGACAAAAGCCACCTCTCTCCACCTCGATTAATAATAGTTAGCAACAATTCAAGATAATTAGAAGCATATAAGGATATGGATTATATGTTGGACTATAAGAGATTGAGTACCCTCGCTCGCAAGTTTTGATTTCATTCACCAAATGTCTTGTCAAGATCATTCTACATTAATAATTGTTAGCAAAAAATCAAGAAAATTAGAAGCATCTAAGGATATGGATTGTATGTTGGACTATAAGAGATTGAGCACCTCCCTAGAAAGTTTTGATTTCATTCACCAAAAGTCTTGTCAATCTCATTCTATAGCCCATTTGATGGTCTGAATGTCATAAAAATATTAAATAATTGTATAAAGAAAAATTTAATGTCGGTTCATAAAAAACCGAATATTCACATTCGCTAGATTTGTGGTCGTTAAGTTGCTAAGTTAGTTGGCTTTTATTTACGAACACTAAAAAAGGAGGTATGGTAAATAAATAAAAATAAAAAGAAAGCTAAGTTATGGTAAGTAAATAAAACCTACTTTTATACTTACTCTAGAGATATAGTAAATAAATAAAAATATAAATAAAGGAGAGGTATGGTAAATAAACAAAACCAATTTTTATACTTACTCTAGAGGTATGGTAAATAAATAAAAATATAAATAGACTAGATTTATGGTAAGTCCTCCTGGGAAGTCCTGGTTACCAGGGGCAAGCCTCGGAAACGATGATTTAGGCTATGTGATTCATTCACTAGTTTCAATCCCACTTCTTCATCCCTGTGAGCATCACTCGATGTAATGAGTGATAAGTGAACTATTCAGAAATCACGAGAAATTATTTAGTTATGACTGCCTCTCATGGAAATGGTCATAGATTAATGACTTAATTAACATAGTTGATCCAAAAAATGATATCTAATATAATTCACTATGGAAACCCCTCATACTTAAATCCAAAGAGTAAAGGGAGCTCTATTTGAATGGTTCATGAGGTGCAATACTTGATAAGGTTTTGCAAACGGGGTAGCAAGCTAAGTGGGCTTGATTGTGGGGAAAACTCCATAGTTAAGTGCGCTTGAGCTAGAGGCGTTATGGGATTGGTGACATCCCAAGAAGTCCTAGTTACCATGTGCAAGCCTTGTAAGTGATGATTGACGCTATGTGATTCATTTCACTAGTTTAAATCCCACTTCTTCACCCTTGTGAGCATCACTTGATACAATGAGTGGTAAGTGAACTATTCAAAAATCATGAGAAATTAGTTAGTTACGACTACCTCTCATGGAAATGTTCATAGTTGAATGACTTACTTAACACAGTTGATCCCAAAAATAATATCTAATATAATCCATCCGAAAACCACTCATACTTAAATCTAAAGAGTAAAGAGAGATCTACTTGAATGGTTCATGAGGCACTATACTTTATAATATTTTTCAAATGGCATAGCAAGCTAAGTGGGTTTGATTGTGGGGAAAACTCCACAGTTAAGTGCAGTTGAGCTAGAGGCATTTTGGGATGGGTGACCTCCCAGGAAGTCCTGGTTATTGGGTGCAAGCCTTGGAAGTGATGATTGACGCTATGCGATTCATTTCAATAGTTTCAATCCAACTTCTCCACCCCTGTGAGCATCACCCGATGCAACGAGTGCTAAGAAAACTATTAAAAAAACATGACAAATTAGTCGTTTAAGACCATTTTTTATGAAAATGGTCATAGATGAATGACTTACTTAATGCAATTCATCCCAAAATTGATATCTAATATAATGCACCATGGAAACCCCTCATACTTAAATAAAAAGAGTAAATGGAGCACTACTTGAATGGTCCATGAGGCACAATAATTGCTAAGGTTTTGCAAATGGGGTAGTAAGCTAAGTGGGCTTGATTGTGGGCAACACTCCAAATTTAGGCGTGCTTGAAAAAGAAGCATTCTACGATGGGTGACCTCTCGAGAAGTCCTGGTTACCAAGTGAAAGACATGGAAGTGATGATTTATGCTATGTGATTCATTTCACTAGTTTCAATGCCACTTCTTCACCCCTGTGAGCATGACCCAATGAAATGAGTTCTACGTGAACTATTCAAAAATCATGAGAAATTAGTGAGTTACGAATACCTCTCTTGGAAATGGTCATAGATGAATGAATTACTTAACACAGTTAAATCCCTTGAAAAATGTTGTCTAATATAATGCACCGCAAAAACCGCTCATACTTAAATACAAAGAGTAAAGAGAGCTCTACTTGAATGGTTCATGAGGCACAATAATTTCTAATGTTTTGCAAATGGGGTAGCAAGCTAAGTGGGCTTGATTGTGGGGAGAGCTCCATTGTTAAGGGCACTTGAGCTAGAGGCATTCTGGGATGGGTGACCTTCGGGGAAGTCTTGGTTACCAGGTGCAAGCCCCGGAAGTGATGATTGCCGCTATGTGATTCAGGGAAAATTTGAAGAACCACCCTAAATTTATATGTATAACAAATGGGAAAATCCCTATGATACATAGGAAAAATGGAAGGCGATTTTATTAATAATATAATATGTATATATAATTTTTTTGGCGAATCTCTCACGAGATTATATTATCTTGTAAAATCATGGAAAATAACTAGTACAGAATGGTGAATCATTTTCTAGTGGAGTTCAGGGTGTTGGTTCCAATGAATATATGGTAGTTGAACCAGGAGTTGAAGGAAGCGAACCATCAAGACCAAGTATGGCACATGGTGACTTGTGAGGGAAGTAGTTCTCCAGTAGTTTGGAAAACACATTCTTCTAGTTATGCTAAGCATAGTGTTGTTCCTCATGATACTACTAACATTGATATTGAGGTTGGAGAGGAGTTTGAGGAAGCATGGAAGGTAGCAGTGGTGGAGAATTACAAACAGAACCTCATTATGGTCTCCATTTTTCCCTTTGGTATTTGGGCATATAAGCTCTTCTGTCCATTGAACCAACAATTAACCGTTCAACCAACAATCAACTTAACTTAGTTGATTATGTACGAGTCAACTTAGACAAATCTTCAAAACTATGATTTGCACTATCCCATATTTCTCACACTAATGCTACACAACATTGTTCATTTTCACCCAATTCTCATGCATGCACACAAAATTTTCATTAACATCTATAACCCTAACAAAATGAGAATTGATCAAAAATTTGCACCAAAGTTTTTTATAGTGTTGAAAGTTCATAAGAAATTCAGATCCATGGTACCTTAGATAAATTTTGAGATAACCTCCACAAATTTGACCACAATAGAGCAAACTTGTGATAAATTTTAAACCTACAAAAATTAGGATTCATGTTCCTGGGAACAATCATAAGAAGTAGTTGACATATAGGTTGAGATTTTGGCCTTGACACATTGATAATGCAATAGCTTAGGTCAAAACTCACAAATTGAAAATTCATCAATGAAGAGAAGACAAGATCATTATGAATTACACATACTCCAAACTTCCTACCAAATTCTACTTAGTTGTCTGCAAATCAGCTATACATAATCTTATAGTAAATACAAATTCCACAAAGCCTCCTTCACATAGCTAATAAATTACCATTGGAAGAGCACCCCTTATATAATAGTAATAGTAGAAATCAATAGAGTATTTCATATTGAACTTCATCACCATAGCACTCCTATGTATTGTATGATGTATTCAACTTGGATTATCAAATATAGATAAAATCATACTTTTGATTGATACATTTAAATCATACTTGTGAACAATGTTGAATGCAATGTTAGTCAAGGAGTAAAGTCGGTTTGACATGTAATGGTCTACAAAATAATGAAGAAACTTAGTAACACATCACAACTTTCATGTTTGAATAAATTATAAAGCTTTCATGCAAATCCATTGTTGTTATAGTTCCTTCTCTCAACCATGTTCCACATAAGCATGGAAAATCAAGTAATATTGTCATTTTCACCGAAACGTGCAAAGCAATGCTGGGGAGTGGGGATACATCTTCCATGCAAGATAAAGGTGATGTAGGTGATAAATTTTGAGGCAATACAAAATGTTTTGGAAGAATGGGTGGTTTCTTTATTAGCTTTTGTGATTTATCTTGAAAATTGCTTTGTTCTCTTCATGCCTACCTATAAAACCTAAAAAAAAAACTATCCACAAAATGCATATTGAATGACCTCTATGGAATATGTACCTAGTTCGTGAGAGGAGCATTAATCCTAGTTTAAAATATAATAAAGTGAAAGTATAATATAGTGAATAACCTCAACTCCTCCCTAATTTTAAAATTCTTATATTTATCTAAATATGATCATTTCCATGAAGTAAAATTGGTCACATCTCTTTAATATAATAAATTAAAAAATTTAATTAAACAAATATATACATCAAAACATAATTGACCAAATTTCTATGTATTATCCAAACCCATCACCTTTCGTATCCCATTCATTTAAATCCACATGGTTGCATTATCTTAAATTACAATATGCTCATATGTATAATACAAAGTGCTTCACCCTCAAATATAGTTTTTCTCCCCCTTCATTTGGGTTCTCTGCGTTGCATTGGTCCTGATTTCATGATATACTTACTGTATAGTAACCAAAGAGAAAAAGAAAACAATCAATTCTATTTTAAGATAAGTTTGAGCTTTTAGGAAAGATGTAGCAAAAGGAAACATAATGATTTCATTTACATATAGGTAACCCTTTGAATGTACACCATTCCTTGAAGAACATTTTTACTGATGAGGAATGTAATACACTATTCAATTTTTGAACTAAAAATATTATTTATATAGATTTGTGTATGGGGTAAACAATAAATAAAAAATTTAACTAGCCTTGCGGTGGTCAATATTTATAAATTTTATTTATACTTGTTTTACCATGTATATCATATACCTATCAGTCACAAATATGAAAAGCTATGGAATTCACAGTGATGATCTTCTCTGGAAACACAACCAACCTTTATTATTACCAATATTAACTTTTATATAGTACTACATATGTAGATAAAATTTCCAGCTTCCAAAGAGACAAAATTTATTCTCCAACATGATGGCACATTCTTAACTACTAACATTTCTAATTGCTGAATGTAAGAAAGATTTCTAAGTACATCTAATATACTGTGAGGCTCGAACTCAAAGATTATGTTCTTTTTTACCATGTATCTATAGGTTGCATCCTTCTTCTTGTTGGAAGAGGAGTTGTCTATTATCATAACTACCTTCCGTGCCTCTGATGCCTTGAAGGAATTGAAAATTGGCTCATCAGATGAAGAGAACTTTCTGTTCTTGTAAATTAGAGTTGAATAGCTTCCTTGTGCACTCAACACAAACTCTGACCGGTAGGAAACATCCCACCCACCAACCATGAGGTCCCACTTAATTGTTGCTATTTCCTGAGCAACATAGATAGCTTGAATGTGAGAATTCAAAAACAAAGAAAAATCTCAATCGCATAGATCTTGAGGATGAACTCGATCTCAAATCCAACACCCATAAAATTTATATCCAAAACTAAAACTCATCCAATTTGGAAGTATATTGGAAAAAAAAATGAGGCGAAAGAGCTAAATTTGAATGCAGGAACTGACACAAAATCTGCAAACTTGAGCAATTTTTTATGTACATTACCTCCACTCCCTCGATCTCAAGATTGATTTTCTCTCCAGCTCTAATGGAGAACCCTACTGAAGGCTTGTGAGGTCCAAAATCTACATATTTGTCCTGCTAAGTCCCCCATACTGTATAGGCACATTCTCTGGAGATATAAATATGCAAGTAAAATGAAGTATTAAATAATTTTCTAGGAAATTTTCATTGAATATATCCTTCATTCTATCATATATAATCAGAGCCTTCGATTGAGGTTGAGAATATTTTCACTACATTAGAGAAGGAAGTTTAGATACTTGTAAAAAGTCTCTGTGACTCTTCCTCCACGTGTAGTTACAAATTTGTTCTTGGTACGTTGTGTTAATAAAGGGCTCAACATGGAGTACAGTGCACTAAAATATCATGGGACATTGATGAACACCTAAAAATTAGAGGGAATACTAATTAAGAGGTGATTTGTATATTTGATAAACTAAGTATAATATCCTCACCCTTATAGGGCCCAACAAAATCCCATGCTTGCAAACTGAATATAGCAAAAATACTTAATTACATATGGAATACTTGACAATTAGCCAGATTGGAGAAATTCTTCAACATTGTACTTGAAATCGAATCATTTTGAATTCTGGCAGAGGCAATGACAGTCAAAAGTCACAACCTGAAGGTAGTATGTTTGAGAACTTGTAGTCCACAATTTATGAGATTGGAATTCAAGTCCTATAAAGATAAAATAGTCCATTACTATACTTCATTCATAGAGTGATTTCATTTTCTTCAAAGTTTTGGGATAAGATAGAAATAAATGGTTTCCTCCATAATTTTCTTGTGAAAAGCCTAATTCTCTCATTGTATTATGTGATACTAGGGGCTACCTTAACACAAGGGGTTATATCTCAACTGGTTGTCACCATATTGCTCAGAATTTGTTTAGTTCCATACTAGCAAGTGCCTTGTTAAACCCCGCTGGGTAAGGTGCACTAATCTATGCCAATGGGCTTATTTGGGAATCTGGATACCATCTTGAAATGTGATGAAGCATCCTTGGGTTTCTCATGAGATTTTCCTTTGAAACAAAAATAGTGACCATTACGTTGACCATAAAAAATAAAACCCTTGAGGGCAGATTGTGACCATACAAATAAATGGCTATATATGCTCCTCCATCTCTAAATCATGTAATTCTGGGTGAAAAAGACAATGAGGCTGAACTCAAAAGGTCACAAGGGTCCACTAAGATTAAAAAAACTATGATTCAAGAAAAAAAATTGGGAATGCTCTAATACAAGGAAATCATGAGATAAGTGTTTTTCACTTACTGGAACACCACAAAAATACATGTTAACTCCTCATACATGTCAACATTGCATAGAATCTCTTAATCAATAACGAAAAATAAAATAAAAATTGAAGGAAATAGGCACCAGAAACAATAGCTTATATTCATTTCACTTGTAATATTGACATAGTGTTAAACCATTGACCATGTTTCCATTCTAGCTGTGGTCTGCTCTGACACACAAATGGTAGGAACCTCAGAAAGACAGAGGCCTAGTGGAAGCCTTGAGTGATTTTGATGAAGTAGATATCCTTCATGCACCTGAGCCAAATGCAGACAATTCCTTGCATTGTGGCCCATATGGACATGTTTTTGAAGCCTTTCGAAAGGGAGAAAGGGTAAGGAAAGAAAATGTCCATGTACTCATTATACATAAGGTTTTGTAGGAATACTATTGCTTTTTCACAGTATGAGTAACTAATAATTGAATGTCCATACTCAAATATTTTGTGGGAAACTATTGTATTGTTATGAATCTCATGAGAATTTGCACAATTAAGAATAAAGTCTATGAAAATATTCCCAAAATTCACTGAATATTCCATAAATTTTCATTTCTTCCAATCTAGGCTAGGATGCACTAGTAGAAAATCAAATCTGATGCACTAGTCTAATCTGAAAGGTAAGATGCATTAAGTAAATTGACGCTACATTTTTCTTTGTTGCAACGGATTACCTTTTTTTCTTTTCGTTCACATGAAATATGTATAGATCACGTGAAATTGACAAAAATAAAAATTCAATTATGATCAACAAAACCAAGGAAATAATATTATAATTGTATACAAATTTTATGCATTCAATTCCAAAACCTTATATGAGAGCAGAGCAGACCATGAAATAACAAGAAAAGAAAATGAAATCCACAAACAAACAACTACTAGGCATTGGAACAACTACCGGTTGTCGATAGCATTACATAAGCTTATCCTCTAGCTTTCCTAAGCTGATTCTTTATCATCATAGTATTCATCATCCTATGCACTAGCATCTTGATATTGCATGTATTCATACACCCAATCATTCATGTTTATGTCTGCTTCAGTGAGTTTCATCTCATCCATGCCCTCACTATTGTACCAATGCAAGAAGGCTTTTATCCTCAACATGGCAGTGAACTTCTCACTCACTCTCCTGAACATTTTCTGAATGGATGTTGAGTTCCCAATGAACGTGGATGACATGGAGAGGCCTTTAGGTGGGATATCAGATGCACTTGATTTCACATTTTTGGGGATCCATTCCACAAAGTATGATGAATTCTTGTTCTAAGCATTCATCATATGTTCATCCACCTCTATGGTGCCCATATTGCCCATGAACATGATAGATGTTGTTAGATACCTACCGTGATGGGGATCTGCAGCACAAATCATATTCTTGGAATCCCACATCTATTGTGTTAGTTCCAGAACGTTGAGGGCTCTGTATTTTTGTGAACCATGTGAGGTCAACGGGGCAAATCCCACCATAAAGAAATCAAGATGGGGGAAGGGGATAAAATTCACTACCAACTACCTTAGATCTGAGTTAAGCTGACCAGGGACCCTCAAGTTGTTGATGACTCCACTCATTGTTGCGGATATCAGATGGTTCAAATCACCAACTACAATAAACAATATCAAATACATAAGATATACTGAAAAATATAGACTATGGAGATTACTTTATTCACCCAGATAAAATAGGTATTAAAATACATAAGATCTAGAGTACAAGAACCTAACATTTTAATATGTGGGGTCCCATGAGACAATTGAATCTAACACTTAAAATTACCAAAGAAACTAACACAAATCTACAGAACAACGTGTATTAATATCTGTTGAAGAGTTAAGGCTAGATTTACCATGCAAATCTAGGGTGATCTGAAACCCTGGTGAAGATAGGAATAACTTTAAGAGTTCAGGCTAGTTTTACCATGCAAATCTAGGGTTCTCTACAACCCTGGCAATGATAGGGACAACTTCAAGAGTTCAGGCTGATTTTACCCTGTAAATCTAGGGCGCTCTACAACCTCAGTGAAGATAGGGACAACATGATGCGTACATTCTAAACAAATGTAAGCAATATTTTAATGCTAACAATAGATTAGGCACACAAAGAATAAGTAGTAAAAAATCACATCTAAATTCAGATAAAGAGGTAGGATAGAGCCAACTTTACATGGGTTGTTCCCATTTTAATTACAATTATCTTCACAGAAAGAGGCAGGATGTACTGGACCACAAACAGAGAGAAAAAACAATCAACACCATATTTCCATCAACACTATCATCTCTAAAGGATTAAGGAGTTCTGGCTAATTTCACCCTGCAAGATACTTCAAAAAGGTACCAAAACATTCCTTAGACAATTTTTGATCTTGTGGACATCATTAAAATTCTTCAATTCAATTCAATCTAGTTGAAATTTGCACAACGAGATCACTTCACAATCTATAAAGAAAAAAATCTTCAAGAAAAGGAAGAGGGAAATCATACATCAATTGAAAAGAAAAAAGAGGATGAGGGACTTAAAGAGACTCAAAAATAAGAAAAGTGGGAAGCAAAGGTTAGAAATAAAATCAAGGAATTTAAAGGAAAATATCTAGAACCAATTTTAGATGAGGATCGTGCTAAACAAAGTCTGAGAAAAAATGATTTTTTGATGGATAAGGTTATCATTGATGCCATTATAATTGTTGAAGAAAGCCCTAATATTCCTTAGGTACATGAATGAAGAAGTATATTCTGATGGAGAGGAAGTATCATGGAGCCACGAGTTCATTTGTGAAGTTGATGATGAGCACAATCAAGATAGCTTCAATCTTAGTGGACTTACTACGATCATGATATTGACTTGACTTTAGATTTGGAATTCCCTAATAAAACACTTTCTAAATATTAAAGAGAAACACAAGGAAAACTTCTGTCTTTTAACTTTGGAGCATGTTAAGCAATTCTAAAATATATTATTTCTATGTATTCCAACAAGATGATATTCTAACTTAGAAACAAAATGCACTGGTAGAATTTGTTCGAGGGATGTTGTATATCAAAGCAATACTGTTGGAGCATTTTCCACACCTTTTTTTAATGGCATACCCATACATCAAACCTATGAATACGTAAAGCACTTTCCACGGTCAGAGTTTGAAACATATAGCTACAAATATTGTTACTCAACCATATAAAAAAGGAACCTCATTGTCAATCACATGATTTCTTGCAGTGCTAGATTGTGATAAAAAAATTGCCAAAATTAAAAGACATAATTTAATATATATATATATATATATATATATATATATATATATATATATATATATATATATATATATACATACATATACATACATATACATACATATATGTATATATATATATATATATATATATATATATATATATATATATATATATATACATATATATATATATATACATATATATATATATATATACATATATATATATATATACATATATATATATATAGATATGTATACATATATACATATATATATATATATAGATATATATATATATAATATATATATATATATATATATATATATATATATATATATATATATATATATATATATATATATATATATACACATATACATATACATATACATATACATATACATATTGTTGCGTAGGTCAACTCAAATACTCATGTTGGCCCTCCAACCCCAAATGATATGTATCTTCAAAATAGTCAAACAAATATAAATACAAAGTTCGACTCCTCATTCTAGGCCATCAACTTAGCTCTAAGATACATAAAATGTGAAAAAGCTGAATTAAGAGGGTTCATAACTCATGAACCAAGGAAGTAAGGAGAACGAATACTATCTAAATTTTGGAATTTTTTGGTGAATACCCTATGGTTTCATTGTATTTGTTGTGGTTCATTTGGAGCATGATTTCAGACTGAAATAGCTCATACTCTTGAACCTATGGTAAAGGTGAAGATAAAACTTGTTCTTGACATGTGAACAAACTTGTAGGAGATCATATATTTGGAACTATGCATAGATTCTCAGACATGTGGAAATATCCTCAAATCCGTGCCAACCAATTTCGGATCTATAGTCTCATCACTTTGGACTTGTGACACTGTACAAATTCAGATTTGTGGCACTGTGAAAATTTAGACCTATGTCACTGTAAAAATTTGGCCCCGTGGCACTGTGAAAAATTGAACTTGTGGGACTTAATGATTCAGACCTGTGGCATTGTGAAAATATGAACCTGTGGTACTTAATGTTTTAGAACTATGGCATTTGGTTGGAAATTTAGCATTCATTGAGAGAAGACTATTGGTCATCTGTTGAAGTAGTATAGTGACCTTTTGGGAGAAAAATTGAAGAACGTCATTAGAAACTTCTTGAATGATCTATGTAGCATATTATCTCAGCTTAGTTAAAGCACTCATATAGACTATTGCTTGAGGACTTGTTGGAACAAATTATAAAGGATTTTTTAAAGCTATATTTGGAGAAACTTCCACTTGTACTATTTGGAACCAGATTGAAGATCTTGAAGACTCAGTTGAAGAAAACCTATTGAAGTAACCATCACAACCCTTATAAAGGAGGAATATCAGCTCATGAAATTTTTTTTTGTGAAGACCGTAAACCTTGGAAAGTGCAGACATATCATTTGTCTTGGACAAACAACATTAGTGTCTTTTGAACCTTCCTCCTTTATATCTCTTTAGAAAATCCTTGTTGGAGCATCCTTGAATATAATTTAAATACCTTGAAGCCATCATTGAAGATTTTTTTTGTGCATTTTTGGAGCAGATTTATTAACCCTTATTGAATCGATTATCTATGAAGAGGAAACATTGTTGAAACCTTGATCAAGTAGATTTGAAGAAGATTGTTTGTGCAAACCTAGAGAGTTTGGGAGACACATACTAACCTTGTTGGAGTTGACCTTGTTGTACTAGCCCCTGAAGTATATCGCAGACCATTTGAGGCATTCTCTAAAGAAAATCTTGGATTCTTTTTCAAGATTTGTTGAAGAAGACATTGGAAGCCTTGAAGTAACACTAAAACCATCTTGAAGAATTTAAGCATATTGAATGGGTTGGAGCTCTAGAGGATTAGATTCCTCATACATGGTTGGATCTGTAGTCTACAATTGATGAGATTAGAATTCAAGTCCTAGAACGATAAAATAGTCCATTACTATACTTCATTCATAAAGTGATTTCATTTTCTTCAAAGTTTTTGGATAATGTAGAAAGAAAGGGTTTCCTCCATAAGTTTCTTGTGAAAAGCCTAATTCTCTCACTTTATTATGTGACAGTGGGGGATACCTTAACACAAAGGGTTATATCTCAACTAGTTCTCTCCATATTGCTCAGAATTTGTTTAGTTCCATACTAGCAGGTGCCTTGTTAAACCCTACTGGGTAAGGTGCACTAATCTATGCCAATGGACTTATTTGAGAATCTGGATACCATCTTCAAATTTTATGAAGAATCCTTGGGTTTCCCATGAGATGTCCCTTTGAAACAAAAAAAGTGACCATTACGTTGACCATGAAAAACAAAACCCTTGAGGGTAGATTGTGACCATACAAAGAAATGACTATATACGCTCCTCCATCTCTAAAGCATGTAATTCTGGGTGAAAAAGACAATAAGGCTAAACTTAAAAGGTCATAAAGGTCCACTGAGATTTAAAAAACTATGATTGAAGAAACAAAACTGGAAATGCGTTGATATAAGGAGAAGTATTTTTCAGTTATTGAAACACCACACAAATACGTGTTAACTCCTCATACCTGTCAGCATTGCATAGAATCTCTTAATCAATAAAGAAAAATAAAATAACAATTGGAGGAATTAGGAACCAGAAAAAATATCTTATAGTCATTTCATTGGTAATATTGACATAGTTTCAAACCATTGACCATGTTTCCATTCTATCTATGGTCTGCTCTGACACACAAATGGTAGGAACCTCAGAAAGACAGAGGCCCAGTGGAAGCCTCGAGTGATTTTGATTAAGTAGATATCCTTCATGTGCCTAAGCCAAAGGAAGACCATTCCTTGCAATGTAGCCCTCTGGACATGTTTTTTGAAGCATTTCGAAAGGGAGAAAGGAAAGGGAAACAAAATGTCCATGTACTCATTATACATAAGTTTTTGTAGGAATACTATCACATTTTCACAGTACTATTAACTAATAATTGAATGTCCATAATAAAATATTTTGCAGGAAAATATTATATTGTTATGAAACTCATGAGAATTTGCACAATTAAGAATAAAGTCCACAAAAATATTCCCAAAATTCGTTGAATCTTCCATAACTTTGCATTCCTTCCAATCTAGGCTAAGATGCGCTAGTACAAAACCAAAGCTGAGGTGCACTAGTCTAATTTGAAAGTTAAGATTAATTAAGTAAATTCACACTACATTTTACCTTGCTATGAAAGATTACCTTGTTTTTTTTTTTGTTCACATGAAATATGTATAGATCACGTAAAATTGGAAAAAATAAAAATTCAGTTATGATCAACAAAAACAAGGACATAATATAATAGTTGTATACAAAGTTTATGAATTCAATGCCAAAACCGTCTATGAGGGTAGAGTAGACCATGAAAGAGCAAGAAAAGAAAATTAATCCACAAACAAACAACTACTAGGTATTAAAACAACTAGCGGTTGTCGATAGCATTACGTAAGCTTCTGCTCTAGCTTTCCTGAGCAGATCCTTCATCATCATATTATTCATCATCCTCTGCACTAGTGTCATGATATTGCATGTATTCAAAAACTAAATCATTAATGTTGCTCTCTGCTTCAGTGAATTCCATCTCATCCATGCCCTCACTAGTATACCAATGCAAGAAGGATTTTCTCCTAAACATGGTAGTGAACTGCTCGCTTACTCTCCTCAACAATTCTTGAATGTATGTTGAGTTCCCAATGAACGTGGAATACATGGAGAGGCCTTTAGGCGGGATATCACATGCACTTGATTTCACATTGTTGGGGATCCATTCAACAAAGTATGATGAATTCTTGTTCTGAGCATTCATCATCTATTCATCCACTTATTTGGTGCTCATATTGCCTCTGAATATGGCAGATCCAGTGAGATACCTGCCATGATGGGGATCTGCAGCACACATCATGTTCTTGGAATCCCACATGTGTTGTGTCAGTTCCTGAATGTTGAGGGCTCTATATTGTTATGAACCATGTGAATTCAACAGGGAAAATCCCACCATAAATAAATGAAGATGGGGAAAGGGGATCAAATTCACTGCCAGCTTCCTTAGATCTGAGTTAAGCTTACCAAGGAACCTCAAGTAGAAGGTGACTCCATTCATTTTTGCAGATATCAGATGGTTCAAATCACGTACTGCAATAGACAATATCAAATATATAAGATATACTCAAAAAGACAAACTCTGGAGATTACTTTATTCACCCAGATAAACTAGGTATTAAGATACATAAGAGTTGGAGTAGAAGAACCCAAAATTTTCATGTTTTGGGTCCCATGAGACAATTAAATCTAACACTTAAACTTACCAAAGAAACTAACAGAAATCTACAGAACAATGTGTATTAATATGTGTTGAAGAGTTCAGGCTGGATTTACCTTGCAAATCTAGGGTACTTTACAACCCAGCTGAAGATAGGGACAACTTCAAGAGTTCAAGCTGGTTTTACCGTGCAAATCTAGGGTGCTCTACAACCCTATCGAAGATAGGGACAACTTTAAGAGTTTAGGCTGGTTTTATCCTATAAATCTAGGGCGCTGTACAACCCTGGTGAAGATAGGGACAACTTTGATGCATACATTCTTAACAAATGTAAACAATATTTTAATGCTAACAATAGATTAGGAACATAGAGCATAGGAAGTAAAAAATCACATCTAAATACAGATAAAGAGGCAGGATAGAGCCAAATTTACATGGGTTGTGCCCACTTTAATTACAGTTATCTTCACAGAAAGAGGCAAGGTGTACTAGACCATAGAGAGAGAAAAAAAAACAATCAACACCATATTTCCATGTGGGAGACACTAACATTTCTAAAGGATTAAGGAGTTATGGCTTGTTTTACCCTGCAAATCTTGGGCTCAGATTTCATAGGGATAAATCTAGATTGAGATATATTGTGGCCATTTTAGCTATAATAGGCTTCATAGAAAGAAACAGGATGCTCTGCAACAATAGAGACAACAAACCCAATTAAAGACATTTACTGAGTACAACAAAACCCATTAAAGCTCATGTTTGGTCTAAAATGCGGATGAAAATTAGAGTTTCAGTTACTATCAATCTGGGTAAGTAAACTTCGAGGACCATCCAATATATATGGACTTAGAGACAAACTAAATTAAGCTAGGTGAAGAAATGCCAATGTTCCCTTACAGGAGGTCTTTCATTAGGATCTCCAACACCTATTTAGTCATTTAACAAAATGAAATCTAAAGACATTGTGACATGTGTAAGAAATATTAAGGTTCCCTTACAGGAGACTGTTCAATAATATTTCTAATCATCTTAATCAACAAAATATTTAAACTAATGAAATTAAATCACTTAAACGTAACTCTGATTGATTGCATGAAATGTTAAAGCTCTCTTACAAGAGACAATTCAGTTATATCTCAAGCATACAAACCAGAAACTTAAACTAATGCAATCAAACATTAAAAAAAAAATCAGGTTCATTGAAGGAAACACTATTACTTTCTTATGAAAGGTCATTTGTAAATATTCCAAACATATGAACCTAATAATTTAATCTAATGAAATTCACAAACAAAAATAAAATAAAAGCCTACTAAAATAAAAGTGTACTTGCTAGGCAATGGGGATCCTTCCAAGGATTCACAAGCATACCAAAATAAAATTCAAATGTAGAGGATCAAGGAAGCTCCGTCTTATTTATCATCAATTGCAAATTTCAATTGCAACCATTACATTGATTCTCCAATCTAAATTCTCACTACCAACCTATAAGATACTAAAATTACAAAATGAAGAAGAAGATTAAGATTAATATTACAAATCAAGATCACAAATGAAGGAGATAACACTCCTATTTATACAAAAGCTATGATAACAAACTCATAAATGTAAATCCACTATTTCCCCCTTTGACCCACATTTTTCTCAACCAATCGCGACACATAACCCTATCCTCCATGATCTCCTCCATGAGGTCCATGATCTCCTCAAATTGGAATTTGAACATAGAGTGCCACATAAGGGTGCCTAGGAAGCTTCTTTTGTACCTACACATGTCAACAAACTCATTCTAATTGTCAGGTATAAGTATAAGCATATTATTTTCTAAAGTTTAACCACAAATCCACTTAAAAATGTTAAGAATTAATAAACTTTGGAAAAGCATAGTTATAATCCAATGATGAGGTAAATCTAATGATGTGGAGGTGGAATGAAGGTGACATTAAGGTAGTACGGAAATAATGTGAAGGTATTGGTGAATAATGGAGTGAGAATAGGGACTATTTTGAGGCCCAACAACTCATATAGAGATGGTTTTGCTATAGTTTACTTATTGATTACACCCTAATTCAAAGAGGTCATATACAGAGCATGTAGAGATGTGAACTAATTTAATACACTGACGTTCAAGTGCAACAACGTAGAAACTAATCCCATTTGAAGAGAATAACATTTACCCTATAAACCGAGCTTTTATATGCGTTATTAGATGTATTTGTGAAACTATTTATATGCAACCTTGAACTTCTCAGTATCAAGTCATGTGTAAAAAGGCTTGAGAAAACATACTTACAACTAGGATTTTTGAGCTTGAGAGTCCTGAATCAGATGTCGTAAAGGACCTCATTGTCCAATACCATACACTCATCTGCATTCTCCACTTGTCGATGCATAGAGAGTGTTGGATTGTAAGTCTCCACCATTGTATCAGACACCTTGGGAGAAGGGAAAAAAGAGAAGGTAAGCATCATTCTATGAGGGTACTCCTCCCTAATCTTGGAGATGAAAAGGGTTCCCATCCCATATCGAGTAGCTCCCCCCAAAGAATGACACACTTGAAACCCTGCATGGAAAAAACCCACAAAAATTTTCACAACTGAAAATGTACATTCAAATAATAAGGTCAAGGGTTCCAATCTCAAACACATATACCTTGAAGACAATCACAGTTTTCTACCTCCTTCCTGACTACATCTAGCACAGAATCGGTGAGCTTAGCACCCAGTGACCAGCACTATTAGACTCGCCGAAGCAATCACCAGCATTCACCAACACACTTCGAAACATTCAAACTGGAAAATTTATACAAAAATTTGAGGTGGAGAGGCCAAGGGACTCAGATACTCAGGAAATCACCTCCAACTTCCAAGCCCCAAACAGTAAAAAATGGGGCCAAATTCCTCCAAATTCCAAGCCCAAAAAAGTAAAAAATGGGGGAGAATGTCATTCCAATCCCCCTGACCCAGTAAATCTTGGGGAAAATGCCATTAAAATCTGCTCCAAACTAGAAAATTGGAAGGCGAATCCATGGTTTAAGGTTTATCCACATTTATTTTTTTGGGCTACAGCTAATAATTAATTATTTTTAAAATAAATATAGGGATAAATATATAAAACTATACAAAAGGGGTTTTATATAAAAAATTTGCCCCTAAAATTTCCCCTGATGTGATTCATTTCACTAGTTTCAATCCCACTTCTTCACCCCTGTGACCATAACCCGATGAAATGAGTGCTAAGTGAACTATTCAAATATCATGAGAAATTATTCAGTTACTACTACCTCTCATGGAAATATTCATAGATGAATGACTTACTCAATTCAGTGGAATCCAAAAAATGATATCTAATATAATTCACTACAGAAACTACTCATACTTAAGGATACAAAACAACAGATGATACCAGATGAAATTTATGCTTTATAATTTTAACACCTTTTTCTTCATCATGTATATTATCATTATCCTGTGTCATTTCAAGATTCAAATCATGAGATAACAAACTTGAGGAGAATTGAGAGTCCCCATGGCAAGTTTATGCATTGTAACTAGTACAACACAAAGGATAGGGATGTGAAGAGGAAGAAGTGTTCATAAGTGAATCTTCTTTGACTGAAATAGATTTAAGATCTAAATCCTTTGAAACAGAATATTCTTGAGAAAATGAAATATCATTTGATGCACTTGGGAATTCATCATCATATGTATCAATGAATTCATCCTCATTAGAAATGTTGTGTCACAATACTTGAGATTGATTAGGAAAACTGATCACTTTTGATTTATTACCAAGATTACAAGAGTCAATGTCAGCCAAGAATGAGGAAACACCATCTTCACACTAAGGATTTTGAAAAATATAAGAAATATTGAAATAATATTCAACTTTCTACCCCCTACCTGCGCAATGTGATTATCCTGCACTTGGTCACCGCTTAGATTTGAGAGATATCAATTAGGAAGATTAAGGGACAAGGGGTAGTGAAAAAGAGATGGTAAAGGATGATAGGTATCCGAATCATATTCAAGAAATAATTTATGAGCAACAATATCTACTTGCGAAATGGAGAAACTATTCTTCACCATAGGATTCATGAACCATTATAGAATTCATCCATGGGATGTGAATCATGAAAAAAAGAGGGATGATGAGAAAATGGATTAGGGATTTAATTTTCATCTTTTCAAAATTTATTATTATTGCAAGGAGGAACCCGAATCAGGACTGAAAAAGGAGGGAAAAGAACAAAAGGAGTAGCAGCCATCGTGGGGGTTTAGGCTCACTCTGCAGAGAGATATGAACTAAATTCTCAAACTTTTATTTCAACAAATCCCTGTTTGTTTCTTCTCAAGGAATTTCACAACAAAGGTGTAGAAATCGATTAGAGAAATCCTCAAGTAATTGATTAGGCTTCATTCTTAACTAATTAATTCTTTTAAGAACATCCTGTTAATCATACCTATTTGGGCTTGATAAATCTCCCAGAGGAATGATAAAAATAATGGAAGGGAGCGGATGGTAAGGTATGGAACCATCGATTAGCATGACCTTCACAGGTGAGGAAGAAAATCATAGAATAAAAATGCTCATCATCAATTTTGTAAGATTCACAAAATTTAAGAAAATCAGAAATGTGCTTGGTTATGGATGTTCCATCCTCACCATCAAACTTCAATTGAGACAAGTGATAAAGAGGCTCATCGAGAATTGAAAATTGACAAAATGGATAAGTTATATTATAACCCAATAAATATGATTTTAGAATGTCCATTAAAGATAAGAGATTTATAACAGACTCATCAGGCATAACTTGTCATATAGCCCTCATTGTACTACCTTTTTTCTTACGGTGTTGGAAATTTGTCAGCCAAGGGGGTCTCCTTGATGTGAAGTCCCAATAAGACCTCACATTGTTTGGAGTAGGAGCCCCTTCCAAATTATCATCCTGAATGACATGTGTCTGTTCAACTTAGTGTTCCTAATTTGATGTCATAAATTGTCAACCAGGGTTAGTAAACTATTGAAGTGAGGTGCACTATATGTGCCTAGGTATCTTCTTCCTACTTCATTGTGTTTAGTGTTTTTTAGTGTTTTTAGTTTTATTTTTTCATGTTAAAAGGAAAGAAACTAATTTGTTGGCAAAGAGAATTTATTGGTCACTAAAACAAATCAAAGTCTAGACTATAAATGATACCTAAGAACAGAGAAGACTAATTCACAGATTGCAGAACTTGGCAAGAAAGAAATAACTCTTCACAGATTGCAAAACTTGAAAAGGAAAATAACTCATAACATGAACTCAATCCAATTCATTATATCAGAAGTATGTTGGAACAAATTTGAGAAAAGGATAAGTTTAATGCAATGAGGTTCTTCTAAACAAACCATAACGTACAATATCACAGAGAAAATATCTTCTATGGTTAGACATTTTTCGGAACACATTTAGAAAAGACTATCTGCAGCATGGTAAGGATCTCTACCCTAAATTGACCTATGATACTAAAATTAAACCATTCTGCAGCTCAATATATCACTGTTAAAACTCATTCATATATTAGAAATCTTTTGGAATAGTTTTGGAAGAAGGTAGTTTGGAAAATTATGAGAAGCTGCAGAACATTCAAGACTTCAAAATGACATTGCCAATTCTTGTCCTATGATAATGATATATTAGTAAAGATTTAGAACAAGAAGATTTTTTAAATAATGAAGGCCTTTCAACTAGCTAACAAAACTTAAAAAACATTAGACAGAACTGAACTGATATGCAACTAAATTCCGGAATACTACAGTTGAGCTAAAATGCAATTAACCATTAAAACATTATAGTTGAACTAAAACAAAATTAATTTCTAAAACACTACAGCTTTATCTCATTCAGTGTTTGTGGTATGTTGGAATAATTTATAAGAACAAGACTGTTGTAACATTTGATGTAGGAAAGCATAAAACATAAAGTTCAGAAAATTGGCTAAATTAAGAGCAAAACAGAGCTAAAATTACTTATCTAAGAAATATGCACAGATATTCTCGGGTAGTAGGGGCCCTCTACCACCATATTAGCATACGAATCTCCTCAAGATTTCCTCAGATCATGTATTAAATTTTTTCTTCATTCATTCCAAGAAAATGCTTCAAAAACAGAGTATTTACGGTCTTGAGCAATCTAACAGTAAAACATCAATCTAGCTAGTTGTCTCTCGGTATCCCGAATCATTCTTATAAGAAAATTACATAACTTCCCTTGAGAGGAAATAGGGATAAGTGTCTTTCCCAATTAAAATCAAATTAGAACTCTCGTGGAGGCCTTTTTCTTTTGCTGAAGACATCTGTAGAGTTCTTGTCCCAGTAGGAGTCTACCTCTTAGTTTTGATCTCTTCCACATGCATAACCACCTATAGATTTCTGCACAGACTTCGTAGAGAGAAAGGAATGATGTGGATAAAGTCTGGAATTCAACCACATGTGCTTTTCATTCAGACGACACATGTAACCCATTTAAACACTAAAATAGCTGCGAAACGCGTGATCAGCTACGAAACGTCTATATTTTGTAGCTATTTTGCACAAAATTATTAAAACAGCAAAAACCATGAACATACAATATGTTAATCAATTGCATGTAACCTTTAAGCAATCCTAATCATTCTTCATTGATTTTAGGCTTATGAAGTGATAAAAGAATGATGAAATGAAGTGAAGGTTTGTAAAAGAGAAGGAAATTATAGGGCTCAACATACCCCCACTGCAAAACTATTGCATGTCCTCACGCAATTTCATCTAACTTATTCCATGTGCTCTGAAACCTCTGTTACAACATCCAACCTTATCTTTCTGCTTCTTTTGGCCCTAATCTATTTTTTAATCTCTGTTAACTTTTCAGAAATTGGTTCTTCATCTTCCTCCTGTAGTGGAGTGTCAAGTTTATTTTCAATAACCATGTCAGTTTTTCTTCTTCTGCTCCATCAAAAGATTTGGCAAACGATTTTGTAATCTCCTTATGGAAGCCATCAAATTTCTCTATAAAATTTAACCTCCCTGCTTGTTGTAGTAGCTCCTTGACTTGTGGATATCCTTCCAAATACTTGACTCCAGCTAGTTCTATCCTGACAATTAGGCACATTCCTCCTCTGTGCAGATTATCTTCCTATCATAAGTACTTTTCTATGCTTGAAGCTAGATTGACTACAGTGTTTAATGCTTTATTTTTGAAACTATATTTCTGTGTCTGATGATGGATTAGCTGTAGAATAATGCTTCACCCTCAGAATTACCTCTCTGTACTTAGAGATGGATTGGCTCCAAAGTGTAATGGAGGTGAATGGATGGAGGTAATTAAGCTATAAGGGAAAATGAAGTGGCTATGGATCTGATGGATAATTTATGATGAACTTGTGGTGAAATAAGTGGATGATACAATATTAAGGAGATGTGGACTAGTAGGTTACGTTTGTGATTATGACCCTTAGTCATTAATCAAGATTTTAATGAGGATCATTATGGAATGTTGGATAAGGGATATGGCCAAGATATGTTAATCAATTCGAATGATAGGTTTTTTAAGGAAACATATGATTATACACATTGTATCTATTTCATGTTTTAACTTTTTGCTATTAAAATAATTTTCACAATTTACCTCAAAATTTTGACCTTGTTAATTGCTGTACTTGATGTTGTTCCTTTGGTTCTCTTTTAGCATGTTGGTCTTCAAAACAGAATCCTTCAATTTCCTGTAATCATCATCTCTTTGTAGGTTGTACAATTGTGTCAGAACTGCTGAATAAGATGTGGCTGCAACATGAAATCTGTAAAAAGAAATGAAGTATGACTATGGAATATGGATGTTAAATGTAATGGAGTGAAAGTGGAATATGACTTGTGAAATGGAATGAAAGTGGCGTGAGATGGAGTGAAAGTGGAGTGAGATGAAGCGGAATTGTAAGATGAAATGAATTTTACAATTTCTCTCAAATGGTATATCATACTTCCCTAAAATTTTCTAAGGTTGTTACCAATATTATTATGCATCTTCCGATGAAAAATCTCAGCCATTGGTTGCACGGATCTCCCGAAAAATGAAAAATGGCTGTAGGTGAAAGTGGCCAATTTCTTGAAGAATACACATTAAAATTTTATGAATTCTTTTTGTGTTTATTCACCCTACCTCAATTAATTTACCATAAAAATTTCAGGACCAACGGATGCACGGTTTGAAATTAATGATAAAATCAATTTCTGCCCTGTGTCACCCTTCATTTTGCCCAATGTTGCAACAAAAAAAGTACGCCACGAACTCATTTTAAGGCCGAATTGAGTGATTCAAAAGGGAAACTGTGTATTTTTACCTTTTCTATTGCCACATTCTTTTAAAATTTCATTTTGATGAAGAAAAGGCGCTTCTGTGAAAAAACACTGAAATCTGTCCTAATCTGTCCATAATGCTGAAAAATGAAAATCTGCCTTAAAAAATCATCTGAAATGCCCTTAAAAATTGTTTTTTTTTCAAATTCTGTTCACATATTACTCAATTTATCATATTCTGAGAAAACCCAGAAGCTCAGAATTTTTTATTTCTGCTCCAATCTCTTGCAATATTTGTGCCAAAACTGCTTCTGGAAAAAGTTGCAAAAAACAAAAACAGGCTACTACAACAATAGCTGCAGAAAATGCCACTTTCCGTAGCTGTTGTTGAATTGAAAAAAATATAAACATGCTGCTACAAGAAACTAATAGAATGTACTGCTGCAAGTTGTTGTTGATCCCATAAAACCATTAGTCTTGATCAAAGCCAACATTCATGGTACAATTCTTACCATGGGAATAAATGTGTCGAATTCGAGCATGGGAAGAAATCATTGGATTACCGATCAATAATGAAAATTGTTAACCAATGTGAGACAACTCACCGATAATGTAAATGAGTGTCAAGGTACCTCAGTGCATCTTCACAGGGACGAATGAATGTGTCGAAGTCTAGTCACCTACAAGATTTGACAATCAAGAGACATTGTTGTATTCCCATTGTTATCAACGAGGAGGCTTGCCATTGATGAATGCAAGCTCCAAGGCACTCCAAATAATCTCTAATCTTGATCCCACATAAAGTGTTGAGGTCGATGGGACAAGATTTGTTGGAAGGTGGACCTTAAGGAATTCCACATCATCCAACTCGAGCATAGAACCAAAAATGATTTGAAGAACCATGAAAGATTGAAACCATCATGAAATTGCAGAACTTATTGTGAAATTTTCTCGCCAGTTTCCTGGTTTTCAAGCAAAGCTCATGTCCAATTGCGCCAACAAGCTAGTTTTCACAATAGGACTTATTTTTCTCTTTACTTTTTTTTTTTTCCTTTTTTTTTTTTTTTAATGTCCTAATCTACTTGAAAAATAAAATATTGTTCAAGTATATGAATACTTCCAATGGAACCATGTATGTAACAAGATGATAGATAAACTCATATGCAGGTTTGAAAGACACTCTTTGATATGTACCTGTATATGAGATGCCAACTGTCTTGATTTAGATGATGTCAGAAGATATTGAATAATTGAGCATTGGGATCCGATGACTAACTTGAACCAAGATTCAATGTAATCTTGTCTTCCTTGTCTTTCCTCTATCATGAAATGCAATTCTTCGGAGATGTGATCTTCATTCATAGAATATGGTGATAGGCATGCATGAGACTTTTCAATCTCTGGTTTCAATAACTTCTCTTTATCAACAGACATCCATGATTCTTTGACCTTATCTGAGTCTTCTTCTTCTGGTTGTTGTTCTTCAATGATATCTAGTGAATCATTTTGCAATACCTCAAAATTGTAAGTTGATTGAGGTGTTTTATTGTTGGGGATACGAAATGGTTGTGGAGGTAGTAGAGTGGGAATGAATTTTTGGGGTGCTTGTGTGGATGATAATGGGAAAAGTTGAATTGAGGTCAAATGAGGGTGATTTTGATGTTGTGGTGGAGGCGAATGGTATGAATAACATTGGTGATGGTATTGAGGATAGAGTGGGAAAGATTGAGGATATGATGGATTTCCTTTATAGGGCCTTTGCCAACTTTGTTGCCAAGATTGGTTTTGAGGTTGGGATTGAGATGCCCAAGGTTGCCAAGGCAAGGGTGTTTGCCAATTATCTTGATATTGTTGTGCATAACCTTGATACTGTGCATAAGGATATTGCATCGTATTGGGTTGATGAGGTTGCCATAGTCCTCTTGGAGCTACATAAGAAAGTTTCTCTTGTGCTTGATTTGCTCCATTATCCTTTTGGTAAATTTCCTTAAACCCTGGTAATGATGGGAAATCTTCAGTAGTATGTGATCCTGCACAAATTTTACACATTTTAATGTTATGAAGTGGACATTCGTGCAAAGCATGTTTCTTTCTACATTTAGGGAAACATATGAATGAAGCAACTTTTTGCTTGTTTTGCATTCTTAGCATGTCATTTTGTTCATTTAAATTACCAAGAATGTTTAGCAAATTGTTAGGTTCAGTCTGACTTACCAATCTTGATGCTGACTTACTTACTTTTGCCATAAATGGATCTTGAGAGGACCTTACACACTTTGTTTTTCCTCTTGATATGTTCTTGCACAATTCACAAATTTCTTGGAATGGCAATTGATAGACATCTCCTTTTCCCACAAGATTAAGAAGATCAATCCATTCATCCTTTATAGCATTTAGTAGGAGAGTTTTTAATGCATCTGATCCTAAATTATGCAATTTAGATCTTTTGATATTATAAGTAAATCTCTCCACTAAATATTCTAGGCTTTCATCGTCTTTTTGGTTCATCTTAAAGAATTCATTTCTAAGGTCATGGTGCATGCAATAACCTTTATACTTTTCCAATAATACTCTTTTCATATCATCCCATGTCCTTATAGAATTTGTTCCTAAAGTCATGAACCATCTAAGAGCTCTATCATTCAAGTTGCCAGAAACAAATTCAATTTTTCCATGTGCAATGAGTAGCCATAAGATCTACAAATTATTTCAAATTCAAAAAGAAAGGTTTCTGGGCCTTCTGATCTCATACCTTTGAAGTTAGGAAGTACAGATGGATGGATGTTCTTCATTTTAACGTTGATATCAGTTTATTTAATGGGAAATCCAAAAGGATCTTCCTCATTCTCATCATCTCCATCCATTTCTTCAACCTCCTTTGTCACCTATTCTTCTACCTACAAAAATATGAATTCATGATGTGGATGTGTGGCTCTTACTACACCACATGATATAGTGGGTGTGGTAGGAGATTGAATTTTTTGTTTTTGTTTTTTTTGTTTTTTGGATGTAAGAAATAAGGTTACCTAGTCACACTTCCCTGGCAATGGCACCAAAATGTCTGTTCAACTTAGTGTTCCTAAGTTGATGTCATAAATTGTCAACCAGGGTTAGTAAACTGCTGAAGTGAGGTGCACTATATGTGCCTAGGTATCTTACTCCTACTTCGTTGTGTTTAGTGTTTTTTAGTGTTTTTGGTTTTATGTTTTCATGTTAAAAGGAAAGGAACTAAGTTGTTGGCAAAGAGAAGTTATTGGTCATTAAAACAGAGCAAAGTCTAGATTATAAATGGCACCTAAGAATAGAGAAGACTAATTCACAGATTGTATAACTTGGTAAGAAAGAAATAAACATTCACAGATTGCAAAACTTGAAAAGGAAAATAACTCATAACATGAACTCAATCCAATTCATTACATCAGAAGTATGTTCGAACAACTTTGAGAAAAGGATAAGTTTAACGCAATGAGGTTCCTCTAAACAAACCATAACTTACAATATCACAGAGAAAATCTCTTCTATGGTTATACATTTGTTGGAACACATTTAGAAAAGACTATCTGCAACATGGTAAGGATCTCTACTCTAAATTAACCTATGATACTAAAATTAAACCATTCTGCAGCTCAATATATCACTGTTAAACCTCATTCATATATTAGAAATATTTTGGAATAGTTTTGGAAGAAGGCAGTTTGGAAAATTATGAGAAGTTGCAGAACATTCAAGACTTCAAAATGACATTGCCAATTCTTGTCCTATGATAATGATATATCAGCAGAGATTTAGAACAAGAAGTGTTTGTAAATAATGAAGGCCTTTCAACTAGCTAACAAAACTTAAAATACATTAGACATAACTGAACTGATATGCAACTAAATTCGAGAATACTACAACTGAGCTAAAATGCAATTAACCATTAAAACATTACAGTTGAACTAAAATGCAATTAATTTCTAAAACACTACAGATTTATCTCATTCAGTGTTAGTGGTATGTTGGAATAATTTATAAGAACAAGACTGTTGTAACATTTGATGTAGGAAAGCATAAAACATAAAGTTCATAAAATTGCCTAAATTAAGAGAAAAATAGAGCTAAAATTACTTATCTAAGAAATATGCACAAAGCTTCTCGGGTAGTAGGGGCCCTCTACCACCATATTAGCATATGAATCTCCTCAAGATTTCCTCAGATCATGTATTAAAGTTGTTCTTCATTCATTCCAAGAAAATGCTTCAAAAACGGAGTATTTACGGTCTTGAGAAATCTAACAGTAAAACATCAATCTAGCTACCTGTCTCTTAGTCTCTGGAATCATTCTTATAAGAAAATTACATAACTGCCCTTGAAAGGAAATAGGGATAAGTGCCTTTCCCAATTAAAATAAAATTAGAACTGTGGTGGAAGCCTTGTTCTTTTGCTGAAGACATCTGTAGAGTTCTTGTCCTGGTAGGAGTCTACCTCTTAGTTTTGATCTCTTCCACGTGCATAACCACCTGTAGATTTCTGCTCAGACTTCGTAGAGAGCAAGGAATGATGTGGATGAAGTCTAGAATTCAACCATATGCACTTTTCCTTCAGACGACGCCTGTAACCCATTTAAACACTAAAATAGCTGCGGAACGTGTGATCGGCTACGGAACGTCTGTATTCTGTAGCTATTTTGCACAAAATTATTAAAACAACAAAAACCATGAAAATACAATATGTTAATCAATTGCATGTAACCTTTAAGAAATCCTAATCATTCTTCATTGATTTTAGGCTTATGAAGTGATAAAATAATGATGAAATGAAGTGAAGGTTTGTAAAAGAGAAGGAAATTCTAGGGCTCAACATACCCCGACTGCAAAACTATTGCATGTCCTCATGCAATTTCATCAAAACATATTCCATGTGCTCTGAAACCTCTGTTAGAACATCCAACCTTATCTTTCTGCTTCTTTTGGCCCTAATCTATTTTCTAATCTCTGTTAACTTTTCAGAAATTGGTTCCTCATCTTCCTCCTGTAGTGGAGTGTCAAGTTTATTTTCAATAACCATGTTAGTTTTTCTTCCTCTGCTCCATCAAAAGATTTGGCAAACGATTTTGTAATCTCCTTATGGAAGCCATCAAATTTCTCTATAAAATTTAACCACCCTGCTTGTTGTAGTAGCTCCTTGACTTATGGATATCCTTCCAAATACTTGACTCCAACTAGTTATGTCCGGACAATTAGCCATATTCCTCCTCTGTGCAGATTATCTTCCTTTCAGAATTACTTTTCTATGCTTGAAGCTAGATTGACTACAGATTCTAATGCTTTATTTTTGAAACTATATTTCTGTGTCTGAAGATGGATTAGCTGTAGAATAATACTTTACCCTAAGAATTATCTATCTGTACTTATATATGGATTGGCTCCAAAGTGTAATGAAGGTGAATGGATGGAGGTAATTAAGCTATAAGGGAGAATGAAGTGGCTATGGATCTGATGGAGAATTTATGATGAAATTGTGGTGAAATAAGTGGATGATACAATCTTAAGGAGATGTCGACTAGTAGGTTACGTTTGTGATTATGACCCTTAGTCATTAATCAAGGTTTTAATGAGGATCATTGTGGAATTTTGGCTAAGGGATATGGCCAAGATATGTTAATCAATTCGAATGATAGGTTGTTTTAGGAAACATATGATTATACACATTGTATCTATTTCATGTTTTAACATTTTGCTATTAAAATAATTTTCACAATTTACCTCAGAATTTTTACCTTGTTAATTGTTGTACTTGATGTTGTTCCTTTGGTCCTCTTTTAGCATGTTGGTCTTCAAAACAGAATCCTTCAATTTCCTGTAATCATCATCTCTTTGTAGGCTGTACAATTGTGTCCGAACTGCTGAATAAGATGTGGCTGCAACATGCAATCTGTAAAAAGAAATGAAGTATGACTATGGAATATGGATGTTAAATGTAATGGAGTGAAAGTGGAATATGACTTGTGAAATGGAATGAAAGTGGCGTGAGATGGAGTGAAAGTGGAGTGAGATGAAGTGGAATTGTAAGATGAAATGAATTTTGCAATTTCTCTCAAACGGTACATCAGACATCCCTGAAATTTTCTAAGGTTGTTACCAATATTATTATGCATCTTCTGATGAAGAATCTCAGCCATTGGTTGCACGGATCTCTCAAAAAATGAGAAATGGCTATAGGTGAAAGTGGCCAATTTCTTGAAGAATACATACTAAAATTTTCTGACATTTACTGTGTTTATTCACCCTACCTCAATGCATTTACCATAAAAATTTCAGGACCAATGGATGCATGGTTTGAAAGTTATGATAAAATCAATTTATGCCCTGTTTCACCCTTCATTCTGCACAATGTTGCAACAAAAAAAGTACGCCACAAACTCATTTTAAGGCCGAATTGAGTTATTAAAAAGGGAAACTATGTATTTTTACCTTTTCTACTGCCACGTGCTTTTATAATTTCATTTTGATGAAGAAAAGGCGCTACTGTGCAAAAACACTAAAATCTGTCCTAATCTGTCCATAATGCTGAAAAATGAAAATCTACCTTAAAAACTCATCTGAAATGCCCTTAAAAACTGATTTTTTTTCAAATTCTATCTGCCTGTTACTCAATCTATCATATTCTTAGAAAACCCAGAAGCTCGAAATTATTTATTTCTGCTCCAATCTCTTGCAATATTTGCACCAAAACTGCTTCTGGAAAAAGTTGCAAAAAACAAAAACAGGCTACTATAGCAATAGCTAAAGAAACTGCCACTTTCCGCAGTTGTTGTTGAATTGACAAAAAGATGAACATGCTGCTACAAGAAACTAATAAAATTTACTGTTGCAAGTTGCTGTTGATCCCATAAAACCATTAGTCTTCATCAAAGCCAACATTCATGGTACAATTATTACCATGCGAATAAATGTGTCGAAGTCGAGCATGGGATGAAATCAATGGATTACCGATCAATAATGAAAATCGTTAACCAATGCGAGACAACTCACCGATAATGTAAATGAGTGTCAAGGTACCTCAGTGCATCTTGACAGGGACGAATGAATGTGTCGAAGTCGAGTCGCCTGCAAGATTTGACAATCAAGAGACATTGTTGTATTCCCGTTGTTATCAATGAGGAGGCTTGCCATTGATGAATGCAAGCTCCAAGGCACTCCAAATAATCTCTAATCTTGATCCCAGATAAAGTGTTGAGGTCGATGGGACAAGATCTGTTGGAAGGTGGACCTTAAGGAATTCCACATCATCCAACTCGAGCATAGAACCAAGAATGATTTGAAGAACCATGAAAGATTGAAACCATCATGAAATTACAGAACTTATTGTGAACTTTGCCCGCCAGTTGCCTGGTTTTCAAACAAAGTTCATGTCCAATTGCGCCAACAAGCTGGTTTTCACAATAGGACTTATTTTTCTCTTTACTTTTTTTTTTTTTCTTTTCTTTTTTTTTTCCTTTTTTTTTTAATGTCCTACTCTACTTGAAAAAGAAAATATTGTTCAAGTATATGAGTACTTCCAATGGAACCATGTCTGTAACAAGATGATAGATAAACTCATATGCAGGTTTGAAAGACACTCTTTGATATGTACCTGTATATGAGATGCCAACTGTCTTGATTTAGATGATGTCAGAAGATATTGAATAATTGAGCATTGGGATCCGATGATTGACTTGAACCAAGATTCAATGTAATCTTGTCTTCCTTGTCTTTCCTTTATCATGAAATGCAAGTCTTCGGATATGTGATCTTCATTCATAGAATCTGGTGATAGGCATGCATGAGACTTTTCAATCTCTAGTTCCAATAACTTCTCTTTATCAAAAGACATCCATGATTCTTGGACCTTATCTGAGTCTTCTTCTTCTGGTTGTTGTTCTTCAATGATAGCTGGTGAATCATTTTGCAATACCTCAAAATTGTAAGTTGATTGAGGTGTTTTATTGTTGGGGATATGAAATGGTTGTGCAGGTAATGGAGTGGGGAATATTTGGGGTGTTTGTGTGGATGGTAATGGGAAAGGTTGAATTGAGGTCAAATAAGGGTGATATTGATGATTTAGTGGAGGCAAATGGTATGAATAACATTTATGATGGTATTGAGGATAGAGAGGGAAAGATTGAGGATATGGTGGATGTCCTTTATAGGGCCTTTGCCAACTTTGTTGCCAATATTGGTTTTGAGGTTGGGATTGAGATGCCCAAGGTTTCCAAGGTTGGTTTTGAGGTTGGGATTGAGATGCCCAAGGTTTCCAAGGCAAGGGTGTTTTCCAATTACCTTGAGATTGTTGTGCATAACCTTGAAACTGTGCATAAGGATATTGCATCATATTGGGTTGATGAGGCTGCCATAGTCCTCTTGGAGCTACATAACAAAGTTGCTCTTGTGCTTGATTTGCTCCATTATCCTTTTGGTAAATTGCCTTCAACCCTGGTAATGATGGGCAATCTTCAGTAGTATGTGATCCTGCACAAATTTTACACATTTTAATGTTATCACATGGACATTCATGCAAAGCATGTTTCTTTCTACATTTAGGGAAAAATATAAATGAAGCAAATTTTTTCTTGTTTTGCATTCTTAGCATGTCAGTTTGTTCATTTAAATTACCAAGAATGTTTAGCAAATTGTTAGGTTCAGTTTGACTTACCAATCCTGATGCTGACTTACTTACTTTTTCCATAAATGGATCTTGAGGGGACCTTACACACTTTTCTTTTCCTCTTGATATGTTCTTGCATAGTTCACAAATTTCTTGAAATGAAAATCGATAAACATCTCCTTTTCCCACAAGATTAAGAATATCAATCCATTCATCCTTTATAGCATTTAGTAGGAGAGTTTTTAATGCATCTGATCCTAAATTATGCAATTTAGATCTTTTGATATTATAAGTAAATCTCTCCACTAAATCTTCTAGGCTTTCATCCTCTTTTTGGTTCATCTTAAAGACTTCATTTCTAAGGTCATGGTGCATGCAATAACCTTTATATTTTTCAAAAAATACGCTTTTTATATCATCCCATGTCTTTATAGAATTTGTTCCTAAAGTCATGAAAAATCTAAGAGCTTTATCCTTCAATGTTGCCGGAAACAAATTCAATTTTTGCATGTGCAATGAGTAGCCATAAGATCTACAAATTATTTCAAATTCAAAAAGAAAGGTTTCTGGGTCTTGTGATCTCATACCTTTGAAGTTAGGAAGTACAGATGGATGGATGTTCTTCATTTGAACGTTGATATCAGTTTCGTGAATGGGAAATCCAAAAGGATCTTCCTCATTGTCATCATCTCCATCCATTTCTTCAACCTCCTTTGCAACCTCTTCTTCTACCTACAAAAATATGAATTCATGATGTGGATTTGTGGCTCTTACTGCACCACATGATATAGTGGGTGTGGTAGGTGATTGAAGTTTTTGTTTTTGTAATTTTTTTTTTTTTTGGATGTAATAAATAAGGTTACCTAGTTACACTTCCCCGGAAATGGCGCCAAAATGTCTGTTCAACTTAGTGTTCCTAAGTTGATGTCATAAATTGTCAACCAGGGTTAGTAAACTGTTGAAGTGAGGTGCACTATATGTGCCTAGGTATCTTCTTCCTACTTCATTGTGTTTAGTGTTTTTTAGTGTTTTTGGTTTTATGTTTTCATGTTAAACGGAAAGGAACTAATTTTTTGGAAAATAGAAGTTATTGGTCATTAAAACAGAGCAAAGTCTAGACTATAAATGACACCTAAGAACAGAGAAGACTAATTCACAGATTGCAGAACTTGGCAAGAAAGAAATAACTCTTCACAGATTGCAAAAATTGAAAAGGAAAATAACTCATAACATGAACTCAATCCAATTCATTACATCAGAAGTATGTTGGAACAACTTTTAGAAAAGGATAAGTTTAATGCAATCAGGTTCTTCTAAACAAACCATAACTTACAATATCACAGAGAAAATCTCTTCTATCGTTAGACATTTGTTGGAACACATTTAGAAAAGACTATCTGCAACATGGTAAGGTTCTCTACTCTAAATTGACTTATGATTCTAAAATTAAACCATTCTGCAGCTCAATATATCACTATTAAACCTCATTCATATATTAGAAATATTTTGGAATAGTTTTGGAAGAAGGCAGTTTGGAAAATTATGAGAAGTTGCAAAACATTCAAGACTTCAAAATGACATTGCCAATTCTTTTCCTATGATAATGATATATCAGCAGAGATTTAGAACAAGAAGTTTTTGTAAATAATGAAGGCCTTTCAACTAGCTAACAAAACTTAAAATACATTAGACAGAACTGAATTGATATGCAACTAAATTCTAGAATAGTACAGCTGAGCTAAAATGCAATTAACCATTAAAACATTACAGTTTAACTAAAACACAATTAATTTCTAAAAAACTAGAACTTTATCTCATTCAGTCTTAGTGGTATGTTGGAATAATTTATAAGAACAAGACTGCTGTAACATTTGATGTAGGAAAGCATAAAACATAAAGTTCAGAAAATTGCCTAAATTAAGAGAAAAACAGAGCTAAAATTACTTATCTAAGAAATATGCACAGAGCTTCTCGGGTAGTAGGGGCCCTCTACCACCAGATTATCATACGAATCTCCTCAAGATTTCCTTAGATCATGTATTAAAGTTGTTCTTCATTCATTCCAAGAAAATGCTTCAAAAACAGAGTATTTACAGTCTTGAGCATTCTAACAGTAAAACATCAATATAGCTAGCTATCTCTCGTTCTCCCGAATCATTCTTATAAGAAAATTACATAATTGCCCTTGAGAGGAAATAGGGATAAGTGTATTTCCCAATTAAAATCAAATTAGAACTCTGGTGGAGGCCTCGTTCTTTTGCTGAAGACATCTATAGAGTTCTTGTCCCGGTAGGAGTCTACCTCTTAGTTTTGATCTCTTCCACGTGCATAACCACCTGTATATTTCTGCTCAGACTTCGTAGCGAGCAAGGACTGATGTGGATGAAGTCTGGAATTAAACCATATGTGCTTTTCCTTCAAAAGACACCTGTAGCCCATTTAAACACTAAAATAGCTGCGGAATGCGTGATCGGCTATGGAACATCTGTATTCTGTAGCTATTTTACACAAAATTATAAAAACAACAAAAACCATGAAAATACAATATGTTAATCAATTGCATGTAACCTTTAAGCAATCCTAATCATTCTTCTTTGATTTTAGGCTTATGAAGTGATAAAATAATGATGAAATGAAGTGAAGGTTTGTAAAAGAGAAGGCAATTCTAGGGCTCAACAACATGTATCCTTGTAGATTTTCTTTGGCTACAAAGTTCACACAAAAGAGTAATATAGAAGTATTTTGGATCAACAAATGAGTATTCCTTGTGAAATGTTCAGCTGCGAAAAGTATCAAGGTCCTTATAATGAAATGGAAAAGGAAAGTGGGCCCTTTAAATACATGTAATAGTACTAATATAGAGAAGGCACATGTGCATATACATAAGAATGAATTTTTGATCAACCAATGAAATAGTTCACAAGGAGGCAATGATTGTTAAAGAAAATAGAACACACCTTCAACAATATAACTACCAAAGCCATCAAAGTAGTTCAATTTCCTTAGTATAAATGAAACCATATACAACACAAACATTCAAATAATAGTATTACAATTTTCATGACATATGCATGAAAGCAAGTTGGATTAACGAGCTTATGAATTAAGTAAAATTTCCAAGATACATCAAGGAAATGAACACCACCAGCCCCAATAGTGGATCATTAAAGTCACTCACTCGTCCAAAACAAATATCTTCCTCTCCAATTCTTGGTAGGAGGAGCCAATATGAAAAGTAATTTACTTGAGAAATGAGGGTAAATTTATAAAAAATGTGCTGAACATTCACCTCCCTTGTGACTCTTGGACTAACCTCATGACGGTTTGACTTCTCAATGACCTTTCAACTTCCTACATGACTAGATGACTCTTGAAATTTCACTTTACTTTACATTTATCCAATATTGAATTAACATAATCCACAAATGATGTGGCAAATGATGACACATGGCCAAACATGACATGAAATTTATGACATGGATTACATGATGTCTGGTGTTACCCATCAGTAAATTTTTATCATAGCAAATTATGGCTAAAACAGTTCTTTAGTCTTCAAAAAACAAATTTCATGCAAAATTTGTGACTTATTGAAGCTTGTTTGTGTTCCTTGTCCAAAAAGATCCATTTGCTTGATATTTTCACTTCAACACCTTCAAAAGCCTGTTGTTCCCAAAGAAAATTGTTTCCTAAAAGGCCCCATTTCCATCATTTCATCCCCCCCATTTCATCTTCACAAACTGCCCGAATATCACTTATTTTTCTTCTAAATAGCCCCCTTTCCTCCTTCATTTACCCTTATTTTCCTCGAAGACTCCATTTAAAATATTTTAACTATTTTTATTTGGTTTTAAAATCCTTTTTTCCCTTACCCGGAACACTAAAAAAACACATAAAAAACCATAAAAAGCCTTTTAAAAGCTGTTCCACTCCTTTTTGGGTTTTAAGCCCCCTTGGCTTAAGCCCCCTTCCTTTTTCCCACCATAAAACCTCATGCCTGCAACCAAGCGCTAGCCCCCATCGCATCAGCACTTCTTCATTTCCTCTCCCATTCCTTCTGTCCCCCGCCGATGCAATCCCCCGAGGGCTAAACCTTTGGCCCTTTTTCGCCATATAACCTAGCGCTATGACCAAGTGCCTAAACCCCATCTCCGTCACTTCCTTAAGCCTTTATTTTCTCTGCCCCCGGTCCCCTACTCCTCCACAGAACCGTGCTTCTACCTTATCCCCAGCCCCTTCCCTTACCTTTTATTTTACCCTCGCTCCCCTTATAAAATGCCTTTTCCTTTGTATTTTCCCCGCTACGTTTGCCAAACCCAGCGTTAATCCTAGCCGTAGATCACTCCAATCCAACGGTGCTGGATCACCTCCCTCATCCCTCCTCTTAGCCCTTTTTCCCTAGCCCTTCACACCTTGCTCTCGGTTCCTTTCCCTCCATGAGACCACATCTTCCTTTTTTTTCCTTGGCCCCTTTTCTTTTTCCCCCGCCTTACCATTGTCTGGAGAAATCTTAGTTATAAATCAAAGGCCTCAAGCCTTGATCTGACACCCACCACACTTCCCCTCTTACCCTTCATCCTCCTGACTAATATATATCCTTTCACCCCCATAAACACATCCCACCATTATTCACCTTATCCAATGGTTCTTGTTTAACCCTATCAAACAACCTCACCGATCAACCATCTCGCTACCAAACAAAAGAGTTGACGTCATATTCCAGACCCACCCCCCACTACGAAGCCATCTCCCAATCCCCTTTTTCCACCTAGCTCCCACTACAAATTTCAACCATACACCTTTCTCCCATTGTGCTCCTCCCTCACCGTTGGATCTACACCTCCAGATCCAATGGTTCACATTGCATTTCACGCTCATTTCTCCAAAATAGTGATCGCGCATTTTCAATGCAAAAATAGTGGTTTTCCCAGGGGCACGTGTCATTCAATTGACCATATCAAGTCCACATGGGTGAAAACCACAAACCACCTATCTCTTACGTGAAAACCAGTTCTGGTTTTCCGTTAAACCACTTTTAAATCTTCGTGCCCAATTCAGATTCAAACCCTATTTTTTATGGTCTTGACCATGGATTCCCCTTCTACATGCTCCCATTGCTCTGCACTGCTCTTTCGCCCTCCGCCAAGCCTTTGTAAGTAGTATTTTCCAATCCCCCGGGGTTTTATAATGTTTTTATCGGTTTTTTCAGGGTTTGATGATAGTTTTAAGGCCAAAGAGCCTTCTCATGGTTCAATAAGAAACACGGCCGAGGATTACCACCTCTGAAGCCTAAATAATGCAGATTAAATGTTTTCAGGGTTAATTCCATGGTTTGATCGGTGCTTTATGAGCACTGGTTATAAAAATAAACCCTTAGCATATCGAAGACACCTGTCCACAATAGAAAAGGGCAGAGGACAGTTTAAGCATAAAGACAAAGGTTCCAAGGCTTAAAACGAGCAAATATAGGATAAAGAATAATTGAAACAAAGGGATTAAATGTTAATATATTGGATTAAAGACAAAAATAATGAAAATAAATTAAAGGTAGGAATGAAGGTCAAAAACCAAAGAAAAGGGATATTTAATAGTGAATACAGTCAGCAGAAAAGGTTTAAAAACCCTGAAGATGGAAAGAAGGCCTTAAAGCAAGATCAAGGCCTAATCAATATTTAAAGCCACTAAAGTAGATACATCAACAAAGAGAGCCTCCAAATGCCACATCACTAAGGCAATTAATCCTCAAAATGCCACCTACAAATTAATTTTTCTCAAAGGAATACAAATTGAATGCACAGTCAGAGATATTTGCCAAAGACAGCTCAGAATTAATTGCCAGCCTACCAAAAGCCCCCAAAGTCAACAAAAGTGACTGAAGTTGATGAAATTTAATGTAATAATCAATTAGCAGAGTTAAAACATTTGAAAACTTCTCCATTTGGCCTCCAAAAGGCCAAGAAGCATTTACTCTATATTAATTGAACAACTAAACCTTCCTTTCACTCCACTTCCTCAATTTATCTATAAATACCATATGAGGAGCCTAGTATTGTTGGTTTCATACTAATTGAATGTAAATAGCTATTGAGGCTGTTGAAGCTCTATTTTTTAATTTAATAAAGATAGGCCGTGATGAGAAGTTTGAAGCTGTAAAGACCTACTGGACTTGAAGATTGTCACTTGTTTGAACATCAAATATACAAGCTGATTGATGGGATCTTGGTCTATGTCAATGGTGATATTTTTCTTATTGTAATTTTTATTTTTCTCATGTTTTCCATACTATCCACTTTCTTTGATAAAGAACAACAAATATAGATTAGGATTTACTGTAAAGTATCCTATTTCTCATTGATAAATCTTTATCTTTATGTTTTCTTCTAATTGTGTTTTGAGGATAATTCAATAGAGTATAACTAATGAAGTGTTGGTGAGCCCATGTTTACTGAGTACAACTTGAGATATTTTCTTTGAAAGTTTCCCTTAAGAGTATGCCAAAGCAGGCTAGGATAAAAGTCCTTACTTGATCTTTGGCTACTTTTTATGTTAATCTTGAATGTTTTCCTCTAAATATACTGAAAGCAAGCTAGGTTAAAAGTCCTCACATGATGTTAGGCTATTCTTTCTTTTTTATTAAATGTTTTCTTTGAGAATATGCTGAAAGCAGGCTGAGTTAAAAGTCCTTACTTGATCTTAAGTTATTCTTTGGTTTCATTTGAGTATGTTGAAAGTAGGCTAGGTTAAAACTCCTTACTTGATCTTAAGCTGCCCTTTGTTTTCTTATATGTTTACTTCTTTCACTACACTTTAATGTTCCACACCATAAATCAACTTAAAGAGATCTTTTGACATAGATGACTTGCCCCATAGACCACTCTTGAAACTTGTTGTGCAATTAAAACCTTTTGTGACTTCATAGCCCAATGGATTGATACTCTTTCTTACCTATCCTATCAGTTCAACCATTCTTTCAACCTACTCACACCTTTACCCTTAGAAATACTTCCATCATTTTGATGATATCCATTCCAACCAAAAATGAACAAAAACCTTGTACTTTATAACTAGCCTAATATCATATCATAAGTCTTAAAGATGATATCTTTGAAAACACTTATATAGAGAGATCCTTCTCTGAATCTAGGAGGGCTAGGTCCTAGGATTCCGAAGTGGCTTGATGTAGGCTCTACAACATTTGTTCTTTCCAATCTTGAAAAATACGGAGGCCTAACATACTGGCGACCATACTGGGGAAATCAACAATATTGAGTAATAGATAACTTCACAACTCAAAGAACCCCTATTTCTGAATGAAACAAGTGTCACCAAGACTAGTTATTATTGATTTTTGATGGTGAATAAAGACCAAACCTTGAAAACAAGTAAAACTCCTTCACCTGGCATCTCCATTGGTATTCAGTAGGCCTGTTCACCCCACTGGTTTTTCCTGGGACTCCACTGGGAAAATTTTATCATAACATGATACCAACTCAGTTAAGAAGACTTTGAGGATCGAGTTTTATTTAAAAAGATTAGTTAGCCTTTAAAAGACTGTCATACTTGGCTGAACCTTTCTCATCATTTGGTCTAAAAACACCACATAGTGGCTTCTAGAAGAATTTATACTAGAGCCTATCCTAACCCAAATCCTCATGAGATAGTTGATAATCCAGAAAGTATCCTTAGGAAATCTCCTAAATCCAAGACTTCAACTATTGTCAGACAAATTCATAGAGCTAATTATGTCGCTGAAAATCTCTTAGCTCTGCAAAATACACAATTTGACTTAAGAAACCCATCCAGAACTAAGTCACTTACTGATATAGATCAGATAGACTTTGAACCTCCACACTCACCCCAACATAGTGGTGAACATACTGATAGTAGAGAAACCACTCCACTTGACCTTCATTTCATTTGTAAATTTGGTTTTTCTCATCCTAGATCTGCTTAGCAGTCTCTTGCTGGACCAAGTACCTCTGTTATCAATACACCCACTATACAAACAACTCCATTCCATCCTCCCCCTCCTTTCATAAACCTTCCACTTGTAAACCCCCCATTTTTCCACAACCTCCTATCATGGCAGCATGGTATGCTCCTATAGTCCTACCTTTACCTTTAGCAATTTTCCATAGGACTATCAGTCCAAGATCCCATTATATGATGCCAGTGGTTCCATTACTAATCAAATACATGTGGACAAGATGAATGACTATTTTGATAGAAATGAGATAGATGATGAGACCATTAAACTTAGATTATTTGCTCAAAGTTTAGGGGGAGAAGCAAGAAAATGGTTCAAAGGCTTAACCCCTCATAGTATCAATGATCTCCAAGCTTTCCATCAAACATTCATAAACAAATTGCAAGTTAGGAAGAACCTTTTCCAAATACTTTCAGATTATAACAACCTCAAGAGAAATACTAGGGAAAGTGTTCAAGATTATTGCACTAGATTTAATAGTGTTTATAACGCACTACCCCCATATTTGAAACCTCCACAAGGATCAACTTTGGCCAAATTATCTGAAGGATTTAACCCTGAAATGGCCTATCAGCTAAGAGAAAGGGATCCCTTAACTTTATAAGACATGCATAAGGGAGCTCTTAGTGTGGAAAAAAATCTGAATGAGAAGAGAGCTAGAATGAGGACTGAGAAGAGGGTATCATATAGGGATGAAGCTGCACCTTCCACATCTGACTCAAAACTAGAAAGGAGGATGGAGAAGATGATGGAGAGAACGATCATATATGAGAGAACTCAATCTAGAGAAAATTAATCATCTCCTCAAAACAGAAATCAATCCCAAAACCAAAATCAGAACTTTAGAAGAAATCAACTCAGAACAGACAAAGAGATGCTGATCAATAGATCATACCTCCTTTCCAAGAAAATTATGTTAATGAGGATGAAGAAACAAATGAACAAACAAAGGATGATCACATGAACATGTTGGGAGTAACAAATGAGGATTCTGATTTCATTTATGAAAGAAAACAAGGTATATATACACACTATGATGATAGAAGACCAGAAACTGAATTCTATGAACTAAACTTTGAAAATGCCATCACAGGATCACCTAAACAATATGACCTAAGAAGTAAAAAGAATCAAGAAACTCCAAAGAAGAAAACCTCTGAAAATTATGCCAAAAACAACCTTGTAAATACTTCTAAAAAGACAGTAGAAAATCATCAAACAGTGGCTGAATGTTCTGATCCAAACAAGGGATAAAAACACCCAAATCATTGAAAAACAAAGTGTTAACCCTAGCGGCACTAGTATTTCAATTAATGCTCCTGAAACCCCATTTTAACTGTTGTAAATAGTAGAAATCGGCAAGCTGATTTTGCTGATGAATCAGTGACTAAGAAAGCTAAATCAAAATTTTTGAAAAATCAGTTTCCCTTTAGCCTAGAGAGTGAAATTTCCAAAATTAAAATCTCTGTCCCACTCACTGAGTTAGTCACTCAAAATGTATATAGATGTCAGTTTTTGAAAGCTATAAACATAGAAGAAATTCATGATACTGTTAACTTGAATGATGATACACCAGAGCTTCTGTTTGGTCCTAAAATGGAAGGAAAATTTCAAGAAGGAACTACCCCTCCATTCTACATCAGTTTGAACATCCATGATAATATTTTTCACAATGCCATGCTTGATTCAGGGGCATCACATAACCTTATGCCTAAAGTAATAATGGAAAAACTAGGCCTTGAGGTAACTAGTCCTTATAAAGATTTATATTCCTTTGATTCAAGTAGAGTAAGATGCCTAGGCCTGATAAAATATCTATGTGTTAACTGAGCTCAAATTCCATCCAAAATCTTAGTGATGGACATTGTAGTGGCTGATATGCCCCCCAAATATGGGATGCTTCTTTCAAGATCATGGGGTGTTAAGTTGTAAGATACTATGCAGATGGATATGAATTATGCCACCATCCCTGTCTTCAGTCAACCTAGAAGACTCTATAGGGAAACACACATGAAATGCATGGTGAGTAACCAAGAAAGACTAGAGAATTTTCCTCTTTATTCCATACACACTAACCTTGACTCATTCATTCTTTAGAATGATGATATTCCTAATGAACAAGAGTTAGTCAATAAAACATCAACCAATATAGTGCTCCCTCCACATCCAAACATAGGGGCAGTGACAGATGAAGAGGAAAACAAAGAGAAAACTAAAAGATAGTCTGCTAATTTAGAAAATTACAGCAAACAAATCACTAGTCTTGAAGTCCAAACCAGTCATAAAAATAGTGCAGATCATGGAAATCAAATAATAAGACCTCAAAAAATTGAAAATCTTGAGGAACAAAACAAAATTTAGCATAATGCAAACCCATAGGAACAACACAGTGAAATAAATGAAAAATATGAAAACAGTCCTCTTTGGAGTATGAATTTTGATGGGTCTTGCTCTAAAACTGGTGTAGGAGCAGGCATATGGGTGCATAACGCTGAAAACAATCATTTTGATGGTAATTCATATAGATTAAACTTCCAATGTATAAACAACATAGCAGAGTATGAATCTCTCCTTTTAGGCCTGCATTTATTGAAAAAATTAGGGGCCAAAAGAATAAAATTTCATGGAGATTCAAAATTGATAATTAGACAAATAAATGGGGAATACACTACTAAACATCCCAGACTTAATGCCTATAGATATGATGCCATGGACTTGTTAAAAACATTTGTTCAATTTAAACTTACATTTGTCCCAAAAAACCAGAACATTATGGCTACTGGACTAGCCTTTGCTACGAGAACTTGTCTTACACCTTATGAAACCAAGAAATCCACCACCCAAGTAAAATATAGACCAGCTGTCCCATACAATGAAAAATACTAGCAAGTTTTTAATGGAGATAAACAAACATAAGACTTCCCACAGTCCAAAAATGAATTTGAAATACCAAACTCAAATTCAGAGTATGAACAAGACTGTCCCACTGAAGAAAACACACTTTTTGAAGAAAAAAGTCTCCTAAGATTGCTTAAATAAATCTATTAGCCCATCAACCCAAACATAAAACAGAAAATACCGCAAATGTAGAAAATGCAGACTTAGAAGTGCTGCAATCTAAAGATCGCAACTTTCTAAGAGGATTGGTCCCATTAGAAGAATTGTTTGACTTGAATGATGCTACCAAAAAGCCAAAATTGGAACCTATTGAATCTGAAAGAGAGGAATGTAACATAGGCAGTGAGGAAAAGCCCAAAATGATTAAACTATCTAACACACTGCCAGCTCACATTAAACTGAAATACATTGAGTTGTTTAAATAATTTTCTGATGTTTTTGCACGGAGATATGAAGATCTAAAATCATATGATACAGAAATAATCCAGCATAAGATACCCCTCAAAGAAAACCAGAAGCCTTTAAAACAAAAATTGCGTAGAATCAACCCTGTTCAATTACCTCTGGTAGAAAAAGAAGTTAGAGAAATGTATGATGTTGGAATTGTAGTCCCTGTTATATACTCAGAGTGGGTGTCTAATCTTGTATTAGTTAGGAATAAAATAGGAGAAATAAGGCTTTGCATTGATTTTAGAAACTTAAACAAAGCCTCATTAAAGGACAACTACCCCTTGCCCAAAATGGATCGTATCTTACAAATTGTAGTTGGTTCTAAAATAATTTATTTTCCAGATGGCTTCTCAGGTTACAATCAAATATTCGTACATCCTGATGATCAACTCAAAACAAAATTTACTACTCCTTGGGGTACTTTCATGTATTTCAAAATGCCCTTTGGTTTAATGAATGCTGGTGCCACATTTTAGAGAGCCATGGATATTGCATTTTCAGAAGAAATAGATTAATTCATAGTGATTTACTTAGATGACATCACTGTCTATTCTAAAATAGATGAATAGCACCTAATACACTTGAGAAAAGTCTTTGAGAAATGCAAGAAATATGGACTTTCCTGAAATCCAAAGAAAACATTGTTTGGTCTCCAAGAAGGTAAGCTTCTTAGACATATCATATCAGAATAAGGAATAAGGATAGACCCAAAGAGGATTGATAGTATATTGCAAATCAACCATCCTAGAAACATCAAGGAACTTCAATCTTTCATTGGGAAGATTAATTTCTTAAGAAGGTTCATACCCAATTTAGTTGAACTCCTTAGAAACATGACAAATATGCTTAAAAGACAAGGACTTAAATGGACCTTAGAAGCAAAGAGATCATTTGAGCTGGTATAACAAGCACTTACCAAAACACCAGTTCTTATTAGTCTTGATTTTACAAAAGATTTCTTCATTTTTTCATTTTCATCAGAACACACAGTAGCTGTTGTCCTATTATAGAAAAACTTGAATGGACAAGAGTAGCCAATTGCATTTTTCAACAAGGCATTAAGAGATGCACCTTTGAAGTATAATATAATGGAAAGAAAAGCCTTTGTGTTAGTCAAAGCCTTAAAAGACTTCAGAGTTTACATTTTACATTCCCACATTATAGAATTTCTGCCTCATTCAGTTGTAAAAGACATATTGACCCAAGATCCAGATGGAAAAAGGGGAAAGTGGATTGCTGTAATTTTAGAATATGACTAAGAAATCAAGCCCACTAAGCTCATAAAAGGTCAAGGTCTAGGAAAAATTATGGCTGAATCCAACTTTCAAGCTCTTGATATAAACATGTTTAATGAATTAGATGAACAGGAGGAGTTGACAGCTCCAATTATTGAAGATCATTTTCTGAATTCATCTTGGTATGCTGATATTTTGTATGTTTTTCTCAATCTAAATGTCCCTCCTCATTTTTCTAAAAAAAAGGCAAGATTTTTAAAGTTGAAACCTATAAACTACTGCATTTTGGATAAATATTTATATTGGAAAAATGCTAGTGGATTATTGCTTAAATGTTTGCCTGAGAATGATGCAAATAGGATCAAGCACGAGTTTCATGAAGGAGAATGTGAAGGCCACCTCTACTGGAAGTCAACTGCTAACAAAATCCTTAGAGCTGGTTATTACTCACCCACCTTATATCAAGATGTCCACAAAATTATTACTGCCTATCACAAATGCCAAATTTTTGAAGGAAAATGAAAAATGCTTCCCTTACCTCTGTAACCAATCGCTATTGAAGCTCCTTTTTAGCAGTGGGGTCTAAATTTCATTGGGGAAATCCATCCTGCCTCATCTGCCCAACATAGATGGATCCTCACAGCAAAAGACTACTTTACCAAATGGATAGAAGCCATCCCATCTAGAAATTCCACAGACTCAGTCATCAATTCATTCCTTGAAAACCATATATTGTCTACATTTGGCTATCCTAGAAAGATCATAACTGACAATGCTGCTGCATTTGGGTCTAAAAAGATGGTATAATTCTGTCATAGATATCAAATTATGCTGGGCCATTCTACAGCTTATTACCCTCAAGGTAATGGTTTGGCGGAATCCTCAAATAAAAGTTTGGTAAACATAATCAAGAAGTTGCTAGAAGATAACAAGAAATCATGGCACAATAAGCTAGTACATGCATTATGGGCAGATTGATAGTTAAGAAGTCAATTGGAATGTCTTCTTACCAGCTAGTTTATGGAATTGATGCAATATTTCCAACCATTTTAGGAGTGCCAGTTATGAAGCTGATCCAAGAAGTACAGTCTAAAGATGATGATATGACAAGAAGAATAAATCAGGCTATATATTTACAACAAACCAGAGAGGAAATATACATGAGAGCACAACAACTACAAGAAAACATCGAGAAGCAGTTTGACAAAAGAACCAAGGCAAGTGATTTTAAGATTGGTGACAAAGTATTGAAATGGGATTCAAGAAGGGAAGATAAGGGTAAACATAGAAAATTTGATAATTTATGGCAAGGCCTTTATCTTATTCAATCTACTATTGGGAACAATGCATTCTTTCTTCAAGAATTGGATGGAGCTGAATATCTTGGAGGTAATGTCAATGGCAGGATGCTCAAACATTACTTCTATTAGCTCATATTTTAGTTTCAGAGCTTTTTTTTTCATTATATATAACACTAATTTTCAATTTAGAAGAAAGAAAAAATATAAAAACAATAGAAGAAGAGAAAAAGAGGGCAGAAATAAAAGAAGAAAGGTAAAACCCCATGCCAAAAAAGAAAGGAAAAATCTGAAAGTGTGCAAGCTTAAATGCCACTACCAAAAAGAACACTGCTATTTTATTCATACCACCTAATCATGACTAAATATATTTCAATTTACTGCTGATAGGTTAGTGAATCAGATTAGCCAAACTATTTACTCTTGGCTTATTAGTAGACTAGATTAGGATAAAAAAATAGAGGTTCAAACAAGCTTAAAACATGAACCTGTAAGTTTGATGAAAGAAATGGCTCTAATCAGTCCAAAATCTGAGCCAAAAAAAAATAAAAGAACTGGTTCTAATACACTGAAAACTTGAACCAAGTAAAGAAGAAGATAGCTCTAAATAGATTAAAACCAAAGTTGAAAGAAAGAATGAAGGATGGTTTTTATTTTTCAGATCTCAAGCCTTCACAGTTTTGTTTTGAATTTTCTACAAATAAAGTCTATGTGCAGCTTGTACATATAGCCATAGACACCATACTAAATTAGATAGCATAATCCTGATTTGACTGCGTTTTAATTTTTGTTTTAGAATATAGGGAATAAAATCTGCTAGACAGTTTAATATTGGCAAATAGTAGCTTAGGTAGAGAATTAACGAGTTCAATTGTTTAATCCGAACTCATGGAGGAAATAAGGGTATATTTAGATTAGTTTCTTGCTTTCACTAAAAGAATAAAATATTGATGTCAAAGGTTTGCAATTCCAGGTACACCTAATGAAGAAAAATGTTAGGAAAACTAGGTTGTGTAGGTAGAATGTTTGGGAGAAATTTGTTTGCTAATACAAAGTACTGATCATTTTTTCAAGTACTATGATCAGGGAAGAAAAAGTTGTCAATAGATAAAGGCACAGGTCTGCATCCCAGAGATCACTTTCTGAAGTTCTTGACACCTCCAAGGAGCTTCCATCCCCAAGTGGAGCCACTATTAGCCATCAGTAAATTTTTATCATAGAAAATGATGGCTAAAACAGGTCTTTAATCTTCAAAAAGAAAATTTCATGCAAAATTTGTGACTTCTTGAAGCCTCTTTGTGTTCCTTGTCCAAAAAGATCCATTTCCTTGATATTTTCACTTCAACACCTTCAAATGCCTGTTGTTCCCAAAGAAAATTGTTTCCTAAAAGGCCTCGTTTCCATAATTTCATTCCCCCCATTTCATCTTCACAAACTGCCCCCATATCACTTATTTTTCTTCTAAATAACCTCTTTTCCTTCTTCATTTACCCTTATTTTCCTTGAAAATTCCCTTTAAAACCATTTAACTATTTTTATTTGGTTTTAAAATCCTTTTTTGCCTTACGTGGAACACTTAAAAAACCCATAAAAACCCATAAAAATCCTTTAAAAAGTTGTTCTGCTCCTTTTCAGGTTTTAAGCCCCCTTGGCTTAAGTCCCCTTCCTTTTTCCAACCATAAAACCTCACGCCTACGACTAGGCGCTAACCCCCATCACATTGGCACTTCTTCGTTTCCTCTCACATTCCTTTTTTCCCCTGCCGATGCGATTCCCTGAGGGCTAAACCTTCGGCCCTTTTTCACCATATAACCCAGCGTTATGACCAAACACCTAAACCCCATCCCTGTCACTTCCTTAAGCCGTTTTTTTCTCCGCCCTCGGTCCCCTACTCCTCCAAAAAGCCATGCTTCTACCTTATCCCTAGCTCCTTCGCTTACCTTTTATTTTACCCTCACTCCCCTTATAAAATGCCTTTTCCTTTGTATTTTACCGGCTACGATTGCCAAACCCTGCATTAATCCTAGCCGTAGATCACTCTGATCCGATGGTGCTGGATCACCTCCCTCATCCCTCGTCTTAGCCCTTTTTCCCTAGCCCTTCATACGTCGTTGTCGGTTCCTTTCCCTCCATGAGACCACATCTTCCTTTTTTTTTCCTTGGCCCCTTTTCTTTTCCCCCCGCCTTACCATTTCTCGGAGAAATATTAGCCGTAGATCAAAGGCCTCAAGCCTTGATCTAATGGTCACCATGCTTCCCCTCTTACTCTTCATCCTCCCGAATAATATATATCCTTTCAACCCCATAAACACATCCCACTATTGATTCACCTTATCCAATGGTTCTTGTTTAACCCGATCAAACAACCCTGCTGATCAACCATCCCGCTACCAAACAAAAGAGTTGGCATCATATCCCGGACCCACTCCGCACTATGAAGCCATCTCTCAATCCCATTTTTCCACTTGGCTCCCACTACAAAATTCGACTATGCACCTTTCTCCCATCGCGCTCCTCCCCCACCGTTGGATCTACACCTCCAAATCTAACGGTTCACATTGCGTGTTGTGCTCATTTCTCCAAAAATGTGATCACGCATTTTCAACGTGAAAATGGTGGTTTTACCAGGAGCACGTGTCATTCAATGGACCATATCGCGTCCATATGGGGCAAAACCATAAACTGCCTATCTCCTGCGCAAAATCCAGTTCTAGTTTTCTACCAAACCACTTTTAAATCTTCGCGCCCAATTCAGATTCAAACCCTATTTTTTATGGTTTTAACCATGGATTCCCCTTCGCACTACTCTTCTTCCCTCTTCCAAGACTCTGTAAGAAGTATTTTCCAACCCCACATGGGTTTATAATGTTTTTCTCTGTTTTTTGTAGGGTTTGATGACAGTTTTAAGGCCAAAGAGCCTTCTCATGGTCAATAAGAAACACGAATGAAGATTACCACCTATGTAGCCTAAATAATGCAGACTAAAGGTTTCTAGGGTCAATTCCATGGTTTCATCAGTGCTTTATGAGCATTGGTTATACAAATAAACCCTCATCCTACCAAAGTCACCTGTCCACAACAAAAAAGGGCAGTGGACAGTCTAAGCGTAAAGACAAAGGTTCCAAGGCTTAAAATGAGCAAATATGGGATAAAGCACAATTGAAATAAATATATTAAAGGTTAATATAGTGGATTAAAGACAGAAAGCTCTAAAAGTAATTAAAGGTAGGAATGAAGGCCGAAAACCAAAGAAAAGGGATATTTAACAGTGAATACAGTCAACGAAAAAGGTTTAAAAACCCCAAATATGAAAAGAAGGCCTTAAAGAAATATCAAGGCCTAATCAATGTTTAAAGCCACTAAATTAGATAGATCAACAAAGAGAGCCTCCAAATGCCACATCACTGAGGCAATTAATCCTCAAAATGCCACCTATAAATTCATTTTCCTCAAAGGAATACAAATTGAATGCACAGTCAGAGATATTTGCCAAAGACAGCTCAGAATTAATTGCCAGCCTACCAAAAGCCCCCAAAGTCAACAAAAGTGACTAAAGTTTATGAAATTTAATGTAATAATCAATTAGCAGAGTTAAAACATTTGAAAACTTCTCCATTTTTCCTCCCAAAGGCTGAGAAGCATTTACTCTATATTAATTGAACAATTAAACCTTCATTTCACTCCACCTCCTCAATTTATCTATAATACCATGTGAGGAGCCTAGTATTGTTGGTTGCATACTCATTGAATGTAAATAGCTGTTGAGGCTGTTGAAGCTCTATTTTGTAATTGAAGAAAGATAGGATGTGATGAGAAGTTTGAAGCTGTAAAGACCTACTAGACTTGAAGATTGTAACTAGTTTGAACATCAAATATACAAGGTGATTTATGGGATCCTGGTCTATGTCAATGGTGATGTTTTTCTTACTATAATTGTTATTTTTCTCATATTTTTCATACTGTCCACTTTCTCTGATAAAGAACAACAAATATAGATTAGGATTTACTATAAATTACCCTATTTCTCACTGATAAATCTTTATCTTTATGTTTTCTTCTAATTGTGTTTTGAGGATAATTCAATAGAGTATAACTAGTGAGGTGTTGGTGAGCCCTTGTCTACTTAGTACAACTTGAGATATTGTCTTTGAAAGATTCCCTTAAGAGTATGCCAAAGCAGGCTATGTTAAAATTCCTTACCTGATATTAGGCTACTTTTTATGTTCATCTTGAATATTTTCCTTTAAATATGCTAAAAGTAGGCTAGGTTAAAAGTCCTTACTTGATCTTAGGATATTCTTTGTTTTGTCTTAAATGTTTTCTTTGAGAATATGCTAAAAGCAGGCTAAGTTAAAAGTACTTACCTGATCTTAAGTTATTCTTTGTTTTCCTTTGAGTATATGCTGAAAGCACGCTAGATTCAACGTTCTTACTTGATCTTAAGCTATTTTTTGTTTTCTTTTGAGTATGCTAAAAGTAGGCTAGGTTAAAATTCCTTACTTGATCTTAAGCTGCCCTTTGTTTTCTTATATGTTTAGTTCTTTCACTACACTTTAATGTTCCACACCATAAATCAACTTAAAGATATATTTTGACATAGAGGACATGCCCCATAGACCACTCTTGAAACTTGTTGTGCAATTAAAACCTTTTGTGATTCCATAGCCCAATGGATTGATACTATTTCTTACCTATCTAATTAGCTGAACCATTTTTTCAACCTACTCACACCTTTACCCTTCAAAAGACTTCCTTCATTTTGTGATATCTATCCCAGCCAAAAACCAACAAAAACCTTGTACTTTATAACTAGCCTAATATCATATTGTAAGCCTTAAAGATCATATCTTCAAAAACACTTATATAGAGAGATCCCTCTCTGAATCCAGGAGGGCTAGGCCCTAGGATTCCGAAGTGATTTGATGTAGGCTCTGCAGCATTTGTTCTTTCAAATCTTGCAAACTATGGAGGCCTAACATGTGGTAGCGCCAAGTTGTCCTTCTCGCCACTTTTTCTTCATTAAAATATGTATCCAATACTTTCTATTCATGTGAGATATGCATTTTTCTTCATATATTCCCTCCAAAGGGTTGTGAATCATATGGAGTATTCATGCGTTCTTGATCTTTGGTCTTCTATTGTAATGCAATGTTCCCTCGTCTTCTTACTTGATGATCATCTTATCTCCTCAACTCCTTAGGTGTCTTCTAGTATGATCTCCTTCATGGTCATCTTTTCATGAAATAATATAATACTTGCGACTGCAACCCACCCATGAGAAGATGACATTAGTCCGATAAACCCCTAGCTTCATGAAATCACTTGTTAGGGTTAGAACTGGTGAATGGTTGAGTACCGAACTCAGGGATTTCATAATTCTAGAGGCCAAGGTCCAGGAATGAGGCTTCATATTACACAATACACAGTTGAAGATGTCCAGGGTCAAAGGATTGTGCAGTTGAGGGAATCAAGGGCTTAGACTCAAGGATTGAGCCTTTAGGCTATGCAATGTGCAAATATGGAGGCCTTGGCAGAGGAAATGCCCAGTTGGAGGACTGAAGGGATCAAGTTGGAGGCTTTAGGCTTAATGTTTCATTGTGCACAGGCTTAATGTTTCTAAGTGACTGTGTAGTTGAGGAACTCAAGAGGTCAATATTGAGGCTTGAAGTTTCCAAATATGTAGTTCAGACAAGAGAATAGGTTAGAATATTATGCATTTGAGGGGTTCAAAGAATCAATATTCATTCTTGAATATGGAAGTTTCCTAATGTGCAGTTGTGGAGGGAGGGAAGCCAAGTGATTGCACAGTTGCACAATTGAAGTCATCAAGGCAAAGGCTTGATGCTTGATACTGCGAAATGTGTAGAGAAGGTTGGTTGGAGGTAATGATTATGTAGTTCTAGAGGTCAGGGACTAGGACTAAGCATTGATACTAAGGAGTGGACAATTCAAAGAGAAACTGTTAGGACTTGAGGTTTGAGACTATGTAATTCATAGTTGAGGAAGGCTGAGTGAAGTCATGTTTCCCAGAAATGAAATTTTCGGGATAAGGCTAATTGTGGGATCAGTGAGGCTCAAGTGAGAAGATAAAAAATAGATCAAGATCACACACAAGGAATAGTCGATGAAGTAACATTTATAAATAAATAAATAAAAATAACAACATGATTCCCTCAATGCGACAGAAAGGAAAGTTACTTGTCCAACTGCAACACAAAAGATACACTCTGATGAAAGTGATGACCCTTGTGCGAGAATGCATGAAACTTTTGGAATGAGTGTAAAAAATACCTATGTGATTAGTAGGGCTCATAATAACTAAATTTACCCCATGAAACAAGCCAAAAATTAAATTTACATGATAAGCGATACTTCTCATGCTAAAATAAGATATTTACTATATAAAGAGAAAAGTGTGGATGCCACTTACGATATGCGAATGACTATGAAAACATGGCATGCCAAAGCCAAGATAACATGAAAATGGAACTAATTAGTATTAAATCAAGTAAAGGAGACATTTGAAAACGTGAAATCGATACTCGCAAAAGTTAAGGTGCGTAAAAGAAAAAAATTGAAAAACTCACTGAAACCAAAGTACAATCACAACCAAAAGTGAGAGACTGCCCATGGAAGCGTGCACTGACACTCGACATGGGTTGATCATTACACATAAATTTTTTTGATGGAATGTGATGCATGTACAAGTTTGCGTAAAAGAATGTGCCCATGAAATTTTTGCATATTTATCACGTGCAATTAGGTGAGTTCAACACTTATAATCTAAGAGGGGGCTCAAGGAATTAGCTGACCAATAAGTGACTATGTAAAAATTGATCGCACTATCCTTAGTAGGATCCAAAATTCAAGTGCAGAAAATTTTTTGAAGGTTTTTTGTCGCAACAAAAACACTTTACAATATAGATTTTATTTTCCAAACATCATAAAGTAATTCATCATGTCGTGATTCTTCATTTTGAACTTCAGAGGTAAACTCCCTCTTACTTTTATCATGAGAGGCTCATTACCTATCAAGAATAGACCATCAACATATAAAAGAAAAATCAAAGTCATACTTTGGACTACTTTTGAATTAGAGGTTTTGACTGTCACGTCTTCCTAACTTCACCAAGTAACTATCAATGCAGACATACCAGGCTTAGGGAGCTTTATTTATACAATTATTTCTACAAACATAGCACTCACAACATTGGGCAATCCAATCAACTAAGTCAACTTATCAAGCATTAGATTCTAAATCAAAAGAAATATTAAAGCCATAATTTTTTTTGTCAATATACATGTTACAAAATCTTTGGGCGAGGTTTTAGGTACAACTGACATTAAAATACCAAGTTATGAATTCATCTATTGTCATGTCAACGAATTTTTATTAAGAAATTTCAAAATCCATTAGGTCATCTATATAATCATAATATGAATTATTTTTATAATTATACACCAAGGATAAGTCATATAAGTTTCATGCATTGATGGTGAGATTATTGCATACTGAATCATAACTATTTATACTTCAACCATTGTGCCAAAGCCTATGATACCAATAAAAAACCAATATTGAATACCAATTATTCACTAAAAGTTACTATTCCCACAAAGAACTTTCATCAAGGAAAATAATCAATTATCAAATAAAAACTTTAATTTGTATCAATAAATTCAATCAATCCACAATTCAAAACATATCTATGAACTGTCAAGCATCACATCAAAATTCCAATAAAACTCATCTATATTAAACCGATAGGTCAAATATTTTCAAACCCTTGTAACTGTTATCGAATATTGACATATAATAAATTCAATGATCAAATCAAAATAACATATGGATATACATATTCGGTCCACTGCAAACACAAGTTTAATCAACACATTCACATTCTCTATAGTAAGTCAAAAATTCAAACTTCTCTTCTTGTAGGAATTTTTATTGTATGATCCATATCTATAGGACTCTCATACTTCAAGTGTGCTCCTAGTTTTATGCATAGGGATTTAGCTTTTCTATCCTACAGGCACAACGACACCCATATGCCTTCTTCCATGTGGTTGGGAGGTCTGTAACCACAATCTTAAGCCTTCCTCTATGCGATTGGGTCTTAGAGTGGGAGAAATTTTCTTTTCTTAGACTATAATTTGTTGCATACCAACAACATCATATATTTTTCTATTTAGTTCCAAAAATATTACTTCAACAATTAATAATCTTCTATACATTTAATGCAAATGATAATAGGTGTAGAGATCTTATGGAGAGTTTCTGCCTATAAATAGGAAGTCACTTTAGTCAATATTAATAAAGACATCAACATGTCTATCATAATACTTTCATGCATCAACAAAACTATTAGTTCATGAAATCAAACTATATGAGGTTCTAAAAAATATATTCATCATGCTAATAGCATGTTAGCATCAACTACTTCATCATCCCACATTAGCATGACACCAAAATTTCATGAGGGGTTAGAGTCATATGATTAGGGAAATTCACAACTGTATTATAATACTTCAAATATTATAATCACTACATCACATATTTATCATATTACTCAACCATTAATTCAGGGAATTGAAATTTATTACATTGTCCAATTTACTAAGCTTATCAAAACCTAAAAATTGTCAACAATAATATCATGAATATGAATCTTATTATTACACTTTTATAATCATGGTTATCATGCTCGTCACAAGCATTAACAATAGTATCAAGTCACCATATATCAAAAAACCAATTTATCTAGCCGACTTTATAAAATCAAGAAATCCATTATGTCTAAAATGTAATATACTTTCAAAATATCAAGTGCACCAATATATCATATGTAACATAAATCAAACTTACTTTCATATGCTTGTAGAAGCAATTTGTGAAGGTGATTTTCTGATCATATGCAAGTGCTACCTTTCCATCTATATTGAACCTGAAAAAATATACTATACATACATTATAAAATTCAGATACCTTTTCACTTTCTTATTTGACATTTGTAGTTGGAGTACTTTGTTAAAATTTCATCACATGCTTCATTCCTTTTCGAGTACTAGCTCTTCTCTTCCTATGCTAGCCATATTTTACTGCACCTCAGATGATCCTAATGGATCTACTTATCACATCCCATCAAGAGGTTAGAAGTATCCAAATACTCTAATATATATGTAGGAAGTATAATCAATGATCTAATCAATAAATATAAAAACAAATTAAAGACATGAAAGACATGAAGAAGTAACATAAATTGAAAAAGTACTTATATTCAATGAGATGTTATCATCTCCCTCTTGAGCAAGCCTTCAAGAGTCATTATTTTGCATTGTCCATATAACATTTTCACCTTTATTATATTTCAACCAACTTCATTAGAAATCAGGCCTAAATAACACTATCACATCCATGGTTATATCGATCTTGTCTCAATTGTTAGAACATATTAACTTTGATCATGCTAGGGTTTCTAGATTTCATATCTCAAACTTTTTTCATAATAAAGGGTTTCTTCCGAACCCTAACCTCATAATATCCATCAAACCCTAATAGTCAAATTACCTAGGGTTTCCTTCAAACCCTAGCATTTTTTTAGGTCTCCACCATCTTCTTTTGCTTCTAATAAAGGTGTCTTCATATTCAATGACTTTTATTTAACCAAAATCTCACCCCATGTCAAATTTTATTAGGGCTATATTGTTATTTGCTTTAGATAACTGTATTTATTCATTTTCATATTAAATACACCCCACAACATCATATCATTATTTACTCATACAAAATTATTTTCAATATATGAAATTGCATAAAAAGAACAACATCATCATTAATGTAGAGAAACATCAAGGAACAATAGAAGAAAAGCATTCACACAAAGAGACACGAGGATTGGTCAAGGACAAGGGAAAAATTCATTACAAGGAAAGCCCTTTCAAATTTTTTTTCTTATTAGATTATCATTGAATGCTTTAGTAAAATATATTACGATGATCCATATCTTCAACCATAATTATATCCAATAAAATAAATTAAACAAAATCAATGAGATGAACACAACAATCCTAATAATCAAAACCATACTTTAGAACCCGGTGATCAACTACATCTGTTTGTGGTCAACTTCTGACCTTTGTGATCAAATGATAAAATATATTGTAAACTGTAAAAATCAAACCCTAGCACCCAACCACATGTAGAGAACAATGTGTGTGCGACTTAAACCCTCCAAAAGCACGCAAGAGACTATGTACTTGTAGTTGTGATCAGAATTTTCCTAAAGCATGTCTACAACTGGAAACCAAAACCATAAACACACATGCATTAAGCTTCAGACGCTCGAATATCGTACCTATGCAAGAAAAAAATTTCAAACCATTTCAGACCTCTCTGAGCCAAACCAAATAAAGAAGAATTATCATGACAATTATTTCCAAATGAGGTTAACTTGACTTGTATTTATAGCCATCCATGGGCATCCAATTTCTCTTTTGGGCTGACCTATCCTTTTGAGTACATGTAGGCTTTAATTCACAAATACACTTCCCTTTTCATAGTTGAGTGCTTCAATAGTCAACATTGGTCCTCTTTAAAGGAGGAATCTAGTCCCATGAGTGGAATTATTACTTCGCTGTCAAATTAACACAATATATATCTACAGAGTCCTGAACCAGTGGAATTGAACCAAAAAGAACGACCACCACTTCAAATATCATGCCTCATGTGGAATTGCGCAAAAAAAGTACAAATAAAATTGACTATAATAAATGGCACCCTAGGATATACACACCATCCACAGCGTAATGAATCCCATTTATAAATATTCCCTTGCACCCCTAACTAGGAGCAATGTGTCGCGATGCCCCTCCATAAGAAATACACCATCACCACAAATTTCAAAATTCCTAACCTGAATTGCTCGGACTGAAAACCACCAATGCTAATGAGGAAATAGTTAAAAATGTATCCCTCCATTGTGAACCAATGTAAGGATGGCCAAACACAAATTTGCGGTACTAGAAGGATAAGTCTGTGGAGGGAGGTGAATGTCTCACCCTCGCTGCTCTGCAAAACAATACTCCATGATTAGAAAAATTTTGAGGTCTAAAATGAGCTAACAATGGAAATAATAAAATAATATTAGATTACATCGATAAATTTTAGAAGGAAAAAAGTAAAAACTATTTTTTCAAATCATCTCCCTTAGTTTTACTCAAATTTTGAGTGGGAGCACTCGTTAGATGCATAATTTAATTCCTCATCGAAGGAGTAACCACGTTGCATACTTTTGATAGACCCTACAGTTGGAAATGTTGTCATTGATGGCAAAGGAGATGACAAAGGAGGAGCACCTGAAACATCATTCAAGGAGAAGAGGAAGCAAAAAGAGAGGTAGCAGAGACAACAAAAAGAGAAGTAAGGAGCAGCATCAGTCAAGGATCATAGGATAGCAAAGAAGTAGAGAGCTATTCAAGGGGCAGAGTAGTGAGGACACAAGGAGGGCCATTGGATTTTGAAAAAGGGGCAGAATTAAGAGAATAAGAAGTTCTGCCAAGACAAGAAGAAGTGTTTGCAGGTGGATTCATTTGTACCTATGGGAGGAATTGTTCAGCATTGCAGGGGTATGATGAGACTTTGTAATTGGGAGTATAAATGGATCCTATGTGAAATTATGTTTAACTCTGTACATGGATTTAGTGTGGAGTATAGTGTGTGAGGTTATATATATATACTAAGGAAATTACAGTCATAATACAGTGAACCCGCAAAGTAAATTGTGAAATCAGGTGATGGCACATGAATAACTGTATGGGCAATTCTCCGAATAAATATTTGTGTAGAGGTTTTGTATATGATAAGATTGAACCTCATTCAGGCTCGACTATAGGTTTGAACCACCTAACTTGCATATAAAACTGGAAGCATGCGTTAACCGTGAATTCGAAGGTTTAAATATCTCATTTTTATGGTTCAATCATACAATGGTCAAGCCAATGAACATCGTGGTCGATACTAGTGAAGTCACACCACGAGGTTAACATAGAGGAAGAAATTTATTTAAAAGGGCGGAACCAGAAATCAGAAGAAAAGTGATAAAGCCACAATATTAACAAAAGTTGAATGTGAACTCAAAGGTGGAGATAGAGTTAAGAAATGAATGAAGAGATCGGAACCACGAGTTAATGGAACCTTGGATGAATAGTAAAATCGGAGCTCCAATACCAGCAGTTTCGCGTGGCCCCAAACCTGGTAAGTAGATTTTATTTTTGGAACGTGATCTAAGTCTTTGTGTGATGCGTGGCCTCAGGTGGTTTGGTAAAACCATTTTTATCACGCGATTTGGGCGCGTTAAATATCGGGAGGAAAAATAATGCGATAACATCCTGGGCCGTTCGATAGCTAGTGTTTGGAATCAACAGCCATCGCGATTGCGCGATGTATGAAACTTAATATAAGGTACATTTCTGTGGGGCCCAATAGACTTATCGTTATTCTATGTTGACATTGGGTGCTTTGTCATAAATAGCAGGGGTTCTATTAAAAGGCCGAAGCATATATTAATGAAATATTAAATGATAGGACCGAGGACCTTATTGTATGGTCTAAACCATAGACTTTGAGTAAATACTACTTGCGCTTGAACATAGTTGTTGCACCTTTATGGAGTTTCGTTTTATATAAAGACAAAAAGAGTGCTTTCGCATAAGGGTGAATGATGGGTCTTATAACCCTTAGGCAAAAGAATTAATCAATTCTCTGAATCGAGATACTAAGCTCCAAGATATATATATGTGACAAGTTGAACCTTCCAGGAATTAAAATAAGTATGGGGTGCACATTAAAATACCTAGGTCCTCGAATATCAAAATCAAGGTTTATGAAGCGTGAATTGGTGTTGGTTTTAAACCATTGGAAAACGCATATAATTTAACAAATCAAATGGACAAAAGAGTTTTATTAACCTTTTGGGACCCTCACTAATCACATCGGAGAGACTTATGGCATCGGAACTTGTTAACAAATGTTCCGATTGCGATTGAGTTTCAGACCCGATGTGTTTATGAATGGTGACTCATATGTTTTTGAAGTCCAGCTTAAAAGGCATGCCTTCACATCGGAAAAATGGCGGAACATCGGAACATCGCATAGAAGGATGCGATTGTGATTAATCGCATCAGGACAATTACAAAGGATCCAATCACAATTGGAAGAATTCAGTTGTGATTAACCACATCGGCAAATAGAAAAAGGGTTTATGAAGCTGTGGGGCCCAAACCTTTCAAAGGTTAGCGTTGGGGTTAATAAAAGGGTATATGATATGAAATGAGGGGTTTATAACCTTTCAGTAAATAGTGAGATATTGAAGCTCCACACTCACTTAAATTGCCAGCTCAGACAATAACATGGAGGTGTACTGTCGTAGGAATTGAGATAGGTATATATATACTATTGGAATTAAAATATGGGGATGCATTCTTCTATACATCGAATTGAAATAGCAGATAGGGAACTGTGGGTTTACTGGCCATCATATAGTTTTATAAAGGAAACGCCGCTTATGAAGACTGAAAAGTTAAAAGTTTTGCAATGGTCCAATTGTAATAGTCAAATCATAATTCGATATATTATATGAAGTTGCGGGTTGAGCTTTAATACCAGGAAAAAATATTTATCAATATGCCGAAGACCATTGAGTAGTGGAGAATGTCAATGGCCTTATAATCATGGTCTAATTCGTCGCACAGATAGATACAAAGAGCGCAAAATTGTGGGTCCCGACATATATGATTTCATAATCAAAATATAAAAGGTAGAGAATGTTGGAGGCGCATATAGATTTTACAGGAAGGTATAATACCATTAAGACAAAGAACAAGGTTCCCGCATATATAATTTGTTAGACATGGTTCACAACCGTAAGATAACCTTGGAAGAAAAAGGTCTCCAGATATGTTTATTTAAATTGTAAGATCAACAGTCGTATATATATTGTAACGCAGATATATATATACAGCAGACACACAATCACAATGAACAGGAATATGCACAGGAATGAATTTGATAGGTGTACAAGCACATAAAACTGGAGAATATGTAGAAGACAGTGAATAGAGTATGCAGAACAGGTATACGATAGTTGCAGATACACAATTGTAGTGAATAGCAGAGGAAGGCAGAATAGTTACCTGACAACAGCAGAATAGACAAATGCAGCAAAGCCAAAGGCCAGAAAATGGGCTAAGTGAAATTATCTTTATGTAACTGAAAATGTGACTGTAAATGTTGTAATTGATTTTATATTGTTTGTGATGCATTGGCAAGTCTCCAGAGGAAAACAAAACTCCCACTGTAATATTGAAATTAATGCATATTGTTATATTTTTTTGAATGAGCGGGTAAAAGAAATGAGAAGGCAGAAGGCAAAGAGGCATGGCTGTCCATTTCAAATTCCCTGAGGAATGCTAACAATCACAAGGGGATTTATATAAATAATATCACCTTGATATGTGCAAGGTGGTTAGAGAGTGTGGTTAGAGAATGCAGAATTGAGACAGAGAGGATATGAAGAAAGAGGAGCTAATAGAGAATCTAAGAAGATGCAGAGATGATACAGAATAGATATGAAGACTGGAGGATGGCAGTAAGAAGGTACATAATAGAGCTGATATCCATGGTAAATCAGCAATTTGTTTTTTAAAGAGTGAGGAAGTTGGAGCTTTCCTATCAAGTTGTAGCTTGATAGATGTCAGTTGTAGCTAAATGAGGTTGTAGCCTCTTGTAGGTTGGTGCTTACAAAAAATTGATGGGAGTTGGAGCTTCCTTGAAAGTTGGAGCTTGCAGAATTGAGGTACGAACCTCCTGTAGGTTGGTGCCTGCAAAAAATCAGTGGTGAGAGGGAGATGGAGCTTGCCTTTACATCACAACAATAATAAGATGTTATGGGTTTCCACTTATATCTGGTGTTTGTGTGCATGATGTTTATGTGTTGATATGGTTTATCTAATCTGCCTAATACTTGCTGCTCTCATATTAATTCTGGTGTTACATTATCTTAATACTTGTTGCTCACATTCTAAGATTACTCACATATTAAGTTGAACATGAAATGAAGATGTAAATAAGTTTTAATGAAAAGTTTTAAAAGTCCATGTATGGGTTAAACTAATTCACCCCCCCCCTCTCAGTTTAACTAAGGGTTCAACAATTGGTATCAGAGTCAGGTTCCTTTCGTGCAAGCCTAATAGCTTGAAGGAGATCTGGTTAAGTCATGGACTATCAAAATTTACCTGTGTTAAATACAAGAAACTTTCCTGAATGGAGAGATAATGTTAAAACAGGATTATTGGCTTATGAACTTGAGGTATGGAAACTTGTATGTGATGGTTATTGCACAGAGTCTTCCACGGTGAAAGAACAACAGAGGAATGCTAAGGCAAAATCTGTGATATACAACTATCTTCATAACAAGGATCTTGAGGTAATAATGGATTTAACCTCTGTAAAATAAATCTAGGACAAATTGCATTTCATGCATGGAGTAGACACTGAGGATTGCATTGTTAAGAAGGAGAAGAGAATTAATAAGAAGAAAACTTCATGTCAAAAGGAAAATGTTCAATCAAGTGATGCACCTGCTAGTGTGAATGGTAGTAAAAACCATGAAGAAATTGCAGCTGAGGAAAAATCCAACCTTGACACAACCTTGACTGAAATAGAAAGATTGAAGAATGAAAATAAAGACCTGAAGACATTGGTGCAAATATGTGATGAGAAATAATATGAAGACAAGAAAGAAATTATTGGCCTGAAGACACAGCTTGAAGAAGCAAAGAAAGTAGAAGACACTCTGCTGCAAAAAATGAGAGAGAAAATTCTGGAATGTGAAAGATTGGAAGAAGAAGTAGTGAGCTTGAGAAAGAAATTAGAAAAGGCCCAAAGAGAACTATTAATGAATACACCTCTAATGAAAAGCTCTGGACAGTTGGACCAATTTCTCAATTCTCAAAGATCTCCTCTCATAAAGGTTGGGATAGGATATGAAGGAGAAACCAGTAAGCCCAATGTAGAATATAACAAGAAAATCATCTTTGTAAAAGATATAAAGGAAAATGAAGCAACTCAGAAGATTCCCACAGAAGAAGAAGCTAGTAAGAACAAGATCTGTAAAGAAATAAATAGAATCAAGCAACAACATGAAAGAATAGAGAATGAGAGGATGAAACAATCGACTGCAAAAGGCTCATATGCTCCTAAGGATGAATTGAAAAAATTTGGAAGATGTCAAAGGAGGTGCTTCCCTCCTATGAAAAATAGCACATGTTTCTCTTGTCATAAACTAGGACATAATGTAGCACAATGTAAGACAAGGCCTATCAACTTCAACCAACAAATGATGTAACAAATGAGAAGACTACCTCAAGCATGCAAATGGAAAAGACAATCTTTCACCGGGTACACAAATCATTTCCATGGCTATTGTTATGCATGCAATAATTTTGGAAAAAAACTTGTTAATTATAAATTATGTTCAAAGAGGGGAACAAAATATTATACTCCAGTTCAAATGTACTTTGATAAAATAAAATGTTATGTATGCCTCAAATTTGGTCACGAAGCAGAGGACTATAAACTGCCATATATATTAAAGAACTCTAGGCAGATGATGAAATCTAATCCAATCAAACAAAACTATGAATAAAAAAGGAGTACAGACATTTTGATGAACCCCAATAGAGTATGGAAGGAAAAGAGAAAAGGGGAGCCTATCATCTCAATAACATAATGAATCTAGCATAGTCTCAGGGGGAGCTGCTCTAGAAAACAAAACAAATATCCAAATAGTTACACATATGAAGCAACATCCCAAGGGGAGAGCAGTTCATAAATAGACCCCATGAAAGCAGTCTGAGAAGAGCTCCATGTAATAAGAATAGCTATGAGATCAGGAAGGAAAAGGAAAATTTCTCTAACAAAGAATTATTGAGGAAGAGGATCACCTGAAGCACACAATAGCCAGCAGGCTGATGGAAGGAGAGAAAGCAACAAATAACCATAATGATAGAAGAAGACTTCAGCACATTAAAGTGATGATCACACTGTACCTCATACTGCTAGAATTAACAATGAATCACATTAAGAAGGATTAGCAAGAGAAGTGCCTATCATCATTATGTCATGTCGTCATTCATCTATGAAAAGTCCTCTTGGATGAATACAGTTAAGTGAGTGATAATTCTCTAAGTGATCTGCCCATGAAGAGTCCAAGCAAAGAAATTGAAGATGTCTTCTTGAAGATCATCATGTCAGAATAGCTGAATTGGTATATAAAGCAATATAAAGCAGCAATGATTCTGGAACTGTCATAGAAAAGAAAATGCAGTGACATTCTTTTTCAGAATGACAGACTAAGAAAAAGGTTAAATAATGACAAGATAAGATTGAGGATATTGATGACTGTTAATGTGAACAGTGGAAAACTCAATAGAATAATTTATGAAGAATGTCTTAAATTATGGGTAAATGTGCAGGCTAAAGTGAAATCTCTGCATATTTTATCAAGGTAATATCATTTGGTACTTGGAGCAGGCAGCATGTCTATCAACAGAATATCAAGAGTTATCATGGAGCGGCAATGTGGTATAGGTCCTTAGGATCAAAGGATTAAGGAAAAATAATATCAAGGATTATGCATAAACTGTGTGAAGTCTGTTGGATGAGATATCAATCAAACAACTTGAAGATGCCTTTGTTGGAAACTACCATGACAGAAGAGTTAAAGTATTGGAAGTATGAAAGACAAGCTGTGTTAACCAAACAATTGAAGCTCAAAAGTCTGTTATTGATTCATCACAAGCTTACTTCAGCAGAAAGGAACTGCTGGTATTTCACCACTTAAAGAGAGAGTGATCATTGACATACATACTGCTTATGACATAAATGAATTTCATGGTTGATAAGTGAGATTGACCAATACATTGAATGCATCCTACCTCAAGGTTTTGTTTTGAAAGTACATTATGCAAGCAGTAAAGGCATTTGATCTCTTAGATCAAATTCTGGTTAATTCATTGATCACATTTGTAACAAGAACCTTCAACTATTAAGGATAATATCAACATCCTAACTGATATCATCAGCAACAGGTAGGAAAGGTGTACCGCAGTAATAAAGGATGTATTGGCTTCATCACAATTGAACAAATGCTGTACTACAGATGATTATTGCAGAAGAAGACATATTCCATCTACAATATTCCTCAATAGAAATGTATTGGCACACTACATCAGGCAGAGATTGAATGTTTATTCAAGTTCAATTATCCTCAAAAGTGTTCTCTCAACAACTCTCATACACCATTCTGGAGCAGCAGGGTACAATGTTAGAAGAAGAAGGTCTAAACACAAATCAGAGAGAGGAAATGCAAAGACAGAATCTACACTGAGAAATGTGCAACCCTTTCCCATTGATGTCAAAGGGGGAGGAAAAGCAGGTAATAGAAGAAAGGGTCTTCTAAAATAAGCAAGGCAGAGGAAGACTTGGAGGAAGCATTGGATTATCAGTGGATGTGTTGCCATCAATGCCAAAGTGGGAGACTGGTTGAAATGTTGTCATTGATGGAAAAGGAGATGACAAAGGAGGAGCACCTGAAACATTAGTCAAGGAGCAAAGGAAGAAAACAGAGAGGTAGCAGAGACAACACAAAGAGAAGTAAGGAGCAGCATCAGTCAAGGAGCAGAGGATAGAAAAGAAGCAGAGAGATATTCAAGGGGCAGAGTAGTAAGGACAGAAGGAGGGCCATTGGATTTTGAAAAAGGGGTAGAGTTAAGAGAAGAAGAAGTTTTGCCAAGACAAGAAGAAGTGTTTGCAGGTGGATTCATTTGTATCTATGGGAGGAATTGTTCAGCATTGCAAGGGTATGATGAGACTCTGTAATTGGGAGTATAAACGGCTCCTATGTGCAATTATGTTTAAATTTGTACATGGATTTAGTGTGGAGTATAGCGTGTGAGGTTATATATATACTAAGGAAATTACAGTAATAATATAGTGAAATCGCAAAGGAAATTGTGAAATCAGGTTATGGCACAGTAATAAATATATGGGCAATGCTTCGAATGAATCTTTGTGTAGAGGTTTTCTATATGATAAGGTTGAGCCTTATTCGGGCTCGCTATAGGTTTGAACCACCTAACTTGCATATAAAACTGGAAGCATGCATTAACCATGAATTTGAAGGTTTAACTATCTCATTTGTATGGTTGAATCATATGATGGTCAAGCCATTGAACGCTGTGGTCGATACTAGTGAAGTCACGCCACGAGGTTAACACAGAGGAAGACAGTTATTTAAAAGGGTGGAACCAGAAATCAGAACAAAAGTGATAAAGCCACAATATTAACAAAAGTTGAATGTGAACTCAAAGGTGGAGACAGAGTTAACAAACGAATGAAGAGATCAGAACCACGAGTTAATGGAACCTTGGATGAACAGTAAAATCGGAGCTCCAATACCAGCAGTATCGCGTGGCCCCAAACCTGGTAAGTGGATTTTAGTTTTGGAACGCGATCTAAGTCTTTGTGTGACACGTGTCCTTAGACGGTTTGGTAAAACCATTTTATCGTGTGATTTGGGTGCGTTAAAGATTGAGAGGAAAAATAACGCGATAATGTCCTGCGCCATCTGATAGCTAGTGTTTGGAATCAACGGCCATCACGATTGCGCGATGTATAAAACTTAATATAAGGTATGTTTCTGTGGGGTCCAATCGACTTATCGTTATTCGATATTGACATTGGGTGCTTTGTCATAAAGACCAGGGGTTCTATTAAAAGGCCAAAGCGTATATTAATGAAATATTAAATGATAGGACCGAGGACCTTATTGTATGGTCTAAACCATAGACATTGAGTAAATACTACTGGCGCTTGAACATAGTTGTTGCACCTTTATGGAGTTTGGTTTTATATAAAGACAAAAAGAGCGCTTTTGCATAAGGGTGAATGTTGGGTCTTATAACCCTTAGGGAAAAGAGTTAAATTAATCAATTCTCTGAATTGAGATACTAAGCTCCAAGATATATATATGTGACAAGTCGAACCTTGCAGGAATTAAAATAAGTATGGGGTGCACATTAAAATACCTAGGTCCTCGAATATCAAAATCAGGGTTTATGAAGCATGAATTGGTGTTGGTTTTAAACCATTGGAAAACACATATAATATAACAAATCGAATGGACATAAGATTTTTATTAACCTTGTGGAATCCTCACTAATCGCATCGGAGAGACTTATGGCATCAGAACTTGTTAGCAAAAGTTCCGATTGCGATTGAGTTCCGGACCCGATGTGTTTATGAACGGTGACTCATATGTGTTTGAAGTCCAGCTTAAAAGGCATGCCATCACATCAGAAAAAGGGAGGAACATTCGAACATCCCATAGAAGGATGCGATTGTGATCAATCGCATCGGGACAATTACAAAGGATCCAATCGCAATCGGAAGAATTCAGTTGCGGTTAATCACATCGGCAAATAGAAAAAGGGTTTATGAAGCTGTGGGGCCCGAACCTTTCAAATGTTAGTGTTGGGGTTGATAAAAGGGTATATTATATGAAATGAGAGGTTTATGACCTTTGAGGAAATAGTGAGATATTGAAGCTCCGCACTCACTTAAAATGGCACCTCAGACAATAAGATGGAGGTGCACTCTCGTATGAATTGAGAGAGGTATATATATACTATTGGAGTTAAAATATGGGGATGCATTCTTGTATACATCGAATTGAAACAGAAGATAGGGGAATGTGGGTTTACCAGCCATCATATAGTTTTATAAAGGAAACGCTGCTTATGAAGATTGAAAAGTTAAAAGTTTTCCAATGGTCGAATTGTAATAGTCAAATCATAATTCAATATATTATATGAAGTTGCGGGTTGAGATTTAATGCCGGGAAGATATATTTATTAATATGTCAAAGACCATTGAGTAGTGGAGAATTTCAATGACCTTACAATCATGGTCTAATTCATCGCACAGATAGATAAAAAGAGCGCAAAATTGTGGGTCTCGACATATATGATTTAATAATCAAAATAGAAAAGGTAGAGAACGTTGGAGGCGCATATGGATTTTAGAGTAAGGTATAATACCATTAAGGAAAAGAAAAAAGTTCCTTCATATATAATTTGCTAGACATGGTTCACAACCATAAGATAACCTTGGAAGAAAAAGGTCTCCAGATATGTTTATTTAAATTGTCAGATCAGCGGTCATATATATTGTAACAAAGATATATATATATATATATATATATATATATATATATATATATATATATATATATATATATATATATATATACAAAGAAACACACAATCACAAGCAAGAATGAATATGCATTGTAAGAATGAATTCTCACGCGTGTGCTGCCACGTAAAACCGGATAATATGCAAGACAAAGGAATGTAGAAAGTATGAAAAACAAGTATACGACAGCTATAGATACATAATTGTAGTGAATAGCAGAGGAAGGCAGAACAGTTACCTGAAAACAGCAGAAAAGACAAATCCAGCAAAGCCAAAGGCCAGAAAATGGGCTGAGTGAAATTGTCTTTATGTAACTAAAAATGTGACTGTAAATGTTGTAATTGATTTTATATTTTTTGTGATGCATTGGCAAGTATCTGGAGGAAAACAAAACTCCCACTGTAATATTGAAATTAATGCATATTGTTTTATTCTTCTGAATGAGTGGGTAAAATAAATGACAAGGCAGAAGGCATAGAGGCATGGCTGTCCATTTCAAATTCCCTGAGGAATGCTAACAGTCATAAGAGAATTTATATAAATAATATCACCTTGATATGCGCAGGGTCGTTAGAGAGTGTGGTTAGAGAATGCAGAATTGAGACAGAGAGGATAAGAAGAAAGAGGAGCTAGTAGACAATCTAAGAAGATGCAGAGATGATACAAAACATATATGAAGACTTGAGGATAGCAGTAAGAAGGTACAGAACAGAGCTGATATGCAAGGTAAATGAGCAAATGTTTTCTTTTGAGAGAGTGAGGAAGTTGGAGCTTCCCTATCAAGTTGTAGCTTGATAGATGTCAATTGTAGCTGACTGAGGTTTGAGCCTCCTGTAGGTTGGTGCATGTAGAAAATTGATGGGAGTTGGAGCTTCCTTGCAAGTTGGAGCTTGCATAATTGAGGTAGGAGCCTCGTGTAGGTTGGTGCCTACAGAAAATCAGTGGTGAGAGGGAGTTGGAGCTTGCCTTTGCATCATAGCAATAATAAGATGTGGTTTTCTCCCTTTATGGGTTTCCATTTATATCTAGTGTCTTTGTGCATGATTTTTATGTGTTGATATGGTTTATCTAATCTGCTTAATACTTGCTTCTCTCATATAAAGTCTGTTGTTACATTATCTTAATACTTGCTGCTCATATTCTAAGATTACTCACATATTAAGTTGAACATGAAATGAAGGTCTAAATAAGTTTTAATGAAAATTTTTAAAAGTCCATGTATGGGTTAAACTGATTCACCCCCCCCCCCCCCCTCTCAGTTTAACTAAGGGTTCAACACCTACTACATGAAAAATGAAAAATACATGAAAATCGTGATTGCAATCATGTTTTTCATGTATTTCTTTTTTTTTTGTAGCATGGTCCATCAAAATTATGAAACATTGTTACTCCTTGGCTAAGGAATTAAATTTTGCATCCAACTAGTGCTCCAACTCGAAATTTGAATGAAACTATAGGGAAATAAGCTTAAAATGTAGTCTTTTATTTTTTTATATTTTTATATTTTTACTCTAAAAATGGTCAATCATCCCTGATGGTTGACACTATCATCTCGAATCCTATTAGTTCTTATAAAGTTTATTTTGGCTGTACATTTTTTTAGGTACATTTCAGACGTCAAAATTTCACTAATTCACCCCAACTCTAAGAGCATGTACATATTTAAGAGACCGAGAAATAAGTTGGCCAAGGCATACAAGCTGACCTCTGTGCACCACGACATGTCCTGTAATGAAAAAGTGGGTTTCGAAACTGTGTTCCTCAATTAATGGCCTTGAAGTCTACATCCCCATAAGGGAACACATGTAAAAAAAGATAAGTGAATTTTTATAAAATAAAAGTAATTTGTTATTTTTTTAAGTAATGAATATAAGTGGAAGAAAGGTATAATTTTCTCAGGAATTGTTCCCTCAAAAACATCTTTAATAAATATAATAGATAAATATGAAATACATTCTATTACAATAGATTACAGCTTATCACCATTAGAATCCATAATATATTTCACACAACTTATCCATTAATCTATTTGTGTTATAAAATTAATAAGAAGAAAAAAATATAAATCATTCCAAAAATACTACATACCAATTAATCTCATCACTAAATTGTTAAAATATTCAAAACATATATTTACAATATCACATCTACTATTCATCCAAAATTATTTAACACACTATCTAGGATAAGATATGGATAAACTACCTCCAATCCATTATGAATTCCCACCCACTTTATGTTATATACTCAAATAATTTTATTGCTTCCATATGTGAAGCTCTAGTATTATCACTATTTATGCTCTGAACATTCAAGTTAAGGTTACACCATATTTTTGCATTTTCTTTAACAAGATTAATAGCCATAACCAAAAGGAATAATAATCTTTGGTAAAGTCCCTTTGTGAAGTTCGAAGTTAATAGTGTTCACCAAAGTTCCAAATTAATAGTGTTCATCAGTCTAGGAAAATAACTTTTAATACATTCTATGAGATAAACGATTTTTTACTAAGAAAGAATTTATATTTTTAACCTATTTTTCTAACTCTAGAATTTAGATTTAGTAATTATATATGTCGTCACTATGCATCTATTTTTTACAAGTTTAATTGGCTTGTCTCTTTTCACGAGACATCTTAAGAAGGATGTATTATCATATAAATATATCATATTTTTAATATACTTATTTTCATCATTTTTTAGTTTCATTCAATTTTATTTTTTTAATCTCATTTTATCATATTGAAAAGTAAAATTAGAGTAATTTAATTAATTTTCTAATATTTATGATCATTTTTTCCTTTTCACAATTAGTTATTACACAAATTATATAATAACTTTCTATGTTTAACTTATATATTAATTATTTTTATAATTAATAATAATAATAATAATCATTTAAATTAAAGTTATAATTTAGTTAGTTTTGTGTTTTTTTTTTTTTAAACTTCATATGTATCATGAAGTAAGTGCTTTAATGTTTATTATGGATTGGTGCCTATCAACATTCACTATGAATATCTTGACACATTCCATGGAGGTTAAATCTATATCGTCCACATGATAATTACAGATTATTCCATTAAAATTCTAGAAGGCCAACTTTGAAAGAGACACTCCTATTGAAGTAATTATTGTTCTCTTATAAAATTGGATTACTTTTGCATTGATTTTAATGATTTTTCAAGTTTGATTTTTAAATTTTGACCTTCCCATATTATACTTATTGTCAAATATAACGTACAAACAATCACGAGTCATATAGCACCACTTTTCATCCACTAGTTGGTCCGAAGAAAAGGAATATTCTTTAGAATATTCCTTTTTGTTGACTCTGCATTCTCCATGCTGACTAGGCATCCCAGTCAACTCTGTTGCAAAATTTAGCTGTTTGGGAAATCAATCAGAATGTGATATCTCCCTTATACGACATCGGTTTTTTGAACCGTTCACAATGCCGGAATCAGGAAGACAAGATCTATGTAACCATCTTGGTTTCAACCCAATCCTGTAACTTTCAATTTTGAGCAAAATTTATGAACTCTTGATCACTCACAATATATTTCAGTCCATATTTGAACAAGTGGCACCTTTTATCATGACGATAAAAGACTACTTTCCTGTCATAGAGATAGGGACTACCCAAAACAATTCCTGATACGTTAAGCGGTACAACATCTAGCTCAACTTCATCAATTGAAGTTTGCGGTAATTGCAAACTAGAAAATGCATTTCCTTGTAACCTGTAAATTTTTTTCCTTGGTTATCCAACCCAAAGGGTATGGCTTGTGATGAGGTAAGGTTTCAATACTAAGCTTCTTTAATAAGACTTCAGATATTAAATTCATTTGAGACCCATTATCAAATAGCCTGCCAATTTTTGTATGTTTTGAGATCACTCTTATATGAAACAACTATTATTATTTCTTCACGTAGAGTGTTACTATGACAATTTAATGAACTACTTCTTGCTATGGCCTCCTTTCCTTTTGTGACCATGGCTGCAATTTTAGCCTTATCTCCTCAGTCGGATCCAATATCATGTTGTGTGGTAGCGGTTGTATTTTGTTTCTCCTTGTTGTTGAATTTCTTAGGCCTCAGTTATGGATGAAGCTTCCAATGGTGGGTTTCATCATGACCCTGTTTGGAACAATGCTTACATGTGGTTTTCTCCCCTTCTTTTTTAATTGATGCATTTTTATTTTGTTTTCCCTTGAAACCCTTTCCTTTTTCACCACCCTTAAATGATTTCTTTTTACCCTCTTCTTGTACATTTCTAGCCCTTGCCTCAAGGTGTGTCGCTTGCACACAGACCTTGGGATTAAACATGAGGATGGGATTTCTCAGGTAACTATGAAAGACCCCTATGTACTTCAAAAAGGTTTCTTGAGAATTTAAATCAACAGCTAACATAAGAGCTCTTCTCCTACATTCATGAGTGTAATCTTGCACACTTTGACCTTTCAAATGTCTAAGGTTTTGCCACCTCATAATGGATTTTTGCATGTAAGATAGAGGGTATAATTTCCTTTTAATGGTAGCAAGAAAATTATACCAAGAGATTGAGATCTTACCGTGTTTTCTAATCTCATCTTGTGTCTTTTCTTCCCACCATTCAAGTGTTGCACCCTCCATTCTCAAGGAAGACAATTGAATCGTTATGTAATTCTCTTGAAGGTTCTGAATTCTGCAAGAAACCTCCAAATGTTGAATCCAATTATCCAAATTCTTTGCATTCAATTCACCATTATACATAGGAAGCTCGAATTTAACATCAAGTTTAATTAAGGGTTATTTTCCAGCTTTTTTTGAAGTATACGTATGAACAAATAGAATGGTTTTGGTAGTGGAAGATGATGAAGAGGAATGTGAAGATGGTGGTGAGTATGGTGGTGGAGTGTATGGTATTTTATTACCATCTCCATTGCCTCCTCCTCGTGAAGAACCCTCTCCTCTTGGAGGCCTAAACCTTTCTCCTTGCATCCTCAAATTCCTCTCATCATAAAGGACATTTACCCTCTCATTCATATCAAAAAATTCCTTTCTGAAAGCTCTCTCGTCTTCTAGCATGGTATGTTCTCCTTCATGAGACATGCTCACTCAATACTCAACTTCAACTTGAGGATGTGCTAGTGTTGAAGACTCTAGAAACCTTTCCCTTCTTCCTTTTGACCAAACTGTAGGGCTTTCAACCAGCTTCCCTTCTCCTCTTTTGATTTTTAACCTTATAAGCATGACACAAACTTGCAAACAGTTAGATCCTTTCTTGCACAACAAACATAAATCTCTAATACCAAAAAATATATCATTCAAGTATGTTAGTATTACTGTGCTAATTCCTCTTTCATATTTCAAAACAGTTTTTTACATGTGCTTAAGGGTTCAAGTTCTCTTGCAAGTTATTGAGTCTCACGAGTGTTTTTCATGTTAATTTTATGAACAATTTAATCATAAATGAAAGACTAAACAACAACAAATAAAAGTACATTACATAATCATACAACACATCAACAAAGGGATTTGATAAAGGAGTTCACCCCTCCTGGGCTACATTTCCTTGGTCTAGCTTCCATGGCTTGGGCCTCTATATTATGCTAAAATCTGCAAAGTGATGTATTTACAATGCTTTTCTGCTCCTAAAAAATATCACCAATGAGTTCAAAATGCCAAAAAATGGTGCATTACGCTCTTTCTTCCCCTCATTTGGTCAAAAACAGAGTCAGTTATGACCATTTTAGTTTTTTCTACAATTTCCTCCCTAATTTAGCTAACTGCCACTAATTCGGGCAAGTTGGCGCCAAAATAGAGATTTGAGCAAGATTATCAGACTGCCAAGTTAATCTGGATTAACTAAATTATTCTGCATCAGTGCTAATTAAGATGGATTAACGCCTGAACCCGCACTTTGTGGTAATCTGGATTAGTGCTTCGTTAATGGTGTTCAGGGGTTAATATTGGTGGGTTAATGTTCAAACCTCCACGCTTAGGGCAAGCCCCTCCGCTCTTCTGCTATGGTCTCTAGGACTTGCTCACGTGTATTGGGGGCTGGCCCCCTCTCCCCCCGTCAGAATTTCCGCTAAAATTTAAATATGTATGAAAAACATAAAGGTTAAGAAGCATGCGGCAGAGGACATGGTAACGTTGTGCGCTAGTTTGGTGGAGGTCTTAGGTTCAACCCCCGCTCTGTCCTTCTAGTCAATAAAAAAATTTCATGCACTGTGAGGAGGACGCATGCTAGCCCCAGGTTGAGCTATGTGTCCCTTACTCATTGACCCATCAAAACCAATAATAAAATGCCAAGACTATAAATGTGAACCAATTAACAACTGCCACTTGACAGTCTCCCATTCGATGAAGGAGGAGTTTGACCAAACTTTGACCTTCTGAGTCAACATCCCACATTAGTAGTACGGACTGTGTCTACATTTTTTAAAAAATTTTGCTTTTTTAGTAAAAAGAACAAAACTTATTTTTCAAGCCATAGAGAGTCCATTTCGTGAGAAATGAGTTCGATCAGGTTCAGAATGACAACCACTTTCGAGTCATTCTAAGAATTTTGATTTTTGAGTATAATTCTGAGCACCTGATCATATCTTCAACCACCCAATCTAACACACAACCTAGTAGCATGAGAGCATTCGTACATTAGAATTTAATCTTTATTTGTCCCATGATATGTCCTTGTCTATCTGTTCATGTAATTGTATCCATGTAATACTCTCTATCCGTTTATGGTTCATGCTTTCAAATCAACCTATTACTAATAGTAAGGGAAACTTAAAAATTTTAAGTTTATGCTACTTATCTAGTTTTTGAATGACATACTATTAGAGACTATCTATGATGTAAGTTTGTGTATTGTGAAAAAAATGTCTGACCTTATAAAAAAAACATGTAATTTTGTATATTGTGAAAAATAATTTCTGACCTTACCAAAAAATATCTCTCCCATACTAAATAGAAGTTATATAGCATGTATGGAAAAAATAATAAAATGACATTACTCAATGATAAAAAAAAAATCTCACACATTTATGTTAAAAGTGTAATGTATTATGCTGTGTTACCTTTGATTTCTATAAACATATAGTTCTATGAACTCTTTTAATTGAAGAGTAAAACTAATAAAAGAGTAAAATTAATTTTATAGAAAACGCACTTAAATTGAAATTAAGTCAACACAATTAATTTAACTGCTATTTTATTAACATATTTCATTTTGCATTGCTCTTTTTGATACACAGATCACATTCAATTTAAAAAATGTACTTCCAAGCAGAGTTACCCAAGTGTGTTTCGGTGTCATACGTGAACTTCTATCGTGGTTCACTAAATTTCTCTTTAACACTGGCTGCTCTTCTTTACTGTGATGACTTTCAAGTAGAAGGGGCTACAAATGCGTTTGATGTTTTGGGAGGGAGGTCAGATTGTTCACTAGTCTGCTTGAAGTATCGATTCTGCTGTGGGAGAAATGATGATTATTTTAAATTGCAAATCTGTGCATGTGTTTTCAATATCAGCTCTTTGATTCGAGTCTATAAGTTATGATCATTCTAAAGTAGAATCCGGTGATTCTCCACTAGGTAAAGTAGAAATCCATTATGATTTCCCACTATTTAAAGCAGAATTCTACTATCATTTTCCACTATGTAAATATCGTGTGCTTTGCCTATGAATTCCATGTTGTTGTTATTAAGTATAAAAGATAGCAATCAGTTATAATTTCTTATATTATTTTTATGTTAACAATTACATTATATATTCAATCTTCACTGGTTAAAAAGATTTAACACCATTCATAAATTTTTATAACATTATCAGATTCGAGTACAGAAAATGAGATTCGGTCCATTCATTTTTTTCTAAGAAAGTAATAGGCCTTCTAAATAGATACCAGCCTCCCTTTCTAGTCTACCTACGCAAGTATGCGAAGATTTAATCAAAAGAAAAAGGAGATATTATTATTCAAGTGATCTCCATATCATTTCCGATAAACTCATGACTTCTTTCCCCTCCTCTCTCTCGTTTTCCCCTTTGCTCCCATATTAGGCTGTGGGCAACCGGTGTTGGAGTCCAGGCCCCTCTTTACCACCGACCCTTACGAGTCCATAGCGGATTGAAATACAGCCGTGTCATTCTCTAAATGGAGTGGCGTTACCCACAACAACCGTTATCCAATGGACAGAACTATTGCCCTAAAACTCACAGCTATCGATCTGCACGATCCCATTTGATCTCCTCCTGCCAACACTTTGTCATTTCTCCTCTCACTTGATAGTTAAGGAAACAAATTCCTCTTCAGCTATAGACTACCTCTCCTCGGTCCCATATCAAGAAAAGCCAGAGAATCCGAAGCTGTAATCCCCACGGTCCTGCAAGTGGACAAGATCCACATCAACATCAATAAAAAAAACAGCAAACCCTAAAATCTCAAACCCTAAAAAAAAGAAAACCCTAAAAAAAATCCAACCCTAAAATCTCAAACCCTAGAATACATTTTTTTGTGAAGACCGCAAACCTCAGCCTGGGCGTGGTAGCCACCACCGAACACGTGAGAATCCTTGTGATATTTGGAAAAATCAGGCAAGTGGAGGAACGACAAATTGAGAAGAGGACGAGAAAGCGGGACCGTGAAGATCGATAGATGTGAGTTTGACGGCAACTAATCTCTCCCTTGCATAACCGCCGCTGTAGGTTACGCCACTCCAGTTGCACAATGACGCGGCGTGGCTCTAATCTGCATGGACTCTCAAGGATCACCGGTGATGAGGGAACCGGAATCCAGCGGTGGCCACTGAAGATATTGATATGGGTAAGCGAGGGAAGAAGAAGAGAGAAAAAAAAAGGGAAAGAAGAGAAACATTTACAGTGATTTACATGAAGTAATACAGATTTATATAAAGAGGACAGCCTGGGATTTAGAAAAATGGAGAACAGAAATGGATGATTGCACGTCGTGGGGTCAGTCCAGCTGAACGCGAAAAACATAAAAACATGGAAATGCTGCCAGCCGGAGATACGGATAAAAGCAAAAAACATGGAAATAGAAAAATAATAGAAAATGTATGTTTCCTTTTCGGGGGGTTACAGTAGCGGACATGCTCCAAGTGCATTCCCAGGTAGTCAAAACAGAGTAGAAGAACCGACTCTGAAGGTAGTGAAAACGGGAAGTAGGTATGGTAATTTGATGGGAGTGAATGAATAAAAAATGTTTGGCAAGTGGGAGGCGTTTAATATAATGGCATTGAATCACCAAACAATGTTTGGCAAGTGGAAAGCCTGAGCCATATACGACTGAAATCAAAGATTAGTGATAATTCGATGGGGGAGTTAATGAATAAACGATGTTTGGCAAGTGGGAAGTGTTTACTATGTTGTCCTTTAATCAATAAATAATGTTTGGCATGTCAAAAGTTGAGTGAATGAATAAATAATGTTTGGCCAGTGGGAGGCGTTTAATTCCTTGGCATGGCTGAAGGCATATCAAAACTTGATTTTATGCATTGCGTGTATGGCAAGTTATCTCTGTATCTACTGGTTGCGGCGTTTAATTCCATGGCATGGCGGAAGGCATATCAAAATTGTATGTTGCCACGGTGCATTGGGTCTATGACAAGTTATCTTTCTATCTACTCGTTAAATTTGATGAGTATTTAAGACGTTTTAAACTATCATTTAGTAGCATTTTAAGATCTACATGTTATTAATAATATTTAATTAATATTTTAAAACATTAGTTTGATGGGTTTATATACATAGATGAAATGATTTTTTTGAACATTAATTTTGTTCAAAATCATATACAAATTTCATGATTTTAAGTTGTTTTAATATGTAAAAATCTAATGCCTAATTTTCAAGGTAATGAATCCATTTATACATTCCACAATTTATTTTAAGCAACATGAAAAATATAGTCTAAAGTTATACAACAAGAACGCACAATAAACAATATAGTCCAATAAATCTTTAAGATAATAAAAAATTTTAAAATAAAAAGTAATTTTTTTCCATAATTAGCAAGTGATTCACATTGCGTACACATGTACAATTTTAGGAAAGTAACTAAATCCTTCTATTGTTGCCCCTAACCATATTACTAACTATTGAGAAATGCACTTGTTGCTTTACTATGAAAATTTCTCAAGAATCTTGAATCTGAAACCTAGCTAACCTATTTGTACCAATAATACTCATAAAGTTTGAGTCTTTTTGAGTTAAAACATATTGAGAAGAAAATTAATAAGTAGAGACCATCTGATAAATAAAAATGTATAAGTAAAGGCAATCAAGTAAGTAACTAGGTTGTTATGTATGTAACAATTTAAGAATTATATTTTCAATTTATGCATGAAAGAACATGCTATTACCTATAAGATGTCAAACATTTTACATGATTGTGATTATAATTAGAGAACATTTAAATCACAAAAAATAACTTTAAAATGTAAAGAATTTGGCAAATTTAATTAGTGTGTAATGTATGAATTATTTTTATAAAAATATTCAAAATTTTGATAAATTTACATAATTTAAATCTAGAGAAATTTAATTATAATATTAAAATTAAATTATTATTATTATTATTATAAAAATTCTTGAAAGAAAAAAATAAAATCATCTATAAAATATAATTTTTAATTTTAAAAATGAAAAGTTAAATCATTTATATAAACTTATAGATATATATGCAAATATTTATTTAAAAATAAAATTTAATCTATCCCACACATGTAGTTGAAAAACTATTTTTTATTTAAAAATGAAATATATTTAACACTCTTTGCATAATTGAAAATTGATTTTTCATTTAAAAAATAAGATTTATTTAGTACCCTTTACTTAAAAATAAATGTTCAAATTATGTGCTAAGTTCAAATAGAAGAAAATACAATGCACAACAAGGTGCATTACTACACCATTAACACAAAACCATGAGTTGACACTTTATTTATTTGAATAATTTTTCTACTAGTTTGAATATGATCTCGGCATGATCTCTAATTTTCGTATTATGTACAAGTGTGAAATTGTCTCCCTACTTGTAAAATAACAACATCAACGTTCCGTTGCTAAAAATCAGTCCCTTGCATTAGTCTCACATGTCTTTTGCACCCTCAAAATATACGAGGGTGTTGTTTGTGAGACTATAAACATGTTTGAGAGATTCTTCCTATCACAATTTGGGATGGTCCTTCCTATAATGCTATATGACAAAAGCGACCTCTCTCCACCCGCATTAATAATAGTTAGCAACAATTCAAGATAATTATAAGTAGATAAGGATATGGATTATATGTTGGAATATAAGAGATTGAGTACCCTCCCTCACAAGTTTTGATTTCCTTCACCAAACGTCTTGTCAAGCTCATTCTACATTAATAATTGTTAGCAAAGATTCAAGAAAATTAGAAGTATCTAAGGATATGGATTGTATGTTGAACTATAAGAGATTGAGAAACTCCATAAAGGTTTTGATTTCATTCACCAAAATTCTTGTCAATCTCATTCTATAGCCCATTTGATGGTCCGAAGCTCATAAAAAAATTAAATAATTGTATAAATAAAAAGTTAATGTCGTTCATAAAAAACCGAATATTCACATTCGCTAGATTTGTGTTCGTTGAGTTGCTGGGTTAGTTGGATTTTATTTAGGAACACTAAAAAGGAGGTATGGTAAATAAATAAAAATATAAAGAAAGCTGAGGTATGATAAATAAATAAAACCTACTTTTATACTTACTCTAGAGATATAGTAAATAAATAAAAATATAAATAAAGGAGAGGTATGGTAAATAAATAAAACCACCTTTTATACTTAATCCAAAGGTATGGTAAATAAATAAAAATATAAGTAGACTAGAGTTATGGTAAGTCCTCGTGGGAAGTCCTCGTTACCAGGGGCAAGCCCTGGAAGTGATGATTCAGGATATGTGATTCATTGAATAGTTTCAATCCCACTTCTTCACCCCTATGAACATCACCCGATGCAATGAGTGCTAAGTGAACTATTCAGAAATCATTAAAAATTATTCAGTTATGACTACCTCTCATGGAAATGGTCATAGATTAATGACTTAATTAACATAGTTGATCCAAAAAATGATATCTAATATAATTCACTATGGAAACCCCTCATACTTAAATCCAAAGAGTAAAGGGAGCTGTACTTGAATGGTTCATGAGGCACAATACTTGCTAAGGTTTTGCAAATGGGGTAGCAAGCTAAGTGGGCTTGATTGTGGGGAAAACTCCACAGTTAAGTGAGCTTGAGCTAGAGGTGTTATGGGATGGGTGACATCCCAGGAAGTCCTGGTTACCATGTGCAAGCCTTGTAAGTGATGATTGATGCTATGTGATTCATTTCACTAGTTTAAATCCCATGTCTTCACCCTTGTGAGCATCACCTGATGCAATGAGTGGTAAGTGAACTATTCGAAAAGCATGAAAAATTAGTCGACTATCTCTCATGGAAATGTTCATAGATGAATGACTTACTTATTCTAGTTGATCCCAAAAATGATATCTAATATAATCCACTGCAGAAACCCCTCATACTTAAATCTAAAGAGTAAATAGAAATCTACCTAAATGGTTCATGAGTGATCCGAATGGAAAATGACATCAACCCATGGTATTCATCTACCCATGTTATCCATCCACCCATGGAATTTACCCATGGTATTGTAAACAGCATCGACCCATGGTATTCATCCACCCACGATATTTACTCGCCCATGGTATTGTAAGTGACCCATGGTATGTATCCACCCATGGTATTCATCCACACATGGGATTTACCCATGGTATTGTAATTTGTATCTACCCATGGTATTGGCCCATGGTATCCACCTATGGTATTCTATCTCAAAAAAAAGGCTATAAATAACAAGCCTCACTTTGTAAAAGGACAGATTTTCCACCACAATGTATTTTCTACAGCTATTCTCTGTTTTAATAAAACAAGTTTCTTTGTGGTTTTATTTTCCTTCTCTTCTCTCTTTTTTCTAGCATTCTAATTTTGCAGATCTTGTCAGATCCATTTAAATTTTCTTAGATCTTGGGGGCCTCCCCCCAAGATCTATATTAGTGGTATCAGATTCAAGTTACGAATCCATGGGAATGAGGGTTTGAAGCATATTTTAGTTTCAATTTTTGGCAGCAATTTTCAGGAAACTCCGTGAATTTCTTGAGCGGCGAGTTTGAAGATCAGATCTGGAAATTTTGGTGAAACTTTTACAAAATATAAGACTATATCTGGATTCCTTGCAAAAAAATACTCAAATTCAAAAAAAAAATCGGCCAAATTGGAGTTCGGATGAGGACGATATCGCTGATTCAAAATCAGCAATGTTGAAGCAATTTTTCTAACGACAATTCATGGACGGTGGCTCTCCTGTCATTTTTTTGACTTTTCAATGAAAAATTTCAAAAGAATGGATATATATTTGAGCTCCTCTTGAAAAATAAACCAATTTGAAAAAAAAATCGGTCGAATCGGAGTCCGGATGTGGGAGTTATCGTTGATTTAAAATCAACTATTTTTTCAGAAATTTTGTGACGGCGAGACAGTTCTAGCATGAATCTGAGAGTCTAGAGTGTCCAGATAGTGGTTTCAAATGCATGAGAAGATGTAAAATGATCATTCCATTTCCAAAAATAGGTTATAATAAATATTTTGAGTTATATTGACCAAGTTATGCTCATTTTAAATCTGGAGCAGCATTCGAAGCGGGTTCCCTTTGGAGACGTGCCCTCCCACCCTGCTTTAGTAGGCACCTGCTTCACATTCATCAGTTTCAACATAGCAGCATTCGGCTTGGGTTATTTGGAGATGTGCCCTCCCACTCCAAGCTATGTAGGCACCTACTATTTCATCAACAATCAGCATCACAGTTATGGGTCAACCGCACAAAATCATTTTCATCGAAGTACTTTTGCTAGGTCGCACACTGTTAGTAACACAAATGGTCACAAGCATTACAGGGTATCTCTATCCTTGGATCTTCATTTGTCATGGTTTTGGTTCATCCACAAACCCACACTTCACCGAAGTCCATTTGCTAGGCCGCACACTGTCAATATCACAGTTGGTCACAAGCATTACAGGGTATCTCTATCCTCGGATCTTAGTTCATCTCAGTTGTGGGTTAACTACAAAAAACCCTTCTCTTCAGTGGCTCGTCATATTCAACAAAGGCTTCTCAGGAGGGGACTTCACGCAATGGGGACCATTGCTTCTTAAGGAGGGAGGAATGATCCAAATGGAAAATGACATCAACCCATGATATTCATCTACCCATGTTATCCATCCACCCATGGAATTTACCCATGGTATTGTAAACGGCATCGACCCATGGTATTCATCCATCCACGATATTTACTCGCCCATGGTATTGTAAGTGACCCATGGTATGTATCCACCCATGGTATTCATCCACACATGGGATTTACCCATGGCATTGTAAGTTGTATCTACCCATGGTATTGGCCCATGGTATCCACCTATGGTATTATATCTAAAAAAAAAGGCTATAAATAACAAGCCTCACTTTGTAAAAGGACAGATTGTCCACCATAATGTAGTTTCTACAGCTATTCTCTGTTTTAATAAAACAAGTTTCTTTGTGGTTTTATTTTCCTTGTGTTCTCTCTTTTTTCTGGCATTCTAATTTTGCAGATCTTGTCAGATCCATTTCAATTTTCTTAGATCTTGGGGGCCTCCCCCCAAGATCCAGATCAATGAGGCACAATACTTTACAAGATTTTTCAAATGGCGTAGCAAGCTAAGTGGGCTTGATTATGGGGAAAACTCCACAGTTAAGTGCGGTTGAGCCAGAGGCATTCTAGGATGGGTGACCTCCCAGGAAGTTTTGGTTACTGGGTGCAAGCCTTGAAAGTGATGATTGACACTATGTGATTCATGTCAATAGTTTCAATCTGAATTCTCCACCCCTATGAGCATCACCTGATGCAATGAGTGCTAAACGAACTATTAAAAAATCATGAGAAATTGGTCAGCTATGACCACTTCTCATAAAAATGGTCATAGATGAATGACTTACTTAATACAGTTCATCCCAAAATTGATATCTGATATAATGCACCGTGGAAACCCCTCATACTTAAATAAAAGGAGTAAAGGGAGCTCTACTTGAATGGTCCATGAGGCACAATACTTGCTAAGGTTTTGCAAATGGGGTAGTAAGCTAAGTGGGATTGATTGTGGGTAAAACTCCACAGTTAAGCATGCTTGAGAAAGAGGCATTGTAGGATGGGTGACCTCCCGAGAAGTCATGGTTACGAAGTGCAAGCCATGGAAGTGATGATTGATGCTATGTGATTCATTTCACTAGTTTCAATCCCACTTCTTCACCCATGTGAGCATGACCCAATGCAATGAGTTGTAAGTGAACTATTCAAAAATCATGAGAAATTAGTGAGTTATGACTACCTCTCATGGAAATGGTCATAGATGAATGAATTACTTAACACAGTTGAATCCCTTGAAAAACGATGTCTAATATAATGCACTACAGAAACCCCTCATACTTAAATACAAAGAGTAAAGGGAGCTCTACTTCAATGGTTCATCAGGCGCAACACTTTCTAAGGTTTTGAAAATGGGGTAGCAAGCCAAGTGGGCTTGCTTGTGGGGAGAGCTCCACAGTTGAGGGTGTTTGAGCTAGAGGCATTCTAGGATCGGTGACCTGCTAGGAAGTCCTGGTTACCAGGTGCAAGCCTCGGAAGTGATGATTGCCGCTATGTGATTCAGGGAAAGTTTTAAGAACCCCACTAAATTTATATGTATGACAAATGGGCGAATCCCCATTATATATAGGAAAAATGGAAGGCAATTTAATTAATAATATAATATGCATATATAATTTTTTTGGCGAATCTCTCACAAGATTATATTATCTTGTAAAATCATGGCAAATAACTAGTACATAATGGTGAATTGTTGTCTAGTGGAGTTCAGAGTGTTGGTTCCAATGAAGATATGGTATTTGAGCTAAGAGTTGAAGGAAGCGAACCATCAAGACCAAGCATGGCACATGGTGACTCGTCAGGGAAGTAGTTCTCGCGTAGTTTGCAAAACATGTTCTTCTAGTTCTGCTAAGTGTAGTGTTGTTGCTCATGATAGTAATAACACTGATATTGAGGTTGGAGAGGAGTTTGAGGAAGCATGGAAGGTAGTAGTGGTGGAGAATTACAAAGAGAACCCCATGATGGTCTCCATTTTGCGATTTGGTATTTGGGCTTGCAAGATCTTCTGTCGATCATGTTAATCAAGGTTGTCATTGATGTCAATATGGAACTGACCGAGATAGAAAATATTATTGAAATTCCCCATAATGTGATGATATGGTTGAAGACAATAGATGTCTGGCTCCAGATGATGATGTGATAACTCTTGGTTGATAAGGATTCCATCAATGAAGATGTCAAGCCACTAATGAAGAAGTCTTGCCTGAACAAGTCCTTGAAATAACTATAATGTTGCCGAGTGCCAATCATGAGCCTTGACTGATGATATTGACCTTAGGTGCCAATACACAAGCCTTTGAACTAGAGGACTATAATTGATGAAGTCATACTCTTGAAGAATGACCACACCTTGACATGATTGGAAGACTCTGTTGGAGTTTTTGACAAATTAATGAAGGTTTCACTTTGACATATCACCGAACTAGTATATGATGACATGGTTGATACATGATGCTACATTAATGCTACACTCCTACATAATTACTCTATGATCATATGATGACATTGATAAAAATGAAGAAGCCACGCTGTCTCAAAAATTCCTCATGCTGTCCCAAACATTTTATGCATGAAATTTTTGGACAGTCACAAACAAAAATAAAATTTCCAACCATAGAGGAAATATTTCATCATGGGACCTAGACCTCTTCCCAATGAGCATTTACTTGCCTGAAACTCCCAGCGATTGATGAGCTATGGAGTTTTTAAGTTATCAAAAATATATATTTGCAGGCTAGCCGACCTACTGTTTGTCGCTCATGTCTGCCTACATCTTAAAGATGTGTCACTTCATTTGTCCTAGCAAAAAATAGTATATATACAGTTCGGACTACATTTCTCCTTAAATAGTTTGAGTGATCATCACAGGAATAGAAGGCACTGTCCACAACTCGTGAACAAAGAAGAGAAGGAGCACAGGAGTTAATAAAGTAAGTAGCAGTGGACTATTTGGGTCTAAAAACTCTACAAACAACTGAATTTTTGATCACCTAGTAAAGCATCTAAACACAAGTGGTTCAGATTTCGAGTGGTGGCATATTTCAGATCCGAAATTTCCACGGCTCAGAATTACAGTGGCCTAGCATTGCAGTACTGTGGCTCGGAATTACAGTGACCCAGAATTACAGTACTATGGCTCCAAATTATAGTGACCCAATCTTGTAGTGTTGTAGCTCGAAATTGATGAAATGACCTCGGACTGTGGAATCCTCAAACTTCTTGCTATGGTTCAGGTGTGAAGATACAAAGGGTTGTAATAATCTTGGAGTTAACTCTGTGGTCATTCCTGTGGTGAGCTAGATTGAAGAGTTGAAAAGTGGAGGAGGCCCAAGCCCATTTTACATTCACACTATCAAGATTGTAATTCCAGCACTTTGAATTCACTATTGAAGCAACCGTGGAGGTATCATTCAGGCATATACAGTCAATGATGCAGACCTAAATTTTGAAGTATACTGGATAAGGATAGCACTAACACACAGTCTAACAACTTGAAATCATCAAGGCATAAGCAATAAATAATGGAAGCTTAAAGGTTGAAATATTTTGGACAATCAAATTGGAGCTAATTGAAGATATGAAGAATCTTATTGAAGGATCTCAGGTAAGTACATCACTCATTTTTGTATCAACATTCATTGAAGTCTGTTAACTATTTTGAAGCACCTATTAAGGAGCCTGTGGAGAGATATCTTGTTTGGGAAAGGAGTATTGAAGACACCTTATCAAAGGTTAGCTTTTAGACTTGAAGAAGCCCTCTTGGAGATACTTGTTAGGGTAGCCCTTGGAAGCATTTTGAAGCATCCTTGCTGGAGGATCTTAAAGACAATATTGAGTACACTTTGTGAAGAAAGCCTTGAGGAGAAAGCCATTTGGTGCACCTTGTGAAGACACCCTTGGAGACCATGATGCATTAACCATCATCAGGTAGCTTGGAGGATTTGATTTGGTACCATGAAGGACAGTGGAGACACCTTCATGTGAAGAACAAGGTTGTCATTGATGAAGTCATGTGGAGACTAAGTGAAGGCATTGCTGAAAATTGTCAGGTCTTGTTGAAGAACAATTTCGGAGCCATGAAGAATAACCAAAGATATTTTGATGAAGTGAAGTTGTGGGTTGGAGCCCAAGAGGTTGTAGCCTCATAGAGGCAAGGTCGGTGCCTTGGAACATAGGGTTGGAGCCCTAGAGGACTGGAGTCCTCAAGAAACCAGGTCGAAGCTTGTACCAAAGATATGGTTGGAGCCCCAGAGGTTGGTGTCTCAAATTGATATGGTTGGAGCCCTAGAGGTTGGTGCCTCAAATTGATAAGGTTGGAGCCTTGGAAAGACCAAGTCGGTGCTTGGCACAATATAGGTTGAGCCTGGAAGATTGGAGTCTTCATCTAGGGTTCGAGCCCTATATCATTATTGTAGTTTACTTATTGTAAAGAAGAAATTAATAAAGTATCTATTCTATAATTTTTCATTTTGTGTTCTACATATAAGTGATCTAATTGGTAAAATTAACAATTCAAAATAAATATTGATTCACCCCCCTCTCAGTATTTCCATCACATCGAACCAACAATTAACTGTTTAACCAAAAATCAACTTAAATCAATTGATTAGGTATGAGTCAACTTAGACAAATCTTCAAAACTATGATTTGTACTATCCCATATTTATCACACTAATGCTACACAACATTGTGCATTTTCACCCAACTCTCATGCATGCACACAAAATTTTCATTAACATCTATAAGCCTAACCAAGTGAGAATCGATCAAAAATTTGCACCAAAGTTTGTTATAGTGTTGAAAGTTCAGAAGAAAATTAGATCCATGGTACCTTAGATAAATTTTGATATAACCTCCACAAATTCGACCACCATAGAGCAAACTTGTGATAAATTTTAAACCTACAAAAATTAGGATTCATGTTCCTAGGAACAATCATAATAAGTAGTTGACATATAGGTCGAGTGTTGGGCCTTGACACATTGATAATGCAATGGCTTAGGTAAAAATGCACACATTGAAAAGTCATCAATGAAGAGAATACAAGATCATTATGAATTACACATACTCCAAACTTCCTACCAAATTCTACTTAGTTCTCCGCAAATCAGCTATACATAATCCTATAGTAAATACAAATTCCACAAAGACTTCTTCACATAGCTAATAAATGACCATTGGAAGAGCACCCCTTATATAATAGTAATAGTAGCAATCAATACATTAATTCATATTGAACTTGATCGCCATAACACTCTTATGTATTGTATGATGTATTCAACTTGGATTACCAAATATAGATAAAATCATACTTTTGATTGATACATTTAAATCATACTTCTGCACAATGTTGAATGCAATGCCAGTAAAGGAGTAAAGTCGGTTTGACATGTAATGATCTATAAAATAATGAAGAAACTTGGTAACACATCACAACTTTCACATTTGAAAAAATTATAAAGCTTTCATGCAAATCCATTGTTGTTATAGTTCCTTCTCTCAACCATGTTCCACATAAGCATGGAAAATCAAGTACTACTAGCATTTGCACCGAGAGGTGCAAAGTAACGCTGGGGAGTGGGGATACATATTCCATGCGTGATAAAGGTGATGTAGGTGATAAATTTTGAGGCAATACAAAATGTTTTGGAAGAATGGGTGGTTTGTTTATCAGCTTTTGCGCGTTATCTTAAAAATTGCTTTGTTCTCTTCATGCCTACCTCTGAAACCTTCAAATAAAACTATCCACAAAATGCATATTCAACGACCTCTACGGAATATGTCCCTAGTTCGTGAGAGGAGAATTAATCCTAGTTTAAAATATAATAAAGTAAAAGTATAATATAGTGAACAATTTGAACTCCTCCCTAATCTTAAAATTTTTATATTTATCTAAATATTTTCATTTCCATGAAATAAAATTGGTCATAGCTCTTTAATATAATAAAATTAAAAAATTTAATTAAACAAATATATAAATCAAAACATAATTGACCAAATTGCTACCTATTATCCAAACCCGTCACCTTTTGTATCCCATTCATTTAAATCCACTTGGTTGCATTAACTTAAATTAGAATATGTTCATATGTATAATACAAACTGCTTCACCCTCAAATATAGTATTTCTCCCCCTTCATATGGGTTATCTGGGTTGCATTGGTCCTGAATTTGTGATATAATTACTATATAGTAACCTAAAAGAAAAAGCAAACAATCGGTTCTTTTTTAAGATAAGTTTGAGCTTTTAGAAAAGATGTAGCCAAAGGCAACATAATGATTTCATTTACATATAGGTGACCCTTTGAATGCAGACCATTCCTTCAAGAACATTTTTATTGATGAGGAATGTAATACAATATTCAATTTTAGAACTAAAAATATTATTTATATAGATTTGTGTATGGGGTAAACAATAAATAAAAAATTTAACCAGCCTTGGGGTGGTCAATATTTATAAATTTTATTTATACTTGCTTTACCATGTATATCATATACCTATCAATCACAAACATGAAAAGCTGTGGAATTCACAGTGATGATCTGTTCTAGAAACACAACCAACCTTTATTATTACCAATATTAACTTCTATATAGTACTACATATGTAGATAAAATTTCCAGCTTCCAAAGAGACAAACTTTCTTCTCCAACATGATGGCACATTTTTTTTTTTTTTCTGAATAAGACTAATTCTATTAAGCTGAAATATAGTACAAGATGGTGATACAATCATGAGAAACAAACAACCAGCAACCGGAAATGGTAAAACGACCAACCTCGGCCCTGGAGAAGGAGTGAAACAAGCAAGGAAGTACAAGAAAACACTGGATGACAAAAAGACTGAAGACTACCCAGAGTGGGCATATGCCTCAACACGAAGCTTTTTCCCTTTCTTTTTACTGACTTTAACCCATCCATCCTGGGGAGAATGAGCTAAAACAACCTGAAGACCGGAGTTCTCCGGAGGAGAGGCCTCCTTATCAGAGTCGGAAGAGGAGGTCACATGAGCTCGCTTCTGAGCAACGGAAGCATCAGGAGGTTGCGACTGAGTATCGGTGGGGATGTCCATTGACTGATTCAGGTCCGAATCGGCATCACTACCTTAATCGTCAGAGCAAGAGGAATCCGAGTCCGCTGCAGGAGGCGGAGAATATGGAACCCAACGCTTGGATTTGGGCTTGGAATTATTCATCTTTTTCAATTTTGCTGGGAGAGCTAGGCATGAGTTCTGCAGATGCCCTGTTTGGTGACAGTGCTGGCAGCGGAAGGCGGTATTCTCATAATCCAGCGGCTGAGTCCATACAATGTCGTTTATCTTGAGATTGATTTGGTCTGGAAGTCCCTTGCTTAAATCTAATTCCACACATATTCTGGCATATGTGTAAAGACCTTTGTTTTCCCGCCAAGAATCTCCCATCAGAAAATTGCCCAAGGTGTTGCCTATCGCCTTATAGACTCTTACATGCCATAGGTGGGCAGGTAAGTTGGGGAGCCTGATCCAAACAGGTGTCCTGGTGATGACAGCAGTTGTTGGGTCAAAATCTAGGAACCACGGAGTTAAGAAGAGCCCTGCAGTTCCCATGAACCAAGGACCTTCTTGTATAGCCTTTTCGTAGTGCTTGAGATTATCAAACAGTACTATGAAATACCCCTTTGAACAGAAGCTGACTTTGCAATGGTGGGTCCAGTGATCATGGATCCAGTCATAGAGATCCTTTGATCGCGGCCACATTCCATTAAATCTGCAAATGATAGCTCTTTCTGCATATTTTTGAAGATCATTTGCAATATCTGCATATGAAAACTCAACAGAGGGAACCTCCTCAAGCTTTTCAACCAAAAAAGGTTTTGGTTTAAGGGCCTCAGGGGGTTTGGGGAGCTCCGAGTGAACCGCATCTTTGTATGAGAAGGTAGGAGCAGAAGAGGACTGCCCAACAACTCCACCTCTCAAACGAAGGGTTAGCACTAAAGAGTCATTCTTATTAATGTTGTAAGCAGAGAGGGACAGAGGATCTTCAAGTTGTTTACCTCGAAAGAGAAGTCGCTGAAGAGATGAGGGAATCCCAGTCCGACGTTCCAGATTTAATTTGAGAGTCAGCACCAGATCTGAGGAGCGAACCCAAAGCAGAATGGTCTTGCCAGAGGGTTGTGAAATTTGGATCTGGTAAGAAGCAGAGGAGATTTTTGTTGTCTGCTGTGTTACCACCGATATAGTATTTCTGTCGATTTCATGATTGAATCTGCCTGAGAGCTGCTGAGGAGGCCAGCTCTTCAGCTCCGGGAGATGGACTCTCCATCTCAGATCCGAACCGTTGGACAAGGAGGCAGAACAAAAAAAGGGCGGCGTTTTCGGCCACTGCAAATCGATCCCTGAACATCGCCCCACGTTCTGAGAGAATATACTGTCAGATTCTTCACGCCATTCGTGAGGGCTTGGAGCAGGATAGAATCCAAGAAAGTCCACATGCAATGCCTTAATGGCGCTGATTGGGTAGCCCAGGAAACAGATCCGGAAAATACTGCTGCCCCCAACAAAACCCAGTTGAAGCCGAGTCGAGCCTTTGCGGTCGTGGGGGGCATTCGCAGGTTCAGATGCGTCGGCAGCGTGTCTATTGGCGGCACTGTGTTTTCCCACTGCCATTGATCCTGTGCCTCTTGCATCCTCAGAACTGTCGGCGTCTGCATTTTTTTGTGAAACCTTCAACCCAGGCTTGAGCAGCGGTCGACTGAGGGCTGCGCCTATAGAAGCTACTGGTAACTTCGCATCATCTTCAATGAACAAGAGAGAACCAGACGCTTCAAAGTCGGCGGCGGCAACAGCAGAGCAGAGCTTAACCCTAGCGCAAGCCAGCGTAAAAGTCATCTTTTCGATTCAACATGATGGCACATTATTAACTACTAACATTTCTGATTACTGAATGTAAGAAAGCTTTCTAAGTACATCTAATATACTGCGAGGCTCGAACTCCAAGATTATGTTCTTTTTTACCATGTATCTATAGGCTGCAACCTTCTTCTTGTTTGAAGAGGAGTTGTCTATTATCAAAACTACCTTCCCTCCCTCTGATGCCTTGGAGGAATTGAGAATTGGCTCTTCAGATGAATACAACTTTCTATTATTGTTAATTAGAGTTGAATAGCTTCCCTGTGCACTCATCACAAACTCTAACCAAGAGGAAACATCCCACCCACCAACTATGAGGTCCCATAAAATTGTTGCTCTTGCCTGAACAACATAAACAACTTGAATGTGAGAATTCAAAGACAAAGAAAAATTTCAATTGCATAGATCTTTAGGATGAACTCGATCTCAAATCTAACACCCATAAAATTTATATCCAAAACTAAAAACCATAAAATTTGGAAGTATATTGGAAACAAAACTGAGGCGAAGGAGCTAAATTTGAATGCAGGAGCTGACACAAAATCTGCAAACTTGAGCAATTTTTTACATACATTACCTCCACTCCCTCGATCTCAAGATTGATTTTCTCTCCACCTCTAATGGAGAACCCTATTGCAGGCTTGTGTGGTCTAAAATCTACATATTTGTCCTGCTAAGTCCCCCATACTGTATAGGCACATTTTCTGGAGATAAAAATCTGCAAGTAAAATCAAGTATTAAATAAGTTTCTAGGAAATTTTCATTGAAGATATCCTTCATTCTATCATATATAATTAGAGTCTTCGATTGAGGTTGAGACTATTTTCACTACATGAGATAAGGAATTTCACATACTTTTAGAAGGTCTCTATGACTCTTCCTCCACGTACAATTACAAATTTGTTCTTGATACGTTGTCTCAAGAAAGGGCTCAACATGGAGTACAGTGCACTAAAATACCATGGGACATTGATGAACACCTGAAAAATAGAGGGAATACTAATTAAGAGGTGATTTGTCTATTTGATAAACTAAGTACAATATCCTCGCCCTTATAGGGCCCAAAAAAATCCCACACTTGCAAACTGAATATAGCAAAAAGACTTAATTACATATGGAACACTTGACAATTAGCAAGATTGGAGAAATTCTTCAACATTGTACTTGAAATCGGGTCATTTTGAATTTTGGCAGAGGCAACGATAGTCGGAAGTCAAAACCTGAAGGTAGTATTTTTGAGCACTTGTACTCCACAATTTATGAGATTGGAATTCAAGTCCTATAAAGATAAAATAGTCCATTACTATTCTTCATTCATAGAGTGATTTCATTTTCCTCAAAGTTTTGGGATAAGATAGAAATAAATGGTTTCCTCCATAAGTTTCTTGTGAAAAGCCTAATTCCCTCACTGTATTATGTGATAGTGGGGGCTACCTTAACACAAGGGGTTATATCTCAATTGGTTGTCACCATATTGCTTAGAATTTGTTTAGTTCCATACTAGCAAGTGCCTTATTAAACCCCACTAGGTAAGGGGCACTAATCTATGCCAATGGGCTTATTTGGGAATCTGGATACCATATTCAAATGTGATGAAGCATCCTTGGGTTTCCCATGAGATTTTCCTTTGAAACAAAAATAGTGACCATTATATTGACCATAAAAAATAAAACCCTTGAGGGCAGACTGTGACCATACAAAGAAATGACTATATATGCTCCTCCATCTCTAAACCATGTAATTCTGGGTGAAAAAGACAATGAGGCTGAACTTAAAAGGTCACAAAGGTCCACTGAGATTAAAAAAACTATGATTCAAGAAACAAAACTGGAACTGTGCTGATACAGGGAAAACTTGAGAGAAGTGTTTTTCACTTACTAAAACATCACACAATTACGTGTTAACTCCTCATACCTCTCAGCATTGCATAGAATATCTTAGTCAATAAGGAAAAATAAAATAGCAATTAGAGGACATAGGTTCCAGAAACAGTAGCTTATATTCATTTCACTGGTAAGATTGACATAGTGTTAAACCAATGACCATATTTTCATTGTAGCTGTGGTCTTCTCTGACACATAAATGGTAGGAACCTCAGAAAGACAAAGGCCCAGTGGAAGCCTTGAGTGATTTTGATGAATTAGATATCCTTCATGCACCTGAGCCAAAGGAAGACCATTCCTTGCAGTGTAGCCCATCTGGACATGTTTTTTGAAGCCTTTCGAAAGGGAGAAAGGAAAAGGAAAGAAAATGTCCATGTACTCATTATACATAATGTTTTGTAGGAATACTATTGCATTTTCATAGTATGAGTAACTAATAATTGGATGTCCATACTCAAATATTTTGTGGGAAACTATTGTATTATTATGAAACTCATGAGAATTTGCATAGTTAAGAATAAAGTCTACAAAAATATTCCCAAAATTCGCTGAATCTTCCATAACTTTTCATTCCTTTCAATCTAGGCTAGGATGCACTAGTCTAATCTGAAGGGTAAGATGAATTAAGTAAATTCACGCTACATTTTTCTTTGTTGCGATAGATTACCTTGTTGTTTTTTTTTTCCCCGTTCACATGAAATATGTATAGATCACGTGAAATTGACAAAAATAAAAATTCAATTATGATCAACAAAACCAAGGAAATAATATAATAATTGTATACAAAGTTTATGCATTAAATGCCAAAACCTTTTATGAGAGTAGAGAATACCATGAAAGAACAAGACAAGAAAATGAAATCCATAAACAAAAAACTACTAGGAAGCGAAACAACTAGCGGTTGTCGATAGCATTACAGAAGCTTATGCTATAGCTTTCCTAAGCTGATTCTTCATCATCATAGTATTCATCATCCTATGCACTAATGTCATGATATTTCATGTATTCATACACCCAATCATTCATGTTTCTCTCTGCTTCAGTGAATTCCATCTCATCCATGCCTTCACTATTGTACCAATGAAAGAAGGCTTTTATCCTAAACATGGCACTGAACTGCTCGCTCACTCTCCTGAACATTTCTTGAATGGATGTTGAGTTCCCAATGAATTTGGACGACATGGAGAGGCCTCTAGGTAGGATATCACATGCACTAGATTTCACATTTTTGGGGATCCATTCCACAAAGTATGTTGAATTCTTGTTCTGAGCATTCATCATCTGTTCATCCACCTCTTTGGTGCTCATCTTACCTCTGAGCATAGTAGATGCTATTAGATACCTGCCATGATGAGGGTCTACAACACAAATCATGTTCTTGGAATCCCACATCTATTGTGTTAGTTTCGGAACGTTGAGGGCTCTATATTGTTGTGAACCATGTGAATTCAACGGGGAAAATCCCACAATAAAGAAATGAAGACGAGTGAAGGGGATAAAATTCGCTGCCAACTTCCTTAGATATGAGTTAAGATGACCAGGGAACCTCAAGTAGAAAATGACTCCACTCACTGTTGCAGATATCAGATGGTTCAAATCACTGACTACAATAAACAATATCAATTACATAAGATATACTGAAAAGGACAGATTGTGGAGATTACTTTATTCAGCCAAATAAACTAGGTATTAAAATACATAAGATCTAGAGTAGAGCAACCTAACATTGAATGTGTGGGGTCCCATGAGACAATAAAATCTAACACTTAAACTTACCAATGAAACTAACACAAATGTATAAAACAACGTGTATTAATATGTGTTGAAGAGTTAAGGCTAGATTTACTGTGCAAATCTATGGTGATCTACAACCCTGGTGAAGATAGGAACAACTTTAAGAGTTCAGGATGGTTTTACCATGCAAATATAGGGCGCTCTAGAACCCCGGCGAAGATAGGGACAACTCCAAGAGTTCAGGCTCGTTTTACCTTGTAAATCTAGGGCGCTCTACAACCCCGGTGAAGATAGGGACAACATGATGCATACATTCTTAACAACTGTAAACAATATTTTAATGTTAATAATAGATTAGGCACACAAAGCATAGGAAGTAAAAAGCACATCTAATTACAGATAAAGAGGCAGGATAGAGCCAAATTTACATGGGTTGTCCCCATTTCAATTACAGTTGTCTTCACAGAAAGAGGTAGGATGTACTGGACTAGAGAGAGAGAAAAAAAAAAAATAAACACCATATTTCCATCGACACTAACATATCTAAAGGATTAAGGAGTTATGGCCAGTTTTACCCCGCAAGATAGTTCAAAAATGTACCAAAAGGTCCCTTAGACCATTTTTTATCTCATGGACATCATTAAAATTCTTCAATTCAATTCAATCTAGTTGAAATGTGCACAACGAGATCACTTCACAATCTATAAAGAAAAAAATCTTCAAGAAGAGGAAGAGGGAAATAAAACATCAATTGAAAAGCAAAAAGAGGACGAGGGACTTAAAGAGACTTAAAAATAAGAAATGTGGGAAGCAAAGGTTAGAAATAAAATCAAGGAATTTAAAGGAAAATATCTAGAACCAATTTTAGATGAGGACCGTGCTAAACAAAGTCTGAGAAAAATGGATTTTCTAATGGATAAGGTTATCATTGATGCCATTAGAATTGTTGAAGAAAGCCCTAATATTCCCTAGGTACATGAATCAAGAAGTATATTATGATGAAGAGGAAATATCATGGAGCAACGAGTTCATTTGTGAAGTTGATGATGAGTATATTCAAGATAGCTTCAACCATAGTGGACTTACTATGATTGACATGATATTGACTTGACTTTAGATTTGGAATCCCCCAATGAAACACTTTTCTAAAGATTAAAGAGAAACACAAGGACAATTTCTCTCTGTTAACTTTATAGCATGCTAAGAAATTCTAAAATATAATTATTTCTATGTATTCCAACAAGATGATATTCTCCCTTAGAAACAAAATGCACTGGTAGAATTTGTTCAAGGGATGTTGTATATTAAAGCAATATTATTGGAGCATTTTCCACACCTTTTTTTAATGGCATACCCGTACATTAAACCTATGAATACCTAAAGCACATGCCATGGTTAGAGTTTGAAAAATATAGCTCCAAAGACGGTCACTCAACCATATAAAAGAGGAGCCTCATTATCAACCACATGATTGCTTGCAGTGCTAGATTGTGATAAAAAAATTGCCTAAATTAAAAGACATATATATATATATATATATATATATATATTGTTACATAGGTCAACTCAAATACTCATGTTGGCCCTGCAACCCCAGATGATATGTCTCTTCTAAATAGTCAAACAAGTATAGATAAAAAGTTAGACTCCTCATTATAGGCCATCATCTTAGCTCTGAGATACATAAAAAGTGAAAAATTAGAAGTAAGAGGGTTCATAACTCATGAACCAAGGAAGTAAGCAGAACGAATATTATCTAAATTTTGGAATTTTTTGGTGAATACCCTATGGTTTCATTGTATTTTTTGTGGTTCATTTGGAGTAGTATTTCAGACTAAAATAGTTCATACTCTCGAACCTATGGTAAAGGTGAAGATAAAACGTGTTCTTGACGTGTGGAAAAACTTTTAGGAGATCAGATATTTGGAACTATACATAGATTCTCAAACTCGTGGAAACATCCTCAAACATGTGGCAACCAATTCTGGATCTATAGTCTTAGCAGTTTGGACTTGTGAAACTGTAATAATTCAGATCTGTGGTACTGTGAAAATTCAGACCTATGTCACTGTAAAAATTCGTCCCCGTGGCACCGTGAAAATTTGAACTTGTGCCACTTAATGATTTAGACATGTGGCATTGTGAAAATATGAACCTGTGGTACTTAATGTTTTAGAACTATGGCATTTGGTTGGAAATTTATCATTCCTTGAGAGAAGACTATTGGTCATCTGTTGAAGCAGCATGGTGACCTTTTGGGAGAAAACTTGAAGAATGCCATTAGAAACTTCTTGAATTATCTATGTAGCATGTTATCTCAGCTCAGTTAAAACAATCTTATAGACTATTGCTTGAGGACTTGTTGGAACAAATTATAGAGGAGTTTTTGAAGCTATATTTGGAGAAACCCCCACTTGTACTATTTGGAACAAGATTGAAGATCTTGAAGACTCAGTTGAAGTAAACCTATTGAAGTAACCATCACAACCCTTCTAAAGGACGAATCTCGGCTCATGAAAAAGAAATTGTGAAGACCCTAAACCTTGGAAAGTGCAGACATATCATTTGTCTTGGAAAAACAACGTTAGTGTCTTTTGAACCTGCCTCCTCTGTATCTCTTGAGCAAATCCTTATTGGAGCATCCTTGAATATAATTTAAATAATTTGAAGCCATCATTGAAGAATTTTTGTGTGCATTGTTGGAGCAAATTTATTAACCCTTGTTGAATCAGTTATCTATGAAGAGGAAACATTGTTGAAACCTTGATGAAGTAGATTTGAAGAAGATTGTTTGTGAAAAAATGAAGAGTTTGGGAGACACATACTAGTCTCATTGGAGTTGACCTTGTTGTACTATCCCCTTAAGTATTTCATAGACCATTTGAGGCATTCTCTAAAGAAAATCTTGGATTCATTTTCAAGAATTGTGGAAGAAGACATTAGAAGCCCTAAAGTAACACTAAAACCATCTTGAAGAATTGAAGCATACTGAAAGGGTTGGAGCCTTATAGGATTGGATTCCTCACACATGGTTTGGTCTGTAGTCTACAATTGATGAGATTGGAATTCAAGTCCTAGAAAGATAAAATAGTCCATTACTATCCTTCATTCATAGAGTGATTTCATTTTCCTCAAAGTTTTGGGATAAGATAGAAAGAAAGGGTTTCCTCCATAAGTTTCTTGTGAAAAGCCTAATTCCCTCACTGTATTATGTGACAGTGGGGGATACCTTATCAAAAGGGGTTATATCTCAACTGGTTGTCACCATATTGCTCAGAATTTGTTTAGTTCCATACTAGTAGGTTCCTTGTTAAACCCCACTGGGTAAGGTGCACTAATATATGCCAATGGGCTTATTTAGGAATATAGATACCATCTTCAAATGTGATGAATAATCCTTGGGTTTCGCATGAGATTTCCCTTTGAAACAAAAATAGTGACCATTACGTTGACCATGAAAAACAAAACCCTTGAGGGTGGATTGTGACCATACAAAGAAATGACTATATACGCTCCTCCATCTCTAAACCATGTAATTATGGGTGAAAAAGACAATGAGGATGAACTTAAAAGGTCACAAAGGTCCACTGAGATTTAAAATACTATGATTCAAGAAACAAAACTAGAAATGCGCTGATACAAGGAGAAGTGTTTTTCAGTTACTGAAACACCACACAAACACATGTTAACTCCTCATACCTATCAGCATTGCATAGAATATCTTAATCAATAAGCAAAAATAAAATAAAAATTGGAGGACATAGGCACCAGAAACAATAGCTTATATTTATTTCATTTGTAATATTGACATAGTGTTAAACCATTGACCATGTTTCCATTCTAGCTGTGGTTCGCTTTGACACACAAATGGTAGGAACCTCAGAAATACAAAGGCCTAGTGGAAGCGTCGAGTGATTTTGATGAAGTAGTTATCCTTCATGCAGCTAAGCCAAAGGAAGACCATTCCTTGCAGTGTAGCCCATTTGGACATGTTTTTTGAAGCATTTCAAAAGGGAGAAAGGAAAGGGAAAGAAAATGTCCATGTACTCATTATACATAAGGTTTTGTAGGAATACTATTGCATTTTCACAGTACGATTAACTAATAATTCAATGTCCATAACCAATTTTTTTGTGGGAAACTATTGTATTGTTATGAAACTCATGAGAATTTGCACATTTAAGAATAACGTCCACAAAAATATTCCCAAAGTTCGTTTAATCTTCCATAACTTTGCATTCCTTCCAATCTAGGCTAGAATGCACTGGTACAAAACCAAAGCTGAGATGCACTAGTATAATACGAAACGTAAGATTCATTAAGTAAATTCACGCTACATTTTACTTTGCTATGACGGATTACCTTGTTTTTTTGTCATTCACATGAAATATGTATATATCACGTGAAATTGACAAAAATAAAGATTCAGTTATGATCAACAAAACCAAGGACATAATATAATAGTTGTATACAAAGTTTATGCATTCAATGCCAAAATCTTCTATGAGGGCAGATCAGACCATGAAAGAAAAATAAAATAAAACGAATCCACAAACAAACAACTACTAGGCATTGAAACAACTAGCGGTTGTCGATAGCATTACGTAAGCTTCTGCTCTAGCTTTCCTGAGAAGATTCTTCATCATCATAGTATTCATCATCCTCTGCACTATCGTCCTGATATTGCAAGTATTCAAACACAAAATCATTAATGTTGCTCTCTGCTTCAGTGAATTTCATCTCGTCAATGCCCTCACCAGTGTACCAATCCAAGAAGGCTTTTCTCATAAAGATGGCAGTGAATTGCTTGCTCACTCTCCTGAACAATTCCTGAATGGATGTTGAGTTCCCAATGAACTTGGAAAACATGGAGAGGCCTTTAGGCGGGATATCACATGCACTTGATTTCACATTGTTGAGGATCCATTCCACAAATTATGATGAATTATTTTTCTGAGCATTCATCATTTGTTCATGCACTTATTTGGTGCTCATCTTGCCTCTGAATATGGAAGATGCAGCCAGATACCTGCGATGATGGGGATCTGTAGCACACATCAGGTTCTTGGAATCCCACATGTGTTGTGTCAGTTACAGAACACTGAGGGCTCTATATTGTTATGAACCACGTGAAGTCAACGGGGAAAATCCCAACAGAAAGAAATGAAGATGGGGGAAGGGGATCAAATTCACTGCCAGCTTCCATAGATCTAAGTTAAGCTTACCAGCGAACCTCAAGTAGAAGGTGACTCCATTCATTTTTGCAGATATTATATGGTTCAAATCACCGACTGCAATAAACAATATCAAATATATAAGATATACTAAAAAAGAAAAACTTTGGAGATTACTTTATTCACGCAGATAAACTAGGTATTAAAATACATAAGAGTTGGAGTAGAAGAACTTGACATTTTCATGTGTGGGGTCCTATGAGACAATTAAATATAACACTTAAACTTACCAAAGAAACTAACATAAATCTACAGAAGAACGTGTATTAATATGTGTTGAAGAGTTCAAGCTAGATTTACCCTGCAAATCTAGGGCGCTCTACAACCCCGTTTAAGATAGGGACAACTTCAAGAGTTCAGGCTGGTTTTACCGTACAAATATAGGGAGCTCTACATCTCTATTGAATATAGGGACAACTTCAGGAGTTCAGGCCAGTTTTAGCCTATAAATCTAGGGCACTCTACAACCCCAGTGAAGATAGAGACAACTTTGATGCATACATTCATAAGAAATGTAAACAATATTTTAATGCTCATAATAGATTAGGCACATAGAGCATAGGCAGTAAAAAATCATATCTAAATACAGATAAAGAGGCAGGATAGAGCCAACATTACATGGGTTGCGCCCACTTTAATTACAATTATCTACACAGAAAGAGGCAGGATGTACTAGACCATAGAGAGAGAACAAAAAACAATCAAAACCATATTTCCATGCGGGCAACACTAACATTTCTAAAGGATTAAGGAGTTATGGCTTGTTTTACCTTGCAAATAGTGGACTCAAATTTCATAGGGATAAAGCCAGATTTAGACAGGTTGTGCCCATTTTAGCTATAGTACACTTCATAGAAAGAAACAGGATGTTCTACAATGGCAGAGACAACAAACCCAATTAAAGACATTTACTGAGTACAACAAAAACCATTAAAAATCATATTTTGATGGTTTTGCTCTGGTTTACTTATTGAATACACCCTAATTCAAAGAGGTCATATACATAGCATGTATAGATGTGAACTAATGTAATACAGTGTCATTCAAGTGAAACAACGTAGAAACTAATCCCATTTGAAGAGAATAATATTTACCCTATAATCTGAGCTTTTATATGCATTACTAGATGCATTTGTGAAACTCTTTATATGCAACCTAGAAATTCTCAGTATCAAGTCATGTGTAAAAAGGCTTGAGAAAACATACTTACAGCTAAGAGTTTTGAGCTTGAGAGTCCTGAAGAAGATGTTGTAAAGGGCCTCATTATCCAATACCATACACTCATTTGCATTCTCCACTTATCGATGCATAGAGAGCGTTGGATTGTAAGGCTCCACCACTGTATAAGACACCTTGGGAGAAGGGAAAATAGACAATGTAAGCATCATTCCTCTAGGGTACTCCTCCCTGATCTTGGAGATGAAAAGGGTTCCCATCCCAGATCGAGTAGTTCCTCAAAACGAATGACACACTTGAAACCCTACACAGAAAAAACCCACAACAATTTTCACAATTGAAAACCTACATTCAAATAATTAGGTCAAGGGTTCCAATCTCAAACATATATACCTTGAAGAGAACCATAGTTTTCTGCCTCCTTCCTGACTACATCCAACACGTAATCGATGAGCTTAACACCCAGTGGCCAGCACTGTTAGACTCGCCGAAGCAATCACTGGCATTCACCAACACACTTCGAAACATTGGGATTGGAAAATTTATACAAAATTTGAGGTGGAGAGGCCAAGGGACTCAGATACTCAGGAAATTACCTCCAAATTCCAAGCCCCAATCAGTAAAAAATGGGGGCAAATTCCTCCAAATTCCAAGCCCCAAACAGTAAAAAATGGAGGAGAATGTCACACTAATCCCCATGACCCAATAAATCTTAAGGAAAATGCCATTAAAATCCACTCCAAACTAGAAAATTGAGAGGCCAATCCATGGTTTAAGGTTTACGCGAATTTATTTTTTTGGGCTACAACTAATAGTTAATAAATTTTAAAATAATTATAGGGCTAACTATATAAAACTATACAAAATGGGTTTTATATAAAAAAATCGCCCTTCAAAAATCTAAAACCCTTTAAAATTCACCTTTGGGCTAAAATTTGCCCCCAAAATTTTCCCTGATGTGATTCATTTCACTAGTTTCAATCCCACTTCTTCACCCCTGTGAGCATCACCCAATGAAATGAGTGCTAAGTGAACTATTCAAAAATCATGAGAAATTAGTCAGTTACTAATACCTCTCATGGAAATGTTCATAGATGAATGACTTATTCAATTCAATGGAATCCCAAAAATGATATCTAATATAATTCAATACAAAAACTCGTCATACTTAAGGATACAAAATAACAGATGATACCAGATGGAATTTATGCTTTTTAATTTTATCACTTTGTTCTTCATCATGGATATTATCACGATCCTGTGTCATTTCAAGATTCAAATCATGAGATAACAAACTTCAAGAGAATTGAGAGTCCCCATGGCAAGTTTATGCATTGTAACTAGTACAACACAAAGGATAGGGAGGTGAAGAGGAAGAAGTGTTAATAAGTGAATCTTCTTTGACTGAAATAGATTTAAGATATAAATCCTTCGAAACAGAATATTCTTGAGAAAATTAAAGATCATTTGATGCACTTGGGAATTTATCATCATATGTATCAATGAATTCATCCTCATTGGAAATATTGTGTCAAAATACTTGAGATTAATTAGAAAAACTGATCACTTTTGATTTACTACCAAGATTACGAGATTCAATATCAGCCAAGAATGAGGAAACAACATCTTCACACTAAGTATTTTGAAAAAGATAAGAAAGATTGAAAGAATATTCAACTTTCTACCACCCTACCTGCACAATGTGATTATCCTGAACTTGGTCACTGCTTAGATTTGAGAGATATCAATTGGGAAGATTAAGGGACAAGGGGTAGTGAAAAAGATATGGTAAAGGATGACAAGTATCCGAATCATATTCAAGACTTAATTTATGAGCAACAATATCTTCTTGCGAAATGGAGAAATTATTCTTTACCATAGGATTCATGAACCATTCTAGTATTTCCTTCATGGGCTGTGAATCATGAAAAAAAGAGGAATGATGAGAAAATGGATTAGGAATATGATTTTAATCTTTCCAAAATTTATTATTATTGCAAGGAGGAATCCGAATCGGGACTGAAAAAGGAGGAGGGAAATGAACAAAAGGAGTAGTAGATTCCTCCTATGAAATTAGAGGTGTCTCATGATTTATAAGAGTTGGGTAAGTAGACACATTAGGGGGTTTAGGCTCACTGTGCAGAGAGATATGAACCAAATTCTCAAACTTTTATTTCAAGAAATCCCAATATGTTTCCTCTCAAGGAATTTCACAACAAAGGTGAAGAAATCGATTAGAGAAATCCTCAATTAATGGATTAGGCTTCATTCTTAACTAATTAATTCTTTTAAGAACATCCTGTTAATCATACCTATTTAGGCTTGATAAATCTCCCAGAGGAAATGATAAAAATAGTGGAAGGGAGCGGATGGTAAGGTATGGCACCATCGATTAGCATGACCTTCACGGGTGAGGAAGACAATCACAGAAGAAAAATCTTCAGCATCAATTTTGTAAGATTCACAAAATTTAAGAAAATAAAAAATGAGCTTGGTTATGGATGTTCCATCCTCACCATCAATCTTCAATTGAGACAAGTGATAAAGAGGCTCATCGAGGATTGAAAATTGAAAAAATGGATAAGTTATATTATAATCCAATAGATATGATTTTAGAATGGTACATTAAAGGTAAGAGATTCATAACAGACTCACCAGGCAGAACTTGTCATATGGCCCTCATTCTACTACCATTTTTGTTATGGTGCTAGAAATTTGTCAGCCAAGGAGCTCTCCCCGATTTAAAGTCCCAATAAGACCTCACATTGTTTGGAGTAGGAGCCCCTTCCAAAGTATCATCCTGAATGACATGTATCCTTGTAGATTTTATTTGGCTACAAAGTTCAACATAAAAGAGTAATATACAAGTATTTTTGGATCAACAAGTGAGTATTCCTTGTGAAATGTTCAACTACGAAAAGTATCAAGGTCCTTCTAACGAAATGGAAAAGAAAAGTGGGCCCTTTAAATACATGTAATAGTACTAATATAGAAAAAGCACATTCACATATACATAAGAATGAATTTTTGATCAACCGACAAAATAGTTCACAAGGAGGTAATGATTGTTAAAGAAAATAAAGCACGCTTTCAAAAATATAACTACCAAATCCATCCAAATAGTTCAATTTCCTTAGTATAAATGAAACCATATACAACACAAAAATTTAAGTAATAGTATTACAATATTCACGACATATGCATGAAAGTGGGTTGGCTTAATGAGCTTATGAGTTAAGGGTGGAAACATGAAGGTGGGTTACACTTTTGTGAGAATCGGGGGCTGAAATTTTTTTTCGGCAATAGTTCGGCCGAACATTTTATAAAGTTCGGCCGAACTCGTGATTCCGTTTAGATTGACGGCTCACTAACAAATAGAATTTTTGCCGGAGATGGGAAAACCTGCAACAAAAGTTCGGCTAAAATTCCAACAAAATTTCGGCCGAACTGTGAGTTCGACCGGACTTTTACTTTTAAAATAGTTCGGCGAACTAGTTTATATAAATAAATCACCCGCGAAGTTGGTTTGTTTACCGGTTTCATTATTCGCACGAATTTCTGTCACTGTTGCTGCTGCTCTGTTCGTACGTTTTTGCTCTTACCATCAGCGTTTTTTCTCCTCCCGTCCACGCTGTTGCTCCTTTCGTCAACACTCTTGCTCCTTTCATCGGGTATGTTCGACCTTACCTTTTCGAAAATAATATTTTTCAAATTATGTAAGAAAATATATAGGTGTCTATGAAAAAAAATGATGTCTATGGAAATTAGTATGTGATTTATACCAACGAATATGTGTCAAGCTCGGACTTCTTTTCTGGCTTGCTTGGTATCTCATCATGATAAAAGTAAAGATCACATTAGAAGATTTAGATTTAATTTTCCTTCTGTTGGTGACGCCAATGTAGTCCAGGGTTCTGAATATCATCTGTAATTTATCTTTCATAACGTAAATTTTGAATTAGGATTATCTACCTGCAACCAACAACCAGACCAACATAACACATGTTTTTAACTTAGATAAGCCCTTCAATAATCCAGACCTCCACATGCAAAGAATGAATAATATAATCTCACTGTTGAGAGGGGATGTGTTCACACCATAGCCCTGCCTTCCAATAAACTCAAAACCCTGATTTCAGAGAATGCTAAATACGTAAAGCAGATGCTATTACAGTTTTTTTCGAGTAGTAGTAATGGTGATGGTTTATATATATATACACTTTCTATTAATGTGATCAAACTTTCCCTCTATTTAAAATAACTGAAGAAAACATACCCTAACGATCCTGATAGGTTGGGGAACTGAATCATAGATTTATTTTGGTTCTTTGTGTTAAGGAAATAAATACAAGATAAAGCATAAATATATCTTGAATTTCAAACTAAGTTATAATTTTTTTCCATAAAAGTATGGTTTTTATTTTCAAACTCAAGAAGCAGGGAAAGAATTTGCAGAGTTGTTTATTGAAACTCAAATATATATATCTAGCAGTAATCTGAGTTCTTTTTTTACATCACTGTCGGTAGGAAAATTAAATCCATCACATTCTCAATTCTTTCACCTGAAAAAGAAAATGTCACTTTATTCATAAATATAACGCAGTGCTACATTCAGGGTCACAACCAAATAAAGCATCCAAATAGCATACATCGAGTGAGAAATGTGAATTTTGATCAGGTAGGATATTGCCAAAAGTTTGCCTTATTTACTGCGATACTGTAAAAGGTTTACCCTGATTTACTACGTTGTATAATATTACGTTCATTCTAGAAGAATTGCAGAAGAAAAAAAGAAAAAAATGTGCACCATCCCTAGATATTTCATTATTTCCAACTGCAATGGATGCAACGATAAAAATGTAGGGAGTACTAGACATTCGGTTGTAATTATAGGAAATAAGGTAGAAAATTTCAGTGACCCTTACAACGAAAATTATATATATATAATGTTTTCATACCTTGAATTGAATAAAAGCCAGAGCACGAGTAAAATGAAACTCAAAATATGCAAGAAAATTCAGAAGAAAGGAAAACAGTCTGTATTACCACTCAAATTATTGCTTGATTAAAGTATTCCTATGTGTTTTTTTCTTTGTTTTAAAATATACCAATGTTAACATATTTTACTGCATTTAAAAGTTTTGAAATGTTAAGCTATCTTACAGCATTCAAATGTTATGAATTGATAGCAAATGCACGCTTTCTTAATGGATTTATCAATGCATGTTCTTTTAGTAGACTATTGGTTCAAATTTTCATGGATAATCCCATTTAGACTAATTAATTTGTACGGGTTACTGCATGAGGTGTGAATTAAGGAATTTAAACTATTAAATTAAGTACATAGATTTAATTTAATTTCAGATTTATCAAGAGGTGTTAATATGGATTTAAGTTACTGTAAATGAAATTTATAAATATTTTTTTTTTGGTTCATTTACAAATATTTTTTTTGAAAGTTAATATTATTTAAACTTTTATAGTATGAGTAACTCTTGTCTTATATTTGACTAATTTTTTATATAATTGAAATTCAAAAACAAATGATTTTCTCCAAGTTTTAATTGTTTAAAATATGATTGTTTGAGCAACTCTTTCTTTGGGATACAAGGAGGCTCAAAGATTTTTTTCTTGTATATTTGAAGCTCTCCATTATTATAGAAAATGATTTTTTGCTTGTATATTTTTATGCTCTTTGTCATAGTAATGTCATAGTGTATGAAGTTTTAAATTTTTTTTATTATTTTTATTACGTGTTGGATGTGATTTTGATTGAAAATGTTTCTTTTTTATTTATTAATTAAAAAAAATTATTAGAAAAATTATTGCTTTAAGCCTTAGAATTTACAATCAAAATTAGAAAATGTATTTTTATCTAAACTATTTATGAAAAGTTTAATATTGTTTGATCTTCTCTACCATGTCCTTTTTACATATATCTAGAATAATATTATTTGTAGTTTTCGGTTTTTTGTAACATTTTACTACCATAATCAAAATCTATAGAAATAATAATCTAACATTATAATATCTTGAAATGGAGCTAGCCAATTCAAATATAGTATTGCAAATCCCTAGCTAAGTTATATGAGGAGGCTATGCATTACTTAGCATTGTATCCATATTGGGGTTGCAAGTTCTATGGTTTCAAAAGAACACTTGCAAACAATTTGTTTTCCATATGACCTCTCTTTTTCTCTTTCAAATTTCATTCTTTTAGCCATTATGGATTTGAGAAAAATACATTCTAACATGCCAATAAAAATCCTTAACAATGAATTAAACATGAACAACTATTAAATATGGGTAACCAAGCAGCATCAAAACAAACAACTAAATCACCAAAGCTAGTAGTGATAAATAATAAACATTCTAGGATACTTCAAAATTCCATGCAAATAATTTTTTACCTAAAATCACTAAAATTATATATGTGTGTATAATTTTTGTCAGACGAGGAGGTAACTCCACAAAACTGAAGATGCATTAGACGGATATTATGTGTCTACTTATACATGGAGGTGAGAATCTTGGGATTCACATCCCAATGTCTCTTGGACTTCGTTATTTACTAAATTGCAATAAAATACAATTGCACCCAATCCCTTAGGATTAGGTGTCAACATTCCCCCCTTTAATTTGAAGAGATGTTGGTGATTCCAAGCATCGTTCTGAACTTTTCAAACTTTTCTCTTCCAAGCGCTTTGGTGAAGATGTATGCGGACTTCTCATTTGTGCAACAATGATGTAGATGGATAGTTTTGGCCTCAACATGATGTCAAATCAGATGGTATTTTGTATTGATCTTCTTTGTTCGATCATGGAACTTCAAGTTCTTGGCCAACTTTATTGTAGAGGTGTTGTCGATCATGAATGGTGTTGAATTCATTTGTTTCATCTACAAATATTCTAGGATTTCTGTGAGCCACACAATTTCCTTTGTTGCTTCAACTACTGCCACCTATTCTGCCTTAGTTGTGGAACCTGTCCTGAGACAAATTTGATAGAAGAAACCCGTGACTGGCCTCCATTTTACATTTTTGGACTACCTGTTTCTTGATTCTCTAGAGATGACCAGCATTTTTTCTTTCCATTTGCTGCCCTCCATTTTACATTTTTAGGACTACCTGTTTCTTGATTCTCTAGAAATGAACAACATTTTTTCTTTCCATTCGCTACAGGTTTCCGGCCTTTGAGAAACAATTATCAGAAAAGGTCTATTAAGTTGTGCAATATTTTCTTGGACAATAATTTTCTGTGTCATTTTAGCACTGTAACATGTTCCAGCTAATATACGACCTCTTATTGAAACAATACTAGTGAAAATTCAAGACACCCAAGGAAGCTAATTCGAACTTGGTAACTATGTTGAAAACTACTTAAAAATTTTAATCTTGCGCTTTTTGAAATATTCAAATCACTTTACATGTTATGGACTCAATATGGTCACATAAATGGTTAGATGTTATGCTCGGACATAAATATTTTATGGTCTGACATGATTGAAAACTACTCAAAATCTTAAAAATATTAATCTTACGCCTTTTTAAATATTCAAATCATGTTAGGGACTCAATATGGTCTGACATAAGTGGTTAGATTTTATGCTCTAACATAAATATTTTATGGTATGACATGATTGAAAACTACTCAAAATCTTAAAAAAATTACCCATACTCTTTTTTAAATATTCAAATCATTGGCTCACACGCCAATGGTTAGATTTTATGCTCTGACATAAATATTTTATGGTCTGACATGTTAGGCTTTATGGTGTCCTTGAAAATTCAAAGAGTTGCTTAATTGGGATCGTATTCAACTTGTATTAAACTTCCTCAGGTCCCTTGAATAGATTCCTTGGGTGTCTTGAAGCCTGTTCCCACCTTTTCCAGGGTGTCTTGAAGCTTGTCCCTTGAATAGCTTCCTAGGGTGTCTTGAAACCTGTTGCCACATTCTTCCAAAACCTGTTGCCACCTTTTCCAGGTCGTTTTCCCTTCCCAGAATTCTTGGAAATTGAATGACTTTTGGTTGATTTAGAAAATCTCTCTCATTCTATTCTACCATGGCTATAGAAAATCGAGACTCCCGCCGCGGTCGCTCCCGCTTCTACCAGAGAAAGAAGATTTTCCTGAACTTTCATATGTCTTTCCTAATGTCTATCTGCTGATGTATAACATATTTTTCTATATCTCTATCGTTTCCGATTTTTCTACAGGGATGTATTGTTTTTTGATCATGATGGGATGTGGTTAAAACCCCCCGTAATATGTTTCCCACTGTATTCTTTGCCTCTCTTTCTTAGATAGGTAAATTATACTACTAGATGATATGTCTCATTTTTCTCGCTGTATAGCTGAGAATATTTATATATGCATAAGAACTGATTAATATACATCAGCGTTTTTTTCTGCATGAGAAAAAGGTTTCCAGGTCTGGGTTTCTGATTGAATCTATATGGACATTTCTGTCTAGTTAAATACCCTTCTGTTTGCAAGATTGATTTATCTTTTAAGATTTTGGATTTGTGTGTTGTATGCATCAAAGGTTTCTATTCCAAGTTTTTCTTTGAACATCAATTCAACTGCACAAAAAATTATCTAATTTAATATTATTGTCTGCTAAGTTAGTTTATTTTTTAAAAGTGTGCAGTGTTGTATGTAGCAAAATATTCTATTACAGGTTTTGTTCTACATATGCATTCAGGTGTTTTGAGATATCCTTGTGTCTTAGGTTATTTATGTTTTTAAATTTTACAATGATATGTTGTAATCTTTTTATTACAGTTTTTGGTTTGCATGTTCATTTTGGCTGCAGAAATATTCTCTCCATCATAATATCATTGTGTTTGATATCTTGATTTATGTTTTAAATTTTGCACTCACGTGCTTTATGATTTTGTAGCAAAGTATTTTTATACCTGCTATATTAGGCTGTCTCTTTTCATTGAGCTGTGTGTATGGTATGGTTTCATTTAGACCATTTTCAACCACAATAGTGTTCTCTATCATTACTGCAGAAATAAAAAAAACATGTTAGACATTATCATATTCACATAGGCAAAAAAGGGTTTTCCTTAATTTTACATATTAAAATGTCTTTGAAAAGTTATTTCTATTTAAAATAAAAAGGTGAAAGATTAGTTTCAGCAATTACTAGAACAAATAGATGGTAAGGCCCATAGCAACAACTGCAAAAGCAATGCAATATAACCAATCAACCTACAGATCAACAAAACATATGGTCTTGAATGAGCTTTTGGACTCTTTAGATATAAATGTACACCTTGGCAATGTATCTTATATAAAACTTTAATCCATGTGCTTAACCTTAACATTGACACAAATGGAATACAGTTTTACTCACTACTTTATGATATAAAAATATGCGGATGAGTATTGCCCACATATCCGAAGTCAAAAGGGATAGATTAAAAAGGGATGCTTCGGTCATCTATAAAAGATTAATTAAAGAAGCATGACATATTAGTAATGCAAATTAGATATGCGTACCAATTATGTTCATATAACACAACAAATAGATGATTCAATACAAATGTCACATAGAAGTCATATTTATCTCATGGGCCTTCAACTTAAATTATATATCTAGCATTACATTAAGCTATAGGAGATAAATCAAAGAAGCAGTTGAATGTAAATTAGACATGTGTAATAATTATGTCCTTTAGTTCAATAAATAGATAATAATTTAAAAATGCCATATCTAAGCTATATTTCATCTAAGTAGCTTTCAATTTAAACTTATATCTAATGTTAAATTATATAAAAGAATAACAGTAATCCAAACTTTAAAATAATATTTAGAGTTAGTATAAAATGTGACATATAATTTTCCTACGTGGAAAAACATAGTTACCGAGAGTTCAAAACTCATGCATTTGAATATAAAGTGGGTATATGAATGAGCAAGTAGATTTTTTCTAGAAATGAGGAAGTGAAGGTTGATAGAGAGCCACACAAAATTGCAAATTCATACCTTAACAAAATTTTTAGATCCTTTTAAAGAAAACATGTCATATAATCAACTTTCATCGAAATATATGATAAACTCAACACAATTTTATGAAAAATAGTATACCATTTTTTACATTTCACATAATACAAATAGATAAATATTCCTTAAGTATTGTTATAAAGATTTAACTACCCATCGAGAGATGGCCAAGTGATTGAGAGAGGACATCATCACAATAAAAAACCAAGTACAAATTGCAGTAATCCTAGAATCATGCTTTACAAAAGGTAAAATTGGGTAACTCATGACTTACTATAGATAAAAAAACATTTACCCTTACCAAAAAATATATGATAAAAATTGACAAACTACATAAGCTTAAGCTTAAGGGGATATAATCCTTCTTACCTTGTATATAGATAATGAAAATGATTGTTCCAAGTCTCGTGTTGCTTCTCATGTTACTTTATAAACCTTGATTGGAAAGAAAAATAGGAGGGCAGAAATGTAAGAAATATAAAACATAATGAAACACAACGTAAGAAATAGAGAACATAATGAAACACACACATACATATCTCTAGACAATCAACACAATTATTTTCCTAGGAAATCCTTATGGGAGACAAGCAACCCTAAAAAGTAATGATGCTCTAGACTCATTTTTCCCTAGGAAATCCTTATGGGAGAAAAACAACACTAAAATGTAAACATGCTCTACTCTCTCTTTTCTGGTATGGAAAATATGTAAGTACAAATAAAGAGGTAATCTCTCTAGAGTTAGCTAAGACTTTTGGCATGTAAGGTTGCTATAAAAACTTAACTTCATACATTTTTCTCTCTAACTTCACACTCCTAGTTGTATTTTAAACTATGGAACAAAATACAATAACACAAAATGGAACTCTTATTCCTCCTAGTGGCCAAGTATTTGACATAGTGTGATAGCCAACTAGGTGTAAGATTTGACTCCATCAACCATTAATGAGGTTTGTGATTTTATACCTTTTAGAGTCTTGTTAAAATTCCACATGTAGCTAGCTTGCTATGCATGAGTAATGGGGCTAAAATGACATTCTCTCGTACCCTGGTGTTCAACATGATAGGTCAACTTACTAAAGGCATAAATTTTGAATGAACTTCATTTGATGTTTTTCTTGCACCATTGGATATGTCTTTAAGTGTAGAATAATGGTCAAGATTTCGGCACAAGGGATAATCGTTTGACCCCCAGAAATGTCATTTAATACCTCAAATTGACTCCAAAAGGTTTTAGACCCCAATTCTCCACCCACCATTAAAATGACCCTACAAGTTGATTCTTTCAGTTTTTTCACTCTATAAGAATCAAAATATATGACAAATAATATAATTATTCAATCTAGATCATTATTTAATAGTTTGTTAAAATTATGAGTAAGATATACATCATGGAATTTAAATAAATAGCGTTAATTGATTGAACACCATTGTACATTCCTTGATGATACTTTCAAAGTAATACATTTTGAAAAATAATTTGTTTATGGATTCTATTTTCCACATTCTCTCAACCACATCAAAAACCTTCTTATAATATTTGAAACCATCTATATACAACTTTTCATTTGTTTCGATAGGAATTAACATATTTAAATATTAATTGTATTTATGTCTTGTGTGCTAAGGAAGGGAGGTCGTGAACCTTAGGAGAAGAGATAGTATTTATTAAGTTAGGAGGGATACTTTTTATGAGATAGAATTAATTTAAAATGCTTCTTAAGATTATGTAACTTTCGAACCATAATTACAAATTTATTTATTTATTTACTTATTATTTAGTTGCTCAAAGTTGAAGAATTTATGTTGGTAAATAATTAATTAGGTCTATTTAAACCATTTACCACTTTTGGGATTTTTGTTTTTGTGGTTTCATTCATAATTTCACTTTTTTTCAAATTGTCAATTTCAATTTTCACACCACATGTGCACAATCAAAGGACCTAAGGTCTTTCCCCTACCAAAGTATGTTCTTTTAAAACATGTTTTCTTGGTGATATGGGTGATTTAGAAATGATTGGGAGAGCGAAATTCCTCATTTAATACACAATATGTTTGGTTGATGCCACTAAGCCAAGAATTTTAAATTCAACTGAATTTTAATATAACCAACTAAATCCTGCAAAAAAAGAATAAAACAATTTATGTTAGGTTTGTGGATTTAGGCATTGAAACAACACCATGATATTTCAAATTTAAAAATAATGGTTTGAGTCCTAGGTAGCTTAGAATCCTATTTGTTTTCAAAATAAGGATGCACTCCCATTTCATTATCATGATTATGTTGTAATCATGAGGCTCTCACTCAAGAGTGGACCTTCCCAAAATCTTGTGACGTCTTTTCACAAACAAACCCATCAAACTGAAAAACACATCATGCGCTGACATATAGTTTTTCTCCTTCAAAGAAAAAAAATTCACATCATGTGAATATCTCCATGTACTCTTACATATTGGTGTACAAACCATCAACCAAACACAAGTCGACAAAACATGCCTCTTCAAACAACTGACTCTCAAGTCAAATAATAGCTCATGTACAAATTTCCATATTTGTTGCATTTAATTGTGTCAACATAACTCTACTTTCAACGTCTTGCTTCATGCAACATGCACCATAATTTGAATTTGCAAAGAAATTCATAAAACATCAAGATACATGCAAGGCCTTAATTGGATAAGAAATCTAACCATCTGTTACAAAACCGTTTCAATGGTGCTTCTTTTAGCTGCACTTCATCATCATGTGAATCATCCTAACCCTCATCGATTATGGAATCCTCTTTTCCATTCTTGTCATTATCTCTTTCCACCTTCTTCAAATGTTGTGGATGACTTGTTGGATACAAAGTCCAACACTTGTCCACAAGGTGACATTTCTTATGGCAATGAGTAATAAACAATTGCATCTTATTTTCAACATCATTTTCCTTGTCCAATGGGCCTTTGAATTTTTGCCTCATTTATTTAGAAAGTTTCATGTGCATGGATATATTCTTCCAAAATCTATAAACATTATGATTATTCAAACCACAAAAGGAACATGCAAGTTCTTTTCCAAATCTTATGTGAATATTTACCATGTTTATCATAATCAAAAGAAATTTGATTAAAGAAAAATTTATACCTTGAACATTCACCGTTGTCACCTTCTTGAGGAGGTGAATTTGATGAGGTAGTAGCTCTCCTCTGAATACTAGCAATTAATTCAATGACTCTAGAACTTTCAACATCCTCTTATTTTAAATTCTCATTAGCTGCATGATTATTAACATCTTCTTACAAAGTGGGTGTCAAAATTTTCCATTCATCATGAACACAAACTTCACAAGCTTGAGGTAATAAACACGAAATAAAATTCCTTATTGGAATAGCTTCATGTGCCTCCTTGGCTTTGGAGCATTCTCCATCATGTTTTCCATAACCAAGACCCAAATAATTAGGCCCTTCCTCAACAACATTTGGCTCAACTATGCCTTGTACTCAATTATGCCTTGTACATGTTTGCCTTTAACCCTTTACTTTCATAGCACATTTTCATCAAAAATTTGGACCTTATTCCTCTACTGTGTCTCTCAAAATCACGTACACATTCATTTTGAGAGGAGATTGAAGAAAAAAACACATAGCTAATTCTTCTAACCTTGACTAAAATGAGCTAAATTGTACTTTGATACCAACTTGATTTGAATATGGACAAACTAGTTTTGTTGGGCTATCTCCCTCATCAGTTAAATAAAAATGTGTTTAGGATCATCTAAAGTTAGCCAATTGGGAAGGGGTTTATGTGTCAATATTTAAGTGTATTTTTTGAGAAATTTATGGGTTAATTAGCTTTTAAAAACTCATGTGTACAACAAATAAAATGCAAAATTTTTATTTTGGAAAATTTTTTCCCTCAATCTAGATTCCGATCATTGGACATGTAAGAGGAAGAAAGAGGGAATTCACTTTTTAAATTCTAGAACTTGTCTAAACCAAAATAAACTAGAGGTTTGATTTTCAAATACATTCACTTATTTGGAAAAGTTCTAGCTACCAAAAGTCCATATGCCAATCTACCTCCCAAGAAATCCATTTATTACACCACTGGCTAGTTTTTTGTGTTCCTATATTCTTTATCAACCTCTTCTAGTGATTCTTGAAATGTGGATACTTAAATCCTTCCTAAAAATTTGAGCTCTAAAACGAGAAGACATACAAGGTCATTTTAAGTCATTCCTCTATCCAATTATAAAAACCAAGTGAATATTTCTACATATTGATTTCTGTCCCATAAACTATACAATATAGGTCAATTTTTTCTTTTAACTTATTTAAATATTGTTCTAGCGCACAATTGTTCAATGGTCTGATGAAATTTCATTGATGAAGGCATGATTATGCCAATCCATGTTGCATATTTCCATTAACAATGTTTACTTACATGTAAAACAATGTTGTCTCTGCTTTTATGTTATTTTGAGTTTTCTTTTAGTGCTGAAATTGGAATATATGATATTAATTTATGACTTGCTTCTATAGCTGTTGAGATACTATTCTTTTTCTCTACTATATTGTTATTTATAGTCCTCTGGGTGTTTTCTTCATATATATATATATATTTTTTTTACTAATTGAAGGGATTCGTAATTCTATATTTTACCATATTGCTTGCTGGTTCCATGTAGATTTAATTGACATATAATAGGTGGTTTCTATTTTTGGGATGTCTGTAAAGTTTTTGGCACATCATATTGAATTTCTATAATTTGTGTAGCTCCCTAACATTCAGATAGAACCTTCATTGAAAAATGTGAGGGGGGTTTCAAATTCACATTGGATAACACCCTCCTTTGGGATAAAAAAGTTTAACAAACACAATAATAGAGAAACAATTAGTGACGTCACCAAAATATGTAGCCTCTTCAAGGTATCATATCCTCTCATCAAGGTCTAGCATGGACCTTAATTTCATAGCCTTATTTTGCCTAAAATGAATGCAAATTTCCTTGCAATTTGGCTTGCAACATTCATAATTCATGCTCATGGAACATGATTGTGTTGCAATTGTGATAACATCTGTTGTATGCAGAAGCTTTAATAAAAAATGATCGAAAATGACATTTTTTCTCTGTTTTTTTCAAGATATAAGGAAAATTACACCAAGTAGCTTCCAGCCTCATATGACCATCATGTCAAACTCATCTCAGGATATTGTCCAAGTAAGAGCCACTTAAGAAAGAAATCTAGTATGTACATGACTCTCCAATTTCAGTTAGCAGCAATGATAGTTCTAAGTATGGTGCAAACATTGCTCCAGATCCTGAATGGGGCATGTTTGATGACAATAATTTGGGGAGTGAGAGAGGGAGATGGTAGGAGAAAAAATTCAAGGAATCCACGGGAAATTGAAAAATATGTAACTAATAAGGTGAAGACACTTTGTAACCTAAGAGAGAAACCTGTTAGGAAATGGGTGAAGTTGGTATTACACACCCAATTGGATAAGCTCAAGGAGAAAACATTTCTCCCACATTATTTGTTGGCATAACCTAGTAAGTGTTATTCACTAGCATGTATTTTGTAAAGGCCTTGACCTAGTTCTCATTCAACTCCATCCACCAGGTTGTAGAGGATTCCAAGCCTAATTTCATGAAAAGTAAGTTGGGGATGATCACATTGCCCTTCTTGATGACATGTCTATGAAGATTAACTACCTTGAACTATTTTTTTGCGTAGGGAAAGAGACACATTCCCATGTCCGAGCATGAAAATGTTCTTTGATATTGTTAATGCCTCTAGTTTTTACTTCTACAAGTTCTATAGGAAGATTTTGTAAAGGGCCAGGTAGCCTCTGGATCTCATCTTTTATGAAAGGTGACATATTTAGTAAATGCCCCTACAGTCAATCTCTAGAACGGATCTAAATAGAAGTTCTTCATTTTAATATCCATAAAACACAACAAATTTAAGGTAAACTATGTACATGTGTCATTTCTCGCACAAACTAAAGTGTATTAGTGGTAAATTTTATACCAAGTGTGCTCCCACCATGTAAAGTGCAATTTGGTGAACTTATCATTTTTATAATTTCTTTTTTGATTAAATTGAGTTTCACACATAAATTATTGCTTTGAAAGTTGTGTTCTACATAATTTGTCTACACTAAATTACAAATTGATTTTCTGATTTATCTATTTTTTGTAAATGCCGACCAATATATATATATATATCATGGAGGATGAACGACGAATATCAGCCGAATCCCATATGGAGGTTCAGGGATCGAGGGATGTTCAAGGTATTTAAATATAATCTTAAATCTCCATACATGTGTGTACATATGGAATTGATTTTTTATTAACTTTGTAAGTTAAATTAGTTGTTAATAAGTTTCATTTTTTTATTTTTAGGAGGTAAGAGGAGAAGGGTTTCTACTCCATCCATGGAGCGTGCCCATGGTTCAACCAGTCGTGGTATGGTTCATGCAATTTAATCAATGAATATATGTATATGTATTTATATGTACACATGAATGTATTTTTCAATTGACTATAAATTCGTATTTGTTTATGAAGCTTCTCCCTCATCTCGAGAGGTTGGTGGTGGTTCAAATCGACCTAGAGGGCCATCAATGAGTGGTAGCAGGTTGCGTGAAGGGGGTGATATTTATTCCCCTGAAGGCCAATCAACGGCTGCTGGTTCTTAGCAGTGTCATTTTGGGTCTGGTTCTCAGCAGGGTCATTCTGGGTCTGGTTCTCAGCAGGGTCATGTTGGAGAAGATGCTAACCAACAACGTCAAGGTTGCCATGAATTTCAATATTTTTTCATTAAATTTGTACAAATTTTTTTACATGTGTTTTTTATAATATACAAAATTATATATATATTGATGCAGAGGCCGAAAATGTTCCAACTAGTGGTCAAAATAGACGCAGGGCAGCCCGCTACATTCAAGAAGAAGGTTGTCAACCCAGCACAACTTATCCGGTCGAGATTACTGATATACCATGGGAAACCAACATGGTGCAATGCACCTTACAAAGGTGTGAAATAATTCATGAAAAATTGCAAAGAGATCTCATGGCTTTGTCTCTACCTGCTAAGAGTCGACAAAGCCTTCAAATAGTTACACATTCATTGGGCGAAATTGTAAATGTGTACATAAATCTTGGGCCAACAACTGATACATTTGTAGAAATGATGAGAAAGAGAAAAGAAACAGTAATGGGTCCAGATAAATGGGAGGACGTAAAACAAAAAGTTACAAAAGAAATGGCCAAGTCAATGTTTAATTACAAGGAAGGGCCAAAAAGAAAAATGCTGAAGGTGTAGTATTTCAAGCACCCAGACATAGCTCCTTATTTGTATGATAGGCACCTTGTGGCCTATGGAAGGCTTCCATGGAACGATGAGGTTCCTATTTATTTTTCACAAATATTATATGCAGAATTTTTTTTGGGTATGAAACCCAACTACAATGACCTTCTGTCAGAATTTTTTGGCCCGGGGAAAGGTCGATTATATGACCATAAGGGTGCTAAGCGAGATGTGGAGTTGCCTCACCCTGAGCTGCCTTTGGTGAGTCGACCGTTTCCAGTTGAAACTCTCCGGTCAGAGATGGATGCGACTTCTCAAATAAGTCGAGAAGCAAGGGATATTATGATCGACAATGTTCATAGCGGATTGGGTGGAGTCGATCTTTGTTTAAATCGACAAAGAGCAAGTGAAAATGCACGTGTCAATTTTGTGTATTGTACAGATGAGGAGATTGACAACATGAATGTTGAAGATCTCAAAATATATGCAAAAAATTGTTGCAATGGTTTGCAAGACATAATTTTTCATGAGGAAGAGGGCACCGGAACGGTATGTATTAGTGACCTTAGGGTTTTAAATTATTTTTACATATACATGTGTACAATTTGTAATAAATACATGTGTATGTACATGTATACATTTATTTGTATGTGTACATTAATCTAACAAAAATGTATGATTATATGTTAAAACACCATTTGCAGTTCTCACACATGATGCGTGACGAAAATGTTAATATCATGTTCGGGACCTCTGGTTCAAACAATGCAGATGGGTCTGACCATCAAGATATGTTGGCAAATGTTAGTGTTTTTTAAGTGACTTTAAAATAAATAATTGTGCACACATGTACATGTATGTATATATATAATTTGATAAAATGTTTTAACAGATACCGATTCCGTCCGATGTTTTTGGGATGGCGGTACCTTCTTCTTCCTTGGGAGATGTACCTTCTACTTCCTTGGGAGATGAGCCACAAGTATGGACAATTTTTCACAAGTTTAAAATTTATGTTTAAAAGTTATATATATATATATATATATATGTGTATATATATATATTCTACCTCAAAAATTTCCTTTAAAAATTGATATCTATATATCTATATATATATATATATATATATATAGAGAGAGAGAGAGAGAGAGAGAGAGAGAGAGAGAGAGATCTATATTTTGAGTTATTTAAATTTTTTTGAATTTAGGTTCCTATAGAAGATTTCTTTAATCTGGGGACTCTAGCGATAGAGATAGGAACATCCACAACATTTGAACAAGTTGTCTTTAGTTCCTTTTTTTAATATTATTGAAAATAAGTTTATATATGTACACGTGCATTTTCATTTGAAAGTTTTTAATATATATATATATATATATTTAACCGTACATGTATATTGTACAGTTTACCGCTGCAGCTTTTCCTATGGGAGAACTTGTTCATCAAATGGAGAGGGAACCTCATGAGGTATTGCATGATTTTTTTGTTATATTTTGTTTTTTACATGAAGTTCTAGATATATATTCTCATTCATTTTTAAAACATCAAATTTTAATGTTCAAGTACATGTGCATTGTGTATGTAGGTTTCCCATGATGCTTCACATGATAGTGCACGGATTGAGACCCTGATAGGAAAGACGCTAGATCCGTCTCTATTTGATGGACATGATTTGTAGATTTGATTTCAAGATTTAGATGGTCTTAAAATTTGTTAAACTTGATACAGTTTGATACTTGTGAGATCTACAATTTTTGGACATATTTTATTACATTGTTAATATAATTTGTTTTGTTTCAAAAAGTTAATTTTTGGATGGTTAAATAGTACTTTTGGCATGTGACTGTGAAGTAATGTTGTCATTTATAAATTAATGTTGTCATTTGAACTACATTTGGCATGTTATGTAATGACATGTGTTATAATTTGTTTTTCTTTTAAAATTTAAGTTTTGGATGCTTGGAGTACATTTAGCATGTGAAGTAATGTTGTGATCTATAATTTTTTGATAAATTAAAAGTTAAAAGTTTTGGATGGTTTCAATCTACATTTGGCATGTGATATAATGTTAAATGTTTTTATTGGATAGTTGAATTATAATTGGCATGGCATGTGAAGTTTTTAAAACTCAAGTTTTGGATGGTTTCAATCTACATTTTGCATGTGATATTTAATGAACTTTAAATGTTTAATGTTTTAATGTTGCACGATATATAATCAAAAGGTTTTTAAAAATTAAAATTTTGGATGGTTTCAATCTACATTTGGCACATGTGGTATATAATGTTAAATGTTTCTCTTGGATCTAGTTGAACTATAATTGGCATGGCATGTGAAGTAACGATATATATAATCAAAAAGTTGTTTAAACTCAAGTTTTGAATGGTTTCAATCTACATTTCACATGTGATGTTTAATGTTTTAATGTTGCACGATATATTATCAATTTTTTTTAAAATTTTAAAGTTTTGGATGGTTTCAATCTACATTTGGCACATGTGGTATATAATGTTAAATGTTTCTATTGGATAGTTGTTCACTATAATTGGCATGGCATGTCAAGTAATGTTGCACAAATCCCTTTTGGATGATTGAAGTACATTTGGAATTTTAAGATTGATTTTTATCTCTCCATGTAGTCTTGTTTGAATGAAAAAATTTCCAATAGGAAGAACATAGCTTTTCAATGCAACTAACCATGTATCAATTGAGCTCTAATTGAAAAAAGAGTTTAAAGAAGTAGACATATGTACAAATTATCCCTTTAATTTAGATTGGAAATATAAGTCTAGTACATATATATGTTTTTTGAATTTGGGTCAATGCTGTTAATGCACTCAAATAGGTAGCCTTGTCGATTTCTTTACGTTGTGGAAAATTTTTACCAGAAAATCCAACTATTTTTTCATCAATGCACATAGAAAAACTACTTGGAACAATTAATTGCATTCTAGAACATATCTATCCAATACAAGTAACATTTTTCATCAATGCACACTGAACATATCCGACCATTGGAAAAACAAATTTTGTACTAGATTTTCAATCAGGATTAGAGATGTGGGTCAAATCCCACCAAAAGTTAGAGAAGTTGTTGTGTAACTAGCTCCAAAAAGAGAAGAAATGAGATATCAACGCCTTAGAAATGAGCCACTTCGTGGGGGAAACCTCCAATACATTACATAAATGAACAATTCTTGGATGATTCAAATGAACAAAACCTCCTTCTATATATAGGAGTCCATGGGGCCACAATATAATCCTAGTGGGGCCACAATGTAATCCTAGCCGACCTAACAATAATAATGTAAGGGCACAATAATAACAATATGGGGGTTACAGGGGTACAATAATAACAATAAGGGGGGCTACACTAACATAATAAGGGGCTACACTATTAATATAGGGACTTAACATGCCCTCTCCTTCAAACAAGTGTTGTCCTCAACGCTTGATTATTTCTTGATGCTTCTGTATAAAATTCTCATCCTCCCATGTGGAATATTCTACAGGAAAGTTCTTCCACTTGCTGAGATACTCTGAAATTGATCGTACTTGTCGAGTTCTTGTTTCTATGATTGCTTCATAACTTCTTTCGATGTGATGTTGATCTTCTTGTTGTTTCATTAGATTCTGCACCAAAGTTAGGTTATCCTTTGAGAGTTGGAGAACTTGTTGTTGATGCTCGATGTGATCTTCCACTAATTTATCATCCATATTTGCTATTATTTGATCCTTCAAACCATCCAACTTAGCCTCCATTTCTGCTTTTAAACCATCTATGTCATCTTCGGTTTCTCTTCGTAAGATCGAAATTTGTTGCACTTGGTACAGTAATTTTGATATCTCATATTGCAATTCTTCCTCCTCATGCGTCTTAATATAGCTTACTGAGGGCTTAATGGTTATGGAATTAATTTTTAGAGGCATAATAGAATCCATTACTGACAAAAATTCTTCAATATGCCCTTGGAATAAATTCCACTTGATTCTTCAAACAAGACTTATGCAATTCGGAAAAAAACAATAAACACCTTTTTTTTTTGCTTTTGAGGAGTTTGATATTGAAATTGTATTATCTCTGTGATTGCGGCTCTTCTATATCTGAAATTCAGCACTAAAGTAGCCCTCTAAATTATCTTTTGAATTCCACAGGTCTGACCTGATTTGGATTCTCCAAGACAAAGTTGTGTCCAATCTCCCACAATGACCTAATTCTGGACTGGTTCAGTAGAGAAAAATTGTACGACTTGCCACGTGTCATTGTTTTGTCCTTTGTCTCTAAAATCGATAGCCAAGAAACTAAATTCCATGTACCTACAACCATTTTTTATGGCACTCCAATCCAATGCCCAGAGAGAGAGAGAGTTATTGAACTTTTCCCACGATCACCTCTTTGAGATGAAATTCAGGAGCCTGAAAAAGCACTACCTTCCCCAGATCATATATCCAAAAATATTGCGAACCAAGATCTGAAATTTTTTGAGGACTTTCCTTAGGATTCCAGCTTCACACCATATGAATTTCAGATTCTGAACCTTCGTAGAGAAATATTTATAGCAAAAATTCCACGATTACCTCTTTAGGAGCCTGAAAAAATACCTAACTTCCACAGATCATATCGCCGAAAATATTGTGAACCAAGCTGTGAAATTTTTAGACAAGCTTCCTCAAGATTTCGGCTTCACACCCTAAAAATTTCAGCTTCTGAAACTTTGTAGAAGAAAAGTTATAGCGAAAATTCCACGATGACCTGTTTGGAGCAGCGAAACCCTAGAATCCAAATCTCTGATACCAAATGTTGTGTAACCAGCTCCAAAAAGAGAAGAAATGAGATATCAACGCCTTAGAAATGAGCCACTTCGAGGGGGAAATCTCCAATACATTACATAAATGAACAATTCTTGGAGGATTCAAATGAACAAAACCTCCTTCTATATATAGGAGTCCATGGGGCCACAATATAATCCTAGCCGACCTAACAATAATAATGTAAGGGCACAATAATAACAATATGGGGGTTACAGGGGTACAATAATAACAATAAGGGGGGATACACTAACATAATAAGGGGCTACACTATTAATATAGGGACTTAACAGAAGTGCTCCGAGTCTCTTGTCTGAAAGGAATTTTCATACAAAACTATACTGTAGATGATTTATTTACATTGTGTCCATACTTTTTACCAGAAAATCCAACTAGTTTTTCATCAATGCACATAGAAAAACTAGTTCCAGTTAATTGCATTCTAGAACATATATTTCGAGTACGTAAATAATTTTTCATCAATGCACATAGTGAAACTAGAACAATTAATTTCATTCTAGAACATATATATATATATAATACATATAACATTTTTCATCAATGCACATGTATAGAAAAACTACTTTCAGTTGATACTAGAGCACGTGCTTGTACCAAAACAATTACACATGTGAAAACACTTGCACAAATAACATAAGCAACTCAATTTTTAGTTGAGTACTGGAAGTTCTAAAACATATTTAATCCAAAGAGAATAAATTGTTGGATAATTCATTCAAAAAAATTCTAATGGAATTCCATCTTCAATAATCCGTTCATGATCGGATTTTCACATTTTCCATCTCTTAATTTTTGATTTGTTCTTTGATTGAACTTCTATCAACTTTATGCGTGTTGCACACACCAAGTGACTATATTGACAACTTATGGAATCAGGTTCATAGTCTTCAAAGTAAACAAAGTCTCCACTTTGATGAGTTTGTCTGAAAAAATAACCTTTCAGTATAATAGACCCTCTGTCATATTGAAATCCGTGATCATTATAGTTTTGTAATAATTTCATTTTTCATTTAGTGCAATGCATCAAATAATACTTCACATTTTCATCGTTGTCAATAGGTGCAATTACAGCAAAAACATCTCCTACACAATAAAATAAACTTAACAAAATTATACATATTTAAATTTATTTCTAGATCTTTAAATCATTAGAAAGTAATTCAAATGTTACCTTCTCTAACAAGATCAGAAACTCTATCACCATTGGATGATATTATAGTTTCCTCTGATTGCATTTCTTCAAACATTTCATCAGACATTTTTCCCTTTGTATTTAGCTCTGTATGTTTCCAATCGTTCACATGCATTTTGTTTTCACAAACGTCATTGGATTTTGTGTTGTCTATGCAAACATCAAAAAAAAATAAAAAATTCTTTTATCCAATGCAAACACATTTCTAGACGACTTTGTTTGAATTGAATGCAATTTTCGAGTCCCTTTTATTGTTTCAACGTCACTTCCAATTGATCTATCTACGTCTTCGATTCCAATATGTCAGAAAAACCTTTATATAGAAAATTAGAAGAAGAATTTGTAAATATGATATCAAAATACAATCAAAGATAATCATTGCATGATAAATGTACAATGTTTAAAATTAGATTTCCAATATAAATTAAATTGAACGTACCTTCACACTTCTCCTGATGGGTTAGTCTCATGGCTTAGAGCAGGAATGCACCATTGAACAACTTCTTCAACATTCACAAGTCGGCTCGCAGAGTGTTTCATTTGATATCTTCGAAGTGCTCGTTTTATACATGCTCTTGCATTGTCATGTTCTCCTTTTCCATGGCCAGTCTCAAAGAAACTCCAACAATGTTTAATGCAGGTTTTCTTATGAAGACAACACAACCAAAAGAATGATCGTGCAGATTTGAATTGACCTGCACATCCGTCTGACTATATCCAATGTTCATTGAATGTTATTCCATGATTTTTCAATGAATCATAAATTTTTCCAAAACAATGTTGTACAAAACATGTATCATGTGTACGATCGCCACTGATATAAAAGTGATATTATTTAATCATATGTCGATTTTCACTCGTGCTTTCTATATGATCATAATTCTGTTCAGCATGTCTATATATAATATGGACGAGCATGGAGACTTGGTCAGAATGATAGTATTCACTCTAAATTTCTTTTTGTGGAACAAATGTGTAGTTTTCTGCAAAATCAATCACTGACAAAATGGTCCCTCGTGGAAAAACTTCACGATATTTTTTGAATTGCAAGTCTTGCCATTGAGCTCTATGGGAATGCTTGATGTATTTGTAAATTTTTGCCTCAAACTTTCTCAAAAAGTCTACCAGAAAAATTTCATCTTCTAGTAATTCAATTCTTTTAACACTATTTGCACCTTGAATGAATGTATCGATGTATTCATATCTCTTCCATTTCACTTTCATGTTGGACAATGATTGATCATTTATATCAATACGATATTTTTTTTGAAATTTAGTCAAATTTCCACAATCATCGCATTTTTTACCACCAACACATTTCTTTTTGTAAAATAGTTCATCGCTTTCTCTTTCACATAGAATTTGATATATGAAATCACGGATAGTGGAAGGAGGAGGTGAATCCTTCCATAATGTTCTACCTAAATCAAGGAATGTGTCATAATATAACTCAAATTCCACATGATAACGGCAACAACAAGTGTCGCGTACGGTGATAGGTCTTACATACCATGGTTTTTGTTGAACAAAAGCACTGAGTGAAACATGAATTTGACGATTCTCTTCTTTGAACTTGTTGAATAACTCTATCTGAGTGGTTTCCAAGAAATATTTTTCATGTTCTTCTTACTGATTTTGTGCTATTCTTCTTCGCATCACATGCCTTATAGTTGGCGAAACACGTGAATTGTTCTTCCAATATTCATATATTATTTTTTTAACATTTTCTCCAAGTCTATCTTTGTATGGTTGCCTACAAATAGCTCTCCAACAAGTGAGTTCATCATTTACATCTATTTGCAGCCAAAATTTCCGATGTTTGTGCAAATTTTTTCACGAGGTTCCCAGTGCTCGTGCAATAGATGTTACCAAACGATTCTCTTGAGTACTTGATGAAACCATTACTATCTGTATTCCTCTACATACAATTGAAACATCTTTCTCTCTAGATCTCTTAATTGACTTTATAGCACTACTCGTATTTTTTATCAGATCTTTCTTCATTTTTTTTTTTATCTTTGGTTGATTTTCGAATACCCAATAGTGTCGTAGCTTCTTTTAATTTCCTTAATGATAGGAGACCTTTCAACATTTGAGCATGAACTGTCACCCACTCATTTAAGAAATAATTTTCAAAAATACATTTAACAAGATATCGTATAGCATGGTCAGGTTTTTTATCTCCATATGTGTGAGTGTCAACATTTTATAACATCTCATTATCGATAGTGATTTCATCTGTACATATTCGAAAAAATAGTACATATTCAATAAATAACTAAATTAATAAATATATCTATAATTTCAATGATATGTGCATGTGTTTAATATATATATATATATGTGTGTGTGTGTGTGTGTGTGTGTGTGTGTACATACCTTGTGATTCAATTTCTTTATTTGGATTTCTTTCAATATTTTCACCATCTTCAATCATTGGTTCAATATCTCTTTCACTTTCTCTTTCCAAATTTTGTATCTCATCATCAATGTTTTGAGGAATATCTTTGTCTGTTTACATTAAACAAAATATTTTTCAAATTAGTTCATCAAATAAAAATTAAGCTTCACATTTTACATTAGGAAAAATTTAAATATATCAATAGATCATAATATTTACATTTACATACATGCTTCAATTTCTGCTTGAGGTTGATTTTCCTCTTCAATATTTGAGAGGGCTTCTAACTTTATTTTGCGAGATTGTCTTGTCTTTTCTCTACGTTCCTAAGGGTCTCTTTTTCGATCATATTTTCTCGCACAAGTTCTTCGATTTCCCATGATAATAGGGTATGAAGTTCAAAAAATTTCCTTCAAAAAATTAGACAGTAACTTCATTACAAAAAACATCACAAAAGATTTAATTTAAAAAAATTCATTTTAAATTTTTTGTAAAAAATACATACTCCAGTCCGAAACACTTACCTTAAAAAATTCGAGAGAAAAATGTCTTATAAAAATGAAACGAAGCTCAAAATATTTACTTCAACTCAAAACATGTACATACCTCCAAGAAATGTCCTTTGAATGTACGTCCAATAAAATTTCTTAAGTCCAAAACAATTTTTGCAAAATCAGGCCACGTCCAAGAAATGTCTTCGAAAAAAATTCTCTAAACCCAAAACAATTCTTTGCAAAATCAGTTTGCTTCCAAGAAATGCTCTTAAATCCAAAATTTGAAGAAATTTTTTTAAACCCAAACCAAGATCTTTGTAAAATCGGATGAAACATCAAGATACATCAAGGAAATGAACACCACTAGCCCCAATAGTGGAGCACTAAATAAGTCACTCACTCCTCCAAAAGAAATATCTTTCTCTCCAATTCTTGGTAGGAGGAGCCAAGATGAAAAGTACTTTACTTGAGAAATCAGGGTATGTATATAAAAAATGGGGTGAACATTCACCTCCCTTATGACTCTTGGACTAACCTCATGACGGTTTGACTTCTCAATGACCTTTCAACTTCCTATGTGACTATATGACTCTTGAAATTTCACTTTACTTTACAATTATCTAATATTGAATTTACATAATCCACAAATGATGTGGAAAATGATGACCCATGGCCAAACATGACATGAAATTTATGACATGGATTACATGATGTGTGGTAGTGCCAAGTTGTCCTTCTCGCCACTTTTTCTTCATTAAAATAGGTATCCAATACTTTCTCTTCATGTGAGATATGCATTTTTCTTCATATCTTCCCCCCAAATGGTTGTGAATCATATGGAGTATTCATGTATTCTTTATCTTTGGTCTTTCATTGTAATCCAATGTTCCCTCATCTTCTTCCTTGATGATCATCTTATCTCCTCAACTCCTTAGGTGTCTTCTACCATGATCTCCTTCATCATCATCTTTTCATGAAATAATAGAATAATTGCGACCACCACCCACCGATGACAAGATGACATCAGTCCGATAAACCCCTCGCTTCATGAAATCACTTGTTAGGGCTAGATCTGGTGAATGGTTGAGCAACTAACTTAGGGATTTCATAATTCTAGAGGCCAAGGTCCAGGAATGAGGCTTTAGACTGCACAATACACAGTTCAAGATGTCCAGGGTCAAAGGATTATGCAGTTGAGGGAATCAAGGGCTCAGACTCGAGGATTGTGCCTTGAGGCTATGCAATGTGAAAATATGGAGGCCTTGGCAGAGGGAATGCGCAGTTGGGGGACTGAAGGGATCAAGATGCAGGCTTTAGGCTTCATGTTTCATTGTGCACAGTTTTGAAGGCTTGGTCTGAGTGTCTGTGTAGTTGAGGAACTCAAGAGGTCAAGATTGAGGCTTGAAGTTTCCAAATATGTAGTTCAAAAAAGAGAACAGGTTAGGAGATTATATAGTTGAGGTGTTCAAGGACTCAATATTGATTCTTGAATATGGAAGTTTCCCAATGCACAGTTGTGGAGGGAGGGAGGCTGATTGATTGCATAGTTGCATAGTTCAAGTGATCAAGGCGGAGGCTTGGTGCTTGATACTGTGAAATGTGTAGAGAAGGTTGATTAATGACTATGTAGTTCTAGAGGTCATGGAATAGGACTAAGCACTGATACTAAGGAGTGAAAAATTCGAAGAGAAAATGTTAGGACTTGAGGTTTGAGACTCTGTAATTCGTAGTTGAGGAAGGCTGAGTGAAGTCAAGTTTCTCGGAAATGAAATTTTTTGGATAGGGGTAACTGTGGGATCAGTGAGGCTCAAGTGAGAAGAGATAAAACTGGATCATGATCACACACAAGGAATATTCGATGACATAACATTTATAAATAAATAAAAAACAATAACAACATGATTCCCTCAATGCGATGGCAAGGAAATTTACCTCTCCAGCTGCAACACAAAAGATACACTTTGTGATGAATGTGATGACACTTGTGTGACAATGCATGAAACTTTTAGAGTGAGTGTAAAAAATGCCTATGTGATTAGTAGGACTCATAAACACTAAATTTTCCCCATGAAACAAGCCAAAACTTAAATTTACATCATAAGCGATACTTCCCATGCTAAAATATGATATTTACTATATAAAGAGAAAAGTGTGGACGCCACTTACGATATGCGAATGACTGTGAAAATAATGGATGCCAAAGCCAAGATAACATGAAAATGGAACTAATTAGTATTAAATCCAGTAAAGGAGACATTTAAAAACATGAAAGCGACACTCGTGAAAGTTAAGGCGCGTAAAACCAAAAAATTAAAAAACTCACTAAAACCAAAGTACAACCACAACCAAAAGTGAGAGACTGTCCACGAAAGAGCGCATTGACTCTCGATATGGGTTGATCATTACACATGAAAATTTTTTATGGAATGTGTTATGCATGTACAAGTTTGCGTAAAAGAATGTGCCCATGAAATTTTTGCATACTAATCATGTGCAATTAGGTGACACTTATAATCTAAGAGGGGGCTCAAGGAATCAACTGACTAGTAAATGACTATGTAACAACTGATCGCATTATCACCAGTACGATCCAAAATTCAGGTGCAGAAAATTTTTTGGAGGTTGTTTGTCGCAACAACAACACTTTACGATATAGATTTTATTTTCCAAACATCATAAAGTAATTCATCATGTCGTGATTCTTCATTTGAACTTCAGATGTAAACTCCCTCTTACTTTTATCATGAGAGGCTCATTACCTATCGAGAATAGACCATCAACATATAATGTTGTGTAACCAACTCCAAAAATAGAAGAAAAGAGATATCAACACCTTAGAAATAAGCCACTTCGAGGGGGCAACCTCCAATACATTACATAAATGAGCAATTATTTGATGATACAATTTAAAAAACCTCCTTTCTATATATAGGATTCTATGGGGCCATAATGTAATCCTAACCGACCTAAAAATAATAATTTAAGGGCATAATAATAACAATATGGGGGTTACAAGGGTACAATAATAACAATAAGGGGGTTACACTAACAACAATAAGGGACTATACTAGTAATATAGGGACCTAACATGCCCCTATATTTCAAAAAAGTGTTGTCCTCAACACTTAAGTAGCTCTGGGTGCTTCTATATAAAATTCTCATCGTCCCATGTAGAATCTTCAGTGGGTAAGTTCTTCCACTTGATGAGATACTCTAAAATTGATCAATTTCATAGCTATCGAGTTCTTGTTTCCGTGACTGCTTCAGGTTCCAATATTATTTTTACTTCCTCATTAAGTTCTAAAAATATTGTTTGAACTGGAAGATTTTCACCTATAACCTTCTTTAGGCATGAAACATGGAAAACTCAATGCACTCGCGAAGAAGCAAGAAGCTCCAATTTGTATGCCATAGTACCAATCTTTTGCAACACCTTGTAAGGACCATAGTACTTTGGCGATAATTTATTATCCTTCTTAGCTTGCATGAGGGACATTGTTTTGTATGGTTTTAGCCGTAAAAATACACAATATCCTACATCAAAACTTCTCTCACTGCGATGTTGATCCACCTGTTGTTTCATTCAATTTTGTGCCAAATTCAGGTTATCCTTTAAGAGTTGGAGAACTTCTTGCTGATGCTTGATGTGATCTTCCACTGCTTGAACCTTCGAATTTTCCCTTAAAGATGATGTGATGGATGGTGGATGATATCCATAAAGTGCCATAAATGGGGTCATTTTTGCTGCAGTATGGAAGGAAGTGTTATACCACCATTCAACGAGAGGTAACCACTTGACCCATTGTGTTTGTTTATCAGATACAAAACAGTGAAGATATAATTCCAAACATTTATTTACTATCTCAGTTTGACCATCACATTGAGGATGATAAGATGATCTATGAGCTAATTGAGTACCTAAACAAGAAAATAACTCCATCCAAAAATTTCCTGTAAAAATGGGATCTCTGTCGCTCACAATAACCCTTGGGATTCCATGTAGCTTTTGAATTGTCCATAAATGTATTGGCAACTGTACTTGCTTTAAATGGATGAGATAATGCACAAAAGTGTGCATACTTGGTAATTCTATCAACTACCACCATGATGACACTCTTTCCTTCGTACTTAGGTAAACCTATGATAAAATCCATTGAAATCTCCTCCCAACGTTGACTTGGAATGGATAAAGGTTGTAGAAGTCTCGGGGTCTTAATTCTCTCAACTTTATTCTGCTGGCAAACCAAACATTCTGCCACAAAATTTTTAATATCAGATTTAAGGACATCCCAGAAAAATTCTTTCTTCATCTTGTGGTAAGTTTTTAAAAATCTTGAATGTCCTCCTAAAGGAGAAGTGTGCAATTCCAAAAGAATCTTTTTTTTTAGTTGGGAATTCTTACAAATATATAAGCGATCTTTGTACCATAAGGAATCATTTTTCCAACTAAATGTATCAGATGTACTAGGATCTTGCTGCAAATTTTGAATGAGTGTCCATACATCTTTGTCCTTCTTCCATTCATCTCTTGCTTCAGTTGTCCAATCTGGTTGGATAATAGAAATTGCACAAAGCAATGCTTCCACCTCTTCATTCTTTCTTGAGAGTGCATCTGCAACAACATTAAGCTTTCCCTTTTTGTAGATTATTTCAAAGTCATAACCCAACATCTTTGTAACCCATTTTTGCTACTCTTCTGAAGATAGTATTTGTTCCAAAAAGCATTTAAGACTATCATGATCAGTTTTTACCTTGAAGTGTCTTCCCATTAGGTAAGTTTTCCATTTCTTTAGTGCATGCAGTATTACTAACATTTCCTTCTCATAGATAGGTTTCTGTAAATAATTTCCTTTGGTTGGACGACTTTCAAAAGCAATGGGTCTTCCTTCCTGCATTAAAACAACACCAATTCCATTTCATGAGGCATCAAATTCCACAATAAAGTTTTTTGTGAAGTCTGGCATAGCTAAGACCGGTGCTAGGCACATTACCTCTTTAAGATGTTCAAAGGCCTTAGTTTCTTCAGGGGTCCATGAAAATGAATATTTCTTCAATAATGTTATTAGAGGTGCTGCTATTCTCCCATAATTCTTAACAAACTTGCGATAATACCATGTTAACCTGAGAAATCCTCACAACTGCTTTATGGTTGTGGGGAATTTCCATTCCTTAATTGCTTTAATTTTGTTAGGGTCTACCTTAACACCCTTGTGAGATACAATATGACCCAGATATTCCACATCTTGTACTCCAAACAAACATTCAGATGTTTTTTCATATAATTGTTTCTCCTGCAATAGTTTGAGCACCCTGCTCCAAAGAAACATTTGGATGTTTTTGCATATAATTGTTTCTCCTGCAATAGTTTGAGCACCTTTTCAACATGTTCAACATGATCCTTCCAAGACCTATTGTGGATTAGTATATCATCAAAAAATACTAGCACATATTTTCTAAGGAAGGGTTTGAAAATGGAATTCATCAACCCTTGTGTTGTAGCACAATTGTACTCAGCAAAAAGCGATAGCAGTTGAAGCTCGAGCAATGTACAATGTTGGTCAAGCAGGCTTGACATTCTGGGCACCCAATATAAATATCTTTTGAGATCCTCGCTGGGGAAGAGGTCAGGAAACCCCAGGGGAAGACCCATTATTGATTAGTGACTTTGCAGTTGCATTTGTAAGGGGTTTTCAAGGCGAAAATGAAAGTCATGACACTATGGACAAGAGCCAGAGAAGCGGAGCTAGGAGGGAGTTAAAAATGGAGGGGGTAAATAGCCTTCAAACAGAACCAAGTCGCTTAATGCTTTCAGCATGTTGCAAACATTTCATAGCATATGATTTAGATAGTTGGCAAGTGTAATTCACAACAGATTTACATCATCATTGATGACAACATTTCAGACACCATAAATTAGTATTGCAGAAAAGTTCATCAATATATGCATAAGAATGGGACAAGAAAATTGCTCCAATCAATTGGCCATGTATTCTTCCACATTCTAGCTTCAAATTTGTCTCAAATATGCTACCAATCTGTCCGGAAATATAAACTATTGATAGTTCCAAAATGAAATGGGAGATACTTCAAAAAGGGAAAGTAGACAAAAGTTTCGTGTACGATTGAACCAATCCTACAGGCCTTTGGTACATGATGCTCTCATTGAAAAGGCTAAACCATAACCAATTACAATTAGTCACTGGAAAGTGAAAGACCCCGCATCTTCTACGAAAGTAGCATTGTGAGGATTAGTCAGCCTCCTTGCGTTTTCTTCCATTAACACAGTCACCCTCGTGTGAACGGACCACGAAATACCCGGGCCAGGAGTTATTTAATGAATCTTCTTCCAAGTATGCCTCAAATGAAAATTTCTCCTTCCACCAAAAATGAGAGCAAAAACCACCATGGAGTGTAGTATGTGCGGGGACGTAGGCTTTGCAGAAGAGCTGTTCCAGTGTGGGAAATGTTGATTCCACTTCCAGCACAAATATTGTAGCAGAGGATATTTCTATGGAGATCATATTGAATTGTGCGATTGGTGTTTAGTGGAATCTGATCAGACAGGCTTCTTTGCTATTTTCTCTTCAAGCGCCAAATCTAAGAGGTCCTCCAGAAAGAACGTTGACAGAAAAAGATCAGATGCCTCTGCTTCACTTAGGAGAGTCAATGTCTGCAGCGTTAAACGAAGAGGAGATGAAGCTGAAAAGACAACTGGGTGGTTGAGAAATCCAGGAAAAGCAGATATGCAAATACGAAGAGTTTCTCCTGCAAGACGTAGACAGTGGATGAAGCTCCTGAATGAAATCCTATGTTAAATTTATGAGAAAGTGTGACCTCCTTTTGTTTCGGATTATATATGGTGTCGATTGCAGACGAATACCCGTATATATGACGAGTTGGAGAAACTATATGCTCATGTTCTTGAATGTATTTATACACATTTAGTGGAGATCAGGCATAGAATTTTCGGAGGTTGAATTATTGTGTGTCATACTCGTATAGTTATGCAGGTCCTTTTCATAACTCTCAGAACTCAAGAAATAATTGGAGCAATTATCAGCGTCTACAGTACAGAACAAATCCTTTTGAAAGATTTTGGAGCTAGTGTTATCCAGAACAGGACATACAAAATCCAGCGTACCATTGATAGGATCCATTGCATTAGCGGAGCTGGAGCGAGCATTGGAAGAAGATACTCCATGGTACTTGGGGACTTCACATCTAGAAATCTCATAGATAGGAGTGTCAGTCATCGTCGAATGCATAACTTGTGTTGTTTTCAGGGCAGACTTTCAGTTCATATAATTTCCCATGGACATTGAGAGGAAAATTTTGGGCGTTGAAGAAGATGGTGTTGTAAATGCCAATGATAAAAATACAAAGAAGAACAGTGTTGAAATTGAAATTGAAGATGATGATTGGGAAGCTGATCAAGCTGAATCAATGATTTCTGGCTCAGATACAACGGTGTGCGGCATCACAAACATAATGAATTTTAGGAGAGATGGCATCCCCCGCAGTTGACTTGTTGACCGTGAGGCCAATGAAGATTGATGTTGAGGATGTATTGTGGGGGGGGCAACTCAGAATTTGTCACTGTACCACAGCAGCCCCCGCAGTGACGTCATGTGAAGCATTAGATAGTTTTACATATCAATTTTTGCATTTGATGTTTGTTTGCATAGGCGGTTATTGGTTTTCACAAACCATTGGTGATTTTATTGTTGATACGTACAGGTGAAATGGTGCACCATTTGCTTTTTAAACTTCCCTTTTTGTTTTTGAATTTTATATTATATATTTTATATATAATATTACAACAAGTCTTTTGTAATTGTAATTAATGCCAAAATTTTCAAGAATCAATTTTAAAACTGATCATAACAGTTAATTATAGGAAACAGCAGAGATAAAAGTAGAACAAGGGAGAAGGGAAGGGGTTCCGGTTTTCAGATCTCCAGACAGTGATCTTTGTATGGATTTTTCAAATGATTGATAAATGAAAAGAAAACTTCTAGTATTTGTTGCTATTGATTCGTCTTATAGTTTACATAATGTTTTTTCAGTCCTTGAATGAAATGAAGTATCGAAGCAGCAGGAGTTAAAACCCTTAATAGGCACTCCTTCATTTTAACTGTTCTTTTCTTTATTTCGTCTAGAGCTTGAGATGATAGATTCTGTACAGCAGCATATTGTTTTGGGCTTTTTCCTTTCATTCTTCTTCTAAACATTTCATTCTATATCAGCAGATAATAGCGTTGTGGGATGTTTACAGTATTTTATTTTGAACATTCACTGATTGAGCTCTGGAGGTGGATAAACGGGGATCATATTTCTGTGACATATTTATTTTAATGTCTTAAGCACGGATTCCTTTCATAGCCAAGGAATTGTTTTCTTAAGGTACAACACCTTGAAATGTAGAAGGTGCATTGGTAAGGCCAAAAGGCATGACCAAAATTTCATAATGACCCTCATGAGTTCGAAATGTTGTTTTTGGAATATCTTCAGTCTTCATTCTAATTTGATGATATCCTGAACGAAGATCCAACTTGGTAAAATAAATTGCCCCATGTAATTCATCCAATAATTCATCAATCAAAAGAATGGGAAAATTATCTTTACTGGTGAGCTTATTGAGCTCCCTATAATCTGGACACATTCGCCATGATCCATCCTTCTTGTGTACCAATACTACAGGAGCAGAGAAAGAACTTTGACTAGGTTGAATTATACCCTCCTCTAACATTTTTGCACTCATACGTTAAATTTCACTCTTTTGGACATAAGGATATCTATAAGGCCTGATGTTTGGAGGAACACTTCTTGGAATCAAATGAATAGCATGATCATGATCACGAATAGGTGGGATTCCTTTGGGAGTTTCAAACACCTTGGAATGATTGTCCAAGGCTTGTTGGAGATCTACAAAAATAGATGATTTTGATGTTGGAACTTCTAGTGAGCATAATTGTGCAATTATGCCTCGTTGTTCTTTCCTTAGAAGCTTTATCATGAAATTAGAGCTTATTATCTTTCCCGGCTTCCCCGCAATACCCCATAATTCGAATTCCTTTCCTTTTGAAAAAAAATTCAAGAAAATTTCTTGAAAATTAAAAGCTACCGTCCCCAAAGATTGTAACCATTTTACTCCTAGTACAACATCAGCACCTCCCATAGGAATGGAAAGCATTGGAATATTCAATAGATATTCCCCCATGGTTAGCTTGATATTATGGAATTTTCCACAGAAATTTATAGTTCCTCCATTTACAATCATCACTTGACATTCTGGTGCTGGGTATAGGAAACAATTTAATTCCTTGGCTACCTTACAGTGAATAAAATTATGGGTGCTACCTTAATCAATCAACACTATTACCTTTTTATTCTTGATATATCCTTCTATCTTGAGAGTTTGAGGAGTGGTAATTCTTGCCAGTGCATTACATGATATGGTCAGATTCATTTCTTCCTCTTCTAGGGCTGGTTCCTGGTGTATATCCTCTTCTTGTTCATTTTCTTCTTCCTCTTCACAATCTATGTAAAATAATTTATTCTTAGCACACTTATGACCTTTAGTGTATTTTCTATCAGAACTGTAGCAAAGCCCTTTTGTTCTTTTTTCTTCCAATTTTTGTGGTGTCAACCTTGTAGGTTGTGGAAATCTAGGCGTAGCAACACTTCCTTCTTTATAGAAGTGAGTGGTAGGCTTCCTTGTAGCCATAATTTTACATTCAATTTTTCTTGCCAACCTAAATGCCTTCTCCAATGAATCAGGTTCCAAAATGAAAAATTCATGTTGGATGTTATCCTTTGAAGTGCCTATGAAGAGATCAATCTTGTGTTCCTCTGGAATATCAGTTACCCTTATATTCAATTTTTGGAAGTCCTCAATGTGCTACCCCACTAAACCCTTTTGTTTGAGATTTATCAATTGGCTAAAGAAGGTGTTCCTCTTTGTATCCTCATAATGTGCTATTATTTCCTCTGTAAAAATTGTCGAAGTGACAATTTTTTTACGGGAGCAAAGCCATTGATACCATACAAATGTATTTTGTTCTGAATGTAAAGTTGAAATGCATACCTTTTGTGTGTTTTGTATGTTATGGAGATCAAAATATTGCTCCATCTGTAGTATCCATGTTACAAGATCCTTTCCATCAAAATTCCTCATATCCATTTTTGGAATATGGTGATTCTTCCCGCCAACATTAGAGTTTATGAAATCACGATTAAAATTTATTTTTTTCTCATCATGAGTTTCTTCTACAATCTTTTCACCATTAGGAAACATTTCTTGTATCAACTTTTTCAAACCTTCCATGTCTGCTTTTAGATCATTCTTCATGTTTTCCATGTTTTCTTTCATGTCATCCATCTTATATTCCATGCCAGCTTCCATGCCATCCATCTTAGCTTCCACGCCTTTCTTCAAAACTTCCATCTTCGCTTCCACGCCTTTCTTCAAAACTTCAATTTCATTTTTTGTTTCTCTTTGTGAGAGTGAAATTTGGTGCACTTTCTCTTGTAATTTTGATAGATCATGTTGCAATTCTTCATCTTCGTGAGTCATAGTAGAGCCTTCTGAAGGCTTAATGGGTGTTGAATTATTTTCACGGGGCATCTTTTAGAACCCAATACTGATATCTATTCTACAATACGCCCTTGCAATCAATTCAAATTGATTCTTCAAACCAGACTTATGCAATTTGAGTAAAAGATACACACCTTTTTCTTGCTTTTGAGGAGCTCGATATTGAAATTGGATTATCTCTATGATTGTGGCACTTGAATATTTTAATTTCAGCACCGATGTAGCCCTCTGAATTCTCTTTCGAATGCCACAGGTTTGACCTGATTTGGATTCGCCAAGACAAAGTTGTGTCCAATCTCCCACAATGACCTAATTATGTACTGGCTCAGTAGAGAAAACTTGTACGACATACCACGTGTCAGTGTTTCATCCTTCGGCTCTAAAATTGATAGCCAAGAAACTATGGTCCATGTGCTTGTGACCACTTTTTACGGCACTCCAATCCGATGCTCAGAGAGAGAGTTATTAATATTTCCCCACGATCACCTCTTTCAGATGAAATTCGGGAGCCTGAAAAAGAACTACCTTCCACAGATCATATCTCTGAATATATTACAAGCTAAGCTCTGTTTAGAGTAGCTTAAACCCTAGAATCCAAACCTCTGATACCAAATGTTGTGTAACCAGCTCCAAAAATAGAAGAAAAGAGATATCAACACCTTAGAAATAAGCCACTTCGAGGGGGAAACCTCCAATACATTACATAAATGAACAATTCTTGGATGATAAAATTTACAAAACCTCCTTTCTATATATAGGAGTCCATGGGGCCATAATTTAATCCTAGTGGGGCCAAAATTTAATCCTAGCCGACCTAACAATAATAATTTGAGGGCACAATAATAACAATATGGGGGTTACAAGGGTACAATAATAATAATAAGGGGGTTACACTAAAAAAAATAAGGGACTATACTAGTAATATAGGGACCTAACATATAAAACCAAAATCAAAGTCATACTTTGGACTAATTTTTAATTAGAGGTTTTGATCGGCACATCTTCCTAGCTTCACCAGGTAACTATCAATGCAGACATACCAGGCTTAGGGAGCTTTATTTATACAATTATTTCTACAATCATAAAACTCACAACATTGGGCAATTGAATCAACTAAGTCAACTTATCAAGCATTATATTCTAAACGAAAAGTAATATTAAAGCCATAAAATTTGTTGTTAATATACATGTGACAAAATCTTTGGGCCAGGTTTAGGTACAACTGACATTAAAATACCTAGTTATGAATTCATCTATTGTCATGTCAAGAAATTTTTATTAAGAAATGTCTAACTCCATTAGGTCATCTATATAATCATAATCTGAATTATTTTTGTCATTATACAACAAGGATAAGTCATATAAGTTTCATGCATTGATGGTGAGATTATTGCATACTAAATCATAACTATTTATACTTCAACCATTGTGCCAAAGCCTATGCTGCCAATGCAAAATCAATATTGAATACCAATTAGTCACTGAAAGTTACTATTCCCACAAAGAACTTTCATCAAGGAAAATAATCAACTATCATATAAAAACTTTAATTTTGTATCAATAAATTTAAGCAATCCATAATTCAAAACATATCTATGAACTATCAAGCATCACATCAAAATTCCAATAAAAATCATCTATATTAAACCAACAAGCGAAATCTTGTCAAACCCTTGTAACTGTTATCGAATATTGACATATAATAACTTCAGTGATCAAATCAAAATAACATACGGATATATATATTCGGTCCACTGCAAACACAAGTTTAATCAACACATTCACATTCTCTATAGTAAGTCAAACATTCAAACTTCTCTTCTCGTACGACTTTCTATTGTCTGATCCATATCTATAGGACTCTCATACTTCAAGTGTGCTCCTAGTTTTACGCATAGGGATTTAGTTTTTGTATCCTACAGGCAGAACCACACCCATATGCCTTCTTCCATGTGGTTGGGAGGCCTATAACCGCACTCTTAAGCCTTCCTCTATGCGATTGGGCTTAGAGTGGGAGACATTTTCTTTTCTTAGACCAAAATTTGTTGCATACCAACAACATCATATATTTTTCTATTTGGTTCCAAAAATATTACTTCAACAATAAATAATCTTCTATACATTTAATGCAAATGATAATAGGTGTAGAGATCTTATGGAGAGTTTCTCCCTATAAATAGGAAGTCACTTTATTCAATAGTAATAAAGACATGAACATGTCTATCATAATACTTTCATGCATTAGAAAAACTGTTAGGCCATGAAATCAAACTATATGAGGTTCTAAAGAATATATTCATCATGGTCATAACATGTTAGCATCAACTGCTTCATCATCCCACATTAACATGACATCAAAATTTCATGAGGGGTTAGATTCATATGATTATGGAAATTCACAACTGTATTATAATACTTTAGATATTATAATTACTACATCACTTATTTATCATATTACTCAACCATTAATTCAGGGAATTGAAATTTATTACACTGTCCAATTTACTAAGCTTATCAAAACCTAAACAATGTCAAGAATAATATCATGAATATCAATCTTATTGTTACAGTTTTATAATCGTTGCTATCAGGCTTATCGCAAGCATTAACAATAGTATCACATCACCATATATCAAAAAATCAATTTATCTAGCCTAATTTATAAAATCAAGAAATCCATTATGTCTAAAATGTATGATACTTTCAAAATATCAAGTGCACCAATATATCATATGTACCATATATCAAACTTCCTTTCATATTCTTGTAGGAGCAATTTGTGAAGGTGATTTTCTGATCATATGTAAGGGCTACCTTTCCATCTAATATTGAACTTGAAAAAATATACAATACATACCTTATAAAATTCAGATACGTTTTCACTTTCTTATTTGACATTGGTAGTTGGAGTAATTTGTTAAAATTTCATCCAATGCCTCATTCCTTTTCGAGTACTAGCTCTTCTCTTCCTATGCTAGCCATCTTTTACTACACCTCAGATGATCCTAAAGGATCTGCTTATCACATCTCATCAAGAGGTTAGAAGTATCCAAATACTCTAATATATATGTAGGAATTATAATCAATGATCTGATCAATAAATCTAAAAACAAATTAAAGACATGAAAGACGTGAAGAAGTAACATAAATAAAAAAAGTACTTATATTCAATGAGATGTTATCATCTCCCTCTTGAGCGAGCCTTCAAGACTCATTATTTTGCATTTTCCATATAACATTTTTGCCTTTATTATATTTCAACCAACTTCATTAGAAATCAGGCCTAAATAACACTATCTCATCTATGGTTATATCGATCTTCTCTCAATTCTTAGAACATATTAATTGTTAGGGTTTCTAGATTTCATATCTCAAACTTTTTTCATAATCTAGGGTTTCTTCCAAACACTAACCTCATAATATCCATCAAACCCTAATAGTCAAGTTACCTAGGGTTTCCTTCAAACCCTAGCATTCTTTTAGGTCTCCACCATCTTGTCTTGCTTCTAATAAAGGTGTCTTCATATTCAATGACTTTTCTTTAGCCCAAATATCACCCCATGCCAAATTCTATTATGGCTATATTGTCATTTTCTTTAGATAATTGTATTTATTCATTTTCATATTAAATATACCCCACAACATCATATAATTATTTACTTATACACAATTATTCAACAATATATTAAATTTCATAAAAAAAACAACATCATTATTAATGTAGAGAAACAGAAAGGAACAATGGAAAGAAAAGCATTCACATAAAGAGACACAAGGATTGGTTAAGGACGAGGGAAAAATTCATTACAAGGAAAACCCTTTCAAATTTTTCTTCTTATTAGATTGTCATTGAATGCTTTAGTAAAAGATATTACAATGATCCAAATCTTCAACTGTAATTATATCCAATAAATTAAATTAAACAAAATCCATGAGATGAACACAACAATCCTAATAATCAAAACCATACTTTAGAACCCAGTGATCAACTACCTCTGTTTGTGGTCAACTTCCGACCTCTGCGATCAAGTGACAAAATATTTTGTAAACTGTAAAAATCAAACCCTAGCACCCAACAACATGCAGAGAACAATGTTTGTGCGAGTTAAACCCTCCAGAAGCACACAAGAGCCTGGGTACCTACAGTTGCGACCAGAATTTCCTGAAGCATGTCTGCAGCTGGAAACCAAAACCCTAAACACACATGCATTAAGCTTCAAACCCTTTAATATCATATCTATGCGAGAAAAATTTTGCGAACCATTTCATACTTCTCTGAGCCAAACCAAATAAAGAATAATGATCATGATTACTATTTCCAAATGAGGTTCACTTGACTTGTATTTATAGCCATCCATGGGCATCCAATTTCTGTTTTGGGCTGACTTGTCCTTTTGAGTACATGTAGGCTTCAATTCATAAATACACTTCCCTTTTTGTAATTGAGTGCTTCAATAGTCAAAATTGGTCCTCTTTAAAGGAATAATATAGTCCCATGAGTGGAATTTATCTCTACGCTGTCAAATTAACACAATATATATCTGCAGAGTCTTGAACTAGGGGAGTTGAAGCAGAAAGAATGACCACCACTTCAAATATCAGGCCTCATTTGGAATTGTGAAAAAAAAGTACAGATAACATTGACTCTAATAAAGGGCACCCTGGGATATACACACCATCCACAGTGTAATTAATCCCATTTATAAATATTCCCTTGCAATCCCTGCGTAGGAGAAATGTGTCGCGATGCCCCTCCACAAGAAATACATCGTCACCACAAATTTCAAACTGCCTAACCTGAATTGCTCATACTGAAATCCACCAACACTAATGAAGCAACAGATAAAAATGTATCCCTCCATTGTGAGCCAATGTAAGGATGGCCAAACTTAATTTTGCAGTACCAGAAGGATAAGTCTGTGCGGGGAGGTCAATGTCTCACCCTCGCTACTCTGCAAAACAATACTCCATGATTAGAAAAAATTTGAGGTCTAAAACAAGCCAACAGTGGAAATAATAAAATAATATTAGATTACATCGATAGATATTAGAAGGAAAAAAGTAAAAAATATTTTTTCAAATCATCTTCCTTAGTTTTACTCAAATTTTGAGCGGGGGCACTTCTTGGATACATAATTTAATTCCTCATCGAAGGAGTAACCACGTTGCATACTTTTGATAGACCCTACTACATGAAAAATGAAAAATACATGAAAATCGTGATTGCAATCATGTTTTTAATGTATTTCTCTTTTTTTTTGTAGAGGGGTCCATCAAAATTATGAAACATTGTTACTCCTTGGGTGAGGAATTAAATTTTGCATCGAACTAGTGCTCCAACTCAAAATTTGAATGAAACTATAGGGAAATAATCTGAAAAAGTAGTCTTTTATTTTTTTTATTTTTTAATATTTTTACTCTAAAATTGGTGAATCATCCCTGATGGTTGACACCATCATCTTGAATCCTATTGGTTCTTATAAAGTTTATTTTGGTTGTACATTTTTTTAGGCACATTTCAGACGTTAAAATTTCACTAATTCACCCCAAATCTAAGCATGTACATATTTAACAGCCCAAGAAATAGGTTGGCCAAGGCATATAAGCTGACCTCTGTGTGCCACAACATGTCCTGTAATGAAAAAGTGGGTTTCGAAACCGTGTTCCTCAATTAACAGCCTCAAAGTCTACATCCCCATAAGGGAACACATGTAAGAAAATATAAGTAAATTTTCATAAAATAAAAGAAATTTTCTATTTTTTTAAGCAATGAATATAAGTGGAAGAAAGGTATAATTTTCTCAAGAATTGTTCCCTCGAAAACATCCTTTATAAATATAATAGATAAATAAAATTATGAAATACATTTTATTACAATATATTACAGCTTATCACCACTAAAATCCATAATATATTTCACACAAATTATCCATTAATCTATTTGTGTTATAAAATTAAGAAGAAGAAAAAAATATAAATCATTCCAAAAATACTACATACCAATTAATCTCATCACTAAATTGTTAAAATATTCAAAACATATGTTTACAATATCACATTTATAGATACGGAAACGGATATCTTTAACACACTATCTAGAATAAGATACGGATAAACTACCTCCAATCCATTCTTCATTCCCATCCACTTTATGTTATATACTCAAATAATTTTATTGCTTCCATATGTGAGGCTTTAGTATTATCACTATTTATGCTCTGAACATTCAAGTTAAGGTTACACCATATTTTCGCATTTTCTTTAACAAGATTAATATCCATAACCAAAAGGAATAATAATGTTTGGTAAAGTCCCTCTGTGAAGTTCGAAATTAATAGTGTTCATCAAAGTTTCAAATTAATAGTGTTCATCAATCTAGGAAAATAACTTTTAATACATTCTATGAGATAAATGATTTTTTACTAAGAAAGAATTTATATTTTTAACATGTTTTTCTAACTCGAGAATTTATATTTAGTAATTCTATATGTCCTCACTATGCATCTATTTTTTACAAGTTTAATTGACATGTATATTTTCACGAGACATCTTAGGAAGGATGTATTGTCATATAAATATATCCTATTTTTAATATACTTATTTTCATCATTTTTTAGTTTCATTCAATTTTATTTTTTTAATCTCATTTTATCATAGTGAAAATTAAAATTAGAGTATTTTAATTAATTTTCTAATATTTATGATCATTTTTTCCTTTTCACTATTAGTTATCACACAAATTATATAATAACTTTCTATGTTTAACTTATATATTAATTCTTTTTATAATTAATAATAATAATAATCATTTAAATTAAAGTTATAATTTAGTTAGTTTTATATATATTTTTTTAAACTTCATATGTATCATGAAGTAAGTACTTTAATGTTTATTATGGATTGGTGCCTATCAACATTCACTATGAATATCTTGACACAATCCATGGAGGTTAAATCTATACCGTCCACATGATAATTACAGATTATTCCATCAAAATTCTAGAAGGCCTATTTTGAAAGAGACACTCCCATTGACGTAATTATTGTCCTCTTATAAAATTGGATTACTTTTGCATTGATTTTAATTATTTTTTAAGTTTTATTTTTAATTTTGACCTTCCCATCTTATAGTTATTGTCAATATTCCATTATTAATCGATTGTTTAAACTTATATTTTTAAATATGTGATGCAATATATATATATATATATATATATATATATATATATATATATATATATATATATATATATATATATATTGGATCTCCCTCTATTCTTCAAAATATTTAGATGATGAGCATCTAAATCACCATGGAAATAGTAACTCATAAACCCAAGGTACTCAATTGGATTTTAATATGAGATATATGGTTTCCTTGTTGATAATATGCCTTAGGTGGATGGTTTAATTACTTGAACTAAACCTTATGTGTGCTTAATGATTAAGAACTTGTTTTTCCTCCTTCGAGGCAACATGTGTGAGAATGGGGGTAAGGTACATACACTTTCATAAATTAAGTTGTAAGGTAAGGTCCTTTGTTCCATAACAAAGGAAATTTCGTATGTAAACTTGATGTAGGGCTAGGTAGAACATGTGTTCCCTCCTTGGAAGTCACATGTGTGAATCTAGATGGGGATACGGCACCTTTGTAAACTAAGAAATCAAGTAGTTTTGTGGAGGGAGTCCTCTGTCACACAAACAAGGGGGTTTTATTTGTCAACTCAACATCTAGTTAGGTCATATATATATACAAACACACACACACACACATATATATAGAGAGAGAGATAACATCACTAGGAAAGCTTTAGTACTTCCTCACATTTCATCGATGATACCTAATGCAAATCCATTAGTGTTGATTGGGAACTCAATAAAGCCCAATAGCTCTAGGCATTGACCTACAAAACTCTTTAATGTAGCTCAAAGAACTCAACCAATTTAGTTATCCCAGTAGGATGCCACACACATACACACTTTATCGTAATGATTTATGTTTTTTCTTTTTCTAAACTAAGAAATCAAGTAGTTTTGTGGAGGGAGTCCTTTGTCACACAAACAAGGATGTTTTTATATATATATATATATATATATATATATATATATATAAACATCCTTGTTTGTGTGATGTTTATATATATATATATATATATATATATATATATATATATATAGACACACACACACACACACACACACATATAGAGAGAGAGATAACATCACTAGGAAACCTTGAGTACTTCCTCACATTTCATCGATGATACCTAATGTAAATCCATTAGTGTTGATTGGGAACTCAATAGAGCCCAATAGCTCTGGGCATTGACTGACAAACCACCTTCATTTATCTCAAAGAAATCAAGCACTTTAGCTATCCCTCTAGGATGCCACACACATACACACTTTATCGTAATGATTTTTTTTTCTTTTTCTTTTTGTGCATCCAAAAAATAGTTCTAAATGTTTGATTTATAAGAAATCTCATGGGACATGTCTTACTCACTCTAACTTGTATATTAGTAATCTCTACTTTCATAGCAACAATGATTAATTGATTGCAAGCTATATATGTGTGTGTTTGGTTGAGCTCTACGTTCTCTATGGGGGTGGCTCTAAATAACATTGCAATCAATAATAATACATGATAATAGAGAGTCATAGGTGTATTGAATAGATTATTTAGAATCTTTTCCTCCTCCTCTAAGTTGCATATACATGCATCCCTTTACGATGTCTAGGGTTGAAAACAAAATTATTGCACCAAATTGTGCATTGAAGGATATGGAGTTTGACAAAGTAGACACCAAGTGGAGGTGATCATGGTGCATGGTTATTAGGATATGTTGGTAAACTAATTAAATATCGAGAGTGGTAGCTTGTATACTTATCTTCAAGTTAATAATAAAGAGATAAAATAAAATATAGTCAAATACATTGTGCTTAACATCTCAAAAATGATTTTTATAATTTAAAATTTTTAAATTAGGTAACAAGTTGAGAAACTCATTAGTTTTTTCGGAAGTTCTTTTGCAAATTTCATATGAATTTTGTTAAAGGTATAATAGTTAGGTGGAAGGTAGTTGAAAGTTTATGTATATTTTCTTGAACCTTACCTTTTCTTTAATGAAACTTAGTGCAAAATTATTACAAGAGAGTATAAATATCACACCTCAAGCTTTATATGAACATATAAGTTTAACTCTTGGTCTTCCTAGACAGAACCACAATCATGTGACCAACAGTTAATTGAACTCACCAACTAAATGTGGTTGACTTGCTAATAAGGGGTCAAATTTAATTGGATTGTGATAGTCCCCAATGTCTATGAAAGTAACCCCAATTGTTCTTGATCATGGGAATGTCAAATGGATACCGCTATGAATTCTGCAAGTCATTGTAGATTCCCTCCTACCCACCACATTTTCATATAAATCAGATAAGGCAGTCATGTTCCCACCACATTTTCACATAAATCAGAAAAGGAAGTCATGTTCTCCATCATCCAATGATGAGATCAAGTATTTTTCATAGGGCCTTGTATAATTTTCAATTATTCACTTTCAAGAAACCCCAACCTTCTATTAATTGAAATATTTAATCTTACATAATTACATCAACGTCGAGAGGATGTAAATGATTAGGTAATTTGGCATAAATTTGGACAATTTAGTGCAACTATATATAATTTCCCAAGTGGAGCAAAAATTTTGAAATGTCAACCTGAACATATAGTTTAATCCCTCCAATCGATGGCAAGGTTCTCAAATTTTGATACATTTATTTGGTAAATTATTTAATTTTGTACTTATTTTGTGTATCAATTAAATGTAATTATGGAATTATGCAATGACTAGATTATTTATAGAGTTTAATGAAAGGCCTTTTTTAAAGCATGTTTTAGCTGCACTTTATTATGATTAATCATTTTCTTTTAGTAATCATGAATTTTCATCAAGCAATTATTTGGCTAGACAATTCAAATAATTTGTGGCAATGTTGTAGTTTTTTATTGGTTAAAATATTTTCTAGTTTTATGAGCACTTTGTTTCTTATCAAAGGTTTTCATATCAGTGTTTGAATGTCTCACATTTCCAACATGCCATAAAATCGATTTTTGCAATGAAAACAACTAATAGAAAAGAAAAAAACAATGCAATCACAAAATGAGAGGTCCAAAGCATGCTAAGATCGATGTGCAGTATTCTAAATTAAAATTTCAAAACAATTTGTGAAATTTTTAGAAAAATATAAACTTTGCACATAAAACTTTCATATGAGTGGTTTGAGATGTGACAGATATTTGGCGATGGTTGTCTAGTCAGATGGTTTCAACAATTAACTATGTTTGATATATTTTAGTTTATTAGGCCATGCTAGAGAGAAACCATGGGATTCAAATTCTAAAGGATTGCATTTTCGGTTAATACAAATGATTGTATCTATTTCATCCACTAAATTTCCTACCTGGTATTCAACTCCTTCGTCGCTCAAAATACTGTTGGAAATTAATTCCAACTACTGCAGAGAGAAAAAGGATGGCAAAATTCAATTCTGATGTGAATATTGAATGATAGGAACAACCGAATTCATGTACACTTCCACATCTTCCATATTTGCAAATCGTGGTTCATATCCACGCAACCTCCCACCTTAACCATTCATCTACCCGCAATGAATTCTCCACCAACCACATTTGATCTGAATTATACACACAGCCAACACCATTTTATCGGCACCAAAGATGAGATGCGAAGGGCGAAATTGACCCACCGGAGGAGGTGATGTTATCACTCCTCTAGACCAATGAAGACAGCTCTGTAGGGCATATAAACGAGCTTTGGTTTAAATATTAGACTCCATGGAATATAGAATGTATAAAGTGTTAATGTTTTTATTTTCCGCAACATGTTTTTAATTTAAAAACTTTGGGATTAAATATATAAGTTTTATTATATCTACATATTATAAACATAGTATGTTTATAATATATATAATCAACAGTATGTCATGTTTTGTGTTGTATTGACTGTTTAATATGCCCGAAGGTAGAATAGAAAGAGAGCGACAGTTAAGCAGAGTTTTTTGAAGCACTGTATGTGTAGCAGCCAGATAAATTTTTGTTGTTGTGAATCCATAACACCATAGCTATAAGGAATCATATTTTTTAACTTCCTATAGTTTTTTTAATGAAATAGAGTGTTTATGCCGTCTCTTTGTCTGCATTTTTTTATTATTAAATCTCTGTGTTAAGTTGAGGAACTCAGCTTCCTCTGTGTGCTTGGAATATTCAGAAATTTCAACATGGTAGAGCTAGTCCAGGCTCTTTGAATTTGCCAAAGAAGATGAAGGAAGGAAGAAGAAGGAGTTGTTCAAGCTTTTGACCAACAGAGTGAAAGTTTAGCAAGCACGGTATTTATCAAAAACATTTTTTTTTTTTTTTGCTTAAAATAATATAGTCTAGAGAACTATAGAAGGAAGTCTCTTGAAGACAGAGTGTATCTCTTAGCAGCGATATGGTTTATTTAAAAACAAAGTCAAGTTTTTATTGCATACTTCAGAAAGCTAGCTACGGTGGGAGCCAACACAAGCACGCGTATGGAAAATACTCAACTCCCACACTTCAATGGGAATAACTATGACTATTGGGCAGTCACAATGGCAGTTACGCTTGCCTTGCAATTTATGGGAGCTATTTGAAGATGGTTTAGAAGAACTAGCAGATGAAATATTTGCTGAAGAGTAATAGGAAAAATGACTCAAAAGCCCTCTTCTATCTCTATCGAGCAATGCATGAAAGCGTATTTCCAAGAATTGTAGAAGAAAATAGGTCCAAGGATGCATGGGATACCCTCCAGACAGCTTACCAAGGTATGGAGAAGGTAAAGACAACAAATATTCACTTAATGAGAAGAGATTTTGAAGTCATTTGCATGAAAGAGTCTGATACAATAGACTCATTCTTCACATTGTTGATTGGGTTGGTTACCCAAATGAGATCTCATGGAGAGACCATAGAAGAAAGAAGAACAATGAAGAAAGTATTGAGGGGCTTACCCTCAAGATTTGATGTGATAGTAACAACCATTGAAGAGACAAAAGATCTTTTGTTGTTTACTGCTGATGAGCTCCATGCATCATTGATGACACATGAACAAAGATTGAGTAGAAAACAAAACTCATCTTTGGAGCATACCTTCAAGACCCAAATGGCCTTTGGAAGAGGAAGAGGTCAAGGCAGAGGAAACTACAGAGGAAAAGGTAGAGGAAGAACCCAAAACAGAGGAAGAAACAACCCTTCAAATACAAGCGGAAGTGGCAGCAATCAAAGTCAAAATCAAAACCAAGGTAGCGGCCAACAAGGTGGAAAAAATCAAGCACATGGACAAAGGTATGATAAATTCCAAGTCCAATGTCATTACTATATGAAGTATGGGCACTATGCCAATGAATGTAGGAAGAAATAGAGTGACATGGGTAATAGACCTAGTGTTAATTTTACTAAGGAAAATCTCAGCCAAGAGAATTTGTTTTTAGCATGTAATATGGCTGAAGAGAAAACGAAAGATATATGGTTTCTAGATTTAGGATGTAGCAACCACATGACTGGAAACATCTTTATGTTTTCCATGATTGATGAAAATGTAAAGTCTCAAGTAACATTGGGGACAGATAGTAAAGTCTATGTCATGGGAAAAGGCAGAGTAAGTGTTTTAACAAAGAAAGGAGAAAGGAGATCCATATCAAATTTATATTATGTGCCTGATATGAAGTGTAATCTTTTGAGCATTGGATAGCTCATTCAAAAAGGCTACAATGTTTTCTTTTAGGATGGTGTATGCACCATCATGGATAAACCACCAAGAAAGCAATGCATTGCACAAGTGAAAATGAAAAGAAACAGAATGTTTCCTCTCGATATGAGAGCAGATTTGAAGAAAGGATCTGCAATGGCAACAGTAACACAAGAGACATTCCAAAGAGAAGAAAATGATGAAAACTGGTTATGTAACTTGAGATTTGGACATCTCAACTTTGGAAGTATGAATTTGTTGCATAGGGAAGGAATGGTAAAGGGAATACCATTGATTGAAAAACCGTACAGCCTATGTGAAGGCTGCATCTTGGGCCAAAAACACAGAGAAAGCTTTCCATCAAGAAAGAGCATAAGGGCAAAGGCACCCTTAGAAATAGTCCATTTTCATTTGTGTGGACCAATGCAAACACCATAATTAGAAGGAAGCCATTATATTTTGACCTTTATTGATGATTATAAAAGAAAAACATGGGTTTATTTCTTGAAGTTGAAGAGTGAAGTGTTTGAGAAATTATGCCACTTTAAAGCTCTTGTAGAGAATCAAAGTGGGCAGCATATTAAAGTCTTGAGAACAGACAGAGGAGGAGAATATATTTCCAAATAATTTTTGTTTTTTTGCAGAGAAAATGGGTTACACAAGAAATTTATAGCAAGGTATACACCATAGAAAAATGGAGTTTCTAAAGGGAAATATAGAACCATCATGGAAATGGTAAAAAGCATGCTGAAGGCAAAAATTTTTCCAAATGATTATTGGGTTGAAGTTGTACATTGTGCAACATATGTCTTGAAGATATGCCCAACAAAGAGTGTAATGAATAGAGTTCCGGAAGAAGCATGCAGTGGCATGAAACATCATGTCACCCACATGAGAGTTTTTGGTTGTGTGACTTATGCACACATTCCAGATCAACTAAGGCAGAAGTTGAAAAGTAAGGGGGAGAAGTTCATATTTGTTGGATATAGTGAAGAATCCAAAGCATACAGATTGTATAACCCATCTTCCAAGAAGTTTATGATAAGAAGAGATGCACAATTTATTGAGTAAGAAGCTTGGGATGGAAGCATTGAGAAAATAGTGAATGTAAAGAGTTGTTTGTCTCATGATGAATATGAGGAAGAAATGGATGAAAGACATCCCTCATTAGTAGCACCACCTCCACCAACACAATGAAAACAAGGGACACCACAAGAAGGTACGATAACCCCCTTGAGAAGTGATGAAAGTTCTTCTCCAAGCACATCACAAGGAGCATATTTGAGTGCTTCTACAAGCACAAGTTCAGCAAGTAAAAGAGGAACCAGATTCAGAAGTTTGAATGAAATTTATGAGCAAGAGACGAAAAATGAAGGTATGAAATCTTTATTTTCATTGTATTGTCATGTAGAGGATCCTATTCATTTTGAAGAAGCTGTAAAAGAAACGAAATGGATAGATGCTATGGATGAAGAAATGAATGCCATAGAGAAAAATAAGGCATGGGAATTACTTAATCTCCCAAAAGGCAAGGAAGTGATTGGAGTGAAATGGGTTTATAAAACCAAGAGAAATGTTTAAGGTAAGATTGAAAGGCACAAGGCCAGACTTGTTCTCAAAGGCTACAAGAAGCAACAAGGAAAAGACTATGAGGAAAATTTTGCACTAGTTGCAAGAATCGAAACAGTAAGAATAGTGTTGTCCATAACAGCACAAGACAAGTGGAAAGTTTACCAAATCGATGTGAAATCAATATTCCTAAATGGAGTATTCATGGAAGAGGTATATGTCGAACAACCTTTGGGATATGAGAAAGAAGGCCAAGAGCACAAGGTATGTAGATTGAAGAAGGCTCTGTATGGGCTAAAACAAGCACCAAGAGCATGGTACAGTAGGATAGATGCCTATCTATTGGAAAATTGGTTTGAAAAATGTGAAGGATAACCCACATTGTACATTAAAGAGAAAGATTTTAAGATGGTCATTGTTGTTTTGTATGTTGATGTTGTTATATTCACATGAAATGATGTTTAACTTGTTGAGAATTTTAAAACAGTCATGAAAGATGAATTTGAAATGAATGATATGGGATTGCTGAGATACTTCTTAGGAATAGAAGTAGAGAAAAATGAAAAAAAAAATTGTATTTCTCAAGCAAAGTATGTTAAAGAAGTTTTGGAAAGATTTAACATGCACAATTGCAAGGCAGCAATCACTCCTACAGTGATGGGATTGAAGTTGAGCAAAGAGGACAACAACAAAGATTTTGATCCATGTTTGTATAAGAGCATAGTTGGCAGCCTTATGTATTTGACTGCAACTAGGCCTGATATTATGCATGTTGTAAGTTTAATTTCCATATTTATGGAAAGGCCAAAGGAGGCACATTGGCAAGCAGCAAAAAAAATTCTGAGGTATGTGAAAGGAGCAAAGAGGTATGAAATTTTACACACCACTTCAGAAAATTTTGAATTGATTGGATATACTGACAGTGATTGGGCTAGAAGTATATATGACAGGAAAAGCACCTCTGGATATGTTTTCCATATGGGATCTGGAGCCATTTAATGGGCTTCTAAGAAACAACCAATTGTGGCTTTATCAATAGCAGAGGCAGAGTATGTGGTAGCTACAACAGCAGCATGTCCAGCAGTATGGATGAGGAGAATGTTAAGGAGTTTGTGTCATGAACAGGTAAAAGGCACAACAATTTATTGCGATAATAGCTCAGCTATATATTTATCCAAAAATTCAGTGTTTGATAAGACAACTAAACACATTGATGCAAAGTATCACTACATCAGAGAGTTAGTGAGAAATGGAGAAAAAGTTTTGAAGCATTGTAGAAAAGAAGAGCATTTTGTTGATATTTTGACAAAACCATTGGGGTAGAAGAGTTTTAATTATTTAAGAAAATGTCTGCTCATGGAAGAGAACAACAGTTGTATTTAAGGGGGGGTGTTGGAAATTAATTCCAACTACTGCAGACAGAGGAAGGACGGCGGAATTCAATTCTGATGTGAGGATTGAATGATAGGAACAACCAAATTCATGTACACTCCCCCAACTTCCAAATTTGGAAATCGTGGTTGATATCCATGAAACCTCACGCCTTAACCATTCATCTACCTGCAATGAATTCTCCACCAACCACATTTGATCTGAATTAAACACGTAGCCAACACCATTCCATCGGCACGAAACATAAGCTGCAAAGGGAAAAATTGACCAACCGGAGGAGGTGATGTCATCACTCCTCCCGACCAATGAAGATAGCTCCGCGGGGTATAGAAATGAGCTTTGGCTTAAAGATTAGCCTCCACGGAATATAGAATGTATAAAGTGTTAATGCTTTTATTTGCCGCAACAGGTTTTTAATTTAAAATATTTGGGATTAAATATATAAGTTTTATTATATACATATTATAAACGTAATATGTTTATAACATATATAAATAGCAATATTTCATATGCTATGCGTTGTATTGACTGTGTAATATGCCTGAAGGCAGAATAGAAACAAAGAGATAGTCAAGCAGAGTTTTTTGAAGCGCTGCGTGTGTAGCAGCCAGATAAATTTTTGTTGTTGTGAATCCAGAACACCATAGTTCTGAAGAATCCTATTTTGCAACATATTATAGTTTGTTTAATGAAAAAGAGTGTTTATGCCATATCTCTGTCTGCTTTTTTTTTTAATTAAATCTCTGTGTTAAGTTAAGGAAATCAACTTCCTCTTTGTGTTTAGAATATTCAGAAATTCCAACAAATACTTATTCAGATTTTTTCCCAATGGGGTCATTTTCTCTGTATTGAATTCATGTTGGTGTGATGGAGGCAAATAGAATGGAACTAATAGTGATTTTGGTGTGAAATCTATACTACGTGACCATGTTCTACCAAACAAAGGCATACAAAATCACATGGACCTCTAACGTGATCAAAGACAGAGAATAGACGCCTGTCCACAAGTACAACGATACATGGGTGATAAATACACATGACAATTGTTAATACAAGGGAAAATAGGGACACATGCCATTATTTTTTAAAAACTATCGACAGATGATGAATGGCCCAAGAGGAATCCAGTCTTAATAGAATTCCTTCAGCTTAATAATAATTATCATTAATTTTTACTAAGATAAAATTGGTTTATTGAAGCTAAAATGGTTAGGGAGTTATTTAGAATTTTTGGATTAAAATATTAAGAAGGGTGGTTTTGCAATAAAATTTATTACTAGTACATGTTGAAGATTTTAAGAGAATGTTTTTGTCATTTTCAATTTTTTTAGTGTTATAAAGGTGCCACATTTTTATTTCAATTAGTTTTGGGATTGATTGATACCGATGTTAAATTTTGCAAGGCCCAAGAATTTATGAATTAGCAAGAACAAGAGTCAAGAATCCACAAGAGTGGGGGATACGACTCCTTGAGCCTTATCACAATGGGCGAAAGATATCCTCCATGGGATTTGAAACTAGATGGAGGCATAACATCCCATTGTTCAAACCACTCATCATTATACAAGGAGACTTACATATTATTTAAATTGTTCTTATATATTAAATATGTGATCATAACTATTTTTTTAATGGGGGAAGGAATACTTCTATGAGGATTATAAGATAAGGGACACTTCCTTTAATTTGGATTATTGAATATAAATTTGAAGATTGCAATTCCAAATTAACAAGTTGAAAATAATATAAGTAACCATTTTTTTTATAAAATACTAAAATATATAAAATCAATAGACATTATATACATAGATACATCAATGTTGAGGTGAAATTGTGAATTGAAAAATTGAACACTTCCTTGCAACATTAAAAAAACTAAATGGATTAATATTTCTCCCTTGAGGGAAATGGTTGTTAACGAACACACATTGATAATTGAAGTGAATCCATGACTAATTATGTGAAAATTCATAATGTAAATTATGATAATACTTTTTTAGCTGTAATACATCATTATGATTTTTTTCACAAGAAAAACCTAACCCAAAATGAAAAGATGTTACAATTCCAAACAAAAAAAATTTGTAATTATGTGAGCAAACATTTTTTAACTCATGGGGATGATTAGAGTAGAGAAAATGAATGAAAATTAGGTATAAAGAAGAATTATTTTAATGTTGGTCCAAAAGTGGAAATTTTATAATTAAGCATTACCTTGGGAGATAGTGTTATCTATCTAGATCAAAATAACACAAAAAAATATAGATCAATGACTTTATGCAATTTGAGGTAGGTATCGCCTTTTACATCACGTAAAAAAACAATTCTTTGATGATTCAAATGAAGAGACATCCTTGGTATATATAGGAGTCTAAAGGGTCAAAATATAATTAGGCCTTACATAAAAATAATTGTGTAAGGGAACAATAATAACAATTGTGAGATTTTATGAGGCTCACAATAACAATATAGGGGATACAGTAGTATTATAGTGACCTAACATACCCCTCCCTCGAAAAAGTGTTGGCATTAATGCTTGAGTAGCTCTGGATGCCTCTATATAAAATACTCATCCTCCAATGTGAAATATTAAATAGGTAAGTTATTCCACTTAATGAAATTCTTTGAAATTAATTGATTCTGTAGCTATCAAATTATTGTTTCCATGACTTCTTTAGGATCCAATATGTTTTTTCCTTCCTCATCGCGATATGGAAATATAGTTTGAACTTGGAGCTTCTCACCTATCACCTTTGTAACTATCATTTAAAACTCACTCAAATTTTTAATAAACACATTATCTACATTCCTCAATATATTCTAACATTCTTGGAACCCTAATAATCGATTTTTGAAGTAGAGAGACATTGTAGATGTTTTTTATTGGTTTTTTTTAGAAATCTACTTTTTTTCAAGGGTTTATAGGTTCTCATTTCAACATTGTATTTTCCTTTACTTGCAAGATAGCATAGAGGTTTGCAAGTGTGGTTTAATTTCATTTCAGATAGTGTATAATTGTATCTTCCTTCATTGCAAGTAGTCTAGGTCTGTGTGTCATTTTCATTTCAAGAAGTTATTTCCTCCAATTGCAAATTTCCTGTAATACAAATTACTCAACTTGGTCTTTGTACATATATCTTTCATTTGAGTATTTTCACATACATAAATCAATAAGAGAAAGAGATGGTGTATACCACATATATAGTCACAACCCCTCTTGAATTTCTATGAATATCAGGTTGACAATTAAAGCTAAAACCCTTGGGAGTTGTAACATTCTTGTTGCAATACTAGAAGCCATAATGTAAGAATGATAGAGCACAACAATAATAATAACACAAGAACTAATGATTAAGAAACAATTAAAAAATTTATGTTCAAAATATAATGTATATACACTATTTCCTCTCAAACTCTATAAACATATAATTCTACACTCTTTTAACCGAACAGTAAACTATTATTTTTTAGAAAAACCATTTAAATTTTTCACAAAGGAAAAATTCATAATTTTATTGATGAAAACAAAATTACATGTTACAATTTGCAGATAAAATTAAAAACATCGGCTAATAGGTTACATCATAGCATCATATATATGGGGAGAGAATAAAACTTTTCTCCCTTTCTTCTTTTCAACCTTATGCCAAGGACCTTGTGTTGGCATGGTAGAAATTAGGGCAAGCTAATTTTCTTCTGTGGTTGCTCCATTGTCCTTATCGGAATCTGATGTATCTGTGTTGTGTTGTCTTTTGATTCCTCCACTGTCGGGTGCCCCATGGTCCATATTCGGTTGGGTCGTAGTGGTAGTTTGAGCAAGATCTTGCATTACTTGTTCTTGTGTCTTCGATTTGGGTGTTGTCTGGGTGTTTTCATTTGGGATGGGTGCGTCCTCTTCTTCATCCATCTCCTGCCCTGGTACCTCTGAAAGAAATTATTAGCCCTTGGTTGATTTCCCTATCTTTTTCTTTTTTCTGGTCTCTCTTTTTGCTTCTGGACATTTTTTTTGAAAATGCCCGATGTTCCTGCATATTCTGTATCTGAATGCCATGTTTTCATAGTCAAGATACTGAGTCCATTTCTGCTATTTGTGATTCATTTTAATGCATTCTGGAATCCCTTTACTAAGGTCCACTTCCACACAGATGCGTGAAAAAGTGTAGATCCTCTCCTCCGAATGTTGGGTATCAGTTTTTATGAACTCCCAATAATGTTTCCTATGTCTGCAAGAACAACTTCATTCCAGAAATGAAGTGGTAGGTTGTATAGCTGAACCCAGACTAGGATTCTGGAGACCTCCATAGTATTAGCATCAAATTCAGGAAACCATGGTGTGGTGAAGAGCCCAGTGGATCCCCAGAACCATGTTCCTGCCGTAGGTATGCTGTCTCAGGCCTCCGAGGATAAGAACTTGACAATGAAAAAGCCCTTAGAGCGGAGATGGATTTCACAGTCAACAGTCCAGTTGGTGAAGATCCAATGAAAGAGCTCCAATAGTTTGGGCCAGAAGGAATTGAATCTGCATATTAGTGCCTGAGATTTGAGGTTGGATCGATGTTCATCAATCTCTGGAATATCAATGTGCAGTTCTGGCATGTGATTTAGTTGTTCCACGATGTAGGGTTTTGGGCCATTCTCAGCTGGTACTGTTGGAAGGTATGTTTTATTTTTCCCCTATAATATATTTTTGTAAGAGGGACCTTTTGGTAAATCATTTTTGGAAGTGCTAGGTCCCCTGGGTCCATGATATCTGTTCTACCCAGCTGATCCACCTCTCAGTCTCAGATTGAGGTAAATGGTGGAGCTAGGGCAAATGGTGTATTCTTTAAGTGTGCTGGTATCTTGTAAAACTCTCCCACAATGAATTAGGGACTTCAAATGACATGGATATCCAGCGGATGGCCATATGTTTTGCTTCAAGTCCATAACTTCATCAGTATCCTGTATCCAAACTAAAAAGCTATTCCGCACAGGTGGTTTTATAATAATATTAATGCGATTAGTGCTTACTCGATTCGCCTTTTCTTTGGTTCGAGCTTTGAATATTCTTCTTTTTTGTTTTGTCTATAGCAATAGAGGCCTATACGTGTCCGGTTCCAATGCAGGGTTGCATTCAATGTTTGAAACCAGGGCCGAACAAATCGACAAAAAAAACCAAGCGTCCGAACCTCTTTCGGCAATAGATTTCGAAGCATATATAGAGCATCGTGGGTCACAGAGTACCACCACCCATCCGGTGACCATGGGCTTCAGGAGAAAGCCCCTGACTCCAAGCCACAGATCATGTAAGCATTGAACGCATAAATGTCGCCTCGAATGCGGACGCAAGTGTGGTGTTGATGAAGCAGCCCATGGCCGTCGTAGGGTGTGATGTTGATGATTTCTGGAAAGGTGTCCGATGGGGAGCCGATTGTTGGCCACAGAAGGGAGTGATATGCCCCAAAACCAGTCTGGTATCTCCACTGGCCCATAACCATTGTAGCATTAGGTGCCGCCATGAGGGGCAGCCGATGAAGAAACGTAAATGCAAAATCATGAAACCATAGACCTTCCAGCCGCCATTTCTCCAGTCCTCGTAACCCAAGATCCTACATCCCCACTCCCTCCAAAAACCATTTAAATTGATATCACATAAGCATAATTAATTTAAATTGATATATTCAGTTTTGTATTGATATTTCTCACAAATAGTATGTCAATTACATTCAATTTCAAATATGTACTTCCAAGTAGAGTAACCCAACTGTGTGTTAGTTTTTGAAAAGAGGGTCAAATTTCACTATGGACAACTCATATGATTAATATAATAATTTAGTTAGACTCCTGTTTTTGAGAGGATTAAAATCGATTTATAGATTGACCCGATGAGTTAAGTAAAAATTAAGTTATGAATTATTTATTATTTTATGGGTCGACCTAACCGCATGTTGATCCGATCAAAGCCCCAAGCGGTTCCTCACAAACTTATAAATGGAGATGACCTCAAGCTCATTTGAACACTTTCTCAAGCGATCTATAATTTGCGTCCCTTATTTTTGTCCATTTTATGTCTTAGCTTGAACATGTACAATGGGAGGAGCTCGCGCGAAGGGTTGAGATCATAGATGTGATCACGCATCAAATCTAGGTGATCTGAAGAAGATTCGTTGGCAGCAAGGTCTGAGGTAGCGGCCTAGATAAGCAGAGCTGCGTGTTGGGTGTGTTGTGCCCACAGCCAAGGACCCCATAGCTGCGAGCTCAACTTGTTAAGGGCGCGACCTATCTTCTGAGATGAGATTGGGCTGATCTGACGTAGAGCCATGGGCAGAGATTGTTGTTGTAGTGGCTTAGAGAATTACTTAGAAGATCAGATTTGATTCACTATTAGTTGCTTACATAGTGCTTTCCAGAAATCAGTTGTTGAGTCACAGTTGTGTCAGAACAATCATTGACAGTCTCGTGGATTTAGATCTAGGACTTCAAAGTTGAGATCACTTGGTGATATATCAGATCCATGTTTTGTTATTATAGATATGGTGTTTTTTTGATAAAATTAGTTTTTTCCCACTACAATATGTATCTATATTCCTCATTCAGTATCATCCATATTCATCAGTTTGCTACATCTAGTGTCACTACATTTCAATTCATAGATTCAGTTTCGTTCATGCATAAGTATGTGTATGGTTTTATTGTGTGTATGATTTTTTTCTGCATCGTAAAGATATGTACCTATGGATCATTGTACTCTTGTTTCCAAATAATTTTATAACGATCTAAGAAGAATACTTTCCAAGGGTTTTCCCCATAGTAGGTTTTTCCTTGGTTTTGGACTAATCCTAGTTTCTCTATGTGTTCATGCTTCTCTTCCTTTGACATTTTACTTTCTGTTTCTTAGATGATGATGATGATGGTCTTATTTTTCCTTCATAGTTTCATATTCTGATGATTAATAATGTAGATCTATACATTGTTATACTTATTTGGGGTGAAATTAACATGTTATCGAAGAGATGTAACTATAAAAGTAAATAACAATGCCTCTTTATGAAAAATTAACATGGTATCAGAGTTGGTTGAAGAAAAGCCATGGAGATCACCCCAAGGAGACACTTTTATGGAAGCAAACAATGAATGGTAGAGACCTAAAATAATTCTAGGGTATGAAGAAGACCCTAGGAAGTTAGTGGATAAGGGTTTGAGAGAAACCACGGTTTATGGTAAGGTGTTGAGTTTTGGTATATGAAACCCTTTCATGGCCTTTGTGAATATGCTCAAGCACTTGGGATTGATTTAACAGATCACCCCGGTTATTGATAAAGTTGTTGATTGAAGGAAACATTGTTTTATGGCATATGGATGGCTCTTGAAGGTTGGTTGGAGAGGGAGTGGTTCGTCTCTCATTGAAGATAAGTATTCCTTGACTTATAACCCTTACTGTTGTTTATGCTTATGGATCCGATTTCTCTTTATAGTCGTTACTTCTTTCATGTATATTTAAGCACCTGGATATTTCTAACCTTTTTGGTGAAATGTGATGAGTGGATCCATCTTGAGTATCTTTGGAAATGCAGGAAACATGGCTAGATATGGAAAAGGAAAGATAGCTATATCTGGAAAAGGAAAGATGACTAAATCTGTAAAATGTAACGAAGCACTTACACACTACAAGCTGCTTATGTGAAGATTCACAGGTAATACCACAAGGCATGCATGGTATATTATTTTAATGTTATGATTTAGCTACAACATTGGATTGATAGGTAATCCCTAGGACATATTGAGAGTTTCTACTTATCAGATGGCTTATGCACGCATGTGGATGATTGGGATTTGTGTTTCTTATAATGAAATGGTCCCCCTGGTATTGAATGTTTTGATCATGATGATTTGCTTGACTCTATAAGAGTAATTATTGCTGATCTTGGAAATAATGGCATATCTTGATGTGTGGCTAACATCTATTTTTCTTGAGATCCTGATTCTGAATCTAGTGGATGGTACTCTAGACTCTTGATATGCATAAGATTTGTTGGATCTCTTATAGAAGGTTACCTCATTTATATGGTGTTGATAATGTATGTGATAAGCATGATGGAAACCCATAGAAAAAATGTGATTGCACCTTATTGGTTTATCGATTAACCTAACTTGATCCTATTGATTATGATATGCATGGTATTGGAAATCATGATGATAAAGGCATATCTATGAGGTTGATGTTTCATAACTTCAACTATCTACGGTTATAGAATGCAGTGAAATTAAATGATCTAACTTGATGTATTCATATTGGGATCTTAAGGTTGTGTTGTCACATTAGCCTGTCGCCATGATCTTTCAAGTCTAGCCCTTGATGAAAGATTGATGACATGATATTGATGATCATGATAGATATGTGTTTATGATATAATAAATCTGTTATTGCATTATTCCTGTAAAGACAATTTGATGACATGAATGAAGTGGATTCTCATTCAAAGGGGGAACCTCTCTCCTAAAAGATTCTTTTTCATGTGCCAGTATATGTTTTATTGAAATATGATTTATGAGTGTTTGGAATTTTTCATCTACAATAGAGGTGTGAACCTCATTCTCTCAAAGAAATACTCATAGATGTGACTATGTCTCATAGACACAAAATTGAAGTTGTGTACAATGAATTTGGTTTATACTCCGAATCCATGGATTTATGATTTGTCTTGCCATTGTAAATTGATTTTTGGAATAGAAGGAATCGAGCATGAAATCAGAAGGTCACTTGGAAGATCTCAGCTTTGTAGATGTGTTGCTGATGCCAGTAAGATATGTAAGCAACGGAAGTTCATATGTTTGAAACAAACTTGTGTGTGCAGGTGACGAAGAAATTCATATGGATATGTCATTATGTTTGAGGATTGTGCATCATGTTTTTGGTTGATTGATATTGATAAACTATGTTTGGTACTTTTGACATGATTCCTAATGATTGAGATATGTCTAGAATTATAGATCTTAGCATGACCGCACATTTTGATTTTACATGATTTGATCTGGCGATAGTTGATTTTACCAGATGATAATGTTATGTGGGCATAGTGACCTTCAATGTCATATGTGAGTATGTAGACGTATGGTTTTGTATTGGCCTCCTTGTTCTTAGGACAATGGTTGTTGTGACTTAGTATGAACATACATGACTTAACCTTGATGTGTATACACTTGCATCTAATCATTAAAATGGCCTATAATGACATGTTAAAGGACTTGAGAGCTTGACATGAAATGAAGTCAAGACTTGATATGTGCTCTACCCATCTCTAGTTGAAAAAATTGATTCTACGAGATCAATGTCTTCGATAATATTTTTGATTAGCTTCTAAACTTGGATTGAAACAACCTTTATTTGTGTAAGGCAGGTTATGTTTGCATGGTAAGGCATTATTCTAGTAGAGTGTGTTGTGTGATGAAATTTCCTTGATTCAGATTTGTTTATGTTCCAAGGTATGGCCTTGATATTGATTATGGCTTTGATTATGCATACTGATAGTCTATACTTGACAAGTGACAAGACTCTAAAAAGTCTAAGTAAGAGGGATATGAATTCTAAATATCAAAATGATGTACCATCGCATGATGAATTGATTTATGGAATTTGGGGGAAAATTTCCATATTGAAAGACCGTTGAAATGTCTTTGTGTAATGTAAATCCTTGCACACTCTTATTTAAATTCCAAATGTTGATTAAATGTGACATGAAATATGTTAGATAGTTGAAGCATTGATGTTTCTTTTGGAACATCCATCCGTACATGATGTGTATGGAACATGATTGAATTCATGATTGAGCTGCTTCATTAAGAATATCCACCAAACATATTTTATTTTGTTCTACTTTTAAAGGTTGAGATATTTCTCCCATTATATGTAGTTGCGTGAATCAACTGATGATGTTTGGGATTAGTATTGATGAGCACACTTGTATTTTGCCTTAGTATGAGACCATCCATGATATCTTGGATGAGAGGTCCATAGTATGACCGATGTCAGGTATAATGCTACTAGCAAGGCTAGTTGTGAGGCAATATGAAAAATATCCTTGGGGAGTTGACTAAGAATGATATGGATAACAAATGGATACATTACGATGACAGAGAATCCAAAATACGTTTAGTTGGGACTATGATTTTTCCATTTAGTTGAGACAATGCAGTTGTTCAAGACAAGCTTATGCTTGTGATTCACACCTCCGTGAGAGGGAGGATGAGTATAGTATTCATGTGTGATTGAAACCTCCATGAAAGGGAGGATGGTTATGGTATCTTGTTATGATTGGTATCCTTTTGTGATTTACATGATTATGTGTGTTCTAACATAACACTTGATTTGATGTCGTGTAGGAACAGGAAACAGTAGATGAGAGAAGCATTGATCAAGGACACTCAACCAACTCATCGTCTCTTTTTTAGCTCTTAGAAGGAGGAATTGAGATAGAGGGCTCTCTGGGGTTGAGGGATCCCTAGACATTATGTAAATTACCTATCTCTTATCCAGGGTTGACAATGTTTATCCCCTATCTTCATAGGTTCGGAGCATGTTGCTCCACTATCTTCATAAGTTTGGAGAATGTTGCTCCCCAATCTGGTCTATGTAGAGTATACCGATTTGGCATCATGCCCACAAGCAGGGCTTGTCGAGAATACCACTCCTCGTTTGGCCAATGTGTTGAGAGTGTACTTGGGGTGTACAACCCAAGTGGATTATGATGCAGGTGTTCTACCACATGACTATTCAAGGTCATCGATGGGAAGATTAGTAAGAAATAGGATGGGTTGAGATAACCCTATGTGGTTCCGGGTTGAGAGTAATCTCCCCGATGTGATACCAGGGTCGAGATGATCTCCCCTATGTGGATAGGTATCCTATTGCTAGATATGAGATTGTAGTGGTATAGCTCCCCCATGAGATTTTGGGTAGAGATGTCCTCCCTGATGCAGTTATAGGTTGACATGCTCTCCGTTGATGATATTCCGAGTAGTATCCCAATGGTAGAGATTGCATGATTATAGCATGATGGATGAAGGGTGGTAGCCTAAGCTCCCTTCTCGTGACAAATTCTTCTACTATATCCAAAAAATTTTAGCATGCAAGCAGAAACAATCAACAGATAAGCATAAATAAGAATGAAGAGTAGATTGATGATTTATAATGAGAATGGTTCACAACAGGACAAGTAAATGACATAGATGTTGAGTGACGACACATGATGAGGCATAAATATCATAATGGCATATTGATCGATGAACATATATCGGCAAATTGAGTTGATCCATGATGACACCATGATGCAGAGAAATACAAGCAGAGATTGCAAAGTGGAATTCTTCCTAGTTGAGAGGGAGTGTTAATTTTTGTAACTAGGGCCAAATTCCATCATGGAAAACTCATATGATTAATATAATAATTTAATTAGATTCATCTCTTCGAGGTGATCAAAATCAAATTATAGATCACCCCAATCAGTTAAGCACGAATTAAGTTATGAATTATTTTATTATTTTATGGGTCGACCTAACCGCATGTTGATCCTGTCAAAGCCCCAAGTGATCCCTCACAAAGTTATAAATAAAGGCAAGTTCAAGCTCATTTGAACACTTGCTCAAGTGATATATTATTTGTGTCCATTATTTTTTTTCGTTTATTTTATGTCTTGGCTCGCATAGGTGCATTGCAAGGAGCTCGCACAAAGGGTCGAGATCACACATGTGATCACCCATCAGATATCGGTGATCTGAAGCAGAGTCACAGGGAGGAAGAGCCGAGGTAGCGATCTAGGTAAGTAAAGATGCGGTTTGGGTGTGTTGTGGCCGCCTCTAAGGACCACAGAACCATTGGCTCAGCTTTTTAAGGGTGCGACCTAGGTTATGAGATCACATCAAGCTGATCTGAGGCAGAGTCACGGGCACAAACTGTTGTGGTAGCGACTCAGAGCCCCAAAGCCGCGAGATGAGTGTGTTAGACAATTACTAGGCAAATCATATTTGATTCATAGTTTTTTTTTTGCGCAGTGCTTCCAAACATTAGTCGTTCAGTCACAGTTGCGTCAGAACACTCATTGACTGTCTCGTGTATTTAGAGCTAGGACTTCAGAGTTGAGATCACTTGGTAATCTATCAGATTTGTGTTTTGGTATTATATATCTGCTTATATGTTGATGAGATTTGTTTGTTTCCACTGCAGGATGTATCTACAGTCCTCATTTAGTATTTGTTGTATTCATCAGTTTGCTACATCCAATGTCTATACATTTCAATTCTGAGATCCAATTTCCTTCATGCATAAGTATGAGTATGGTTTTATTGCTGTATCTTATTTGTTTTTTGAATGGTAAAGATATGTACCTATGGATCACTGTACTCTTGTATTGTAGATCGGCTAATATGTTGACCGGATTTGATTTGTTTTTCTCCACTGCAAGATGTATCTCGAATCCTCAATCTATATGAGTAGTATTCATGAGTTTGCTACAGTCACTGTGAGTGCATTTCAATTATCAGATTCAATTTCCTTCATGGAGAAGTCTCAGTATGGTTTTATTGCGTGTATCTTATTTTTTTTTCTGCATCATAAATATATGTACCTATGGATGAGTGTACTCTTGTTGTTGAATCATTTGATGACCATCTAAGAAGAAGAATTTCCAAGGGTTTTCTTAGTAGTGGATTTTTCCCTCGTCTCGGACCAATCTGATGTCTCTATGTGTTCATGCTTCTCATCCTTTAATCTTTTACTTTCGGCTGCTTAGATGATGATGATATTGTTCTTTCTGCATAATTTCGTATTTCGATGATTAATAATGTAAATCTGTAAGAAGATATAATTATTTGGAGTAAACTTAAAGTGCTTGCAAAGAAATGTAACCATCAAAGTAAAATACAATGCTACATTATGAAAAATTAACAATTGGGTGGTCATCCGTGAACTAAATACAATGCTACATTATGAAAAATTAACAATTGGGTGGTCATCCGTGAACTTCTATCTTGTTTCACTAAATTTCTGCTTTAACGCAAAGCCGCTCTTCTTTATAGTGATGACTTTCGCGTACAAGGGCTTCAAATGCGTTTGCCATTTTGGAGAGATGGTTGATAAGTATGCTTATATGTCAATTCTGCTATTCTGCTATGGGAGAGATGACGATTATTTTAAATCGCAAATCTGTGGATATGTTTTGAATATCTATTTGATTCGAGTCAACAATTTATCATCATTATAAGTAGAATCTGGTGATTCTCCACTACGTAAAGGACAAATCCACTATGTAAACTAAAAATCCACTAGTTATTTTCCACTATGATGTAAATATTGTGTGCATTACTTTCGAATTCCAAGTTCTTGCAAGTATGGAAGATAACAATCAGTTATAATTTTTTACATCATTTTTATGTAAATATTGTGTGCTTTACTTTTGAATTCCAAGATCTTGTAAGTATGGAAGATAGTAATCAGTTATAATTTTTTACATCATTTTTATGTTAGGAATCACATTCCTTATTCAATCTTCACTAGTTAAAAACACTTAACTCCTTCATAATTTTTTATAACATCATAAGATTTGAGTACAGAAAATGAGATTTGGTCCTTTAATTTTTTTCTTAGAAAGAAATAGGCCTTCTAAATTGATATCGGCGGCTCTCTCTACTCTACATACACTAGCATGAGAAGATTTAATAATAATAAAAAAGTGATAGTATTATTAAAGTGACTTATTCCCCTACCTCTCGCTCGTTTTTCCCTTGCTCCCATATTAGGATGTCAGCAACCGATGTTGGAGTTCAGGCCCCTGTTTACCACCGACCCTTACGAGTCCATAGCAGATTGGAATACGGCCGTGTCCTTCTCTAAATGGAGTGGCGATACCCACAGCAACCGTCATCGAATGGACAGAATTATTGCCCTAAAACTCACAGCTATGGATCTGCAAGACCACATTTGATCTCCTCCTCCCAACATTTTGTCATTTCTCCTCTCACTTGATAACATTTTGTCATTTCTCCTCTCGCTTGGTAATTAAGGAAAGAAATTCCTCTTCAGCTTCAGACTACCTCTCCTCTGTCCCATATCAACAAAAGGCAGAAAATCCGAAGCTCTAATGCCCACGGTCCTGCAAGTGAACAGGATACACATCAACATCAATAAAAAACAACAAACCCTAAAAAAACAGCAAACAATAACCGCCGTTGTAGGTTACGCCACTCCAGTTGCACAAAGACGCGGCGTGGCTCTAATCTTCACGGGCTCTCAACGATCACCTGTGATGAGGGAATAGGAATCCAACAGTGGCCACTCAAGATCTTGATATGGGTAAGCGAGGGAAGAAGAAGAAGAGAGAAAAAAAGGGAAACAAGAGAAACACAAATTTAGATGAAGTAATACAAATTTATATAAATACGACAACCTGAGATTTAGGAAAATGGAGAAGAAGAATGGATGATTGCAAGTCGTGGTGTTAGTCTAGCTGAAAGCGAAAAGCATAAAAGCATGGAAATAAATATAAACAAGGTGATGTACCTCCAGAAAAATAATATAAAATGGATGTTTCCATTTCGTGGGGTTACTGTAACGGACATGTTCCTCGTGGATTCCCAGCGAGTCGAAACAGGGTACAAGCACCGAGTCTGAACGTAGTGAAAACGGGAAAAAGGCATGCTAATTTGATGGGAGTGAATGAATAAAAAATGTTTGGCAAGTGGGAGGCGTTTAATTTAGTGGCATTGAATCACTAAATAATGTTTTGCCAAGTGGAAAGCCAAAGCCATATACGACTAAATCAAACATTCAGTGATACTTTGATGGGGAGTTGATGAATAAATAATTTTTGGCAATTGGCAGATGTTTAATTTGTTGCCTTTGAATCAATAAATAATGTTTGGCATGAGGAACGCCGCAGCCATATGAAAAGTTGAATGAGAATTTGATCGGGGGTGAATGAACAAATAATGTTTGCCATCGCTGAAGGCATATCAAAAGTTTAAATTTGATGGGTATTTGTTCACATTTCTTATTTTTAATTATAATTTATTATCATTTTTATAATATATATATATATATATATATATATATATATATATATATATATATATATATATATATATATATCATGATTTTAAGTTCTTTAACATCTAGAAATTAAGTGTTAGTTTTTCAAGTTAATGAATCTATTTATGTTTTTTCAAAGTATATTTTAAGAAACAAGAAATCACACTCAATAATATAGTTTAAAGTTTAAGCAATAGGAAATCATATTTCAATTGGAATTTGAATTTCTCGTCACAAAAAAAATTGGTTTTTTGCCTCCAGAAAAGTTATGTTTATAATTTTTCCTTTGAAGAGTGATGTTCTCATAGTAAATTAACCCTTCACCAATAAAGACTTGATTAAAAAAATACCCTTCAATAACATAATTATGTTAAAAATATGCACATATTTATCATAAGGGAAAAAACAAAATGACCAATGTTTTTTTCTCTATGTGGCATCATGATATTTACAGTAGTATTGCTCAACCACATAGTAGTATTTCTCAACCACATTGTTTTTCACTTGGAACAAAAATACAGCCTTGTAAAATTATGATAGTAATTCAAAAAATAATTTTAAATGTCATAATAGATTAGATTTAATAAACATAGTCTAAATGTTATATGTTATGCCATTTTTTCTAGGTGTATTTTATAATTAAAATTTTCCAAAATATAGTTAAAATTTACTACAATTACGAAAATAATTGATAAATTTATCAAATTCAAATACTCCAAAAAAAATTCAAAACATTAAATTGATTTCATATTAAAAAATAAAATTTTAATAATAAAAATTTGAAAATATGAATAAAAATTTATATTATTTTATTTCAGATGGAATTTGTAAACCATAAAATGACAAAATACACTTTATTTAATCTAGTATTTCTTCATGTGATGTTTCTTCTTGTAAACTAGTATGTGACCGTTTCTATTTAGTGTTCATAATTTATAGTGAGAAAATGTATTCAAAATCTTTTACATGTGTAATTTTCCAGATGTTTTCCTCCTTAGATTAGGGAATGTTTTTCTCTTGTAATATTTTTTAAAACATATGCTATTTTTAAAACTTATTTGCAATATATAAAAGCAAAGAGAATATCAAGAACACTAAAAGGAAATTGTGGGTATTTCTTAGTTTGTTCAAAAGACACCATACACACCAAAGTTGCTCTCTTGTTATCTTAAGATTTTGACAATTCATGCTTAGAAATTGTGTTGGCTTAAAAAATCCAACTTTGATTTAGCTCACAGAAGTTGTTGGCACTCTCTCTGTATTTAAATTTCAAATGGAATTTGAATTTGTAAAAACATAAAATGACAACAATCACCGAATTAAAAAAATAAAACGTACTCCATCAAACCTCAACATAGTAAAATAAGGCTCATTAGCTAGGCAAGACTACATCTTATTCATCATGTACAATACATATCACCCCTGAGATTTGAACCAATGACTTCACATCAGTGCCTCAACAGAGTACACAATCACTGTCTATGCAAGAAATAAGGCTCATTAGCTAGGTAAGACTACATATTATTCATCATGTACAGTACATGTCACCGCCGAGAATTGAACCAATGACTTCACATCAGTCCCTCAACAAAGTACACGATCACTGTCTATGCAAGGAGCCCACCAACTTCATAACCATTAAAATGGCTAAACAAATATAATTCTAGTAATAAACTTCTCCCCAACTACAACCATCGAAAAAAAAGAAAAAGATAATGAATGAAATGCTACACTGGAGATTGTGGGTATTTTAAATGATTTAAGAAGTAGAGAACATGTAACTATTTAAATTCCTTTAAAGCATTCGAACTAACTCAATAAAAACAAAAATGAATCTCCTTATGAAAGTCTCTTATTTATAAAAAGAAAATAAAAAATATGAAACTCACCATCTTGAGAATATTATAATTTGTGTTTGATTAATGTGTTTCAAGGTCTCATTGATCATCATCTTCATAAAATATTATAATTTGTGTTTTATTAATGTGTTTGAAGGTCTCATTTTGAAAAATAAATATTCAAATTCAATTATTGAAGTTGAAGGGAAAAGCTAAGCTCGGGTGGTCGTAAGAGTTGAGTAATGTTGTGAATAATGTAGTGAATGCAAATTCAAAAAATGGTGGTTTTCTAGTGAACAATAAATTGATGATCAGATTAGTATTGACTCTCTGATTATGTAGAGGGGCCTAAAACCCTATATTCAAGGCAGATTCACAACCTATTTTCCTTGGGTATCACATCATTGAGTGATAAGAATTTTTCCATAATGCCATTAAAGTAGAACCCTCTACACATTTAATAGCACTACATGTTCATTATCTGGACTTTGAAGTGAGTGAATATATACCTCAAACCATCTATCCTTTCCTATAAGTTTATCTGAGTTGGACAGTGGCTAGTATCAGCTTCATTGGGTAATGTTTAGTGGTAGGTAGAAAATAAAGTGTAAATAAATAAGAATTAAAAACAATTTCCTCCAATCAAATTCCATCCCTACACCAAAACTATATTCCAATGAATATTTAAGATAATAAATAATTTTAACATAAAATTTTGATGTTTCCTTAAGATAACAAGGAGTTTTTATATTTCTATAAAATAACTAGTTTTTTTTTAGAATTATCATGTGTTGCAGGGCAGCATACTCTCTTCCATTCATGATATGTATGCATCTATAAATTAGAGAAATAAACAAATGAACATATAACAAGTTTAGGCCAGTAACTAAATCCTTCAATTATTGTCCCTAACCTTGTTACTAATCATTGAGAAAATATATAACATGTTTAGGCAAGCAATTAAATCCTTCAATTATTTACCCTAACCTTATTACTAAACATTGAGAAATGCACGTGTTTCTTTAGTATGAAAATTCTTCAAGAATAGTGGCAGAAAAAGCTTGGATATGAAACATGTAGCTAACTTATACATACTAATAATACTCATAAATTTTGAGTCTTTCTGAGTTAAAAGATACTGAGAAGAAAATTAATAAGTAAAGGTGATCTTATAAATATAAATTAGTAAGTAAAGTCAATCAATCTATGTATGTAATTATTATATTTTCAATTTATACAGTAAAGAAGAACAAGCTAATAGGTATAAGATGCCAAACACATTAAATATTTTTTATTATAATTAAAGAATATTTAAATCAAAAAAATTAACTTTAAAATATAAAAAATATTGACAAAATTTTATTAATGCTTAATATATGAATTATTTTTGTAAAAATATTCAAAATTTTTAATAAATTACATAATATAAATCTAGAGGAATTTAATGATAATTTTAAAATTATATTTATATTAATATTAATATTAAAATTATATTAATATTAATATTAATATTATTATATAAAATGTGGACTTTTTTTGAAATAAAAAGTAAAACTATAAATAAAATTTAATTTGTGTTTTTTTAAATAAAAAGTTAAATAATTTATATATACTTATATATAGGTGTGTGTAATTTTTAGTTTAAAAATAAAATATACTTTATCCTACATATATAGTTGAGAAACTATTTTTTATCTAATAATGAAATTTATTTAATACCCTTTAGGTATAGGCCTAGAAGGTTCGACCTCTCAATTTAGGTAAGCTCTCAAGTATGAGATGTCCCTCACGAGTTCATCATCATCGATATGAACACCCGATGATGCCCTTAAGTTAGGTCATTTGTTTTTAATCCCCAACCCTCATGAGGTAAAGTTGCCTAAAAACTCTATACTCACATGCTCCATGTTCCATCCCATCCCATGTACTATCCCATGCAATTGTTGGGGTTTCCTATGCCACACTAACCCACAAAACCTTTGTGTCAAATAAACCAACCCTATGGGTACATTATTCTTGTTGAATAAGATCATAAGCCTTGGCTTTATGCATAGGGGAAATGATTTTTCATTTAAAAAATAAAATTTATTTAGTACCCTTTACTTAAAAATAGACGTCGCAAGTTCACTTTCAAATTTTATATGTCGGTGCTAATTCCAAATAAAAAAAAACACATTATAACATTGCACAACAAGGTGCGTTACTACACCATTAACACAACACCATGTGCGGGTAATTTATTTATTTGAATAATTTATTCTATTTGAATCATTTGAATATGATCTCTTCGATGTCATCTCTCATTTCGATATTATGGGCAAGCGTGAAAGCGTCTCCTTACTTGTAAAATAGCAGCATCGACCTTGCATTTCCAAAAATCAGTCTCTTGCATTTGTCTGGCAAGTCTTTCGCTCCATTAAAATCTGCAAGGGTGTTGTTTGTGAGAAACATGCTTGACGAAATTTTCATCTCACACTTTGGGATGGTCTTTTAGTAAAGCTATATGAAAAAAGTCACCTCGCCTTTACCTCTCTCTACCTGCATTAATAATAGTTACCAAAAATTCAAGAAAATTAGAAGCATCTAAGGGCATGGATTATATTTTGGACAATAAGAGATTGCATATCCTCCGTGGAAAGTTTTGATTTTGTTTACCAAACGTCTTATCAAGCTCACCAGATATGCAAATTTAGATCGGTAATCAATTTGGTATAGTATCTGATTTGTTTTTTTGATGAAAATATCAAACATTTTACATAATCAAAATAATCCTAAACCATATATGAAGGAATAGAAATTTTGAAAAACGGTTGTGATATAGAATAAAGAGAATTTAAAACAACGCAAGAAATTCTATAAACCACTTTATACATATAGTTTACAATGAATGAAAGAACCCATTATTTTTATAAGACTTTTTCAGAAGAAAACTCAAAATTCCATAATGTCATAGTCAAATAAATACTTACTATCAATCAAGAATCCAATTTATTTTAGTGATTATGCCATTAACTGCAATCTAATGGTGAGAAACAGAAGGAAAAACCCAAAAGAAAAATCAACATCCAAATATTTAGGGATGCCATTTAGATTCCAAAATTGTAAGGTGATGGTTGTTGGATGTAATTGCCTCAACTAGCCTTGTAGTATACATGTTGAATTTATTTGTTTGGGGGAAGTTTCGTTTGTTTGCCATGTTTTTTTAAACATATGAACAAAATATTATTATATTTTATATCCTTAAAAAAATGATATAAAATAACAAAATTTATCCTTCATCCTTTAATTGTCTATTATGACTTGCATAATTTTTTGGTGTGTAGTAACCACCACTAAGTTTGCACATTTACACTTTTACTCCTAAATAAATAATGGTATGTATATTTATTTTCATCTTGTTTCTATTCATTTTTATGCAAATACCTCATTAAATTATGGTGGACATGGTAAGTTATTTACTTCAGTATGAGCTATTTTCAAGTATTTGAATTTTAGGTTGTTTTCGTATGAAGCTTAACATTGAAAAATCATTGGAAAAATATTAAAAATCATGGCATAAATACCGCAAAAAAAGATGATGCAGTTATCTACATGGCACAAAGGATACAATAAGACCTTCCAAGTTATGGTCCAATCAAATGTTTGGAAAATAATTTTTTGAATAATGTTGAAATATAAATATTTTTTTTTCATTTTCATTGTACAACCCAGTATGACCCTATGTGTAAGTATATCGGAAGCCAAAAAAAAAGAAAAAAAAAAAAAAAAAATCTAGAACTTACACAACCATATAAATAAACAATTAAAAATAAAATTAAGCAATATAAATTTAAAATATGACCAGTTTTAAGAACACCCAAAGAAGAAATATCGTAAATAAATAAAAATATAAATAAATGAGAGGTATGGTAAATAAATAAAACCTATTTTTCTATAAGTCTGGAGGCATGGAAAATAAATATAAATATAAATAAACTAGAGGTAGGGTAAATAAATAAAACATACTTTTATATTTATTCCATCAACCTCTTTGTATTTACAAAAACTCAAAAAAGAGGTTTTATTTAGGTGAATCCTATGGGCCAAATAAAGTGGGACAAATTATTATTAATGCCATGGCCCAAATACTATATTTATAAAAGGTAAGATAAAAACTATAAATATATCAAATAGGAGTAGAAATCACCATCTAATTATATATGAAGCCTATGGACCAAATTAATAATAATAGCATGCAAAAAAAACATTATTAACCCTAACATTAATAGTAAAATATTTGTATTAATATTATTAATAATAATAAATCTAATATTTGTATTTATATTATTAATTTTAATAACCTTATATTAATAAAATATTAAATTTGTTATAATATATATATATATATATATATATATATATATATATATATATATATATATATATATATATATATATATATATATATATATATATATATGGCAAGGAAGAACAAAGACATATGATAGAGGTGGAGAAATAGTGGGAGTGACAAAGGAGAGATGGAGATAAACTAAAGGAAAGGGGAGTGGAGGAATGAAGAGAGTCAGAGGGAGAGTGCTGAGAGAGGTAGAGAAGCGTAAGAGAGGTAGACGGAGAGGGAGACATAAATATGGAGGTGGGAGAGAGAGAGAAGGATAGAGGGAGGGAGAAGGAGAGAGGATTGGAGGGTAGAGAGAGAGAGAGAAAGACAGGGAGGTAGGACAGAAATGGAGAGAGAGTAAGGATGAGAGGAGGAAATAGAGAGAGAAGAAGAAAGACATAGAGAGTGAGAAATGGAGAGAGTGGGAGTAACAAGGGATAGATAGAGAGAGACTATGTATGTTTAGGGGTGAGATAAAGATATATAGAAGGAGTGATGGAGACAAGGGAGGAGAGAAGAATAAATGAGGGATATAGGAACATAGTTGGAGAGAAAAATAGATTCATGGGGAAAGAGAGAGGATTTGAGAGAGAGAGAGAGAGAGAGATGATTGAATGGAAAATAGACGGATGGACACACACAGACACACACACACACAGATATATATATATATATATATATATATATATATATATATATATATATATATATATAGAGAGAGAGAGAGAGAGAGAGAGAGAGAGAGAGAGAGAGAGAGAGAGGTGAAGATAGAGGGAGGCGGGCAAGAAAGGGAGAGAGATGAAGGACGACAGAGATGACTTGAGAGAGAGGAAGAGAGTGAGGGGCGAGTGAGATGATTGTAGGGTAACAAAAGAGAGAGAGAGTGATTGATGGGGGAAGAGAAAGGGAGAGAGAGGAAGGAAAAGAGTGGGGACTTGAGAGAGAGGAGGAGAGAGGGAGGGAAGAAGAAATACATAGCGAGTGACAAATGGAGAGAGAGAGGTAGTGACAAGGGAGATATGAGATAGAGTGTGCACGTGTGGTGGTGAGATAAATAGATAAAGAAGGATATATGGCAAGAAGGAGACAGAGATATTAGCAAAGTTGGAACATGAAGATATATATATATGCAAAGTTGGAAGGTGAACATAGAGAGAGAGAGAGGTGGGAGAGAAAGGAAGAGAGAGAGTGGAGAAAGGTAGGGAAATAGAGATGGAGATGGAGGGGGAGAGAGAGGGAGGTAAGAAGAAATACACAGAGAGAGGGAGAGAGGATAGAAGGAGGGAAGAGAGATATAAACAAGGGAGAGGGAGGGAAGGGGAAGAGAGAGAGAGGGAGGGAGAGGAGGATGGAGTGATATATATATATATATATAAATTGGAGAAAGATAGCGTATGTTTTGGGGTTGATATAGAGAGACAAAGGGAGACATATATGTAGATGGAAGGTGAAGAGAAAGAAGAGATAGATGGAGACAGGGAGGGAGGGACAAAGATATTGATAAATATGGATCGAGAGAGTGTGTGTGTTTGTGGGTTTGAGATAAAGAGAAAAAGAAGGATATATGAAGGGGCATATAGATATATATATTAATGGGGTAGAGAGGGAATAATATTTGTTGCAATAGATGCATTGATTTAAGTGTACATGGTGATTTCTAATCCTATTTGATTTATTGAACTAGATGCATTTATTTTAGTGTAGATTTTGATTTCTAATGATATTTGATTACTTGCACTGGATGCATTGATTAGAATGTAAATGATTTCTAATCCTATTTTATTGCTTGCACTAAATATATTAGTTTCAGTGTAGATGGTGATTTCTAATCTTATTTGATTGCTTGCACTAGGTGCATTAATTTCAATGTAGATGTTGATTTCTAATTATATTTGATTGCTTAGACTAGATGCATTGATTTCAATATATATGATTTCTAATCCTATTTGATTTCTTGCACTAAATGCATTGATTTCATTGTAGATGGTGGTTTATAATCCTATTTGATTTCTTGCACTAGATACATTGATTTTAGTGTATATGTTGGTTTCTAATCCTATTTTCTTACTTGCACTAGATGCATTGTTTTGAGTGTAGATGTTGATTTTTAATCCTATTTAAATACTTGCATTATATGCATTGATTTTTGTGGAGATGTTGTTTTCTAATCTTATTTGATTTTTTTCATTAGAGGAATTTATTTTACTGTATATGTTGATTTCTGATTTGATCTAATTGGATGTATGATGGTACATTAATTTTAAAGTAATTGGATTAATAGTGTGCATTGAATTTAGTGTAAGCACAAAAAATTATTGACAATGTAGATTTTTTTGTGTTATAATTAAACCTAATAATATTGGAGAGCAAGAGAGACAAGGTATGATGTTTACTACAACAGATTGAGTTAAATATTTATTTGGTTTATGATTTCAAATGTCTTTTTCATATAATCAATATGAAAAGATGACAAAACTAACAAGGGCGCGAATAAGAATAGTAGAAGAAAATAGTTTGAGATTGACCACAATAAAGGATATTTGTAATTTACTACATTCTTATTATTCACATTTTCTATCATTCAATATTATTACATTGTCGCTTTTCATTCAAAAATTTTATTTCATCATTTTTCATCATTAAAGTTATTTTACAATATTTATCATCTCAACAAACTAAGGTAACTAAGAAATTTTAAAATTAAAATGAATGGATAAATATCAAACATATTTAGCATATTTAAAATGGTTATATTAATATTAGATGTTTTTACATATTATTGATAAAATTTATCATCTGTTCCTCATATTACCGATAGATTTTCTTTGGCCACACAAGACCAAAACCATCCTAGATCCATCTTAACTCCAGATCTATCAAGCGCCTAGAGGGATCAAATCTCTTGAGGTGAAAAAATTTCCTGAAGTTTTGCACTAAAAAAAGAGGTTTATACCTCCAGATATTTGATCCCTCTCAGCGCTTGATAGATCCAAAGTTAAGATGGATCTAGGCTGGTAGTTAAACATTATAATGTGCATTGGTCAATTCTAATCTAATAGTTCTTACATGATTTCTAGAGTTTTTCCTTGGCATGGGCCAATAATAGAGAATTTGTTTTTTTTCCATAGCTAATTATGCATTCAAACTTTATGGAAATGTATAAATCCCAGATGACTATAAAATTGAAGTTGAATCTGTTTCTATATATCAATCTTGTCAAAAACAACAACCAACTTTATGGTAATATGTAAGCTTTAATATTTTCAGTTAGTTTAGATTTTGTTTAATGCAATTTTGTTTTTCCAAGGATTCATATATTTTGGTTCAAATATATATTAATGAATAGTATTTATTGTTTGTAGGTTTTTTGTGACTATGGATTTACCAAGTTGTTCAATGATAAATTTGTAGCGAAAGGATAGGAGAGAAGGATCTTTGGTTTAAAATATTTTCACATAAACATTTAAGAATTAATTTTTCAAAAATGTTGAAAAATAAATATTTGTTTTTCAAAGTTAAACATTATAACTAGTGGTCAAAAAGAAGTTATATGATAATTAGGTATCCATATCTGTAACATTGAGTCTTCCTTTTTACTCATATGTATGTTGGTTGTTAGATTACTCTTTTCCACACTTTTATTTTTACCACTGTAATCACTAACAAACCAAATATTGAAATAAATTAAAATAGTAAACATTATCTAATTTCAAAGTACAATTCATAATAAAAATTATCATCACTTTAGTTAATTATATCTATCTTAAATCGAAAGTGGAAGTTCATTTATAAAATTCCTAAATGATGTAAGTGTATTTCTAATAGTTCTTCAACTATACGATACCAATTATAAGCCAAAAATGCAATGGGAGAAGCTTCTAACATAGCATAATTTTTAGGATAGCAAGAGATGTGTTACTGGAGAATAGTTAGTAATAGCCTACAATCTTCTGAAGGAATTCTAGTTTTTCCATTAAATTTTCGCAATCCACATTTTTTTTTTCTAGCATCCCTAAATATGTATTAGTGTTCTTTTCAATGGTTATGACATACCTATTTGGTAACACTTCCAAACAAAAATGAAACACATAAATATAAATAAACAAAAATAAGAAAATGAGCAAAAATGCATCTAACATATAATATTGAAATGACGGGAAAAAATAAATATCAAACATCACAGGGAGGGAATTTTTAAAAAGAAACCTGTTATGAAAAATGTACTCGATGAGCAAGAGTTCCTGCCAAATTTATACCTTTTTCCCACACACAAACACACTCATATATAAAATATTTAGAATGTTTTGTAGTTTTTTAAAATAATAACTAACATACCCCCAAAGTTAGGGAAGGGGACATGGAAGAGAATATAAGGTTGATATGTTATTTTTTTTATAAAATAATACAAAGGATTTATATTAATATTAAAAAAAAAATACATATACACATTCTATACTTTTAGGTTAGACACATAACATAGGCACCATAACCCCCTCAGGGCTTTCAAAACCATTGACCAAGTAATACATTGACCACACCCTTGTGAAGATGTAAACATAGGAACCATAAGCCACCTCAAAGCTTTCAAAACCACTGACCCAGTAATACATTGACAACATGGACCAAAATTATACCAACATATAAAGCATAGACAAATACAGGATCATTATAATCCAACCACCAAGAAAAAATATAGAATTTATGAAGTTATTTCCTTCCATACATAAGCGTAAGTAAAAACCACTTTGAACCGTGAATGCGATTTTGCATGCAAGAACAGATGAAGAGATAACCTTGAAACCATTTCTGAAAGAGTATGTCACTTTATAGTGACATGGATCCATTACAAAAAACTCAAATATTAGTAACAATATGAATTGTCGGAGCAAGGCAAAATTTCAAGTGACATGCTACAAATTTATTCAAAATATATAACTGTAAGTTTATGAGGATTGTCAATTAAAGGAACCATGGTACCACCAAGGGGGTCTGTCAAGTATTCTAATAAAGAATTATAGACCACACAACCTTCTAGCCTAACCACTCAAGCATTTATCTCATCTAAGCAATACCAAAGATTACAGAGAATTCATTTGATCTCCTCCTAGCCAATGAAAAGTTTATAGTTATCCACATGTTTATTTACTAATAAAATTTGGAATAGGGTTCCCAATTGATGGTCGACTGACAAGAAGTGAAGAAAATATAACCTAGGTTTCCTATACCGTCTGAAAACTGGGATCCATTGAAGGCATTGATCTCCAATTTCATAATCTGAAAAATATGATCGTTCACAAAATCCTTAGATTCCATATGAAAATTTTCCTTCTCCAATTCTGGAGGCACAAAGATAAAGCATGAAGCCAATGAATCCCAAGTGAAATTTTTTTGAGGTTGTAAATGAGCCATTCTAGAGCCACCCCTACGATTGGCCTGTATTTGGTGAGGGGGCATGGTATCATTGAATAAGTGACCACCAGTAAAAGGAGTCACACCAAACAAAAAGACACAAGGATTAGACATAGTAATGGGACTAACAATACCAAAGAGGACCAAATCATCCCTCATGTTAAGATTAAACAAGAATATTGAGCACCCACACTATCGCATTAAGCACCTACATTAGGGTGGGGACCATAGGGATATTTTTGGGTGCATGTCTATTTTTATTATCCCTTAATTTAGATGGGCATTAAACTATAATCTATTCTCAATGTGGACTCGAAATAATTAAATGAAGTGGAAAATTTATTTATCTAGTGAATTTTGAGTTAGAGGTTGGTTCGTGGGACATGCAGAGTAATTCTAGTTGTAACAGAGTTCGAAGTGGAGTGGTGCATGAGTTGGTGCAAGTTGTAAATCAGTTTCACTTGGTTAAGTGAGTTAAACTCAGTTGTGCTAGTTGTAACTAAGATACACTAGTGAGAGATATAGTGAATTAAATATTAATTAATTCACAATCACTGATCTCACATGCAAATTAGGATTTACTATTATTAGTTGCATGCATGTCAAATCTAGTGGAGACCCAATTGATTTCTAGGTGAAAGGGAGGTTGACTATCAGTTGTGACATTATCCACTTGCACACATGCAAGTAAACACACATTGAATGTTCCCATGATACTTGCATAGTCAAGGGAGATAGGATTGCATCAATTCAGGGATAGTATTCAGCAGGGATTGTACAATGCAGGCAGGGTACCTTGAGGCAGTAAATTGGGTAAGGGATTTACCAATTTTTTTATGACAGTGTGAGACAATGAGCTGATGTACTAAGGAATCTTGTAAGAAGATATTTTCATTTAATTGTTTCATGACCGATGATATAATATACAACAGAAGATAGTGGGGTTTTTAGCTGTAAGCTTTCCCCGAGAAATTATCTTTGTTGTGTGTGATTGATCTTTCTTCATGTTCATGTGACTAGCGATTGCGTTTTTAATTCAACAAAATATTTGTAGAAGAAATTCAATATTTAACTTTAGCACATTCTTAGATAGGGTGAATCCAATATCTACATGCTTTTTGTATAATTTCTACATGGTCTGAGAGCATAGGAAATTACAGAAGTGAAGTAGGAGTCAAGTTTGTGATAGGATAGAATTGGAATTTGCAGAAAGACTTTTTTGGTGCTACAGATGATTCAAGATCTAAATGAATTTCAATGGCCTCAGGTTAGAGTATGCAATCAAGGGTAGCTCAAACTACATTTGTTGGAAGGACAGGATGGAGGGAGTACTCCAAGACAATGGCTTCAAGGAATTCATTAAAAAAGATGTTCCTAAGCCAGATGCTGCAGATGTTTCCAATCTTGATGCATGGTAAAATAAAGTGGCGAAAGCGAGGAGGATCCTATTTGAGGCAGTACGAGACAGAATTTTCTCAAGCCTCAATGGGAAAGACACACCATATGATATGTGGAAGGATTTTACGGATCTATTCCGAGGAAGCAAAAACCATAGGAAATTGGAGCTCAAAGATAAACTCAGGAAGATCAATATGGAAAAGGGCGACACCATTCCAAAGTATCTCACAAAGTTTGTCCAATGTCAAGATGAATTGGGGAGAGTGGGAATAACATTCGATTATGATGATTTGGTGATTTTGGCTCTCCTAAGACTTCCTAAGAGCTGGCAGAGTTATGATGACTCTGTCAACGGATGGGAAAAATTGCCAGAATGGGAAAGACTGTGGTCAGATTTGGTGTAGGATAAGTTCAGGCGAAACACCAGAGATGGATCTTCTTCAAATCATGATGATGAAGAGTATTGTGCTTTCGATTCCAAGGTGAATAAGGGGAAGGGGAAGAATTTTCATTCTAAATCCAAGTCTAGAGGTAAGAAGAAGGAGATGTCCGAGGTGAAGTGTTTTCACTTTCACGAACATGGCCATTTTGCCACTAACTATCCACAAAAGAAGAAGAAAAAGAAGGTTGCTAGAGCTGCAGGTGGTGAGGTCCTTGCCTTGCATTTTGAGCTTGACTTCTCCTTAATTGCATTCATGGTGACAAGTGCATTAAGATCGGTGTCGTATTTGGATAGTGGCGCTTCCTTTCACATGACGAGAGATAAGACAGTTTTCTGTGACTTAGAGGAGAAAGATATCCAGATGCATATTGAGATGGGCGACGATGGATGATACAATGCTACTAGGATTGGTACCATTACCTTTCAGAGGGAGTCAGGTAAACCATTTCAATTAAAAGATGTAATGCATGTACCAGTCTTGAAGAAATTTTTTGTCTCAGTTGCAATGTTGGAGGACAGAGGCTGTGACATTGCTTTTAGTGATGGAAAATATTTCCTGTGACATAAAATAATTTTTCAAGCCAAGTGGATAGGGATTCGAGTTATGAATCTCTACAAGCTGGAGGTAGATGGTTGTGCTTCTATGATGGGCAAGGTGGAGAAAGTGGCAAGCCAGGATGAGAGAAAATTATGCACATGCGATTGGGCCATCTTGATCATGGAGCCTTGAAAGTCATGCAGAAAATTTCTACTAGAATTCTAATAGGAAAACTTGTTCAATTAGATCAGTGCAAGGGTTACACAATGGGGAAGTATGTGAAGTCCACCTTACATGAGAAGGAGAACCAAGCTTCAGGGATCCTTGAGAGAGTTCACACAGACATGTGTGAGCCATTCTTGGTTTCTTCAACAACAAAACATAAGTACTATGTAATATTTGTTGATGACTTTTCTCGTAAATGCTGGATCTTCTTCATGCAGAAGAAAGATAAAAAAATCTCTAAGTTCTGTGTGTTTAATTCATTGGTAGAGAAAGATTCAGGGAAGCAAGTGAAGGCTCTTAGGAGCGATAATGGTGGAGAATACATCTCTAACGAATTCAAGAAATTCTGCAGCACAGAAGGAATTCAAAGAGAACTCATAGCGCCTCATAACCCACAGTAGAATGGGGTCACGGAGAGGAAGAACAAAATTATCATGGGTGCAGCATGAGCGATGTTGCATGATCATGGCCTACAAATGCATTTGTGGGCGAAAGCATGCAACACCTATGGTTTACGTGCAAAACCATTGTCCTCATAGAGTACATGGCATGAGTACACCTAAACATGCTTTCACTAGTAAGAAACATGATGTTTCCCACTTTAATATTTTTGGCTCATCACTTTATGTGCATGTGACCAAGGATGCAAAGATGAAGCTAGAACCGACTACTGAAGTTGGGATTTTTTTGGGGTACAAAAAAACACCCCCTAATTATTGTGTGTATTTTCCAAACAACAAAATGATTGTTGTGGGACGGGATATAAAATTTTATGAGGGGAAAGCCATGTGGTTATATTATGAGAGGGAGATGGACTTGCATGCAGAGGAGGAACTGTTGGTTCCCAAATATGAGTCTCAAGATGTGGATCAACCACATGATAAGGTTCATGGAGTGGAGGAAATAACTCATGCAGAGACGTCCATCAAAAATGGTAGAAGGCACACCACAGAAGCTGATAGGCTGAGACTTGATGCTGCACAGAATGTAGGAGCCCCTACTTCACAGCGCAGACAAAGACAATCTAATGATTGATTTACTGGATACATGGCTCTTATGAAAAAATGTATTGTGATTGAACCATCCTCCTTTCATGAAGTAGTGCAACAGCCTACTTGGGTTGATGCAATGGTGGAGGAGTATGACTCCATTGTCAAAAATAGTGCATGGCAAATTGTCCCCAGACCGGTTGACAAATCAGTGGTAGCTTTGAGATGGATCTACAAGGTAAAGCAAGCTATTGATGGGAGTGTGGATAAATACAAGGCCAGATTTGTGGCCTCAGGCTTCTCACATATCGAGGGGATAGATTATGATGAGAATTTTGTGCCTATTGCAAGGTACTCCTCCATAATATCCATCCTTGCACTCTCTGCACAGATGGGATAGCCCATGCATCAGATGGATGTGAAAATTGTGTTTCTCAATTGGATCATTGAGGAAGATGTGTACATAGAGAATCCTGAAGGTTTCAAGATATTCAACAGCGATTCGCATGTGTGTAGGCTCAAAAGAGCGATGTATGGGCTGAAGCAAGCACCCCGTGCTCGGTACACTTAGATAGATAGACATTTCACTATACTGGGCTTCACCAAAAGTGAAGCAGATGCAAACCTGTACCAGAATGTAGTTGAGGGTAAGTTATTGATCATTGTTCTTTATGTTGATGATTTAATTTTGACTGGTGATGAGTAGCTGATACACTCATGCAATGAGAATCTTACAAGGCTGTTCGAAATGAAGGATATCAGCCTCCTTCATTATTTCCTTGGATTAGAAATATGGAAGCATGATGGTGAAATTTTTGTGTCTCAAGGAAACTATGAAAAGGAGATACTGGGTAAGTTTAAAATGGAGAGTTACAAACCCATGAATACTCCTCTTCCAGGAAACTAGATGAAAGAGGATGCTACTTCAGGAGAGGTAGTGGATGCTACTTTCTATCGAAAGTTAGTGGGTTTACTAATGTATCTAGTGAAGATGAGACCAGAAACTTGCTATGCGGTTAACCAGCTGAGTGAAGCTATGGTTAAGCCTACCAAGCTCTTTTGGAAGGTGGGGAAGCATGTCCTAAGACACCCGAGGGGAAAATTAGAGTATATTCTATGGTATAGACAGATGTATGTAGTGAAGTTGCATGGCTTCAAGGATGCAGATTGGGTTGGAAGTCCATCGGATAGAAAGAACACATCATGAGGGATATTTAGTATCGAGTCTAGAACTATTTCCTGGTACAGCAGGAAGTAGAGATTTGTGGCACTTAGTTCAGTGGATCTGGAATACATGGTAGAAATTCAAGCTACATGTGAGGCTATCTGGATGAGAAATATCTTGGTTTGTCTGTTTCATTCTCAGATGGATCTGACAGTAACTCATCGTGATAATCAAAGTTGCATTACACTCTCGATTAATCATGTATTTCATGATAGGTCCAAGAAAATAGATATCCAGTACCACCATCTCAGAGATTGTGTGCATAGGAGGATCATGTTGCTTTATTACATTCCCACGAAAGATCAAGATGCATATATTCTGGCGAAGGTGCTCACTAGGAGAAAATTCAAATACCATAGAGACAGGATCGGGGTTAAGGATAATCCCTTTCTTATTGAGAGGGAGTGCTGAGATTCAACAAGAAGATTCAGCACCCACACTAGTGCATTAAACACCTAGTTGCATTAAGCACCTACACTAGGGTGGGGCCGGCAGGGCTATTTTTGGGTGAATGTCTATTTTTATTATCCCTTAATTTAGATGGACATTAAATTGTAATATATTCTCATTGTGGACTCGAAATAGTTAAATTAAGTGGAAAATTTAGTTATCTAGTGAACTTCGAGTTAGAGGTTGGTTGGTGGGACATGCAGAGTAATTATAGTTGTAAAAAAGTCCGAAGTGTAGTGGTGCATGAGTTGGTGCAAGTTGCAAATCAGTATAACTCAGTTAAGTGAGTTAAACTCAGTTGTGCTAGTTGTAACTGAAGATACACTAGTGAGAGATCTAGTGAATTGAATATTAATTAATTCACAATTAGTGATCTCACATGCAACTTAGGATTTACTATTATTAGTTGCATTCATGTCGAATCCAGTGGAGACCTAGTTGAGTTTTATGCGGAAGGGAGGTTGACTATCAGTTCTGGCTTTATTCGCTTGCACACATGCAATTAAACACACATTGTATGTTCCCATGATACTTTTGTAGTCAATTCAGGTAGGATTGCATCAATTTAGGGATTGCCTTCATGAGGGACTGTGCAGTGAAGGCAGGCTATCTGGAGGCAGTAAATTGGCTAAGGGATTTGCCAATATTTGTATGACAGTGTGAGACAATTAGCTGATGTACTGAGGGCTCTTGTGAGAATATTTTTGTATGTAACTATTTCATGATCTATGATATAATATATAATAGAATATAGTGGGATTTTTAGCTCTAAGCTTTCCCCGAGAGATTATCTCTGTTGTGTGTGATTAATCTTTCTTCATGTTCATGTGATTAGAGATTGTGTTTTTAATTCTGAAAACATTTGTAGAATCGATTGATTATTTAACTTTAGCAAATTTTTAGATCAGGTGAGTCCAAGATATACATGCTTCTTGTATAGTTTCTACACCCCGAACACCTAGAAGTAAGTTAAGGCATGAAAATGTGTGAAGGTAACTAGTGGCTCCAACTAACAAAGAAATATATGCAACCCTTATAACCCAAATAGGAAAACAATGCCAATAGTAGATGCTTACAGACCCTAGGCTGAAACAATCCTAGAAACATGACCCATAGAAGATATAAAATGGAGGAGGTAAACCTGTAATGTAGTAAGAAAGCAGACATAAACAAATAAAATTGAAACTAGAAAACACTCAATATCCCAGACTAGCAGATAACATGAATTTGAAGAAGGGAAGTAAACTAGATACGCACAATTGATGGGTGAAATAGAAATTAGATTAAAAAATATCAACACTAATACCATTCAAAAAATATTCAAGGGTAGTGTTGAGGCCCTAAAAATTGGTGCAACAACATTGGGGAAAACCACCCGGTCAAGGACATGAAAACTATCCCTATTCCATTCAGAATGGTGGCTCCCACTGGATTTGTGTCACCATTTTCCCAATTTAATATAGTTGGATTCAATGGATGATTTTATCTCTAAGTGGAATTTGATAGATGGGAAAATAAGAAAACTTGCAATAAACATTAAATCTATCTATCTAGATCTATCTCTATCTATCCCGAGATGAAACCTTTTCTTTATGAATTACATCGTGACTCATGTGTAATATCTTCATTAAATATTGATGAGCTTAGATATTCTGTGGATCACGACATCATAATTTCAATATCGGTGAATTTGATAATATGAAAAATGTGTTTGTTTGACAATCGTGCGATATGTGATGTGTGATGTGTGATGCAATATGCTCTATCGCATTGGTGATTATGAGTAGTAACAAAATAGAATGGCTTAAGATTTTGTGATAATGTGATGCGATATTCTTTATCACATCGAAGAGTATGAGCGGAAGAAAATAAGACCGTCGGGAGAAACTCTGATTTGTGAAATATGAGAGGCTGACATAGCAAAAGTCGGTCCCATGGGTATTATTTATTGAAATTATTTATAAATATGGAATTTTCCTCATATAAAAGTGTTTTTTTTATATTCATTTGATCACAAATATGTTTCAAATCATTATTTTTGAAACATATACATTTTATAATGATTTTGCGATTTTCGAAATGCCATTTATCTCTGCTTAAGTATTTAGAAAGACATTTAAAAAAAAAATTCATCCCCTTTTGACCCCTATTCCAATTAAAAGAAATAATGGAAGGGTTTATTTGTTTAAACTCTAAAAATTAAAAATCCACCCTTTATTCTATCCCTTCTTCCATTTTCTCCTTGAGTTGAAGAATATTAAGCATAGTCTTAACCTCGACCCTCGAGAGGTTGGCCTGGCGTAATGCGTAGGTGTCCAGTAAAAAAAACATGAGATAATGGAGGTAACATGTATGAGGACATATTTGTTAGACAACAAAGCATGAGCCATTGGCTCTGAGGCTTCACTAAATATCTCCAGTGTCTTTCTTAATCCAGCTTCTCTATCTTCATAATATGCTCCTCTTTTACTTTTGACACTTATTTCCATTGTCTTATAAAATATTTTACCAAAGGTAATGCACCAGGAGGACATATATCTATGATATTTGCTGAGATCAGGTTTTGGCTAACAGTTTCCACAATGTTTGTGGCAATGTCTTTGGCTCTAGTTATTTCCCTTTCTGCTTTCTTTAATTGTATATCCCAATCTGTGAACAATATCTCTTTCTTTGGTTTTTCAATTATAGGCAGGTTGGCCTTTCGGTCATCAAAAGAATCATACCAAGTAAAAAATTAGGATACCTTCTCGTATATGTCATCGAAACTAATCCTTATATCAGCAACGCGATTCACAAGTGAATCGTTTTGCTCACATAATTCAAGGATGCTTGTTAATTTTTGACAAAAGATAACCTGTTGCTGTGTCGATAGGGTGTTTAATTCTTAAGATTCTTTCCTAAACTCATCAATGTTTGGAATATCTTTCATTTTCTCAATGGAGAGTTGTAACTTGATGAATTTGAGTATCTTTAGAATTAATTTCACCTTGGTGCTGAATTTTCAGTTGGTGTAGGCTCTCTTGAAGTTGTGTGATTTGTACATGTAGGTGCTGACTAACACTCTACTTTTCTGATTTTAAATCTGTTTGAAGTTGAAGGATAATTTCATATTTTTGTTTCATCAGTTGATGAATCTCTGATGCCTTGTAAATAGTTGCATATGCATAAGCTCCTAAGAACTGTGATGACCAAGTTAGAACTTGTGAAGGATCTTACTTTGTGTCTTTCCAAAAAATGTCCATTGACATTTATTCTTGAGTGAGAGTTTGGGAATGCCCTATTCTTCTCCTTTTCATCTACCTACTAACAATATCCTTGTGCCTAGTACTATAAACAATTTCAAAGGGAGGAATTTCTTGAATATTTAGAAAAATTTCAGAGGTTGGGAAGCCTGAGATGTATTCCATTCTCTCTGTACTTACTAATTTTTTCAGAGGGCCCAACAGTAAATGAGTTATGGCTTGTAGAAGGAGGAGTTTGTATAGTGTGATGTTGGTCAATAATCATGCCTGTTTGTTCTTCTTGGATTTTGAGGTCAAACGCTTTTGAAACATCTTTGAGACTGTTGGGGAAATCCAGATATATTGTTTGAACTTCAACTGATTTATATTGATCTGTTGTATTAAGACTTCAGTATCCTTAATAGCTGATTCACTTTCTTTCTGAGTCATGGTTTGGGAGACATTCAAAATCTTGAGTGGAATTATTTACAGTCTCTTATTTCTGTATTGCTGAAACTTTAGTAGTTTTGGTGGGTGAAGGCGTAAATTTTCCAACTTTTTAACTGCATCATAGTTTTTGACATACTAAAATAATTCGTCAAAATCATCATATTCGTGCATAAAGGGTTTTCTTTTCACTTCAGTAGTGAAATTATTGGCCACTTTCAAGGGATCATATTACCTATTTGGAATTGTAACTAATTTCAAACACTCAATTTAGCCAATTTCCACTATAGTATGCTTGCAGTTATCTAGTCCATACAAACCACAATTAATTGGAAAGGAAGGCAACAATGCCTTCTTGGATTCTTTCAAAAATCTAGTCAGACCATTTCCATCAGTTTGGTATGGAATTTCTCTTGCGAGAATTTTATCAGGAACATACAAGGGTAAGATATGTGGATGAGCTAGGCTCCCAAATACTCGTACATAGGTGAATGACTCCTCACCAAACCACTTTCCTATAGAAGAAAGTTGGCTTGGGCCTCTTTCGAAAGTCTACGATATTTATCATTAAAAATAACTTCAAAAAGCGGTAGTATAACTCCATGACAAACTTTGTAAAAAAGACTTTCATATTTTGATTCCCACTGAATACTATGAAATACCTGAATGGGAATGAGATCTTGGGTAGTCTATTTCTAGCCCATGGATGGAAAATATGATGTAAAACATGCATCATCCATAACATAGCCACTCATATAAAATGAAGGAAATATTTTAGAAGACATAGAACGTCTCTTTCTATATTCTCAAATTTGAGTGGCAATATTATTTGACAAAATATTTCCCCAGTCCATAACATAAGCATATGTTGTTGCTTCCATAAGGGGAACCCATTCTACTGAAAATCTAGTTGTGTCTAGTTGACCAAAAATTTTAGACATCATAGCAGAGATATAGCAATATGTACTTGAAAGAGATTTAGTTGAATACATACCCCTTTCATTATTCTTGTGTTTTTTACGATTTCTCCTCCACTGCTTTATTGGCACCGATTTGAGTTCTTTTTCCTTAGCGAACTTTGCAAGGAATTCCTTATCATAAATATTATCAGGGTCTAGAAGATGGTACATTTTCTTCAAGTATTCCGCTTTAAAGGAACCAATAATTGTTCCTCTACTAGTAAGGAAATTTCTATCCCTGATGTTAAGATTTCCGATAATCCACCTTATCATATCAGTCTATGGTAGTATCTTTGGTCGGGTTACAATTCGGTCAAGAAACGAATTGGCTACATCTCCAATTGTAGCTTCAAAATAATTTGGGGCATCAACTGTTGCTTTTCTCTGGATTTTGTGAGGTTTCTTGTCTTCAAACAACTTATGCATAGATTCCCATAGAGAGGATCCCCTTTTAGCTCCGTAAGTGGTATCTATAAACAAGGGAAACATCTTTGTTCTCTCTGAAGTAGTAGGTGCAGGATTAACATGAGCCATATGCTTCCTTGCTTTCTTTTAAGCCTTAGAAATTTTTGGAGAACTTTTCTTACTCAAAATTTCTTGTAAATAAGTAAGAAAGAATAAGTGGGAAGAATGAACCTTTTATTTTTACAATACACACAAATACCATAGTAAATATAAACATTTCAAATGCATGAGACTTCACATGCTAATGGGATATGAATTGAATTCTCATTATAGTGACATGATTGTGGCGGCATGGGCAAGAAAACCATTAATTTATGACATTGACAACTGATTTGGGTTATCATTCCATTATAATAATTTCTCAATTAAAACCATATCTATCGCATTACATTGTGACTCATGTGTACTCCCTTCATTAAATATTGACGAGCTTATCTTTTCTACCGATCGCGACATCGCAATCGCAATATCAGCGAAGTTGATAATATGCAAGATGTGGTTGTTTGACAATTATGTGATATGCGATGTGTGATGTGTGATGCGATATGCTTTATCACACTAGTGATTATGGGTGGTAACAAAATACAACGGTTTAAGATTTTTCGATGCAAAATGGATTAGGAGAATTTTGAGGTCTAAAATGGGCCTCCTAAGGAAATAGTAAAATAATATCTAAACCAATAAAATAATATTTATGAATTTGCAATTCACTTTTTGCACCAAAATCAATGTAACCATGGTTAAATTCAATTAAAAAGTTGTACCAAAATAAGAATAATAATAAAATTGTATTGATGTGACTATAAATAAGAATGAAATTTTCAATAAAAAGTCATTATCATTGCGCAACTAATGCATTTTTCCTTTGTACTTAACTAACTTAAAATAAAATATAAATATAAATTCATAAATTCTTAATTATATAATATACGATTAATTAAAAATTTTATTATTTAAATTATATAATAACATGTAATTAATATATTATATAAAAACAATATAATATAATATAGTGTTTTATGTATGAATTTTATATTACATATTGAATTGATTTGATTTATAAATAAATATTTGAAAATATTCAAATATAATATTTATTGAAAACTGTGTAAATACATGAAGATTGTGTAGGGATATGCATTGTTTCTTTCAAAAAATATTAAATGACAATAATAATACTTTATTCAAATAATGTGAAATGACATTTATTATGAGTACTTTACTTTATGACATTAAAATTAATTAGAGCACTACAATGTTTAACCATGAGTTTTAATCCACCATTGAGAAGGCGACAGGTAAGTACCTTTAACTCAAGCAATGCCACCTAAACCATTAGTGATGATGTCATCCCCTAAAATGTGATTGGTTCTCATAAAGTGAATTTTTTTGATTGTACATTTTTCTTAGGAGGCCAATTTATACCTCAAAATTCCCCTAATGGCTTTACCGTAGCAACGAGTATGAGTGAAAGAAAATAAGACTATCCAGCGAAACTGCGATTTGCGAAATGCGAAAGGCTCACATGGCAGAAGTCGATCCCATGGTTATTCTTTATCGGATTTACTTATAAATATGGATTTTTTCTCATATAAAATAATTTTGGTTATATTCATTGGATCACAAACATATTTCAAATCAGTATTTTCGAAGAATATAGATTTTACAATGATTTTACCATTCTCGAAATGTGATTTATCTCTGTTTATGTATTTAGAAAGCCATTTTTTAAGTTTTCATCCCCTTTTGACCTCTATTAATATTAAAAGAAATACTCTAATGGTTTATTTGTTTAAAATCTAAAAATAAAAAGGGTCTCTATTATTTTCTAAAGTAACTATAGCTTAAATTAATGGGGTTTTTTTATTTACACAACAATTGGTGATTCACCCAAAGAACTAGTTATCTCTGAAAAATAATTTCGTTAGTATCTTCAAAAAAGTAAAAATAATTTAAGGAAACAAGAATTATTTTCAAAATATTTAAATGAATAAAATTACTATGAATATAAAAAAGTCATCTATATCGTTAATATTTTATAAAAATTTCATAAATACATATCTCCTTTACTTTATATCAATCATTATATGGTTTAAAAGGTAAAGTAAGTGTTCTTTTTGTAACTTGGATTTTTTGAATTTTCTCCTTTTGTCATAAGTAGATCCACTACTGCTAGTAAATATTAATAGCTTAAACAAGGTTACCTTTTAACCATCAATTACTCAGTGTCCCATCCGTTTATGTATAATTTCTTTGAGTGAACTCCTTAGTTACTCATTTTTCCTTTTTCTCTTTAAAATTCATTTTCCTGGCTTGATGACCAGAAAGTGACAATACCATTCACTAGTTATAATTTAGACTGAACAAGCTGGCTCGAGATGAGACCACTTGTCTTATGATTTTAATAATTGTGAGCCATTACCCTGATTGGTTATGCAGCTGTGGTAATGTTAGTTATTAATTAACTTATAATCATGGTAAGCAAGCTCGTTATGAGACTTCTTATACTTTTAATTTTTTATATTTTTTAATTACACTCTAAAAAAGGTATTTTCAATGGATGGGGAGAATCATTGACTCCTTAAGAGTTTTGGATGAAAGTTGAGGGTTAAAGATGCTTAGTTACAAAAATTATTTCCTTTTTAAAAATTAACCTTTTTTCTAATTGATAATGGATAAAAAAGACTTTACAAATTTTGAGTTTACAAAATTTACAATTTCGAGCAAAAAACATTTCAGAGTTCTATAGTATTCATTAAATTTTCTAGGTTGGTAATTATTTCCTCAAACATTTCTATTCTTCAAAAATAAAAACATAAAATAATTCAGAGGCATTGTGAACAACCAGAAGTATGTAATCAAACACTATTTTTCTAAAAGAAAAAAAAAAAAAAAAATATATATATATATATATATATATATATATATATATATATATATATATATATATATATATATATATATATATATATATATATAATACATTTAGAGGGAAATCTTCTTCCAAGATTTTTTTTTTTGTTTTTTTTTTTTTGTTTTTTTTTTTTTTTTTTTTTCCAGGATTAGCGAATTAACAACAAGTTTTTTCTCACTTGAAGGTATTCTAACATAAAGGCTGATTGGTCAATTTTTTCAATGATTTGAATTGTGTAGGCCACATTCTTCGGAATTTGGCCTGCTTACCTTTTTCGTCATGTCTTTGTCCCATTTGAGTACGAGATCTCCAACTTGAAAGTTTTTTGGCGAAACAAAATTTGTATCAAAAGAGTTTTTTCACTATTTTTTGATGACGATCATGCGTTATTTTGGATTTTTCCCTTTCTTATTCCATTTTAAGGATATGTGACATTCTTAATTGTAGGGAAGAAGAAGGTACTTCATCAATAAATTGAACTAGGGCTAGTGATAAAAGAGCTAAGTTTGAAGGAATTACAACTTCTGTACCATAAACTAGATGGAATGGAGAAGTTCCTATGGAGCCTTTTTGAGTAATCCTATATGCCTATAGTGAAAATATTAAATATTTATGCCGATTTTTCTGATTTTGATCAATAGTTCTTTGATGATCCTAATGAGATTTTTGTTTGTTGATTCTGCTAAACCATTCCCTTGGGGATCGTAGTTAGAAAAGTATTTAAGTTTAAAACCTATTTTAAGAGAAAATTCTATCATACTATTTCCCAAAAAAGAAGATGCATTATCAAACATAAGTGCATTGGGTAAGCCGAATCTCATAACAATGAATTTATCAATAAATTCAATTATAGCTTCAGAGTTAGCTACCTTTAGTGGAATTGCCTCCGCCCACTTAGTAAAATAATTAGTTGTAGCGAGAATGTATTTATGATACTTGGATGAGTTAGGAAAAATCTCACACATGATATCTAATTCCCATTTCTTAAAAGGTTGATCAATGTTGACTGGTTGTAATGGCAAGGTTGGTTTTCCTTCTCTTCCAGTAGCAGTTTGGCGTGTTTTTCATTTTATCACATATGTATGAGCATATTTGAACAGATTGGGCTAGTAATAACCAAAATGAAGGATATTATGTGCAATAGTATCTCCACCTAAGTGTCCACTTGTAGGTCCATCACGGGGTTCCTGCAAAACCCTCTGAGATTCAAATTTCTCAAGGCATATTAGTAATACAGAGTCATAGTTTTTCCTAAAGAATACATTGTCTATGAGTTGGTATTGATTAGCTTTTAGTGTTAAAGCTCTCCTTCTTTTATGATTCAGTACTACCAGAGCATATCCATTTTTTAAGTAAAATATTAAATTAGTATACTATGATTCTGAATCATTTAAGCATACCCCAACATTTGTATAGTATTACCTGAACCTTCATCATTCGATAAATTGGATGCTCCATATAGCAGTTTTCATAGAACTTTTCTTCTAATGATTTTTTTTGGTCTTATATCAATGTCATATTCTTGCAAATCAGTTACCCAATTTGCTCTCTTTTCTCCTTGTTCTTTCTGTATAAGTAGTTTTCGTACAGCCAAGAATGGAACTATTACTTTAGTGTGTGTTTTAAGGAGAAAAGATCTAAAATGTTTTAAATATTTATAGATAGAAAATGCTTGTTTTTCCACTTCAGAATAATTTACTTCAGCAACTTGGAGGCTTGAAATAAAAAATTAAATAGGTGCTTCGATCTTTTGATCATGAATTTGTGTTAATACAACAACATAATATTTTTCTAAAGCAAAAGTATATAAAATAAAATGTTTGGAAAAATATAGGGTAGTTAGAGAAGGTGCATGAATGATAGCTTCCTTAATAAAATCAAAAGCTTCTCTTTCATCTTGTCCCCATTTAAAAAGTAAATTCTTCTTAATCATTACTTGCAAAGGTAGAACAATTTGAGAAAAAATTGGAACAAATCTTTTAACAAAATTTATCTGTCCTAAAAAGGACTGCATTGATTTTTTGTTATAGGGATCTTAATGTTCATAAATTTTCCTAATTCTTTCAAGATAAATAAAATGCGTTTTTTTTAAATGATAAATCCTAAGATTTTTCCTTCATTTAAAGCGAAATAAGACTTTTTTGGATTTAAATAAATTCCATATTTCAAACAGCGTTCAAGGATTTGTTTAAGATCATGATAGTGATCCTTCCTTTTCTTGGAGTAGACAATTATATCATCTAGATAAACAACCATTTTTTTGTTGATTAACCCTCTAAAATCAATATACATTACTCTTTGAAAGGTTTCTCCTACATTGATTAATCCCAATGGAATTTTTTGATAAGCATATGTGCCCCATTTTGTTCTGAATGTAGTTTTTAATATATCTTCAGGATGAAACAAAACTTGATTGTAACATGAAAAATCCCACAAGAGAGGACATTAAATCAAAACCAACAATTGATTGCAAAATTTGATCCATCAGTGGCAACAAGAAATTATCTTTCAAGGAAGCCTTGTTTACGTTTCTAAAATCAATAGAAATAAGAATATCATCCTTCTTCTTCATAACCAGAACTAAATTTGATACCCACTTAGAATGCCTAACACAAAAGATAATCTTGGCTTTAAGAAGTTTGTTAAGCTCACTTTTGATTTTAATTTTGAGGTCAGGGTGAATTTTCCTTAGCTTTTGTTGTATAGGTTTTTCAGTGGATATCATTGGGATAGTATGTTTAATGATTGAAGTATCATATGTTTTTAGGTATTCATATTTCCATGCGAAGACATTCTTTTATTTTTTCAATAAATGAATAAATGCTAATATTTCATCAGAGGAAAGATCAATTCCCAGGTTGATGTTATGAGGATTTAGATCAATTCCAAGATTTACCATTTCAAACCTCAAAGTTGAACTTTGGAGTTTAGAATTAGTAATATTTGTAAATTTATCTTTAATATCATAAAGATATTCGAGTTTTACCACAGACTTAGGTATAACATTTTCTTCATATTTTAGTTGTAATTGTCTTTCATGTTCATGTTCATAAATGAATTGATCATCATATGATCCTTCTAATGTAAGAAAAGTAATATCATCATCATCATCGTCATCATTGAATACCTGCCAATTAGCAATATTATCATGAATAAATGGGCGAAAAATCAACTCTATGGAAAATCTATCTAGGCTATAATCTTCTAAAGGAATAAGCGTGGATGATAAATTTTCTAGAAGGCATGCACTTGCACTCTAAATTATTGTAATGGATGAGATATTGAATTCTCCAAAATGAGAGGTAAGAGACTGTACTAATTATTGATAATGTTAAAGATGGCAGAAATACAATGTATGGTATTTCTCGCCTACTTAGCAATTATTTCAGAATCTCTAAATACATTAAGATACTAAACACCAAGATTAATTGCTTTGGTTAAGCCTTGAACCAGTGCCCCGTATTCTATAGTATTATTTGTGAATTCAAATTCAAGTGTACTTGTGAGCATAGTATTTTTTTCCTTCTTGATTGATTAATAGAAAACCACCCCCTACTTCTTCACTAGATTTTGACCCATCAAAATATAAAGTCCAAAATAAAGTATCAATACATTTTTTATCTATAGTATTTACACACTTGGAAGAACCAGTTTGAGAAAAATTTTCAATGTGAGAATAAACTAAATTGGTAATAAATGGAGACTTTAGAGCATTGAAATTTCCTAAAAGGTATTCAATAGAGTAATTGCAGAGAATTTTATTAGTAAAGGCCATGGGTTCATTTTCCTCTTCAAATTCAGTTACTAAATGTTTTAAATGATTTTCACGGTAAACCCTAATTTGATTTGGCTTATAATTATGTGGAAGACACATATGAGACCAGTAAGTAGAAAAATAGACATGAATATTTTTTGCCCAATCTATACTTAAGATCAGACCATAAAAAATGGTATATCAGCAACTAAGATATCAATTACTTGATGGACCTTTGGATTGGATGCTAATCTGATAAGGACAGAATTCATCCCTCCTAATACTTCAGCTTTTATTTTGTCCAATTGTAAAATATGTACTTCTAGCTTTTGAGGAGATATATTAAATTCTAGACAAACATAATATGGCATAATGTTTGATGAGGCTCCAGAGTCAATTAAATAATTATGCACATTTATGTTGGATAATTCAAAATTTAATAGAAAAGGAGGACTATGTGAATTGGATCTATCACCTATTAAAATAACATCACTTGCATCAATTTTCTTAGGTGAATTGTTAGCAGGCTTACATGTTCCTTTAGCTTCTTTCAAAGTTACAGGAGCAGGTAAGGGTGTAGCGAAAACTGCATTCAATTCTTTAAGAAAATTTTTATGTTGTTGTTTTAATTTTCCTAGTTCATGAAGAGAGATATTTCCTTTGAATTTTTTCATATCTTGCACTATGTTGTATTCAATGGTATCAGAAACCATTAATGTTTTAGATGTGGATCAAAGAGTAGAAGAAGTTGGATTTGTGTGAGAATAATAAGTATTTTTATTGACTACTTTATTCTTAACAATAAAGGATGACACTTTTTTTTTTGAGGTGACTGAGGAAGATCGAAAATATTTTTAATTCTAGTATTTACCGAAAGTGCCTCATGTTAATTTTCATCATTAGAGGTTGGGAGGATAAAGTCCCATAGTCCATGAACTTCGACTAGTTATTCTTCTTGAGATTATTTATCAAATGATATTTTTCCATCATGATCCTCGTCTTGATCTAATTCGTTATTTGAGATTACAATTTGGGGGTTGAGAAGCCTCTCTTTTCTTAAAAGATTTAAAAAATTTCTTTGAAGAAGATTCAACTACTTGTTTCTTTATCACAACCATATCATTTGACATGGTTTTGAGGACCTTTTGTAATCCTTCAATATCATAGGGATCCTTAGATGTTTTCTTTTTGGACTCATCTTTAAAGGAAACTTTCTCATTTTTCCTATCTTCTTGAGTAGTTTTCTTCTCTAAAGCAAGGATTCTTTTTTCAACAGAAAGAGCTACTTGCATATTCTCTACCAATGTAACCTTATTGGCTCTATCTAAGAAAATAACAACATTAGAAGGAAGATAATATATATACCATTCTATTTTCACATCTAATCTAGGCTTAGATGTGGTTGGGATTTTGTTGAGAAATTTATTAAATCTGGAATTGAAATGTTTGATCTTTTCGGCTGTGTTTGCCTTCAAATTGGAAAGAGACTTTATAAGGGTTGTAGTAGTACTGTCATCTCAAAATTTAACAAGGATTTTTTCTTAAAAAATATCCCAACTAGTAATTGTGCTTGATGGCAGTGAGAAATACCATGATCAAACTAATCCTTGAAAAGTATAAGGTAATAATATAACTACACAATTTTCCTCTGAAACTTAATTAAGATTTATGGAAAGCATGAAATTATGGAGATGCTCTTCTGCATGTAATCCATCATATATATTACACTTAGGCAACCATCTTTTAGGATGCTTAGGTAAAGGATGAAGAGGACCTTGTAGTTGAAAAACTCCAGGATTTTTCCAAGGTCTGTTAGGCATTGTTTGAAGGGGAGTATTTGGTGGTCCTAAAGGAGGATTTGAAGTAGAAGAAATAGTTTGAGTAATAGTTGAAGGTAAAGAAGAAATGATTATGGAACTAAAATTACTTGTAATGGTATTTCTAGACTGGGAAGAAGAAGAAGGGATATTGATCAATGAAGAACTTGTTTAAGAAGGTGAAAGAGAGGAAAGAATGACTGATGTTTTTTGAGAGGTAGAAACAAATTGAATCTCACTAGTTAATGATTGTGTTTCAGAATTATGAGTTTTACTTCAATGAGAATGAAGAGAAAATTTGAAAGGGATAAATGAAATTTTTTCACTCTTAGATCGAGTTAATACACCAGTGCCTTCAAAAATTGAAGTAACACTTTCTTCTGAGGCTTCTGAAAGTATCGATTTTTTTGATGAAATTGAAATTTCTTCCAATTTCTTTATCAAAGTATGTAATTTAGGTGACTGTGGAGTATATTCTAAAGGGATTTTTTTATGAAAAAAACTAGGATATTGTGGGGGAGAATGAACAACTTCTGATTTATGAGTAGGAGATTTTAAAATAGGACTAGAAGTTGTGGATTCAAAGGGAGAATGACTATGGTGATGGTATATACTTTTTGAATTAATATTTGGTGCCATTCATAGTCATATTTCCCTCCTTCTAGCTCCAGAAATGTTGAGGCACTGAAAATCCGTGCAACAACATCGGGGAAAACAACCCGGTCGAGGATTTGAAAATTGTCCCTTTTCTGTTTGGAATGGTGGCCCCAACTGCATTTGTGGGAGAATTTTCCCAACTTAATATAGTTGGAATGAATGGATGATTGTATCTGTAAGTGGAATTTCATAAATGGGAAAATAATCAAGCTTGCAATAAAAATGACTTTCATATTTGGATTCCCACACAATACTATGAAAAACATGAAAGGGAACAAGATCTTGGGTAGTCCATTTCCAGCCCACGGCTTGAAAATATGATGTAAAACATACAACATCAATAATATAGTGACTCATATAAAATGGTGGAAAGATTTTAGAAGATATAGAACGGTTCTTTCTATATTCTAAAATTTGGGTGGCAATATTATTTGACAGAATATTACCCAAGTCCATAACATAAGCATCTGCTGCTTTTTCCATAAGGGAACCCATTCTACTGAAAACCTAGTTGTGTCTGACTGACCAAAATGTCTAGATATCATAACAGAGATATAGCAATAGGGACTTGCAAGATATTCAATAGAATACATATCATTTTCATCGTTCTTGTGTTTGTGAGGATTTCTCTTCCACTGCTTTATTGGCCTCGATTTGAGTTCATTTTCATTAACAAAATTTGCAAGGAATTCCTTATCATAAATATCATGAGGGTTTGGAAGATGATACATTTGCTTCAAGTCTTCTGCTTTAAAGGAACCAGTCATTGTTCCTCTACTGGTAAGGAAAATTATATCCCTGTTGTTAAGATTGTCGATAATCCACCTTATTATATTATCGATATATCGTAGTATCTTGGGTCGTGTTGCAATTCGGTGAAGAAACGAATTGGCGACATATTCAATTGTAGCTTTACAAGAATTTGGGGTAACATCTATTTCTTTTCTCTAGATTTTTTTAGGTTTCTCGTCTTCAAAAAACGTATAGATAGATTCCGATAAAGAGGATCCACTTTTAGGTCCAGAATTCCTATCTGTAAACAAGGGAAAAATCTCTACTCTCTTTGATGTAGTAGGTGCAGGATTAACATGAACCATATGCTTCTTTTCTTTCTTCAAAGCCTTAGACATTTTCAGAAAATTTTGATTACTCACACTTGTCTGTAAATAATTAAGAAATTATAAATGGGACGAAGGAACCTTTTAGTTCTATAATACACAAAAATATCATAGTAAATAGAAAATTTTCAAATGGATGAGACTTCGCATGCTGATGGGATATGAATTGAATGATCGTTGCAGGGAAATGATTATGGCGGTATGGGTGAGAAAACTATTAATTTATGACATTAATAACTGATATGGGTTATCGTTCCATTATAATCATTTCTAAATTAAAACCATATCTATCGCATTACATCATGACTCGTCTGTAATCTCTTCATTAAATATTGATGGGATTATATTTTCTGCCAATCGCGACATTGCAATCACAATATCGACAAAGTTGATAATATGCAAAATGTGTTTTTTTGAAAATCATGCGTTATGCGATATGCTTTATCGAAATGGTGATTATGAGCAGTAACAAAATAGAATGGTTTAATATTTTTCGGTAATGTGATGCAATATGCTTTATCACCTCGGTGAGTATGAGTGGCAGCAAATAAGACTGTCAGGAGAAGGTGCAATTTTTGAAATGTGATAGGATGACATGGTAGAAGTCGGTCCCATGGGTATTATTTATCGAATTTACTAATAAATATGGATTTTTCCTCATATAAAAGCGTTTTTGTTATATTCATTGGATCACAAAGATGTTTCAAATCATTATTTTTGAAGTATATACATTTTGCAATGATTTTACGATTTTTAAAATGCGATTTGTCTCCTTAAGTATTTAGAAAGCCATTTTTTAAGGTTTTCAACCCCTTTTGAGCCCTATTCCTATTAAAATAAATACTTAAATGTTTTATTTTTTTAAACTCTAAAAATGAAAAGGGTCCCAATTATATTCTAAAGTAACCATGGCTTAAAATAATGGGGGTTGTTGATTTACACAACAACTAACAACACCTACAAACCAATATGTTAAATTTTCTTAGGCCTATATTTCTCTTTTCTTTAGATAATTTCATTTCCTCATATTAAATTTTCCCCAAAACATCATATCATTATTAAATTTTACAACATTATTTAGCAACATATGAAATTATATAGAAAGAAAAAAATCACCATCAACGTAGCGAAACATAAAGGAAAAATAGAAGAAAAGCATTTGTTACCAGGATTGTTTGGAGAACAGGGAAAAACCCAATATGGGTAAAACCATTTCAAGTTATTATTCATATTATATTTCCATTGAATTATTCCACAAGAGGGATTACAATGATCCATATCTTCATCCATAATCTTGTCCAACAAAATAAGCTAAAAAACATCCATGATATGAACCCAACAATGCTAATAATTAAAACCCTTCAGAAGCATGTGATCAGCTATCGGTGTTTATGTTCAACTACCTAACATTGTTGTCAACTGACGAGATCTACGATTACTTGTAAAAACAAGAACCTAGATCCAAACTGCACATAGAGAATGATATGTTTGTGGTGAAAACCCTCCAATTGGGCCTACGTGCTTGTGGTTCTGACCAAAATTTTCCTGAAGCATGCATGCGGCTAGAAACCAAAACCCTAAACACACGTGTGAGATTTGGAGCCTGCAATCTTATACTTATGGAAGCAAACATTCATGAAGCATATCAAACCTATTCAAGCCAAACCAAAGGAATAAGAATGATCATAATAATAACGTCCAAATGAGGGTCACATGACTCGTATTTATAGCCATTCTTGGGTGTCCAATTTCTCTTTTGGGTTGACATGTCCCTTTTAGCACATGTGGTATTTAATTCAAAAATACACCCTCCCTCTTCCAAATTGAACGCGTCAATACTCAAAATTGGTCATCTAGAAAAGAGGAATATAGGCCCTTGATTATAATTTGTCACTGAGCTACCAAATTAAAACTCCATCTTAGATAGGGATAAACTCAAAAAACATCATGTAATCATTGCAAGAATTATTTCATCAAATAATGTCCTATCTCAAGTACCTTTCCATCAAATTTGGTCATTGTTCATCGTGGTTCATATAAAATCATCTCTGCTTATCCCTGCTAATCTCTTGGTTTTCTTTGCTCATATGCTGAACATTATCACATCTATAAGAAGAATAAACTAACTTTATATGGGAGTCCAAGATAGCAAACTCTATTCACCAGGGGAGCCACTTCTACCACTTAGAATCATTTCCAGCAGAAGCTCAATGCTACAACCCATGAAACATCAAAGAGCTTATCATTAAGGAGCCCTTGTCAACCAAGAACAACATTGGGGAGCCATCTCAACCCAAAATATAATGAAAATGGTGAAGGTACTATGGGACTCTCTTACCTCATATCTAGGACAGTGGGGAAGGTCCTATGGGACACTCTCCCCCCAAGTCATCTCATCAAGCAATAAGCGAGATACAACTTACAAAACAAGGATCAAAACCATCACATTGTGCAATCAATGGGTGAGATACCAATTTCTATAGGAGGTATGGATGAAAGCCATCCTATTTCTTGTTGATATTACCAAAAATGAGCTTGAGGAGACATGTGGTAGAAAAAATGTGTCCTAATCATCTTGGGTAACACACCTCAAAGCACTCTCTCAACCCGTTTTCCAGACAGGGAGCGGTAATTTGAACAAACCCAGCTTGTTGCTATGATTCCAATTTTTGTATCCTCTGCCTAGACCAATATAGGGGAGAAAAATCACATAACCTATGGGTAACAAATAGGGATGATACCTTATTTTCCATAGATCCCTAAACCCCATAATCCCTCCATCTCAATTTCTTACCATGGGAGCTCAGGTAGGGCGAATGATATGGCTCAATGTCCTTGATCAATATTTATCTCCATAGGTAGGAAACCTATCATCGTTCTCATATTTGATACTGTGTTAAACAACTCACAAACGAATACCTTACTCCTCCTCCCTCTCACAGAGGTAGAAACCACAAGCCTAATCTTGACTCATACAGAAACACTATCTCAATATATGAATATATCTTAGTACCAATTTTATATGGGATTCTATTCCAATCAGATTCCAGTCTTTATTATTGCAATTTATCACTATCATATTCAAAACCTATTCAAAATAAATTTCCAAAGTGTTTCCTTAGCTTGCCTTGTAACTGGTGATGCTAGAAACACCATACTCAACCTCAGTCGTGCTTAAAGCTATGGACTTCTCATCATGGAAGATATCATACTAAAGAAACACCTACACATGCTCATATCACAAATTAGAATCCCAAAAATCATCAGTACAACCATGAATTCATATATCATAGGAAGAATATTTCACACCAAAAATTAATCATCCGATGCAAATATCTCAAAGGGTGCTTAGCGGAAACCTAATGTGTATGAAGCAGATCAATCATAAATTGACTTAAGTTTTTTTCTACAAAACATATGTATATGGATGGGTGTTCACATTGAACATAAATGCTAAAATAAAATATGGGTTGGAAAGGTAGGTTCAACAATATATCTTCATAACTTTTTAAAATTCAATTGGAGTGTCCAAAGATTTGCATTTCCACTTTACAAAAAACTCTTTAATAGCTTCATGTTGATGGTATTGGAAATCCATCAACCAAGGAGGTATCCCTGATTTTAAGTCCCTATTATACCTCACACCATTTGGAGTAGGATCCCCATCTGGAGTATCGACCTTGGTACCATGTATCCTTGTAGATTTCCCTTGGCTACAAATTTTAACACAAGAGAGTAGTACACAGGTATTTTTAGATTAATAAGTGAGTATGCCTTGTGAAATTTTCAACTTCAGAAATTATCAACGTCATTCTATCGAAATAAAAGAGAAACGTGGGTTGTTAAATAAAAGTAATAGTACTAATCTTGAAAAGTAGCACGAGCATATACATATGAATGAATTCTTGACCAACCAGTGAAATAGTTCACAAGGAGGAAAATATTGTTAAAGAAAATACACCACGCCTTCAAAGAGAGAAGTACCAAATCCACTGAAATAGATCAATTTCCTTAGTACAAATTGAAAAACATACATTGCAAACATTCAAAGAATAGTCTTACAATATTGACGACATCTGCATGAAAGCGTGTTGCCTCATTGCGCTTCTGAATTAAGTAAAAGTTCCAAGATACATCAAGACAATGAACACCAGTAGCCCCAATAGTGGAGTATTAAAGCAATTACTCACTCCTCCAAAATAACTATCTTCCTCTCCAATTCCTAGTAGGCTAAGCCATGGTTAAAATTCCTTTTCTTGAGCAATGAGGGTGTATATATAACAAATGGGGTGACCATTCACCTCCCTTGTGACTCTTGGACTACCCTCATGATTTTTCGACTTGTCAATGACCTTTAAACTTCCTAAATGATTGGATGACTCTTGGACTTCCACTTTACATAAAATTTCTGCAATATTGAATTTACATAATCCACAAATGATGGGGAAAATGATGACTCATGACTGGAAATGACATCACATTGATGACATGTATTATGTGATGATGTAGAAGTACCAAGATGTCCTTCTTACTACTTTTTATTAATTAAAATATATATCCAATAATTTGTCTTCATGAGAGATATGTTTGTTATTCATATCTTCCCTTCAAAGGGTTGTGAATCAATTTGAGTCTTCATGAGGTCCGGATCTTTGGTCTTTTGTTGTAATCCAGTGTTCCTTTTGTTTTCTTGCTTGATGATCATCTTATCTCTTCATATAATTAGGTATCTTCTAGCATGGTACCCTTCTCCATATCCTTCATCATCATCATGTCATGATATAATAGAGTACATGTGACTGCAATCCACCCATGACAAGATGACATCAGTTTGAAAAACCCCTCACCTAAGATGGTTCATGAAATCACTTGTTAGGGATAGAACTAGTGACTAGATAAGTGTATAACTCAGGGATTTCACAGTTCCAGAGGCCAAGGTCTGAGACCGAGGCTTGAAACTGAAAAATTTATAGTAAAGGATGGCCATGGTCAAAGGATTGCATAGTTGAGTGAATCAAGGACTCAGGATGGACTCTTGAACCTTGATACGACACAATGTACAGTTATGGAGACCTGGGAATAGGATATACATAGTTGAGGGACTCAAGGAATCAAGATGGAGGCTTAAGCCTTGAGATTTCATAGTGTGAAGTTCTGAAGGCTTGGGCTAAGTGACTGCACATTTGAGGAACTCAAAAGGTCAAGCTTGAGGCTTGAAGTTTCCCAATGCATAGTTCATACACAAGAACATGTTGGGAGGTTATGTAGGTGAGACATTCAAGGCCTCAAGCATGAGGTTCGAGACTTGAAGTTTCCAAATGTGAATTTTTTGAAAGAGTGAGGCCAAGCTATTACACATTTGAAGAGCTCAAGGCTGAGGCTTGATACCTGAGACTAGACACTGCATAAAGAAGGCTAGATGGAGGTAAGGATTGTGAAGTTCTACAATTTAAGGACTAGGACTAAGAATTGATACTGTACAATGCATAGTTACAAGAGGAAAGGTCAAGTCTTTAGGGTTGAGAATTCATAATGCATAGTTCATGAAAGTTTAATGAAGTGAAGTTGCGGAGGAATGAATTTTTTTGGATAAGGCTAAGTGTGGGATAATTGAGGCTAAGCTGAGCATAGATAAAACTAGATCATCGTTACACACTTGGAAAAGTTAGCAACACAACATTGATCACTCAAAAAAAAAAAATTAAGTACAACATGATGCCCTCAATGTGACAACAATGAAACATACCTCTCCAAGAGTGACACAAAATATACAATGTGAGACGAAAGCGATGACAGTTATGTGACAATGCATGACACTTTCGGAATGAGTGTAAAACATGTCTACAACACTAGGACTCGTAAACACCAATTTTACCACTTTAAACAAGAAAAAAATCTACTTTACATGATAAGCGACGCTTCCCATGGAAAAAGATGATATTTTTTATATAAAGAGAAAAGTGTGAAGAAACCTTGCAATATGAGAACGACAACGAAAAAAACACATGCCAGAGTCAAGATAACATTAAAAAGACAGTAATTAATATGAAATCAGGTAAAGTGTGAAAATAATATTTCAGTTTTCGTCTACTTCGAGAGTTGAGAAATTTTTTTTTTTCGAGGGGCTTCATCGATTTTTTTTTTAAGGCCGACAAAATATTTAACCAAAATTTCAACCAATTTTTTTTTTTAAATTTTGTCCAAACTTTTTTGTTGTTACAATTAACTGGATGGGGGACCGAGAAAAATTCGGTCAAAATCCTACGTAAGTTTGGTTGAATTCAAATATCTGCAACTACGCTGCAACTCGTCTCTGAACAGATGTCTTTAACTTTGGAACAATTAATTCGATCAAATTTGATCGATTAACATTCAGAACCAAGACTAGAATTTGCAAAATTGAATCTAATTTCAATAGATATAACTTTTATGAAATTCAATAGATATTTAATAATTTTAATTAATTTTTTGGTAAAATGGGTGAAATTTTTTTTTGAACGTCGATAAGATTCAATGAAATGAAAAATTTGTATCTTCCAAAATACACTATAAAAAAATTTGACAAATTTATGGTGCATTACATTGGTCTGTCATTTGTAATGGGTAGTTTTTATATTTTTAGTTTATAACTAATATGTTGAGAAAATTCACGTTGAATGAAACATATTCGAAATCTACAGTTTTTTCATATTGGTTCACTTCAAAAAAATCTAGTAATGATGATATGCATCAATCAGTTTCGTAAATATAACGATATCTAAGTAGAGTCTATCTATATTATTGCAACATATTTTTTTTCTCAAAAACACCAAGTTAAGAAAGAATGCACTAGTGTTGAACAACATGAATTTTTATGAATGCCTTGATTGTTAAATAACACACACTCAAAAAATTTCTAAGTTCACATATCAAATGTGAATAAAAAATTTCCCAAAAATAAGTAATAGAAAGCTAATAAATTTTTTGACAAGTTTTTTTGTTATCGAAGAATTAAATTCTAAACAGAATTTTTTTTTTGGCTTGCAGAAAGTTGAAGAACTTCTAAAAATGATATTTTTTTCTCAAAGAAGGGAAAAAAGTGCAACTCAACTTCACATTTTCACCCTAAAGGTAATAGTCAAAAACATGAAATTGAAACTCGTGAAAGTGAACACACACAAACATGATAGTTTGGAAAATTCTCTCAAAACAAGTACACTCACATTCAAAAGTGAGAGACTGTCAATGAAAGAACACACTGAGCTTCCACATGGATCGAGCATTTCACATGCACTATTGGAATAGATTGTGTTATTCCTCTACAAGCTTGTGTAAAAGAATGCACTCATGAGCTTGTTGCATACTAAGCATGTGCAATCAGGTGAATTTGACACTTATAATCTAAGAGGCAGCTCAAGGCATTATCCGACCTAGAAGTGACTACTGAAAGATTGATTACAAGATCCTCAGTAGGATCCAAAATGAAAGTGATGGTAAACTTTTGGAGGGTGTTTGTTGTAGTGCCAACACTTAGCGACACACTAGTAGAACTCCAATTTCTCTTCCTTAGTAAAATTTTTGTGTGCGGTCTAGTTTTTGAGGATGTATTGATTCATCATTTGGATTACCCTAACTTTCCCACTTACCCCATGCATAAGCATAACCCCCTTCGCTCCTTTTCGGTTGAATGCAAACATAATGTCAATGATATCACAATGTTTCAAGATAAGGAAAGGGTAATGTATCACCGGAGTTCTAGATATTCAGAGTATAGATTTTCATCTCTGGTTTCTCCACTACTAATATGCCTCAACAGTACCTCGACGAAGTCACTTCGGAAACAAACATTTTCTCTCTTGTCAGCAATCTTGGACAATGCCCTCACAGAGTTGATTGCTTCAACTACCTAGTTAGGAAAGATTTCTCTTCATTCAACCTTTCTTTATTTATTTTATATATAAATGTGCATTGGAAAATATTTATTTCATGGCGGAAGAGGGATCTCAAATTATTGATAGTATAAGAGGTTGTACCTTTCAAAGAAGTACGTATAAGACATTTGATATTAATTTTCTCATTTTGATTTTCCCCGTGTCCTCTACTAAATCAGATCAACATGGAGAACACCAAAACATAAAGAACCAAGTGTGGGCATGTGTTTTCCATATTAAACATGGATATCATGGTTGGATGTAGAGCTTTCCACACATAAGGGTCGTATTTTATGTCATAAAATCATTGACCAAGGGGATAACCAAGATGGAGAAGAAGGTTTGAGAGTTAGCCAAATATTATAGTGTCACAAAGACATTTTATATTTTCCACATTTTATTTTGAGCCAAGAGGAACATATTCCATGCAAAGTCTTATTTAACAAAATGTGAAATAAAAGACAAGACATAACAAGAAAAAATATCCAATAAGTGTTACAAAATATTTTTTGAAATTTTCCAAAGTTTTCTACCTTCCTTCAATCTTATCCTTGCCATGGAAAATGCCTGCCTTTAAATATTTTTCCATATAACCCTTTCCATTCCTAAAGGATTATTTTTTTTAGGTATTTATAAATGCTTCTGAGTTATTTTTAATAGTTTTTATTTTAAATCAAATTTAATTTTATAAAATATATAATTATTTTTTATAAAATTATTTATTCAAAATATTAAACTTAAATTTAAAATATCAAGTCAAAAAAATCCCTAAAGTATGAGAATCATATATGTTACCGTGTTATATACGTCAACTAGCAACTCAAAAGTCAAATCAAACCTATGTCCATACCCCACACTTCATTAAACCACCATAATCTAAAATGCCTCGAGATATGTGAAACGTTAAATCAATGGTCAGGTGAAATATTGAGATAAAAGGAGGCTAAGTAAAATGATGTAAAATGAGGGTGGATTTTCCAATGTTAGAAAGATATGTTTCTTCCTTATGGGATAGCATTACAAAGGTAAATATGAAATTTTATTGAGTAGAGAAATATTTTTTTATGCTATGGTATAAGGAGGAAAATAATTATAAAGAGGAAAAATGTACATGAAGTGAAAATTTTTGATAATATCTTATCAAAAGATTTTACAGAAGAGAAATGGGAAACTAAAAGATATTTTACTAATCATGGAAAAACAAGACATGGTTTTCAAAACCAGGGTAAGGAAATCAGTTGATGGTTTTATGAAATATGTTTATGAATTTTATTTATTCATAAATATATAAATTCATGGAAAAAATAACACATGATTTTCAAAACAAAACATGGATTTGAAACAATGGATGGATTTACGAGATAAAATCATTTGAGGAAATATTTTGAGATTTCATTTATGAAATTCATGAAAATAGAGAAATATGAATTTACAGGTTTACACAAAATATTTGGAAAAAATTTATCAAAATATTTTACGACAATAGTTAAGCACTTAAAAGATAATGATGGAAACGACTATGGGAAAAAAGATCAACATATAGTTTGGTTGAACTACAAAATTCAATAATTCCTTGATCAACTAGATGGAATATTATTTTCATATTTTGGACTTAGAAATTGCTGTCAAAGGGACAACTAGTTGATAGAGGTGGCAAAGATAACCAAGTTTGAAGGGTAGATAACATATTTTTTGAAATAAAATTCAACCACCCTTAATTTCAAGGAATAGGACCAACATCAGTGAACCAATTTCTATATTTTAAGGCAGAGGATTTTCTAGCAGTTCCAAATTCCCTGCAGTTTTTTTGAAATTATTTTATTTTTAGTTTATTATTCATATTTGTATTCCTGAAAGCTAGATATAGTTAGCTTGATGTAATGTTCTATATATTGTATGATTTTTGTTGTAGAAAGGGTGGGATTTCGATCCCAAAACCCTGCCATTTTTGTAAATATTGTTATTACGGGAATTTTAATAAAGTATTTTGGCTCCAATTCATGAAAAAATATGTTTTCTTCTGTATTTTTTTCTAGTGATTTCATAATCTATTTTTTTGCACATGTTTAAAGTAACACACAAGATCTGGGTAATAAGGTATTGAGTATCAATCCCTCTAAAATACCCTACAAAGTTATAATCATCTAAAGAGAATAGCTTATTGAACAGTCTGTTTGAGATAGGTTCTCTACATCTTTTAATTGTTGTCTTCTGTCATCTTTTGAATGTGTTATGTTTGGATGTAGAAGTATTCTACACACATCTACTATATTTGGTTGATTAAGCATTCAATATGTCTACTTAATTATTATATATTCCCTTCTATTCATCTAAAAAACTCTTTAATGTTATGTAATTCTATCAAAGCTAGATGTTGGCACATTGATTAATTTTTTTCAAGAGAGAGATTCATTTTGGAGAAGAGTTTGGACTATCATCAGCAACCACCCACAAAAAATCATAGATCTCACTATTTTGCTGAATTGGTTGTTGTCTAATGATAGTGAACATCGTTCAAAAGGGCCTCCTAACATTTGAGGGATCCCCCTCTGGTTTAAGGGCCAGATTGAACCTAAATATTGTCTGAGTTGATTTCTCAACGTATTTTTGCTTCCAAGGAATGCCTTTGAGAAAAAAATACAACATTTGGTTTGTTGTTGGGGAGCAAAGTAACGAATAAATATTTTCCTCGAGAATGATAAAAACTATATGTATTCCTTGGTGGTGAACAAGGAGTAGGCATTTTGTATTTTTCACAATTCCTTCACCTGGCGGCACCACTTTTTTTATATGGTAATTCCAGAGGTTAGCGATTCTCCTGGTTTGAAATGTCAGTTTCATTTAGTAGCATATATTTCTTCTTCTTGATGTTGACCAGAAATTTCAAACATTAACAAAGGATGTAGTATTCAAATTTCAGTTGTAAGTATCAATTTCCAATGGAATTTGAGTTTCACATTATAAATATTTTCAAGTTTTCAACTACATACAAAGTGGTATCCTAGTCAATCCAATGCCTTTGTGGTTACAATGGAAACATGACTTCATCTAATAGTGTAGATTCCTATTTCAAGTAGGTAGAAGTTCTATGGGATTGAATTAGTTATTTCATATTCATTGTGCAGTAGATCAATGAGTTTCCATTTTATGGATTAATGCAATAGATCAATAGTTGTTTCAGCTTCTGTTTTAAGTTTATAGTATGAAGTTTCATTTGAAAGAGTGCACTGACTTGCATGGAATTGAAAGTAGTAATTTTATTGTTGATTGACTGATTGAATCCATAGACCAATGAATTAGGAACTATTTTTTTTATTTCCACTTGTGGTGTTAGTTGTTTCACCTCAGCAATTTTTAGTTTTCAAATTTTAGTGTGAATTAGTCTCTATAAGAGTGCATGTAGTATGGTTTAGAATTTCCAAATTACAGGTTGATGAACTGACTCCATGCCCAATGATTTCAAGGCAGCCGGTCTACTAGGTTATATGCATCCCATACGGGGAAGCAGTCCCTAGTTCGAGCCTATGTTGTAACTTTTTTTTACACCTTTAAAAGTTACAAAATATTTTTTTAAATTTTACAAAATTTGCTACCTTCATTCAATCTTATCATTGTCTTAAAAAATTCCTTCCTTTAAATATCGTTCCATATAACCCTTTCCATTTCTAAAGGATGAATTGTATCTGAGGAATTTATAAATTTTCTTGATTTATTTTAAATATTTTTTATTTTAAATAAAATAATTTTTTTTTAAATATATATAATTATATTTTTATAAAATTATTATTTTTAAATAGTAAATTGAAATTAAAAATATTGAGTTTTTCCCATTCTCTAAAGTATGAGAAGCATATTTTCTATGATGTTCTATACGCCAACTAACAACTCAAAATTCAAATCAAACCTATGTCCTCACCCCACACTTCATTAAATCACCATATTTTAAAATGCATCGAGATATGTGAAATGTTAAACCAATGGTTTTTGGGGAGCTACCTATTCAAATTTTAGCCTACACCCCTCTATAAAGTTGTTTCACATTTACTAACCCCCCACCCTCCCTCCTAAACCATTTACCATCTACTCCCCCCGCGCCCATAAAACTACTTTTTTACATGGAATTGAACTTATAAATGTCAGGCAAGAAGGTATACAAGGTATGCAAGTAAATTTATATATTATAAAGTCTATATGAAAGGAGATAATGGAGGGAAGACTTTTACAATAATATTTTATGAAATGAGCTTAAAGGTGAAATATTGAGATAAAACGAGGTTCAATAAATTCCAATGTTAGAAAGAGATGTTTCTTCCTTATGGGATAATTTTAGAAAGAGATGTTTCTTCCTTATAGAGCAGAGAAATTCCAATGTGAGAAAGAGATGTTTCTTCCTTATGGGATAGCTTTAGAAAAATATGTTTCATCCATATACAGTAGAGAAATAATGTTTTATGCTATGGTATAAGGAGGAAAATAATTATAAAGAGGAAAAATGTACGTCAAGAGAAAAAATTGGATAATTTCTTATCCAAATATTTTACAGAAGAAGAAAGGAAAACTAAAAGATATTTTACCAATCATGGAAAAACAAGACACGGTTTTCAAAACCATGGGAAGGAAAACAATTTATGGTTTTATGAAATATGTTTATAAATTTTATTTATTCATAAAGATATAAATTCAGGGGAAACAAGGCATGGTTTTCAAAACAAGACACGGATTTCAGACAATGGATGGATTTACAGGATACAATCATTTAAGGAAATATTTTGAGATTTCATTTATGAAATTCATGAAAATAAAGAAATGTGAATTTACAGGTTTAAGAAAAATATTTGGAAAATATTTATCAAAATATTATCCTCCCAAATATTTTACGAAAATAGTTAAGAACTTAACAGATGATGAAGGAAAAGACTATGGAAAAAAAGATCAACATATAGTTTGGTTTAAATCCAAAATGTAAAGAATTCCTTGATCAACTAGGTGGAAAACATAAACAAACATGAGATTATTTTCATATTTTCGACTTACAAATTGCAGTAAAAGGGACAACTAGCTGATATAGGTGGCAGAGATAACCAAGTTTGAAGGGTAGATAACAGATTTTGTGAAAACAAATAAACCACTCCAAATTCCAAGGCAGAGGACTAACATCAGTGAACCAATTTCCAGATTTTAAGGCAGAGGATTCTCTAGAAATTCCAAATTCCGTATATTTTTTTAGATGTTATTTTTATTTTTAATTTATTGTTTAGATTTTTATTCCAAAAGGCTAGATATAGTTAGATTGATGTAATGTTCTATATATTGTGTGATTTTCATTGTAAAAAGGGTGAGATTTTGATGCCAAAAAATTACCATTTTTGTAAACACTTTTATTACACAAATTTTAATTAAATGATTTTTGCTATAGTTCATAATAGAATTTGTTTTCTTTTGTATGTTTTTCCAGTGATTTCATAATCTATTTTTTTTCACATGTTCAAATTAACACAGGAGATCTGGGTAGTAATAGATTAAGTCTCAATCTCTCTGAAATCCCCTAAAAAGTTATATTCATTTAAAGATATTAGCTTATTGAACAATCTGTTTGAGATAGCTCCTCTATATATTTTAACTGTTTCCTTATGTCATATTCGGATTGTGTTTTGAGTGGTTGTAGAAATATTATACATGCATCTAGTATATCTGGTTGATTAAGTATTTATTATGACTGCTTAATTATCATATATTCTATTTTATTCATTTACCAACCTCTTTAAAGTTGTGTCATTCGATCAAATCTAGATGTTGGAACAATGATTAAGTTTCTTCAAGGGCGAGCTTTATTTCTGAGTAGAGATTGGACTCTCATCAGTAACCACCAAAAATAAATCATAAATCTATCCATTGTGCTACATTATTTTTTGTCCAGTGGTAGTGAACAACCTTAAAGAAGTCCTCATAACATTTGAGGGATCCTCCTCTAGTTTAAGGGCCAACTTGAACCTAAGGACTAGTCAAGTTGGTTTCTAGATGTAGTTTTGAAACCAAGAACTCCTTCGAGAAATAGGTACAACAGGAGGATAGATGGAAAAAATATTGTGAGTCAAATGTGAGAAAACACAAAAATGACTACATAAAATAAGTGTAGGATGAACGTGAAGGTAACGTAGTATGAAACTAGGCCTACTCCTAAACTAACTAGCTATAAGATTAGTGTTACATATCATAAAATTTCCAATGTAACCATTATTTCAGCTCTCGACCTGCATCCACAAAGCTAAAAGCAATTAAAATAAAATTAAATCAATGTGAAAAGGAAAAAATAAGAGATTGAATAACTATTATGCAGGAAAATCCTCTCTGTAGAGAGAGATGATCCTACTAGCCCTGGAGTGGGTCTAGTAACAACAAGGAATAATTAGAAACCTATTTTCCTAGATTGTAAATGCATGCGGATCGTGAATATATCACCTACCTCGATCTGATGCTAGTTCCCATTTAAATACTTTGGTCCTCCATGTTCCCTGGTCATATCTTTGCTGCTATCAGCACTTTCTTACCTACACAAGGGATCAAACAATATGAAACGTGAAAGCATAACATATGTAATGGATATACAATCTACTTAGCTGATCAAGAAAAAATAAGAGTCTAATCACACATAAATACATGAATGGAAAGCATGAACCAATTGTATTATATTAAAATATAGAGGGGGAGTTACAACCTGCACCTTGATGTTGCAGCTCTCCTTCGATAGGTCCTAATCCAGGAACGTCTCCAAAGCGCTTCTTTCAACTTGATGTGAGGGAAAAAGGTCTCAACTCTCGCTCGATACATATAGCAACAAAATGTCTCTCTTTTGTTCTTCTATCTCTGTTATAACTAGCATAACTATGGGATATTGTCCATTATATAGCAAAAGGAGGAGGGAGTATGGATACACTTTAGGTGGGGAAATGGGTTGTCCCTTTGGGTGGTTCCACTTTCGTAGGAACAAAGAGCCCAAAGGGAGAAGCTCGACCCTATACTCAAGAAAAAACAAGCCATGAAGCTTCCTAATATCAAAGCTTCACTTCCATTTTTAAAATAATTCCCGGAAGAGGATTGGCACAAGTATGAGCTTCATTTTAGTGCCAATCAGCGCAGTCCTAGACCACAAGGAGGTCATCAGTGCGATCAAGACATAGAGAGGGCGGACCACTCTAGATAATTAGGTTTTCAAGGAGCTTCTTCAGGAATGGTCAAGAAATAGTTTATTCATTGTTCTAAAATGGACATGAAGGCATATTTTCATGATGGAAAATAGGCACAGGGGTCACTGTTAGGCATCTTCATGACCAGGAATGGGGAGTACAAGTACAGTGACAAATTATTGTGTAAAATATGCCCCATAAAGCATGAAGGCCGAACGAGAGTAAGGGGTGAAATTATTTACTGCTAAGTGCCAGGACCAAGGCGTCGTTGTCGAAAAACCTTCGCAAACAAGCACAGATACACATAAACTGATATCTTTGAAATAATCACATGACACAGGGTATGGATGCAACCATCCGTAGAAGTAAACATGAAACGTGATCAGAGGTATGGATGCAGCCATCCAGGCAAGGAGGATCATAAATATAGACTTAAGGTATGGTCACAGCCATCCAAATCAAGGAGTTATGTGTACAATCATGAATAATACATATCACCTCGCAACCTAGGATTTATCAGAAAAACCTACGGTCTTGTGCTCTGTCACGACCTGATCAAGTACAAATTCAAGCATGTGAATAAATGAGCTAAATTCGAACATGCAAGTAAATCTCTTGATTACCAGTTAATGATGTAAATCGTTAACAGGTGCAAGAAAACCCACCAATGATGACAATGGCTCTCAAGGTACCAATAGTACAATCCATGAGATGTGAATAATGAGATCTCATATAATAGTCATGGAATCACAAATCGAAGGCCAATTATGTAAGCCTATCGTCGGATGCAAAAAACCTTCCATTAGGGCATGCAGGCTCTAAGATACTAAAAAGGGGACTCTAGATCAACTTCTTAGATAATGTGTTGAAGTAGACAAGAAGTGATTCGTAGAAGGAGGGCCATAATTTATCCCACATCATCAACACGAGATGAAGGAAATAAGATAATAATGACAGTGATCAGAGAATGAGACAATGAATGAGACACAAAAGGGACTTCTCTTAAACATATCAGAGACACGACTCCAAATTTGGTAGTGTTTGTCTCAAATGGAATCAAAGGTCATGGTTGACGAGAATGGTGAGGACATCAGACGAAAAATAGATTTCTCAAACCCATGGAGGGAAAGTGACTAATAAAGGATATCCCGAACCTGACATGAAATAGAGGATGTGTCATGTTCAAGAGCGACATACTACCAACACCACCAATTAATTCTTTCCATTTTCCCCTATCATTTTTGGCAGGTACCCCAACTATTTTTTTATACAAGCTTGAAGGGGATAGAATATGCTTTTGATATAATTTTTTCCTTCGGAAAAATCCATCCTAGTACATTTTACGAGCCCTAGGAAGGAGGAACTCAGTGTCTTCATGATGACAGATCCAATGCCGTTAAATTTAACGAATCTGACAAAGGTGAAACTTGGCATCTTTTCATTTTTAAAGAGTTTTAAAAGAGACGAAAAGAAAAATCTAGATGGCCCTTTTTGTAAATAGTCCCTCATACTCGGAAAGGTAGAAAACAAAGTGTGAGTGAACCTCTTAGTCTCGATTGATTAAGGTATTCCTTTTTCATAAATAATTTATATGAGCTCAAAAAAGTGGTAAATTCATACTAGGTAAATGATGTTTGTGCACTTTAATGAGCTCAAAATGACAAGAAATCGACAATCTTTTCATGTTTAGAGAGTCAAAATAGAGCTGAAAGTTGACTCCACCTGAAGGAATGAGAGGCATAAAGGATAGAAACTAGTTCCAGTAATGGTGGAACTTCTCAAAACATGATAAAAGTCAAGAGGTTGGCTAACAAGACCACTCATTCCAGCGGTTCCTCAGGAAAGGGTAAAAAAACCATGTGAAGGCATATGATCGACCAAGCAGATGGTGATGATGGAATGAGGAAACCAAGGCTCATCTGGAAAAATAGGCTGATCAAAAGGAAATCACGAGAGGTAAAATGAGAATTGTTTCATTTTTACACAAGCTTGAAAACATGGGAGCCCTTGCTTAAAATAGTTTGCATGCCCCCAGCATGGTGACTCAATTCGAGGTACATTTTTATGCACGAAAATCTTCTCTACGGACAGAGATGATCCCTCTATCTCTAAAGTGGGTCTAGTAGCAATAGGGAACAATTAGAAACCTACTTTCCTGTATTGGAAATGCATATAGATCGTGAAAGCCAGGATGATAAGACACTGACATACCCATCAATGAGATTGAAGTTCCTCAACTTCTTGAAAAGTTTTCAAACTTTCAAAAGATAGATAAGAAAATTTTATAAACTGATTTACATCACAAATTGCATGTAGATAGTTGTTATCGATTAAGTTGAAAGGATCACCATTATATATATGGAAACTATCTACTTCACTGGTTTGATTATATTTTTCATCTTCAACAAAAATCTTACTCAAGTCATAATATTCCTTTGATCACATGTCTGAGGATGTATGAATCAAAAAAATATCGTGATCACACTGATTCGAAGAGTTCCCCCATACAAAATAAAATATGTTAAGGGATGGAATGGATGCTTCATAATTTCATCACTTTCTTCTTCATCATGGATGTTATCCCTATCATGTGTCATTTCAAGATTCAACTCACGAGATAAAAAAGTTGAAGAGAATTGAGAGTCCCCATTGCAAATTGATACATCATAAACAATAGATCACAAAGGATAGGGAGGTGAATAGGAAGAAGTCTTCATAAGTGAATCCTATTTGACCGAAACATATTTAAGATCTAAATCCCTGGAGATAGACTCTTCTTGAGAAACTTAAAGATTAGCTGGTGCACATGGGAATTAATCATCGTATGAATTAATGAATTCATTCTCATCGAAATTATTTTTTCCCAGGATGTGCTACTGATTAGGAAAACTGATCACAACTTATTTGCTATTATGATTACCAAACTCAATATCATCTAAGAATGAGGAAAAACCATCTTCACAGAGAGGATTTCGAAAAAGAGAAGAAATATTGAAATAATCTTCACATTTATATTCCTCTACCTGTGAAATGTGACTACCTGCACCTAATCACGACTTGGATTTGAAATATATCGATTCAGAAGATCAAGGGACAAGGGGTACTGGAAAAGAGATGGTAAAGGATTACAGGTATCTGAATCAGATTCAAAACTTAAGTTATGAGTAGTAATATCATCTCGCGGAATGGATAAATTAGTATTCGTGATAGGCATCATGAACCATTCCAATATTTCATCCATGGGATTTGAATCATGAAAAATGGAAGGAGGATGAGAAAATGGATTAAGAATTTTATTTGAAAATTTCCCAAATTTATTATCATTACAAGGAGGCACTCGAACCGGGACTAAAAAAGGAGGAGGAAAAGGAACAAAAGGAGTAGTGGAGTCCTCCTATGAAATTAGAGGTATCTCATGATTTACAATATTTGGGGAAGTAGAAACATCAGAGGGTTCAGGCTCATGGTTCAGAGATATATGAACCAAACGCTCAAAAATTTGTTTCAAGAAATTTTAATCTATACCTTCTTCACGAAATTCAGAAAAAATGTGAAGAAATCGATCAGAGAAATCCTCAACTAATTCATTATGCTTCATTCTTAACTGATTAATTCTTGTAAGAACATCCCGAAAATCATATATATCAAAGGCTTGATAAAGCTCCTAGAGGAAATGATGAAACAAATGGAAGGAAGCAAATGGTAACATATGACACCATCAATTACCACGACCTTCAAGGGCGAGGAATAAAATCACAGAAACAAAATATTCATCATGGATTTTGTAAGATTAAAAAAATTCAAGAAAAAAAAAATGTGTTTGGTTATGGATGTTCCATCTTCACCATCAGAATTCAATTCAGACAAGTGATAAAGAGGATCATGGGGGATTAAAATTTAAAAATGGATAAATCAGACAAACACCTTGGGAGTATGATTCGAGAATGATCCATTAAATATAAGATATTTAGATTAGACTTAACGAGCATAAATCGTCATCTGGTCCTCCTTCTAGCACCATTTTGGCTATGGTGCTCGAAATATGTCAACCAAGGGGGTCTCCCCGATGTGAATTCCAAATTACACCTCACACCATTTGGAGTAGGAACCCCATCAAGAGTATCAACCTAGGTGCCATGTATTCCTGTAGATTTTTCTTGGCTAAAAAGTTCAGCACAAGAGAGTAATATGCAAGTATTTCTGGATCATCAAGTCAGTATGCCTTGTGAAATGTTTAGTTGTAGAAAGTATCAAGGTCCTTCTACCAAAAGGGAAGATAAAATTTGGCACTTTAAATACATGTAATTGTACTGATCTAGAAAAGGCACATGGCCATATACATAAGAATGAATTGTTGATAAACCAGTGTAATAGTTCACAACGAGGAAATGATTGTTAAATAAAATGAAACACACCTTCAACAAGATAAGTACCAAAGCCACTAAAATAGTTCAATTTCCTTAGTATAAATCAAAATACATACATAGAAAAAATTCAAAGAATTGCCTTGAAATATTCATGACATATGCATGAAAGCGTGTTGGCTAAAAAAACTCTAGAATTAAGTAAAAGTTATGTGATACATCAAGACAATGAACACCACTAGCCCCAATACTGGAGCATTAGAGTAGTCACTCGCTCCTCTAAAACAACCATCTTCCTCCCCAATGCCTGTAGGAGGAGAAAAGGTGAAATATCCTTTACATGATCAATGAGGGTTTATATATAACAAATGGGGTGACCATCCACCTCCCTTGTGACTCTTGGAATACATTCATCATTGTTTGAATTCTCAATGACCTGTAAACTTCCTACATGACTCGATGACTCTTGGACTTCCACTTTAAATTTTATTTCTCTAATATTTGAATTTAAATAATCCACAAATGATGTGAAAAATGATGAGCCGTGACTGGACATGACATGAAACTGTTTACATGGATTGCATCATGATGTGCCAATGCCAATTTTTCCTTCCTACTTCTTTGTCTTCATTAGAAGATGTATTCAATACTTTTTATTCATGAGCAATATGGTTTGTTATTCATATCTTCCATCCAAAGAGTTTTGAATTAGATGGAGTCATTATGTAGTCTTGATATTTGGTCATCTAGTGTAATCCAGTGTTCCTTCATCTTCTTGCTTGACAATCATCTTATCTACACATCCCCTTAGGTGTCTTCTAGCATGGCCTCCTTCTTCATCTAATTCCTCATCATCCTATCATGATATAATAGAATACCTGTGCAGTCCACCCATGACAAGATGACATCATTCTGATAATCCCCTAGCCTAAGATGCTTCAGGATATCACTTGTTAGGGGTATAACTAGTGACTAGTTTAGTGTCTAACTCAGGTATTACTCAATTCCAAACACCAAGGTCTATGGCTAAGGCTTTAGACTACAAAATGTGTAGTTGAGGATGTCCAGTTTCATAGTATTGTGTAGTTGAGTGACTGATGGTCTCTGGATGGAGGATTGAGCCTTGAGACTATGCAATGTGTAGTTCTGGAGGCCTGGTTAGAGGAACTGTGTAGTTGACTAAGTCGAGGGATCACGTTGGAGGCTTGAGGCCTCATATTGCATAGTTTGGAGTTACGAAGGCCTGGGTAGAGTTACTACATAGTTGAGGAACTCTATAGGTCAAGCTTGAGGCTTGAAGTTTCCTAATGCATAGTTTAGATAGGAGAATAGGCCAGGATTTTATGCAATTGAGGGGTTAAAGGGCTCAATATTGAGGCTTGAAGCACGAAATTTTTCAATGCATAGTTGTGGAGGGAGAGAGGCCAAGTGAGTGCACAATTGAAAATTTGAAGAGCTCAAGGTTGAGGCTTCATGCTTAAGATTAGGTAATACGCAAAGAAGGTTGGCTAGAGATAAGGATTACATAGTTCTAGAGATAAAGGAATAGGACTGAGCATTGATACCGTGCAATGCAAATTTCAAAGAGGAAAGGTTAGGGCTTGAGCATTGAGACTGCGCAATGCACAGTTCAAGAAGACTAAATGAATTCAAGTTGCCCAGGAAAAAAAAAATTGAGATAAGGATAAGTGTGGGGTCAGTGTGGTCCAAGTGAGAAGAAATAAAACTAGATCATGATCACACACTTAGAGTATTCGATGACACAAAATTGATCACTTAATAAAAAGAAAGAACAAAATCATTCCCTCAATGTAACAACAGTGCAACATACCTCTCCAAGTGTGACACAAAAGATACATTGTGTGATGAAAGTGACGACACTTGTGTGACAGTGCATGAAACTTTTGGAATGAGTGTAGAACATGTCTACATGACTAGTAGGACTCATCAAAACAAAAATTACCCCTTGAAACAAGGAAAAAATCTGCTTCACATGATAAGCGATGCTTCCCATGCCAAAAGACGATATTACTATATAAATATAAAAATGTGAGCGAAAATTGAAATATGAAAATAACAGTGAAAACAACACACGCCAGAGCCAAGATAACATGAAAATTAAACTAATTCATATAAAATCAAGAAAAGGAAAAAATTGAAAACATGATATAGAAACTCATGAAAGTGAAAGTGTAGAAAAATTACAATTTCGAAAACTCACTGAAACAAAAATACAATCACAACCAAAAGTGAGAGATTGGAAATGAAAGAACACACTAACTCTTGACATAGGCTGATCATTGCATAGGAATAGTCTTGATAGAATTTTGTATGCCTGTACAAGCTTGCGCTAAAGAATTTCCTCAGGAATTTACTGCATACTAAGCATGTGCAAACATGTGACTTCAACACTTATAATCCAAGAGGGAGCTCAAGGCATCGACTAACCAAGAAGTTAATATAGAATGAATGATCGCAATATCTTGAATAGGATCCAAAATTCAAGTGCAGGAAAAATTTTGGAGGGTGTTTGTCACAATGTCAACAATTCACGATATAGATTTTCTTTTCCAAACTTCAAAAATTAATTCATCATGCCGTGATTCTTCATTTCAAACTTCAGAGGCCAAATCAATCTTACTTTGATCATTAGAGGCTCATTACCTATCAAGATTAAACCATCAACATATAAAACCAAAGACAAAGTCATACCTTGGAAAACTTTTGAAGTAGAGGCTTGGATCGGTTCATCTTCCTGGATTCACTAGGTAATCATCAATGCAGACATACCGGGCTCAAGGAGCTTGTTTTATACAATTATTTCTACAATCATGACACATAACATTGTGGAATCAAATCAAGTACGTCAGCTTATCACAAATTATATTCCAAAAAAAAACTAATATCAAAGCCATAATTTTTTTTTCCAATATAAATATGTCTAACTCTACGAACCAGGTGTCAAGTAGAGCTCACATCAAATTACCAAGTTATGAGTTCATCTATTGTCATGTCAAAAATTGTTATTAAGAAATATAAAACTCCATCACGCCATCCATATAATCATAATATGAATTATTTTTGTGATTATACACCAAGGATAATTCATATAAATTTCATGCATTCATGGTTAGATTACTGCATACTGAATCAAAACCTTTTATACTTCAACCATTGTTCCAAACACAATGATGCCAATAAAAAATCTATATTAAATAGCAATTTGTCCGTGAAAGTTATTATTCCCACATGACATTTCCATCAAGGCAAAAGATGAATTATCAAATAAAAAAATTATTTTTTTATCACTAAATTCAATCAATTCATAATTCAAGACATATCTATGAACTATCAAGCATCATGTCAAAATTCCAATATAACTTATCTATATTAAACTGATAAACCAAATATTTTCAAACCCTTGTATCTGTTATAAAATATTGACATTTACTAACTTCAATTATAGAATCCAAATAACATATTCATATGCATAGTCTGGTCCCCTGTAAACACAAGTCTATTCAGGACATTCACATTCTCTATAGTAATTCAAACATTCAAACTTCCATGCTCATAGGACTTTCTACTGTCTCCTCCATATGTGTAGGATTATCATACTCCAAGTGTGCTCTTGGTTTTATGCATAGGGATTTAGTTTTTGTATCCTATAGGTACAAACACACCCATATTCCTTTTTTTGTGTGGTTGGGAGGCCTATAACTGCACTCTTAAGCCTTCTTCCATGCGATTTGGGCTTAGACTAAGAGAAGCCTTCTTTTATCAGACCAGAACTTGTTGCAAACCAACAACATCAGATATTTGTCTATTTAGGTCCCAAAATATTACTTCAACAATAAATAATATTTTATACATTTTATGCAAATTATAATAGGTGTAGGGATCAAGACATCAACCTGTCTATCATAATACTTTCACACATCAACAATGTTAGGTCATGAAATCAAACTATATCAGGTTCTAAAACAAATATTCATCATGATCATAACACATTAGCATCAATTGCTTCATCAACCCATATGAACATGACATCAAAATTTCATCAGGGGTTAGAGTCATATGATTAGGGAAATTTACATGTGTATTATCATATTTCAAATATTATAATCACTACAACACTTAATTATCATATTACTCAACCATCAAGTCATTTAATTTAGATTTATCACATTTTCCAATTTACTAAGCTTTTCAAAACCTAAACAATGTCAACAATAAGATCCTAAATATCAATCTTATTATACACTTTTATCATCATGGTTATCATGATTATCACAACAATTAACACTAGTATCAAGTCACCATATTAAAAAAAAATGTATCTAGCATACTTTACAAAATTAGGAAATCCATCATGTCTAAAATGTAAGGTAATTTCCAAATATCAAGTGCACCAATATATCGCATGTACTGTAAATAAAACTTACTTTCGTATTCTTGCATGAGCCATTTTGTGAAAGTGATGTTTTCATAATACATAAAGGCTTACCTTGCCATCCAATATGGCACCTAAGACAATATACTAAACATACCTTATAACATTTAGATACCTTTGCACCTTCTTATTTGACATTAGCAGCTAGAGTACTTTGTCAAAATTTCATCAGATGCCTCTTTCATTTTCAAATACTAGCTCTTCTCTTCCTACAATAGCCATATTTTCCTGTACCTCAGATTATCCTGAAGAAGGATTCACTTATCACATCCCCTCAAGAGGTTAGAAGTATCCAAATAGTATAATATACATGTAGGATGTAAATCAATGATCTGATCAATAAATCTAGAATGAAGTAAAGACATGAAAAAGTAACATAAATCGAAAAATTACTTATCTTCAATGAGAGGTAATCATCTCCTTCATGAACCCGCCTTAAAGACTCGTTATTGCCCATTTTCCATATAACATTCTTGCATTGATTATATTTCAACCAACTTCATCAGAAATCATGCCTACACAAGACTATCCCATCTATGGTTTTATCATGTCATACGTGTTAAAACATATTCAGTTTGATCATGCTAGGGTTTCTAGATTGAATATCTTAAAATTTTGTCATAATATAGGGTTTCTTCTAAACTCTAACCTCAGAATATCCATCAAACCTTAAATGTCAAATTTCTTAGGGTTTCCTACAAACTTTAGCATTTTTTTAGGTCTCAACCATGTTTTATTGCTTCTAATAAACGTGTCTTCATAGGGGTGATCTTTAATGACTTTTCGTTATCCCAACTTTAACCCCATGTTAAATTTTCTTAGGGCTATATTTCTCTTTGCATTAGATAATTGCATTTCTTCATTTGGATATTAAATTCACCCCATGAAATCATATCATTATTTAGTTTTATAACATTATTGAATCGCATATGCAATTATATCAAAAGAGCAACATCATCATCCATGCAAAATAACATAAAGGAACAATAGAAGAAAACCATTCACACATAGATACACCATGATTACTTAGAGACTAGGGAAAAACCCACTACAAGGAAAACCATTTCAAAATTTTCTTCTTATTAGATTGTCATAAAATGCTTCACTAAAAGAGAGTATAATGATCCATATCTTCAACCATAATCCTATCCAAAAAAACCAATTAAACAACATCCATGAGATGAACCCAACAATGCTAATAATCAAAATCCTACTTTAGAAGCCTATCATCAATTGTTAATGTTTTTGGTGAACTCTCGACCTATGTGATCAATGGTTAATGTTTGTGGTGAAATTTCAACCTATGTGATCAATTTTTAATGTTTGTGGTGAACTTTCAACCTATGTGATCAACTAATGAAATATGTGGTAAAATGTAAAACTCAAACCCTAGCTACCAAACACATGCAGAGAGCAATGTGCATGAGGCTTAAACCCTCCAACCACATGCATGAGCATGTATGCCTATAGTTGAAACTGATATTTGCCTAAGGCATTCCTGCAGCTCGAAACCAAATCCCTAAGAACACCTTCAAGCTTCAGACTCTAAAATCTTCTACCTATGAGAGTGAACTTCGACAAAGCATCTCAGGCCTATGTCAGCCAAACCAAAGAAATAAGAATGATCATGATAATTATTTACAAATCAGGATCACTTGACTTGTATTTATACCCATCCACGGGTTTCAAATTTCTCTTTTGGGTCAAACTATCCTTTTGAGCACATATGGTTTTTAATTTAAAAATACACATCCCTTTTCCAAATTAAGGGATTTAATAGTCAAAATTGGTCCTCTCAAAAAGGGGAATCTAGTCCTATGATTGGAATTTATCACTGATTTTCCAAATTAGAACAATATATGGTAGGAGAATGAGATACTTGCGGAGTCCTAAACTGGGGGAGTCGAACTAGAGAGAATGACAACAAACACAAAGACCAAGACTCCTTCGTAATGGTGAAAAAAGAGTACAAATAAAATTTACAACAATAAAGGGAACCCTGGGATATACACACCATCCATAACAAAAATACGAAGCCCATTGGGAAATATTCCCTTGCCACCCCTAAATAGGAGCCATGTGTCGTGACGCCCCTCCACAAGAGACATGCCATTACCAAGAATTACATATCTATCGACCTCAGTTCCTAAGACAGAAAACCACCAAAACTGAAAAAGCGACAGTTAAAAACCTCTCCCTCCGTTGTGAGCCAATGTAAGGATGAACAAACCCAAATTTTCAGTACCAAAAGTGTTAGTATGAATCCTTTGTCGAAGTGTACGAAAAAGGACCACTTTAGCTACGCATAACTAATAGCCCTAACAACAAAAGTGGCTGCCAATATCTTCAGATCTGCGATTAGTTAGACAAGAAAATAGCTGCAAAACACGAGATCTATGTATGGAAAGACATTAAGCAGTAAAATAAAGGGTTTGCTCCATGCATCCAACAGATAAGACAAGAACACAATTTTTTGAAAGAATTTTTATATTATAGGGCACCTGGGAGGAAAACAAGAAGGTGTATCTAGCTCTCCTCAATGGGATGGGTTCTTTGTAGTCCTCAGCACTTCAGATCTAAGCTTTCTCTCTCTTGTAGGTGTAGAAAACCCAATGCAAAAATGAAGCTCAATGGGAGAAAATGATGAAAAATGAGACCAAGTGTATAGATCCAGAGTGATCTAATAGGCAACAAAAGGTGAAGAATGATGGAAAAAACCCTCCTATTTATAACAAAATATTGGGTCATTCTAGATCTTGGTGCATGATTAAAATAATGTTAACCAAATCTAGATCCACCTTTTATGGAATACTTTATTATATTTGTTGGAGGGAAAGGGTCTTTGACTTGGGTCAAATCCCTTGATTAGTCAAAAATAAACAAATAAATGATTTATTTATCTTTTTAAGGAAGTGGTTGGGAGATAATCAAATCAATAATGATTTATTTAATTATTTGTGGGTGATTTGGTCATATTTAACAAGGAATATCATCTAAATAAGGTTTAAATGATTATTCCTAGAAAATAATAAGATAAATAAAGGTTTATCTAATTAATTTCTTTGATTTTGGGTTAAACATGACCGGGAATAATAATTAAATTATGGTTTAATTAATTATTCCATGAGGAAAATCAAACAAATATGGGTTTGTTTAATATTTCCTTTTGGGGTTTCCTGTTTTAACATAGTGAAAGCGATTTTACTTAGGGTAAAACTGGTCTTACATGGTGTACTTGGGTCCATCTAATGATAATAAGTTAGATGACCAAAAAATGGTGTAACAGATTGCCCCCCAGCGTGCGAGTGTCGGGAGCAAATCGTATGACCGAAGTACGTTGTAAGAACACAATCACTAGACAACAAAAGGGGTGTCAGAGAGAGAAATGTGAGGTAGATAGTGTGCTGAAGGACTAGACCCTGAGGAGACGAGACTCGCAGGTGCAACAAGTCTCTTTTTATGACAGGGTACCTGTGCTGAAGGCGGCGGGGGAGGCATACCTATGCCCGCCGAGACAAAGTACAAAAGAATAGTGTGTCCAGTAAACAAGGGACCGAACCATAAAATACAGCTGGTATAATCATGAGCCAGATAAAAATACAATGAGGAATCCCACATACATGTTGTGCCTGGGATAACAGCCAGGATTTGTACAATAATAATTGAGTACATGAGATACAAATAGAACCGAAATGCCCCCTGCAAATGGGGAAGGGCTCACAAAATCTGACTGATACATGCAAATCGAAGAGGCGCTGCAAGTGGCTACAGCCAACATCATCAAATATCTGGAGCTGCATCGAAGGCTGCGAAGAAGAGGTCATTCGGGCATGTGGGGGGCTACCTGCAGGGCCACCCCCTCATGAGGGTTGAAACATCTCACACACACCCGAGAATCATCAAGAGCTGCTGCTGGATCACTGGACCATCAAGTATACGAATCTCGATCATGCTGAAGAAGCTGGAGAAACAATCAAGCCAAAGGGAAAGGAGATATCCCTTTGCCTGATCCGAGGCCCCGAACAGGAGTGAAAGCTGGAACCAAGGTACACCAGCCTCTAGACCTGGCTTCTGGAATAAATGAGTTGATGTTGACAGAAGGAGGTCCGCCATAGTGGAGGCAATGAGAGACCCTCAACTAAGGCACAAGAGAAAAGAGTAGAGCGACGGACAGACTGACACTAATGATGATAGTGAAGTGGAAAGGACTGAGTAGCTAATGGACAACTTCCCTTGCTAGAGCATAAAGGGCATGAATGACATGGCAGCGACTGACACAACATCATCAGGGATGGGGGACAGTGGAACTGAAGGTCATAATGTGCGACACAAGAGAGAGACCAATCAATGACGGATGGAGGGCTATAGTGGGGTACAAAGGGACTCGGTATAGACTCCATGGAGGGAATGATGAATCAAATTGGATGCTCTAAAAAAGGGCGACTCGATGGTGCTGCCACACAGTAAAGGCCCCAATGGGGGACCGTGGAAACATGAGTACATGATGGGAACTCATGACAAAAATCAACACGAATGAAGACAAGTAAGGAGGCAAAATGGTGCCCCAAGTACAAGTGTCGTAAGTGAGGAAATTCGATTTTAAGGAGGGGTGAAGTGACCCTTCTTGGACAAAATGTGTCCTGGTGGAGTGTCAGATCTCAAAAAACTAACAGATACCCATTTGAGGGCTCGGTGAGAGCTTTCCAACGGTTCAGACGGTTCGTCAAACAGGGCTACGGTGTGGTCACGGAAGTCGAAAGAAGAAACAGGGGTTCTCTTTTAATAAGGCGGTTTTCCCTCCAAAATCACTCATTTGCTATTGTTGCTGTGGTGAATGTAGAGAGGAGAGAAGGCCCTAAATCTTGCGGCGAACGTAGCGGACAAACCGACCGTTGGAATTGCGATCCGTCAGTTGCAGGTAGGAGGTCTAACTTTTCTCTTGCATTTTGATGGATTACTTGTTCAGTTTAGGGCCCAGAAATCCAGAAACAGTCCCTCCTTCATCTCTACGGCCGGGTCGCACTTTTTGGGGCAAAAAGTGCGACCTAGGACGCAGGTATCAGGGAAAAAAGTGCGACCTGGTCCAGAAAAGGGCAGAAAACTGCGACCTGGGAGATGAGGGGGTTGTGGTGCTGTTTGATGGCTGGAAGTTGGGTTTTGGTGTTTGGTTATGTTTTTCCCGATCTGTACGCTGACAAAAATGATGTGTTTGTGCAGGTATGGCAGAGTTACGGGTCAACTGGAGAGAGAGAGATCTGGGGACACTACGGACAGAGATCCAGGTGGATCAGGGCGTCCGCCGTGTTTTGGCCAGATTTGGGGTTCTCAAGTTTTTGGAGAACCCGTTGATGAGAGCAGGGGAACTGTTACTGGCCCGGATTATCAGTTACTGGGATCCAGATCAGGAGATCTTTGTAGTGCAGGGGCACAGGATCGAGCTGACGGTCCAGGACGTGTACTTCCTGACTGGTCTCCCGCCACTGGGGATGGTGGGAAACACACAGCCAGTGTTGCCGCGGGGGCGGTATATCATGGAGTTCGTGGAATTCCATTGTCGACCGGGTTACCAAGTCAAGGGGACTCGAATACCGATCGGGGATCTAGAGAGGCTAGAAACCCGTGCAGTGGCCGCAGCGGTGTTGCGAATTCTAGGCATCCAGGCGTTCCATCACATCACTGGGGGGAAGATGATGATAGTGGAAAGTGTGTTGGGTGGGACCTACTATGGGTGGGCCCAGATGTTATTGGTGTCGTTAAAGCGACAGTTGTCACTATGCAGGCGGCAGGTGAATCATGACTGTTCATATGGGACTTTGTTGTGCGCCTTCTTCTTTGAGAAGATCCCGACCTTGAGGCCTCGTGTACAGCTTCCAGATGGGGGCCCGAGGGAGCCCAAGATGCACCGTTGGGGACAGCTACTGTGCAGAGGAGGAGGAGGGGCGGTCGGGCGGGTGTTTCGACCGGAGTTTTTTTCCCATTGGGATCAGATGCCGCTGTACATAGACGACTACCCCTATAGTGGGATGAGCTACTGTGGGGATCTGGATTTGCCACTTCCGCCTGGTCGAGTCTGCGGGCCCGATGGTAAGTGACAAATTGCTATTCTTGTGTGGGCATGTTAAAATGTTTGAATAGTAATTGATGATACTGATTCATGTACTTTTGGTATGCAAATATAGCACCGGTAAAACCGGCCGGATATATGGGACGACCGGCAGCGTCTGGAGCTACAAGTCCAAGTGGGTTAACAGCGGCGCAGAATGAGGATGCAGCTGCCCTGCTGGAGGACATCTGCCGTAGATGTGAAAGGTTGTTGACCGGAGTATCAGAGCGCGGGTGGCAGGACTTAGATGACCAGTACATAGAGCCATGTGTTGGTCTCCCCTCGGAGTGGTGAGGTGTCATGCGGCGCATGGCGATGGACGGTCAGGCTATGTGTGATCTACATGCTGCAGGGGCAGAGCCACTGGCCCGGGAGCCTCCAGATAGTGATTAGGGGTAGGGGCATGTGGTGCCCCCTATGATGTATGTAGGGGCAGGTGGTGCCCCCAGTTTTGGGTTTTCGTTTGTAACATGCTATGGGCATGTCGTATGTATCAGAGTAGATAGACTCTAATCATATGTTTTGCGACACATATTATGGATATGCATCGTCTGTTGATGGTTGATTTAATGTTATTGTCTTGTATGAAATGTGTGTGATAAATGCCAATCTAGAACGTGGTTTGCAATACTATCTACATAGTGATTCTGTTCTCGAGGTACATGGTTGAAAGTTATGGTTTCAAATGCACGTATTAAGATTTTCACTCGTAAATAGCGCGGCAAATACATGATTGTACTGATAGCCTGTTAGTTGCGTGAGAAACGAAGTCGAACTAACGTGCAGGATGGAGGATGCGATGAAGAGGGCATCAGCAGCTAATAAGATACATAACACATCATCGCTTTGATTGTTGGTCGTAGAACAATACATGCCCATCGAAAGAACAAAGGGGCATGCAAGGGGTGAAGATGGCCCAACTGCAGGGGCTAGATTCTGAGTAGCGACTTGCACCATCGGCGTAGCCGATAAAGGGTGTGGACGGGGGGTCCTGCAGAATGGTGTGACAAGATAATAAATGAGGGGATGAAAGGAAATGACGGCAGCGTGAGTGTACAAAAGTCATCGGGCGGCAACCGCAAGAGGGAGTGTAAGGGGCAGGATGACCAAGACTCAGACAAGGTGGTGTATGAGGGCTATCGGAAACATGGTGAGGACTCGGGCTGCGGAGGTCAACAGAGACACAAGCGGAGTGATATCGGGTATGAGGAGGAACAGGGTGATCAAGGGACACAACAGGGGAGGATGCAGACGGGCTAGGCTCCAAGTGTCTCGCAGAGGAAGATAGGTAAAGGATGGTTACAGTAGACGTCGTCATCTGAACATCAGGGGGGGGAATGTCGATGGGGGCGGGGGGATCCTCAGGTTGACCTGAAGCGTACTGCGTGAGGATAGGAGAGGCGGATTGATTTTGTTCAACCTCATACTCTCGGATTACCTCTAAAGAGGTGCGGTAGTGCGTCAGGTGAGGACAATGGTGGGAGTAATGGCCATGAACGCCGCACAAAGCACAAGGTTTATTGGTGCGGAGAGTCTTGGTGTTCTTGGTTACGGACAGAGAAGGAATGGGAGCTTCATGGACTGTAGACTCGGGGAATGCGACTTTAACCATGGGCTGAATACGGGGCAATTCGGGACAAGCATGGGTGGCATGACCGGTGACATCACATAAAGCGCAAGGCTTCGCGGGTGGCGAAGCGGCCGGGTCAGTCGTGGTAGTCTTGTCTTTGGGTGCCCCCTTGCGGGCTTTGCCTTTCTTCCCGGGTGCCGTCACGACAAGAGAAGGGTCCTGTGGGGGTGCTGGGGGCACAGGGGCAACATAGGAAGCTAGGGGAACCAGTTGAACCGGTGTCAAAGCCATATAGGGCTTGGGATGACGAGGAGGGGTGGCGGCTGGGGAATCAAGGTACCAGACCGGTATGCCCAAGGTCAAGTTAGGGAGAGAGAGGGTGGCCATGACGGGGACAGAATATACTCCGGGAGGGGGAGCTAGGAAAAGGATCTTCCCAGCAGGGTAATGACCAGGAGGGACGGCTTCGAGATGGTTAAGGCCAGGAGGAACCGATCCAGGAGGATAAAGGGATTTAGGGATACCAGCTATAGGGGTAGGGCCAGAAGGAGGAGGTCCGACTGGCTGAGATGAATGGCTATGAGCGGGTTGCAGAGGGCGAGGAGGAGGTTGCTGACTAGCCGAGGCAGGCTGCTTACGGGCAGCCTGGGACGATTACATCATGCAAGCATTCGATGAGCTGGGATCGGTGATAGGAGGGGGGGGAAGGTTAGGGAAAGTTCCAAGCAGGGAGGAATCTTTGTAAACGCCGGGGGAGACACTGGTCAAGGAATCAACGGTTTGCTTATTGGCTACAGAAGAGATGGTCGTCTCAGGGGAGGTCTGAGATTTTGGCTCATGATATGTCAACTGGTCGATGGTGACTATCTTTTTACAGTATGGAAATACATCTTGCCAAAAGATGCAAAAGACCACGGATGGGACGACGGACATAGCATAGGTGTGCTTCGCCCCAATAGAATGTTGTAATCTAAAGGGGCGTCGATGACTCGACGTCAACGGAAATAAAACGATCTTACCGGCGAGGGTGATAGAGAAGAAGAGGTATAGAGAAACAGGCCAATGGGCTGGGAGGCATGACCGTCCCACGCTCGAAGGGTGATCGTGGAAGGGGCCAGTTCGGGAGATCCGAGTTGCTTCCAAACCAAAGTGGACATCACGCATGTGGATGCCCCCTCATCAATGATACATCAGGACACGTTGGCGTTCCGGATTTTGACTGGGATTTGGAAGGCGACAGAAGGAGGGAGAGGAGGATGGTCTGATTGAGTGGTGTCGAAAGCAATCATTTGGTCATCAGCAAGATCTACAGCGCCCACGGCAGATAGTAGAGCCTTCTTTTGGGAAGGGCATGACTGGAGGAGTTCCAGTGTGGAAATGGCAGCAGGAGATTGCGCCAAATCATCTACTATGCTATACGAATGAGAAGCTCGACTAGAAGCAGCATTTCGACGTAACGGTTCTTTAGGAATCTTGGCATGGACCTCAAATTTTGGTTGAGGGATATGTAAAAAGAACCCTTTGGGTGACGAAAGAGGCTGCGGAGAACACCGAAGAAGGAGGCTCGGGGAAGCGGTGGGCGGGGAGGCTTGGGGTGGCGAGGCCCAGGGTTTGAGGGTGAAGATTGACGGATGGGTTGGGATCGGAGTGCATCATAAGGATCGGTATTCGGAGGAACCGAAGGGAAGGGGTAGGAGGGTGGCTACTGGTGTCATGGATTTGAGTAGCCACGAATCCTTGCTGAGGGAAAGGATCAGTAAACACAGCTGGTTGAGTAGTGGCCACATTAGGAGGAGCATGAGGGGAGGCTTGTTATCCGCGCAATGTGGCTTGAGACTCCGACATCTGCCACATCTGGGGTAAAAGGGGACAATTGTGGGTGTAGTGACCATAAACACCGTAACACGAACAAGGCTTGCTTGTGCGAAGCGGCCTGTCCGGCTTGGGCTGAGTGCCCTGTTGCTGATTGGCAGTGCTAGGGTCCACACCAGGATTGGGTCCACGGTTACCAAGGGCAGATTGGTTTGGATTGCCTCTCCGCCTTCTTTGAGAAGAAGGGGGATTGGTCACGCCCTGCTGTGCAAATACTTGCCCTGGAGTGGGCTGTAGGTGCTGGTGCTGGGGTTGAGGAGGCAAGGGAGGAGGAAGCGCATATGCTGGAGGGGCTGGCGCACCAGGCTGCGGATAAGGGTAATGGGTAGGATGGGCAATATTGAGGTAAGCAGGAGGTTGGGAAAAAGGAGGAGGCATGCCGTATCCTGGATACATGCTACCGGGAGGGGGGAGAGTGCTGGAGGAGCTGGCCCCCCCCTAAGGGGGACCATAGCCCATAGGAGGTTGAGCGTATGGATGGGAAAGGGCTCCAACGATACCGTCGGCGGAATGAGATGCCCCCGGGGCGTCAGCGCCACCGAGCCTGGGGAGATCAGGAAGAACGGTATAAACATAACCAGATTGAGCGTAGATCAGGTCATATTTCAATGCTATTTGGAGGGCGGCTTCTTCGGTTGAGGAAAGTGGATTGAGGAAAGTGAGGCGACATCTCCCTTCTCTTGGGCTAGGAGCGGGAAGGTGCGAAGGAACCACTCCATGTAAGCCGATCTTCAAAGGAGGGGGCTGGTTTATAAGCTCCGTCTTCTTGCGCCATTCTTGAACATGGGCGAAAAGGCGTGTGGAAGAGGAAAAGTTGGCAGAAGGAAGTCAAGAGCTCGGTGCCATTATCGTATCGGAGAGGGAGAGTACGGAAGTACGACAAAAAGGCTTGGTCAGAAGTCTCAAAGGTGGTATGGGAAGAGGTGGCTTGGTCGACATACCATTTAGAAGCTTCGTCGATAAGCGTGAATTGGAACAATCGAAGATGGATGGATTCATCGGTGATGGAATTGGAGGAACACCACATGTGGAAAGATCGGACATGGTTGGTTGGATCTTCTCCAGCAAGGCCTTCGAATTTAGGGATCTCGGAAGGGAGCTTGGTTGGCATGGCAGGCCAACCAACATCGTGGCGGATAGGGTCGTTGATCAACTGATTGAAATCGGGGAGGCTGAGGCCTGCAATGTACGGCAGCAATGGGGTGGCCAGATTCGTTCCCGTGGCGGTTCCGCTAGTAGTCGGGCCGGCATTAGGGCCGGGAGAACCGCTAGCGTTAGGCCCTGGACCAGAAATGGTGGTAGGGGGAGAACCAGGAGGAGAAGGGGAACTCGATGAATCAGGAGAGGAGTCGGAGTGCGGACTCGGAGGAGGACTGGCTCGACGACGGCGGGGCGGAGCAGGTCGATCGACCGGAAACTGAGGATGAAGGCCAAGAAGTCTCCGAGAAAGGCTCCTTGGGGGCGCAATGATGACAGGAAGAAGGAAACCGATAGGGGCAGAAAAGGACAGAATCAATTAAGGTCAAGGGCAGAAAAGGTGCAGTGACGATTTATTTTAGAGTCTTTGCCAGGCAGTGTTAACCAGGTGCTTCTTCGCTTAGGGTCGGTGTGTGGCGTGCGTTAATTTTAATTTTTAAACCCTTTCCATTTTGAGAGCAAGAAAAAAGTGTGTTGCGTAGCTGAAAATAAACCTACAGAGAACAGAATATAATGCTGAAATAACAAAAAAAATAACAGCTACTTGTGTATCTATCTAACCCAAGAAGGTGGGTCTCTCAAAACTAGTCTGAAAAGAAAGGGAAAAATCTATGTAAAACACACGGAAAAGGGGGCCAATAGATCTAAGGTCAAAAGGGACAGGGATCTAAGGGATAAAGCTGCTGAAAAGAGGTGCAGATCACAGCCAAGAGACAGAGGCAAGGAGGCTGGAAAAAGGAAGGAAATCAGCAAAACCGAAGGGGGCAAGGTGGAGGCCTTCAAACGAGGTCCAAACAAAATGACAGGAGGTGATTTGAAAGGAAAAAAGGCTGATTTCAAAGGATCTGAAAGGGAGATAACAGATCTGGAAAAAGGGGGCTGAAGCTCTGAAAAACAGACGGCTGAAACAACTAAAACTCTTCCACAAAAAGTGGAGGGTACTAAAGCCTAAAGAATGAGTTCCCACTTAGATGAGTAAAAACGAGATCGAACTTGGTCAAAACGGTGAGACGAGAGGGTGAGGACACGACGAGGCTTCACAGAAAAAACGAGAAAAATTCCCGGAAAAATTGGTAAAAAAATGGCGGTGTGAGTTTCGAGCACGATTTCGGTGCGGGGTTGCGGGGAAACAAGCTAAAAGTGCGACCTAGAGGTCCAGGTCGTAGTTTTTGGGCCAAAAAGTGCGACCCCCCATTCCGGTTGTCTCGGCGGCAGATTTTCAGAAAAGTTGCCGTCTCAGTTGCGGTTGGTGTCGCTTACCTGCGCAATAGGGCCAGAAACACACGGAAGTTAGAAATTTTAATGTTTTAGGGTTTTATGTGAGAAAAACAACATAAAAATAGGAGAAATGAACAGCTGAAAAGAAACCCTAGGGTCTGAAGTAGCTGGATATGCAGGAATATGAAAAACGACAGCGGTCGTAATTTAAAACCCGTGTGGAGTCGCCATTTGTTAGTATGAATCCTTTGTCGAAGTGTGCGAAAAAGGACCACTTTAGCTACGCATAACTAATAGCCCTAACAACAAAAGTGGCTGCCAATATCTTCAGATCTGCGATTAGTTAGACAAGAAAATAGCTGCAAAACACCAGATCTATGTATGGAAAGACATTAAACAGTAAAATAAAGGGTTTGCTCCATGCATCCAACAGACAAGACAAGAACACAATTTTTGAAAGAATTTTTATATTACAGGGCACCTGGGAGGAAAACAAGAAGGTGTATCCAACTCTCCTCAATGGGATGGGTTCTTTGTAGTCCTCAGCACTTCAGATCTAAGCTTTCTCTCTCTTGTAGGTGTAGAAAACCCAATGCAAAAATGCAGCTCAATGGGAGCAAATGATGAAAAATGAGACCAAGTGTATAGATCCAGAGTGATCTAATAGGCAACAAAAGGTGAAGAATGATGGGGGAAACCCTCCTATTTATAACAAAATATTGGGACATTCTAGATCTTGCTGCATGATTAAAATAATGTTAACCAAATCTAGATCCACCTTTTATGGAATACTTTATTATATTTGTTGGAGGGAAAGGGTCTTTGACTTGGGTCAAATCCATTGATTAGTCAAAAATAAATAAATAAATGATTTATTTATCTTTTTAAGGAAGTGGTTGGAAGATAATCAAATAAATAATGATTTATTTAATTATTTGTGGGTGATTTGGTCATATTTAACAAGGAATATTATCTAAATAGGATTTAAATAATTATTCCTAGAAATTAATAAGATAAATAAAGGTTTATCTAATTAATTTCTTTGATTTTGGGTTAAACATGACTGGGAATAATAATTAAATTATGGCTTAATTAATTATTCCATGAGGAAAATCAAACAAATATGGGTTTGTTTAATATTTCCTTTTGGGGTTTCCTGTTTAACATAGTGAAAGCGGTTTTACTTAGGGTAAAACTGGTCTTACATGGTGTACTTGGGTCCATCTAATGATAATAAGTTAGATGACCAAAAAATGGTGTAACAAAAAGGTTAAGGGTGTTAGGGGAGGAGAATGCCTCACCATCTACTCTGCACAACAATAATAAACCATTAGGGAAATTTTGAGGTCTAAATTGGGCCTCCTAAGTAATATTATAAAATAATAGTGGAAATAATAAAATAAGATTAGATTACATCATCAAATTTTAGAGGGAAAAAAAAAAAACTATTTTTTCAACTCATCTCCCTAAGGTTTTACTAAAATTTTTAGCAGGAGCACTCGTTGGATGCATAATTTAATTTCTCATCCAAGGAGTACCCATGTTTCATACTTTCGGTGGATGATACACGAAAAATGAGAAATACATGAAAAATCATGATTGAATCATTTTTTTCATGTATTTCTCATTTTTTATATAGCGGGGTCCATCTAAATTATACAACATGGTTACTCCTTCGCTGAGGAATTAAATTATACATCCAACTAGTGCTCCAACTCGAAATTTGAGCTAAACCATAGGGAGATAAGTTGAAAATACAATTTAAAAAAGTAGTCTTTTACTTATTTTTTTAATATTTTTACCTTTTTACTCTGAAAATGGTGAATCACCTCCATGGTTGACACCGTAATCTTGAATCCTATTGGTTCTTATAAAATTTATTTTGGTAGTACATTTTTTTAGGCCCAATTTAGACCTTAAAATTTCTCTAATGCACCCCAACTGTCATATCATGCCCATATTTAAGACCCAAGACATAGGTTGGACAACGCATGCAAACTCACCTCTGTGCACCACGACATGTCCTATAACGGAAAAGTGGGTGTCCAAACTGTATTCCTCAAGTAATGGCCTCGAGTTCTACATCCCCATCAGGGAAGCTATAATAAAATAAAAGTAAATTCTTATAAAAGATAATTAAATTGTTATTTTTTTAACCAATGAATATAAGTGGAGAAAAAGGTATAATTCTCTCAGGAATTTTTCCCTCAAAACATCTTTTATAAATAGAATAGATAAATAAAATTAAATAGATTACATGTTATAACCATTAAAATCCATAATATACATCACACAACTTATCCATTAATCCATTTATATTATAAAATTAATAATAATCAAATCATATAAACCATTTAAAAAATACTACATACTCATTCATCTCATCACTAAATTGTTAAAATATTCAAAACATATGTTTACAATATCACATATAATATTCATTAAAAAGTATTTAACACACTATCTAGGATAAGGTATGGATAAATTACCTCCTCTCCATTCTTCATGCCCATCCACTTTATGTTATATACTCAAATAAGTTGATTGCTTCCATATGTGAAGCTTTACTATGATCACTATTTACACTCGGAAAATTCAAGTTAAGATGATGTTATCACTCCAATAATTCTCAAGGGTTGTTTATATTTTGGTTTAAATAATATTGAAGGTAACCACGAACCTACTTTTAAGCCTTAGGATCTATCCTTCCAAATGCTCAGAGAGGACTCTCTCTATATTATTTATCTTTGTTGATTGTAGTTGATCTTAGGCTAGTTATGTAGGATTGCTTGGGATTTGATTTTTTATTTGGTTTAGTGGTAAAATCACTTACTCAAATCGATAGATGCAGGTTTGTATTCCATTGGGCTAATGGAGTCAAAGTGTCAAGTAGAAGAAGCATGATCAAGGTACTAAAGGGAAGTATTCACAGGGTAAGATAGTTTAGTCACTTCAAATCCTTAGGCTTATGGTGAAAATGGTTTCAATCGTGGTAAGAGAGAAATTAAGAGTTCTCAAATCCAGATAATGAGTGGAAAGATAGAGGTCAATCGAAATAAGGGAGAAATTAAGAATTCCGTAATATGAATATTAGAAGAAAAACATATAAATGATAAACAGTTCAAGACAGAGTGTAATTAAACATATTCTATAATAACATTCCAGTTATATCATTTAGATCAAGCAAACATATGGGCATGTGAAAAATTCAGAAAGAAACAGTTAAACACGTAGAAAGTACTTCACTGTATTGGCCCAACACATGAATCTTGTAATATAATCTCTTTATTTGTTTAATCCAGTCTGCTGACTTGAAATTTGTACAATCACCCTCAGGTTCCAAAATAGTAAAACTATAGAATTGTTCAGTGGTTCATCCACACCTCAATACTTTGAAATGTGAAGTATTTATACAAAAAATCTTACAAAATATCCTAAACAACTTAGGAATTATTCAAGGAAAAATAAATATCTTCATGAAAGAAGATAGGGACAGCTATCTAACTAATGCAAGTTGTCCCTATTTTTATTGATTTTATATTTAATTGTTGATATTTTGATGCTGATTTGTCTCTATTTGTTGCTCAACGAAGGCTGCAGTTAAACAATGAAGTTTCCTCTACGATGGCAACTTTCACTCTGGCTTTTACTAATACTATTTGACTATAACTGATACTCTTTGACTGTAACTGATACTCTTTCATTATAACTGATACTCTTTCACTGTTACTGTTGTTCTTTACTATACACTATAATTGTAAAACCGCATGCTCTGTTTTATCTTTTCCTGACTAATATTTTTCTCATTTGACTTCCTTCTTTGACTGTTTTGATCTTTATAGTAAATTGTTGGGTGTGGAGCCTGATTATCTTGTTTATGTTTCATCACAGCACTGGACCCCTGTACCTTAATGGGGCAGAAATGCCGCCCGTAATTAAACGCTGCCTAGGGGGTATGGGGGGAGAGGGGGGGGAAGCTGCGACTTTATGGAGCCCCCCCCCTGGTGGGGAGTTTCACGGGCATCGCCCCCGAAGCTAAAAATAGATGTAAAATTTCCTTGTAAAAGTATAGTAATTTCTAGTCAATATGGGCCGTTCATTAGGCAGATGATCTAACGGTAGAAGTTACTTTTATTTTAGGGTTTTCTACCCTAGAAGGCAACGCCTCACATGTATGAGGGTATTGTATTGTGGCTGTGTATTTTATGTGTATTCTCAGAGTGAGAAACAGACAGGGAGACTGTGAGAGAGAACAGAGGATATTTCAATGAATCTGCTATAGGTTGTGTCTCTTCATTTCGCTGGATAATAGAAAGGAATGACTGGCTGTTCGGGTTGGGTGTAGCCCAATCCGGGTGAACCACGTATATCTATGTCTCTCTGGTTTTATGTGTTTTTTGTGCTTGTGTTTTCCGCATATTTTATGTGTTGCATTGCTCTATAATATATAATTTTCTAACATAAATCAATCAATTTCTCCCAAATTTCTGCCTTTCGTAGGTTAAATTTCACCATTCTCCTTAACATCTCATCAACCTCTTTGTATTTTGAGAATGTACGCTTGTTGACAAATAAGTATTTCATGTCACGTTGCAGGTAAAACCGATTCTCAAAATTCTTGTAAAGTAGCTTCCCTGTTGGAATTCCTTGCATGGCTAAGTTATTGGCTTGCTTCTAAGCCACTTCTCTCATCTTCTTATCATAATCATCCTACTTCATTAGTTTTTCATGAATAACTAATGGATTTGGAAGGCCTTTTTGTCTGAGATTGTTAAACTTCACCATGAATCTTCTGATGGAAACTTCCATATTCTGGAATTTCTCTTCTAGTTGTATCAGTAAATTCTTTTTAGAAATAACCTTCCTAACTTCTAGGATGGTTTCTGTTCTACCACTTATTCCAATCTCTTCAAGTTCTTGCCTATTTTTGGAATTAAGAAATTTTATGATCTCATTTTCCTCTTCAGGCTTCTTGCCAAGTTCTTATTTTATATTTTGGATAGCTCCTCTTGTTGCTTTGACTAAATCTTTTTGTTCATAGATAACCTGTATGGATGTCAAAATATCATTGACATATTCAACGATATTGGCCCATAGTTGCTGCTTGGCTTGTGCCATGGGTTCTTTTACCGTTAGATGTTTTTCTAACTTCAATTTATCATTCAACCTGTTTCATTTCTATTCTTCATTCTTCAGCATTATATTAGCAATTTTCTTTTCATCTTCCAGAATTTTCAGTTGTTCTTTGAGTCTATTAATTTCATTTTTATGAATAGACATTTCCTGCATAGCTTTTACTAGTTCACTTGTGTAATATCCCCAAAATGGAACAAGCAGTAATACTAAACAATATTCCATAAAAATAACGCAGTTCAGCAACGTAAGAGGAGTACAAATGGAGGCCCAAAAATGAAATTTACATCATCAAATCAGATTTAGAATGTGGCCCATGAGCTGTAAAACAGAAATAGAATACTATTACATGAAGAAATCCTCAAAAATGAGGTGTTTCAACAATAGAATATGACTGAACAAGCTTGACAACCTTTTTTTTATTGGTTGAAACAACAGTAGGTTACACTTAAAATCTAGAGAAGTTCTATGTACAAAAAGTTAGATCTACATCAGATCTATACACTAGAAAGGCTCCTCTACAAATTCCCCTTGGGGTTTTCAGCAAAAAGTGAAGTACATGGAGTAGATCTCAGATCTTATGCAGCAGATCTGCAGAATGATTCAGAAATTCTGAAGTAAATACAAAAGTATTCAGATCAGATCTGAATATGACATGGATTAGATCTAAAATCCATGGACCACCAAAGTGAAGGGCAGATTCCCAACACCAGAGATCTCTCCTCCAAAAGTGTGCCAAAACACCTTTCAACATTACACTTGCAAATAACACAGTAATGGAATGGAAATTTTGCTATAGGCTCTAGAACATATGTGGCCTCAAGCCAAGATCTGAAATCAGTGCTCCAGTCATCCAATACTATTTTTCCAATGGCATAGAAGGCTTTACCACTGAAAAGAGGCACTATAATGGCCTAGGTTTGAGTAGATCTAGCCTCCACTTGCTGCAGCTTACAAAGACAACCAAACCCTCAACATGATCTGTTTTGTAATTGGAAGAAGAGCTTGGCCAATTGCTTGATAGTGGACAAGAAATGCAAGACTCCTCCAAGAGGCCTCTCAAGGAAGGAGGTGGGATTCCCAATCAGGAACACCCAGTGCTAAACAACACTATTCTCTACTAAACAACCAAGAGAAAAAAGAAATGTCTAAATAGAAAAAATCTTTAGAAATAATATGTTCATCAACAACCTTCTCATGATGTCCTCCTCTTCCTTTTATAAGATAGAAATCTTGCAAAACCATAAACCATCTCAATGATTTAGCTTCTTTGACATGTACCACCTCCAAATAAGACTTTTTTGTGCATCAATGAGGATCACTTCTTATAGAAAATGCTTTTGATTTGGTCATGGTTGACCCAGTGAAATGACTCAATCCCTTTTTAACATAAGGGTGTTTTATTTACTTAGCCCAGATTTAGCTTTTTTCACATGTGACATTGATTTATTTACTGTTATAGGAGATCTTATTTTCCTCCTTTACGCATTTATTCTTGCAAAAAAAAATGAAACAAAATTGTATATTCCCATTAGCTTGGGCTAATTAAGAATATTATAGTCCTTCCCTCCAAAATGTTTCTTGTCCTCAAGCAACTGATAAGGTGAGTGATGTAACACTTCTCCTCCTCCATTGGTGACACCATCATGAGTTAAGCTTCCTCCATAAGCTAAGCGTTCACCAATCTAACCCTCCATGAATTGTTCCTCCAAATTCATCATGAGATGTACATATTCCATCCGACAAGGAGTGAAGAACTCAAATGAAACAGACATGTCTGAACCAATACTCTCCCTAAAACATGTAGCATAAGGTACATAGAGAGTCTCCATCCCATGTGGTACATACATGCCTCCCATCCTCCCTCCATACAATCCCATAAAAAGTACAACTATATCATCAAGGTATGGAAGAAAAACTACATATACAAAAAAAGAAATTTGAGCACGAGGAGGTGGGTCATAGTCCCACATATGATACCAGCGCAGTGAATCTCCTGCCTGCATCAGATCAAGGTATGGTAAGTGGTTTCCCCACCACTTACTTTCTACACATATCATCTCACTATGACTGAAAGTGTGAGATCTGTTTGGTGCTTTAGGAAAGCATCCATCACAGAAGAAAATATCCCTTTGCACATCAAGGGAGTGGCCAAATTCAGAAATTTTAGTGGCCCAATGTTTGCCATGAGATCTACATGATACATCACTCCTCCTTGGAGTCATGGCATGCATAAACATGGTGAAATAATATGTAAAATCAGAAAATGAAACTTGCTTTACACGATCAGATTCTTCACCAACGAGGTTCCTCATACACATGGAGTTGTGCATGGATATTTCTCCTCTTTGAAAAGAAGGAAGAGATGACTAAAATAACTCTTGCATAGAGTCATATGGCTACCCCAACTCCACATAGTTCATTCATTCTTGAAAATATTTATGTAGTTCTTCTTTCAATCCTTCCAAATCAAAGCTCCTCATGACAACGTTGTTGATCCTCATGGAATACATATGGCTGAAACATAACTCTTTGTATGCTCCTTGTAGTGACTTCTGATTGAGCTTAGAAGATCTATAAAAGAAGATCCTACCATGATGATATATGACTCCTCCTTGGATTAAATAACCCTCTTCATGCAGCTGATCATCAAGTATCATACAAGTGTTAATATCTTTGGAATAATCCACCAACAATTGGGATTTCCAATACAGATCTAAACTATTCAACAATGAAAGTGCTAATGATGCATCAACAGAAATGTTTGTCATGTTGTTGCTCTCCTCCTTGACATCTCCTATTTCAAAGGCATGTGTTAGAAGGCCATTCCTTCCATTCTTCTGCTCGCACAACGTAGATCCAGAAATGAGAGTGGGAGATGATGATAAAGGAAGAAGATATCCCTCCTTCTTGAGCTTACCCAAGTCTCCCAGCATTGTAGCTTTGTCTCCAAGTGCTCTAATCACTCCTGGATTTATGTTTGGAGCATCGAGTTGTGAGGTATTCCCCACAAAATCTGAATCAGGTGGCCTCCTATATGGTTTTCCATTAGATAAGAGTGTCCCATGTAGAAACCTCATGAACATAATAGATGGGACTGTGAGATCCTTGCTTCCATTGCACAAATCCATCTCTATTTTCTGTGTGGAAGTGTTATGTGACGGGTATGTATGTATGCCTTTGATAATTTTAGATTCACCACTCTTCTTGTCCACCCATTCCATTGGAAAATCCTCCCAATCAGTGGTGACTTTCCCTAATATAATCAACCATTGAACACTCAAAATAACATTGGTGACTGAAAGTGATGGTACATAATGCATGCATTGCATTTTTCTATCTCATGGGACCAAAACAGAGAATCCCTCAAAATTATTAGTGGGTATTGCCCTTCTTTGTACAAGTTGGGCATCAATGAGGTTGTGGGTAGCCCCACTATCAATCAATACATAGACCCTATGATTCATGATTGAACCTTGAACTCTTAAGTTCAAGTACATAGGTACTCCTCTCAAAGATGCAAGAGTTCCTCCAATAGGAGAAAATGCTCCATTTCCATCTCCTGATGGTGTTGGATCTCCTTCAACATTGTTAGCGCTGTGACCTCTTCTTGGTTCATCATATTCTTCTTCCTCCTCAAAATCTGAGAAGACTTCTATACAATGTGCTTTCCAGCAGCACATCTATGTACAGGTGCCCATGATTCTTGACAAGTGAAGCATAGCTTCTTCTTCCTCAGCTCTCTGCACACATCCTCATAAAGAGGCTTCTTGTATGAGCTCTGCTTTGAAGGAGCATCTTTAAATTCCTTTTCTTTAGAAGGAAAAGAGGGCTTGTCCTGAAATTTTTCCTTTGCTTTTGGCAAGGCATCTTGAAGGTCTCCAACCCTCTCAATGGACTCATGTAAGGTATTGGGCTTCGTAGACTTTACCAACCCATGAAGAGGTTCATCCAGACCATCGATGAACATGTACACCCTTCTTGCTGCAGACAAGTCAGGAAGCATAATAGACAATCTCAAAAATTCATAAATATAAGACTCCGTATCACCTGATTCTTTCAACTTTGCAAGGCTCATGAAAGGTGCCTCTGAATATATTCTGTCAAGTCTCTCCACCACCGTTCTAGTGAACTCAGAATAAGTAGTCACATTGGCATGACCCAATGTAGACAAGCCATGGAACCACCAGTGATGTGCTTCACCTTTGAAGTGCGGCGCTAAGATCTTGATACCTTCCATCTCAGGGACTTTGTTCAAATGAAAGTAGATGTCAAGTTTTTCTACCCATGCTTTGGAAGAACACTTGGATGACCCATAATTATTGGGTAGAAAGAATCTGCCCATGGAGTGATGTCGATCATGATTGTCACTGTATCCACCATCTCTATGCTGATGGCTTGGTCCTCTTTTGTCCTTCAGGTGACAGAACTCTTGAAAAATCAAGTGATATTTGATTCTATGATTTTGAGACTCATGTTCTTTAAATTATTCTTCAAGGGATGATTTCTTTTGAAACCCTTCATTTTCCATAGTGAAAAAGGTAGGCATGTTAGAGCGCTAGGAAACTTCTGGCTGGTGCAGTGGTTGATCATTCCAGTGGTGAGATATGCCAGAGATTTCTCCAAGATGAAATCTCTTAGGATATTATTTGATTCTATCCATTCACATCTCTTTGATCTCTCTAGCAAGATCTTGCATGGCTCTCAAAAATATCTTTGCAAAGTCCTTTCCCTCATCATCACCTCCAGATTCAGGGGCTTTACCCTTGTCTTTGTCATCATTTGTGTAATCAAATTTCTTTTCTCTTCTTTTTAGATACCTCTTCTCTCTTTCAGTAAGAGGCTCATCTCTTTCTGAAGACATATTGGCTTCTGACAGGTTGTTCCAAGAAGACTGCCCTGATACCACTGTAATATCCCCAAAAGGGAGCAAGCATCAATACTAAACAATATTGGACAAAAATAATGAAGTTAAGCAAAGTAAGAGCAGGAGGACAATATGGAGGCTCAAAAATGACATTTACATCAAAAAATCATATTTACAATGTGGCCCATGAGATGCAAAATAGAAATAGAAGACTATTACATGAAATCCTAAAAAATGAGGTGCTGCAAACATAGAATATGACTGAACAAGCTTGACAATGTTATTTTTATTGGTTGAAACAATAGTAGATTAAAATTCAGATATAGAGCATATATGTATACAAAAATTTACATATATATCAGATATGTACACTAGAAAGGCTACTCTACAAATGCCCCTTGGGGTTTTCAGCAAAAAGTGAAGTACATGGAGTAGATCTGAGATCTTATGCGGAAAATTTGCAGAAAGATTCAAAAATTATGAAGCAAATACGAAATTATTCAGATCAGATCTGAATATGACATGGATTAGATCTGAAATCCATGGATCACCACAGTGAAGGTTAGATTCCCAACACTAGAGATATCTCCTCCAAAAGTGTGCCAAAACACCCTGTAACTTTGCACTTACAAATAACGTAGTACTGGAATGAAAACTGCACTGTAGGATCTAGAACATATGTGGCCTCAAGCCAAGATCTGAAATCAGTGCTCCAATCATACAGTACTCTCTTGCCAATGGGATAGAAGGCTTTCCCACCGAAAATAGCCACTAGAATGGCCTAGGTATGAGTAAAACTAGCCTCCACTTGCTGCAACCTACAGAGACAACCAAACCCTCAACATGATCTGCGTTGTAGTTGGAAGAAGAGATTGGACAATTTCCTGATAATGGACAAGAAATTCAAGACTCCTCCAAGAGGCCTCTGAAGTAAGGAGATAGGATTCCCAATCAGGAACACCCAGTGCTAAACAACACTATTCTCTGCTAAAAAACCAAGAGAACAAGAAATGTCTAAATAGACAAAATCTTGAGAAATAATATGTTCATCAACAACCTTCTCATTCTGTCCTCCTCTTCCTTTTATAATATAGAAATCTTGCAAAACCCTAAACCATCTTAATGATTTATCTTCTTTCAGATGTGCCACCTCCAACTAAGACTACGTTGTGCATCAATGAGGATCACTTTTTCTAGACATGGTTGTGGATTTGGTCATGGTTGATCCAGTCAAATGACTCAATCCCTTTCACACATAAGGGTGTTTTATTTACTTAGCCCAGATCTAGCTTTGTTCACATGGGGCATTGATTTATTTACTGTTTTAGGAGTTTTTATTGTCCTCCTTTACACATTTATTCTTACAACAGAAAAATGAAACAAAATTGTATATTCCCATTAGCTTGGGCTGATTGCGAATATTACAACTTGCTTCATGTGTATGTTGTGCTGTTGTTGTTGAAGATTCTGTTGCTGAAGCTCTTGATGAGGTTACAGGTAATGTTGTAGCCATTGGGACTGTAGGAGCCAATGATTCTTCTAATTTTGAAGGTACAATAGTAGTGACTACAGGGATTACAGTGATAGGAACTTCTTCTCTAGCCTTTTTCTCCTAGATCGTCTTCTCTGTTTCATTCTCCATTTCCTTTATCTGGGCAGTCAAATGAAGTATGAGACTCATCATCTCATATTTCTAATTTGTATCATGTAACACTTCTTTTGCTTGAGTATGTTCAGTAGGAGGCAACTTAAGGTTCTTCTTTATAGCCAACCATGTCTGCATTCTTCTTCTTAATCAATTCATCTGCAACTTTTACATTACTAGGATCATATCCTAATTCAATAACAAAACATTGTAGTGATATGATTCTATTATCCTTAGCCTGTGAGGATGCCTTTTCCAATTTGAGCTGATCGTTGATGTTTTCAAGAGTTTTTTATAGCTTCTGTACATTCATTTCTTTATTTCTCATTGTGGAATAAATAATTTCACCGGATTGTTTGTGAAATTCTATCTAATCAATAGGATGAAAATCATATGCTTGAACTTCATATGATGACTTTTGGTAATCATTTGATTATTTGGGATGCTTTACTTTAGGCTGCAGGAAGGTCATTTGTATATTTCTACTCTTATAGTCAAAAGCATAAAGCAATCAGATTTGGTCACTGGGTGACTATTTCCAATACTGGTTATATATATCAGTCTTCAAAGCTTTATTTTTCATCTTTATCTCTTTTTATTTCTACATAATGTCCATTTCCTTCTCTTCTAGTTTTCTAGATGATGACATTTCAACACTGTGTTGCTTCTAAATAAGCTGAGTGTTTGAATTTGAAGGCTGGTGTGTTTCTTTAGCAACTGCAGGTGGTACATTATCTTTCATCACTGTTTCTATATCAATCACTTCTATTGTTTCCACTTCTTCATTGACATGATTTAATTTAGGCCTCTTCCTGTACATCAATTTAAATTTGGTTTCATTTGTATTCTCTACAGTGTATGATCCTTCTTCTCTGATTCTCTTTGAGCTTCTATCTTCTTGGGCTAGAGTCTGCAAGATTTGACTAGTATCACCTTGCTTCTCTGCCTCTGTCAAGGTGTTCACGAACCATTTAGACTGGTTGGAGTATTTCCCAATATCTGGTTTCTTCTCATGTACATAAGGAGTTAGTTTGCATTTAGCTCTCAATTTACTTATTAATACTAGAGGATCATAATACCATAGAAAAATTTTACTGAATTTATACTATTGTAAATACTTTTCAGCCTCTCGACCTGCATCTTTGTTGTTACAAATAAAGGGGCCAACCTGATTTTTTATTTTGACCAGTGTCTTCTTCTTAGCTACCAGGAAATTGATTGCATCGTAATTAATAATCTTCCTTATATACTCAAGGGAAAATAACGTCATTGGGAGGTATTTGGGCAGTTTATATGGCACAAGATTCAATCCATATACCCTTATCTCTATATGGTTTTGGTAAAAGTACCAATATCATGTCCTATTATGCTCTGAAAACTGCAGGACCTTTTTAATATCCTCTCTGATTATGGGCTTCATGCTGCTATTCAACATATTGACCATTGGGTGAAAAAAAAATCAACAAAATATGTATAGGTGGAATGTGTGGAATCTTTTCTAATAATTGGAGTCCAAAATATGATTGACTATTAGTTACCTTCAACATCAAGCTTTTGAATGTTTATGGAAAATTTATCTGATCGAAAATACAAGAACACGTGGAAAAGGACTGAGGAATACTTGAAGACACCTTCTTCAGGAATTTTGACCAACTATTAATGAATATTATCAGCAAGGTATTGCAAAAAATTGAAAATGGTAGCATCAGGATGATCAGGTCTGAAATTAGAAAAAAAACCTAGTACTGCAAGATCAACATGCTCATATGTGAAATATCCAAGAATAAAACACAACATGCTAATGATATGTCTGGTTCTCTAAGAAAATTTTGCAGATTGGTAAGGAGGATTTATCTTGGGAATTTCTAAAGATGAAGGCATGAAATTTTGGAATATATGGAGCCTATTGGGGAAGTCCAGAGTCAGATACAACTCTGTAAGAGCCTAAATGGACAAAGGGGTTTCATATGGTTTGGATTCGATCTAGAGCATTTCATTGATTGACTTAGCCATAATAGTAATCAGAATTTATTTTTTAGGGTTTATTATGGCTCTCTAGTAAGGGAAATAGAAATATTTACAATGTCTAACCACTTCTAAGCACTGGAAAGTTTGTGGGAATACATATCTTTGCAAATTAGATTACCGGATGAAAATCTCATCTGCTTGATCTATGCATTTCTCATGAATCTAGCAGTGGAGCTCAAGAATATTACATTTTGTTACTGTGTCAATAATCTTGAAGTGTCTGTCAGCTAGGGGAGTGTGTTCTACATATACAACTGGGGGTTGTAGAGGATTGACAGATACAATGCTTTTGGAAGCCATTGTTTTGTTAATTTCTTCAATTGATTAATATTTGACTTAAGAAAAACTAATTTAGGCCATTAGGAGCACCTATGACAGATAATAACATTTTGCAGACTGGTTCAAGAAGCCAATTGGTCAATTATTACACTCTGTAATTAAAAAATAGTCTCAGTACTTGGGAATCCTCAAAAAATACATCCAAGGTTTATAGAAAAATAATATTTGCGAATCAACAGGGATTCCTTTTAGGTCTGCAGAGCTTTCTACTTGATTTAATTGATAAAATTGTAGTTTCCGGGACAAAAAGAAATCTCAGGACCTCAAATTTCTAGAAAAGGATGCCTAGGGTCTATAGGAAAGGATTAAAAGGCATAGAAGGTTTCCTTTAGTTTGCAAAGGCTTCCATTTTAATTCAATTACTGATTATTTTCTTTATTGCTTTAGGAATAGGCCTAAGCACTGAAGAATACCTGGATAAAATAAGGATTCTAGTTTGTAGAGGTTTTCTAAGGTAACATATGCTTCCTAAGGTTCTTATGGTCTTTATAATGCTTCATTATGAGTTCTGCACTGGCTGTATCAGCATATAGTCTTGATTTCTGGTGAAAAAGGCTTAAAATGAGGTCGATAGAGTAATATGTGCTTGAAAAAACAGTCGTGAATGCTTATTCAGCACAAAACTATAACCGAAAGTGGTAAAAGGGATAGTAAAGGGTAGTCATATACATCTTTAACCAACAATGTCTACATTGTATGCGTGGGTCTTTTAGAATTGATAGGGTGGTTTACGCGATGGGCAGGAAAAACCATTGAGCGATTTTCACATGAGTGAAAAGTGGTAAGTGGTAAAGTTTGGATTGATACGATCAAATAGAAACTAGCCACGTGGATAGGAGTGGAGCTCCAAAAACCATGTATTTCGCAAGGTTTGGGTGTATTTAAAAGTCAGGCCCTGGGGGATGTTAAGGGCGATAAGAGCCATCAGATTTGTTCTGTTAAGATCCAACAGTTGAGAGGATGTGACGAATGTGTCGAGATTGATAGGTGTGGGGTCCAGGATGTTTGATGCGATTGGTTATATATGCAAAAGTTTTATGCTACATGGGTTGGGTTTTACTACAATATAGCCAATGGGGTTAGAGAAAGTGTGACTTATGGATAGGCGAGGTAATAATAAAAACATTATATGTTTATTTAACATAAGGGTCGGGAATTTATAATTTAAGGAATTAATAAAATAGGGGTTTACATTTTAAGGGATTTAATACATAAGGTTAAATGTTAATAATGAAATTTAATGTGGGAAATCAAATAGACTATGTTTAACTTTAAAACTAATATCAGGAAGGCATTGTTTCACTGTGGGACCAGACATATCACCTTTTTTAAAGAAATACTTAGGATAAAGGTATTTTTGGGTTTTTGATGTATTTTTGAATGAACATGGAAGTTAATAAAGGATTTTTACTTTTCCAAAGGATAATGTGTTTTAAACTTAGGAAAAGGGGTTTTGTAAGGAAAAATGAGTGACTAATGGGAAAGAGTAAAAATGTAGGGGATGGGGTATTTTTACAACGAGAATGATTTTGAAAGGAAGGTAGTAAATGAAATGACTAATTTTATGCTATCGATGCCTTGTGAAAACTGCTTCTGCCTACCCATCTACTACCCTAACATTTTTTCTTCATTTACATGGGTGCATTTGAGCTTGCAAACCCTTTTTCCTTTTTCTTTTAATCAAAAAACTAACTAATTCTATCCTTATTTCTTCCAAGGGCTCATATTAAACTACTGAGCTCCCTATTATTCTCTACCTAACTACTGATCTTCCAAGATTAAACAGTCTGGCTAGATATTTATTCTCTATCTATCAACATGAAATTTAAAGCATGAAAGGTCAAGATTAAATAGTTTGACTTTCATGGATTGCGGGATTTTTAACAAGCTGCACACAATATTATTTTGCAAAGTGAAGTAAAAATTAGTGGATTTGAATTTGCATCACTTTCATGATCTATTTTATCTCTTTTCTTGTTTGGGGTTCAATTTTTATATTCTTTTTTATCTTTTTTCTTTCAAGTCCTTTGATTTTTCTTTTAGAACCTTTACCCTCTTTATAGTTTTTATTTTTCTAATATGGGAAAACAATTTTGCAAAAAGAAAAGTATGTACATATTACATGACTAATCAAAGTCAATTCAAAATTATGAATCCTATTATTATAAAACCCTAAAAGATGACACCATATTTTTTCATTTTCTTTAAGAAAATTAATAGTCATAAACAAAAGGAATAATAAGGTTTGGTAAATTCCCTTTGTGAATTTCCAAACTAACACTGTTCATCAAAGTTCCAAATTAATAGTGTTCATCAATCTAGGAAAATAACTTTTAATACATTCAATGAGATGAGTGATTTTTTAGTAAGCAAGAATTTATATTTTTAACGTGTTTATCTAACTCTAGAACTTATATTTACTAAACATCTTAAGAAGGATGTATTATCATATAAATATCTCATTTTTATCTAATATACGTGTTTCATCATTTTTGAGTTTTCACGGTCATTCAAATTTTTTTTAATCACATTTTATGATCTTGAAAATTAAAATTAGACTAATTTAATTAATTTTCTAATATTTATGATCATTTTTTCTTTTTCAAAATTAGTTATCACACAAATTATATAATAACTTGCTATGTTTAACTTATCTATTAATTCTTTTTGTAATTAACAATAATAATAATCATTTAAACTAAAAGTTATAATTTCGTGAGGTTTTTTTTCGTAAGTATTACGAAGTAGGTGATTTTATGTTTATTATCGATTGCTTCCTATCAACATATTTTACTATGAATATTCTGACATATTCCGCAGAGGTTAAATCTATACCATCCACATAAGAATTACAGATAGTTAAATTAAAATTCTGGAAGGCCTATCTTGAAATAGACATGCCTATTGACGTAATGATTGTCCACTTACAAAATTGGATTAATTTTACAATGATTTTAATGATTTTTCAAGTCTGATGTTTAATTTTTGACCTTCACATCTCATAGTTATTGTCAAAGATCCCATTATTAATCGATTGTTTAAGCTTATATTTTTAAATATGTGATGCAAAACAAATTATATTGATCCAGGTGCATATTGGTGGCCGCCCAACTATTCTACTTGTGGTGACGCCATTGTTTTTTTCAGTTTTTCAGTTTCCTTAACTATAGCACATTTTACTATTTTTAGCAGTTTTTTAGTTTCCTTAATTATAGCACATTTTACTATTTTTAGCAATTTTTTAGGTCCTGAACTTCTGGAGCCGTTTTGAGGCCCTAAATGATGTTTTCTGGGAAAACCGAGGGAAAAATTGGTCTACAGATACATCTTAAATAGATCTTTCTAATGAGGCATGGTGCGCGTCAAACGAAGATCATATTCCAAATTAACATCCCCGGTATGTTGATGTACTAATTTACCCAAACAGGGCCCATAGTTTTGGCGCTTCATCTCCTAGTGTTAGGTTTTTGGATTTTTAGGGTTTTCCATAATTTCTAAATAATAAATAGGCCATCAAGCCTCATTATAACACAGTTCAGAGGCCTGTAGCCAGCACATCTCTTATAAGAGATAAGCTACCAATGCCCTAGATAGTTTATTTCCATTCTATTTGTAAACAAATTTAAGTTCTTTGATATTAATGAAATGAAGTGTTACTTCCGCTGCATTTTTGTATTTATGGTTATATGTTTACTTTGTTGTGTTCCTGCATAAATCTAGATCAGTGGTTTTAGAGCAGTCTTCTCTTTCTCGATCCTTCTTTCCATGCCCCCAATGAGGTCAGGGTATAAAGAGCTAGGGCTCGATCTGGTTGAACCTTCTGAAGATCAACCTCGCAAACCCCGACAACTGCCCATGGGGGATGAAAATAAATATGAGGGAGCAACATATCGTATCAAAATATTTCTTGAGGAGGCCTTCTGTTGATTATATCATTCATCCTTTAATATTTTGATAAAGGTCATAAGGAGAAGATTACCCAACAACATTTAAATGGCTAATAGCTCCAAAGTCTATGAAGGAGAAATAAAATTAAGATGATTCATATGCGAAAATATGGTAAGCGCACTTTATAATGAAGCAAGAATATGTTAAAATCCTGAATCCAAATAACGCGAAAGTTTAAAGGGCGCAAAGGAAGTAGATAGAAGGTGGGGCCCGTGCATATTCTATATACACATAAATGAAGTTTACAAGCACCATTCCAGGGGGGGGTCACAAATGTGAGGGATAAGGTGGAGCTTCCCCCCCGAAATCTTGATGACATGTCAAGGAGCACGACACGAGGCGAGCATTTTATGGAGAAAAGGGCAGGGGCTTTAGAGCGGTTACGGAAATCACCTTGCGTCCTTCGAAGAATAGGTTCTAAGGGACAACTGTCACCATGATATAAAGGTAAAGTATGTTTTTAGGACACCTGGTACCAAGGCCAGTATCGGTATTTAACCTGACATGCGGTATGCACCTAACAAAGTCTAACACCCAATCCCCTTATGCTGCGTGTCTCACAGTCAGCATATTTAGGACGTCATCCCTACTCGTTTTACCCCGCCTTCTTTTCCCAAGTTGCCTTAGGCCTGTATAACTGTCTTCCGTGTTTTACTGTCGTAAATATTCTCAGTTTTTCGACTACTATATAAGCAAAAGTGGGCGCCCAGTACCAGGTCTGCCCAGTCGTTGTCAGTACCCCTGCATCGATTTCCCGAGCAATTTTCTACATCGCAAGTATTCCATCCCTTTCATTCCATCTCGTTTCCTTTTGATTGTGTTTTGGGTTTGTATGATGGTCATGGGTAAGGTCACCACCAAGAAATTAGAGCCTAAAACTCCCCAAGCTCGTGAGTCTAGGGCTGTCCCAGGGCCCGAACCGTTCATAGACATCCAAGACGACATTCGTGACCCGCAATACCCATTTCCCATTAGCAGCGTCAAGCCTGAACTTTTTATGAAGCATGTCGGAAATAAAGATAGGATTACCGGCCAATCGGCTGTCTGATGCTGTATACGTAATAACCCCCCCCCCCCAATATACCCAGCGGTCGAATTCATCTATTGGCTCCGGGACGCTTACGATGAACGTCGTGGCATGTTCCTCTCAGCTTAGGGGAACAAAATATTCACTGTTTCTCCTGAAATCATCAGAAAAGCCCTTTGTTTTCCCACCAGTTCGACCTATGTTAGTTTTAATGAAATAACATTGTCTCATTAGTTTTAAAAACTACCCTGGAGACAGTAGAGCAATCTCATCGCCGCCTTAACTGACTCCCATTTCACAACTCTTCCCACTGCAGATTCAGTATCTCTGACCTTATTCAAGGAAGACGTCGAGCCTATCCTTGCTTTTATTGCAGGTCTCCTGGGTGTAGAAGGTTTTGGGCAAGCCTCAAAAGAATGCATAGCTTTTCTGTGGTTAATGTCTCAACCCGGGGCCATTTTAGATATTCCTGGTTTTCTGGCCTCCACCATTCAAACTCAGTTCCAGGAGCTCTCAGACTCAGGTCATTTTCATTTTTGTTCCATGGTCTTTTATCTTTTCCTCTTTCAGCATGTTGATAAATTTGAGGGTTTGGGTTTAGATAAAGTTTATAAGATAATTTCTCAGCCATGACCAATTTTTGATTGGAGTCCCGCAGTGCATCAGTTGGCCAATGGGGTGGCCTACTCAAGTTTTCTAAATGACTTCATGCCCATAGCTTATATTATCATCTGTGATTCCCCTCCGCCCAAGGTTTTACCTAAACTAAGGAAATGATTACATTATAGTGAAGCTCAAACCACTGGGGGCTGGTACCTTTTCGATAATTACATTGAAAAAAGGGTTTATGGAGCCGAAGTCCCTCCCTATCAATTGCCATTTTTTCCTACTCGACGGATTTATGCTTTGGAATACCTCTGCCAGACCTTAAAAGCTAATCAAATCCATTTCCTCCTAGCTAAAAAGGGGTTTATTCTCAAACTTCCCACAACCATTGGCCCTTTCGTTGTTAATTCAAGGCACACCCTTCCCATGGTGGAAAATTTGCTGCAAGGCATGGATTTGAGGCAAGGGAAAGCTTGGCCCTATGATATGAAGGGCATCATTTCTAGCATAAGGAAGAAGAATAAATCAACTCCTTATATTCATGAAACAAGGCCTTTCATCGAGTGGCGAGCTAACCTTGAAAACTGGCCTTTGCTCTCGCAGATGGAGACGGATTCATCTGTGATGGGGGAAAAAGTAGATACCGCTTCAACCAGAGAAGCTGGTAAGGAATAGGTGGAGGAGGTAGGTGCATCAGGAGAGGGTGCTACCCCTTTCAAAAGACAAAAAACAGGGACCAGTGAAGCAGAGGTTATCGGAGATGAACTGTTGCTCCAGGATGAAATATCGTATGGGAAGCCCGACAAGGGAAAAGCAGGAATCAAGGTGCTACGGTATAATACTACCTCTTCTGACTTCTCAGAAGTTTCACAATACATTATAGTCAGCATCTCTCAGGGTGCAAGCAAGGGCAGGATGAGGAATAGAGAAATCAGAGATAAGCACTGGTCCGAGCTAGAAGGGTATGTTGAAAAATACCACACCAGGTTTTCATCTGCGAATAATTTGGATACTGAGAAACTAGTAATGGCTATGATTCAGGCTGTTCTAAACCCAGAGGCTGGTACCACCAGCTACAAGGCATTTGAGATAGCAATCGATATGTCATAGGTTCCAACAATTGAAAAATGCAACTTATTTTAGTGTTTCGGTGACATGCTCAAGGATGAAGTGATGCGGCTCTCCATTACTCTGAGAAAATTGTAGAGTAAACATAGCCAAGTACTGAAGAATTTTATAAAAGATAATATCAACTCCCTCGCACTCAAAAATGACATACACACTCTCAAGGAGGTGATAAAAGGGAAAGAAAAAGGTATAGCCGACCCCTAGAGTAATCTTATCGAGGAGTTCCAGAAGCAGGTTGCAGCCTTAAAACGTAAAGTAAATATTTTGGGCTCTCACCATGTGTAGATAGATGAGCTAGTACAGGTAGAAAAGGACAAGTCAAGCCTGGCTGATTCTCTTGCAAAGGAGAGGGAGGAGAAAGAAAATATTTCTGGAGAAATGGCTATTCTGTAGGGAAAGATGAATGAATTCTAGATAACTTGGGACACTCATGTATATGCTCAATATTCCAAGAGCTTGAAGCCCTCCTTGCCAAGAATGCCAAGAAGATTAACGTTATGCAGAAAGAAATCGAGGAGGGGAAATAGGAAAAGGAACAGCATGAAAAAACCATCAGCGAACTCATAAGTCGCATGAAAGGAAATATTACCCTCTTGGACACCGGGTGATTGATCTGGGCTGAGATCATCACAAAGGTGAAAAATTGCTAGGCATTTCTAAATGTTGTCAAGGAAATGAAGTCAGCTTTGCACCTTCTTAGAAGGAAGCTTCATGAAGGAAATACCGATGCATCCAACAGAGTTCAAAGCGCAAAAGGGTATATTTCTTTCTTGAAAGAATTAAAACCACAGGACGTGGTAAAGCAGGGTATCGAGAGCAGGTTCAAGGAAGCTGCAGAGTGCCAAAAGGTAATAGAAAAAGAGTTTGCCCGTAGTATAGCCTTGAATGACTTAAAGAAAGTGGCAGCCAGTTTAGAACGGTTCGAGATCGATTGGGCTAAGATAACATTCGTGGGACTCCCATCATGTTGGGAGCCCACCCACACCTTAGTATAGCCATTACCAGTGTACGAGTCTAGTATGAAAGAAGTAATGAATGAAACTGATATACCTTCTGAGAAATCCACTCGGCTCAAACTTGAAACTATAGTTACCGTCCTAGGTAAAGAGTTTGCACTCTTGCACCAAGTGAAACATAAAATTCCTATCGATGCAAACTATGATGAACTTATGGAAGCTTACATTAGAGCAGAAGGTTTCACAGCGATGCCAGAACCTGCAGTAGACACCTGGTAGAGGCGCACAAATTATGCCAGCCAGATAGCAAGCTCTTCTGCAAACGTCTTGCCGCCTGTTTTAGCCACTGCGTCGACCCCTTCTCATCAATGAAGATTGTTAACTCATGATTCGGCCCTCGTGGCCTTTATGTTTTTACTTTTATTTTTACTTTCAAGTTCTGAGTGGAATTCATATTTCACTCTCGCATTTACTTTCTATTGGAATATTTTTTATATTTCTTTTTGAAACGGCTATGAGCCTAATTGTAAATGATGAGACGCGTTCTCCCTCATCATGAGTTTTGTTATTTTGATTAACACCTGAAACTGCTCGCTAGCACGCAGGGAAGATATTTTCACAAAATATCTTCCCACGTATGTTCTTGTATATTCTATATAAGTAGCAAACTGAGATGGAAAAAAGGTTCCAAATTTTCAGAAGAACACACCTAGAGAGAACTCTGTATGCATTTTTGTCGAAATTTTGATATAAAAGTTGAAGAGCCCATTGGGTTTCGGTGATAAGGAGTTTCATCTTTATTGGGGATTCTGGTCTTAATAATTCACAGTCTATAACTCTCTATCTCGTGTTTTATAGCTTAAATGTTCATTTCGTTTACATTCATATTTCCTATATCTTGTTCTGGAATGCGAGTGCTCACATGTCTTGGTATGAATTTATCATTTTCGATACTCATGCTAAAGCTTGTCTAGCGCTTTGAATATGGCTCAGGCATGATATGTTGTTTCACCTTTCACTTCTACCATAATTCTTTTGGTATTAGCAGCGATGAAATGTTATCTTTAAAAGTTATTTTCATGTATCGATTCTTGTCACTACATAAGCCCAAAACATGTTGATATTCATTTCTAGATCTCTTTTCTGTTACAGTTAGTATCCTTCCCATTTTCTTACACAGTTATTGCCATCTGATTATTTACCTCTATGAACCATTTTAGAATCCAACCCCTTTTACAGAAACCTGTCTTAAAATTGTCTGATATATTTTATACCAAATTTCAGACTATGTCATTACAATATTACTTTTTCTGTGCTGAAATTTGAGAGTCTCGGTTCCATTTTAACCAAACCTTCTTGTTTGATATATGATAGCATGAGAGCCCCTTTCTTGACAACCTTTACAAGTTCTACTATATGCTCTTTGCTAATTAAGATGTCATAGGAACTGGTCTTTCACAACTCAAGGTTGTCTCTAGGAATTACAACATCTATTTGGCGCTATTGCCGGGGATACGAATTTCAGAAAAGATAAATCCCTGGGCCTTGAAAAAATCTTTATTCACTCTTTAGAACATGTGAGAAAGAAGAGTTCAGAGTTGTAGATTCCTCACCTTGTTAACTTCACTGTCAAATTATAAGATAAACCTATTTATAGTCTTGGCTTCCCGAAAGCCACATTTGAGGTCAGATACATCTCAGTCGAAGACACCTTCAGTGTCTCACCTAGAGAATATTTTACATAAGAGGGGTTGGAGGGAAAGACAGTCAGTTCATACAAAGATCCCTAGATTTTATTTGGAAGATTCTCCATCGTCCTCTTCCCAAATAGCCCAAGATCATGGCCCTGATTCCATCATAGGAAACCCTGATTACTTCGCAGATAACCCTTCCTTGGGAAAAATTCAAGTTAAAGATGAAGCTGAATCTATAGATACCACCAGCTTCTTTCCTCATCCCACTCCTGAAGCTGAAGAAGTAAAGGAAGTCACATAAGTGTCTTCTCTTAATAGTCCAAATTTCCCATCAGCACCACAAGCCTCCGTTCAATACATACCGATTGTTATACATACCTCGCTTCCACCACCTCCTCTCACTCATCAGATTCTCCCACCACCTCCACTACCCCCGATGGCAGTCCCGGGCTTCTTACTAAACAAATATGCCCCCCTAACATTACCTCAGGTCTTAAATGATATGCCTCACGATTATCTGAAAGTCTTGCCTCGTTTCAATGGGGAAAATGAGATCGAAGCTCAGAAACATCTTGAAGTTTTCTGTGCCTTTGCAGAAAACTTTAATGTTGAACATCTGGATGTGGTCTTGAGACTGTTTTTTTAATTCTCTGATGGAGAAGCCAGAAAATGGTTTAAGACTTTGGGATACCGTTCCATCACTAATTGGACAGAGATGGAAAATTCTTTCATCAGAAAATGGGGAGAGAAAAAGGACCATGGGTATTGTCTCACTGAGTTCAATGCACTCATGAAAAGGCATAATGAGGGAGTGTTAGAGTTCATTAAGAGGTTCAAAAAATTATACTCAAGCCTCCCAGCTAAAATGAAACCTCATCACACAGCTGCTAAAGTAGTGTTTGTAGCAGCTTTCGATTCAAAATTTGGGTTCTATCTAAGAGAAAGGAAGTCTGCCACCCTAGATGATGCCCAGAATGATGTACCAGAGTTGGAGGCTAATTTCGCCTCCATAGGAAAATCAAAGGGGAGATCAGATCAAGATGCAAGAAGAAGAGGAAAAGAAGAGGTATCTACATCTGGCCAAGACATAAAAACAACTTAAATTAAAATTGAAGAGATGAATAAGATGATTAAAAATATTTCAAGCAAGCTGGTGAAGCTTGAACTTGAAGCCAAGAATTCATCCTCTAAAACATTCCAGAATGCTCCAAACAGGGGTTAAAATCTGCAGTATAGAAAGCCACCCCTGCAAATATTGCAAAATGAGCAGAAGGAACAGCAAGACCAACTACCACACCCACTGTACCTGGAAGGTCAAATGGATGGCCCCATTCAAGACACTGCTTATGAACAAAATGAACCATATCTTACTTATTCGAATAGTGATGAAGTTGAGTGTCCTTTGCAAGAAAGTGATGGAATGGGAATTCCATTACAAGAAGAAAAATAAAAGGCTAGAGTCACTGAAGATCCAGAGATCGACGACTACTGCAAGTAGTTTGTCGATTTTATCCAAGCATGGTTCAACAGAAAATATGATCTCAGATCTTCTAGAAAAAGAACCCATACTCAAGATCAAGAGGAAGAGGCGCCTAAGAAAGAAATAGTTGTGTAGAAGGAGACAATGGTGCAAAAGATCGCAAAGAAAGGTAAGAGGCCTCTAAACAAACCTTTACAGTCTAATGATCAAGATCCTTCCTCCTTAAAGGTAGCCACTCCTCCTAATACTAAGTCTGTGTTGAAAGAAGCCAAGCCTTTAGTTGAAAAAAAAGAGTCAAAATAAAATATAGCAGAGAAGTCCTCCCCAGGCTTCAATCAGCAAAAAGAAATTGAGAAAGTCAAGATCCTATTCCCCCTGACTGAAATATTAAAGAAGACAGCCTATCAGTCCCAGGTCTCCTCCTTTATTCTTCCCACAGAAACAACCCCCATCCCCGACAGTCTTAACCTCCAAGAAGAAAGGTCCATGGTAATTTTTGGCCCCCGCATGGAAGAACTAGATGCCTCCACCCCTCCTTTTTATGTCTCATTAGTGATCCATGATTTTTTATTGCATAACTATATGTTAGATTCAGGATCATCCCATAATCTCTTGCCTCTGTCAGTCATGGAACAACTGGGATTGCAAATCACTCGTCCATACAATGATCTTTATTTTTTTAATTCCAAAAGGGTCAAGTGTCTAGGTATGATCAAGGACTTGGTAGTCAAGTTGGTTCAAATTCCAACCAAGAGTGTGGTGATGGATATAGTGGTTGTTGATATCCCAGCTCGTTTTGGGATGATGTTGTCAAGGTCTTGGGGATCTAAAATCGGAGGGTCAATAAAATTGGATCTGACTTATGCTACTATCCCTGTATTCGGAGGGCAAGAAAGGATGCTATATAGGGAGACGAGGTTTGTAAAGATGGTTACTAAGGCTGATAACTCTGTCAATTCACCTATGTATAGTAAAGAAGGGGATTTATCATGTCTAATGCTGGAGGAAGATCAAGACTATGCTCAAGAGACATCATTCTACCAGATTAAGACTGAACAATCCTCAGAGATTCGGGAAGAAGGATTTTGGACGCTACACTTTGATGGAGAAAATTCTAGAGAAGGAAATGGAGTTGGCGTGCTACTGATTTCTCATACAGGCCAATGGGTTCCATTATCTTTCAAATTAGAGTATGAAGCTACGAAAAACGTAGCTCAATATGAAGCACTGCTCTTGGGGTTGCAAATAGCAAGAAGTATGAACATTCGGAGTCTGAAATTTCTAGGATATTCAGAACTGGTGGTAAGGAAAGTGAAAAATAAGTGCCTAACCAAACACTCGCGGCTGAGGGCCTATAGGAACAAGGTATCGGATCTAGTGGAAATTTTTTTCTTGGCATTTAACATTTAGTTTATGCCCAGAGAGTAGAACAAGATGGTAGATTCCCTGGCTGTGGCTGCTAGTACCTTTCGGCCACCTCAAAACCCTCTCCTAAGATACAAAATTGAGGTTCATTATCAACCTTCAATTCCTGACAATATCAAACACTGGTAGGTGTTTGAGGATGAGGATCAAGTAAAGAGATTCATGGAGACAGTTGGATAATTCTCAAACATGGAGATAGATGCTTGTGAAGAAGAAGAAACTGAAGACCTTTCCCAAAAAAAAAGGGAGGAAAAGGTGGCTGGTCATAGAGTACTGCAACTGAAGGGAAATGTTGTTCCTAGAGGGCTAGTTCCTCTAGAGAAATTGTTCGACAAGAATGACGTCCCGTTACAACCGAGTAAAGTGACAAAATACAATTAGGTTTTTGACTTAAACCTCGGTACCCAAGCTGATCCCAAAATTGTGGAGCTGTCCAAGAAGGTTCCCAAAGAGTATAAAGAGCTCCTCCAAAAACTATTCCAGACCTACAAGGATGTTTTTGCATGGTATTATAAAGACCTGAAGAATTTTGATATCAACATCATGCAACATAAAATTCCTCTAAAGGGAGATGTGAAACCGCATAAACAGAAGCTCAGATAGATTAACTCCTTGCTCCTTCCTTCCATTGAGAAGGAGATGAAAAAGCTATTAAAGGACAAGATCATCGTGCCACTAAGATACTCTGAGTGGGTGGCCAACCTAGTCCCAGTCCGGAAAAAGAATGGAGAGATAAGGTTATGTGTTGATTTCTAGAATCTAAATCAAGCATCCTTAAAATATAACTACCCACTGCCCAAGATGGATCATATTCTGCAGAAAGTAGTAGGAGCTTCACAGATGTCAATGATGGATGGTTTCTCTGGATACAATCAGGTGGCCATGCTCCCAGAAGATCAAAATAAAATTGCCTTCACCACACCCCGGGGTACATTTATATATGCAAGGATGTCTTTCGGACTGATCAATGCATGGGCCACCTTCCAAAGGGCCATGGATATTTCATTTTTTGGGGAGCAAGATAAGTTCATGGTGGTCTATCTTGATGACATCACTGTGTTTTCAAAGGATGATGCAGGGCATATTGAACACTTGCGCAAGACTTTTGAGAAGTGCCAAAGATATGGTCTCTCTCTCAGCCCCCAGAAATCATTGTTTTCATTAGAAGAAGGCAAGCTTTTGGGACACATTGTGACCAAGGATGGGGTGAAAATTGATCCCAAAAGGGTAGAGGTTATAAACTGCATATCTTTCCCCAGAAATAAAAAAGAGGTTTAGGTGTTCCTTGGGCACAGTAACTTTCTGAGAAGGTTTATCCCAAACTATGCAGAGATAGTTCGGCATATAACCGACATGATCAAGAAAAATAACAAGGTGAAGTGGTCTCCTCAATCGCAAGAGGCTTTTAGTAGAATAAAAAATGCCTTTGCAGAAGCCCCAGTGCTAGCTGGACCAGACTATGCTAAGCCTTTTATGATTTTTTCATTTGCATCACCTCATACAGTGGCAGGAGTTTTATTGTAGAAGAATGAAGAGGGGTACGAGCAGCCTATTTCTTTCTTCAGCCAAGTGCTCTGTGATGCTGAGTTGATATAAAAAATCCTAGAAAAACAAGCTTATGCCTTGGTAAAGTCCCTCAAGGAATTTCGGATGTATGTTCTCCAGTCTCCAATCACTGCATTTGTGCCCACAGCAACCGTGAAGGATATCTTGATCCAAGGAGATAGCGAGGGAAAAAGGGGCAAATGGATTGCGAAAATATAAGAGTATGAGCTGGATATGCATCCCACCAAGTTAATCAAAGGACAGGGATTAACAAAAATCCTGTCAGAATCGAATTGCCAGGATCTGGGCATAAATCTTTCTATGATAGCAAACGAGGAGTCTGAAAAGATTGAAGAACGGTGTGGGATAGAGACAGCTACTCAGAAGACTCATATGAAGTATCTCATCAATCTGTGGTATAAGGAAATAGTTGAATACCTTCTGACTCTCAGATGCCCCCCTAGCTGTGACAAAGCTAAATACAGAACACTGAGGCTGAAGTCACAGAAATTCGTTGTTGCCAATGGTTGGTTGTACTGGCGAGACCCTTCGGGCATCCTGCTATTGTGCCTTACATAAAATGAGGTGGAGGAAATAATGGCAGAGTTTCATGAAGGTATTTGTGGAGGACATTACAGCTGGGGAGCTACCGCCCATAAAATTTTGAAAGCTGGTTTCTTCTAGCCCAAGCTCTTTGGAGATGTTTTTGCCCGCGTCGGAGCCTGTGACAAGTGCCAAAAATTCATAGAAAGGTAGAAGATTTCACCCATGCCCATGATCCTCGTACATATAGATGAACCGTTTCAGCAATGGGGGATTTACTTTATTAGTGAAATTCACCCTGTGTCAAGTGTATAGCACAAATGGATATTGACTACCACAGATTATTTCACCAAATGGGTGGAGGCTATACTTGCAAGGAATGCAACAGATATTGTGGTGATTAAGTTCATGGAAGAGAAAATTATATCCAAATTTGGCTACCCTACCAAGATTGTTACTGACAATGCCCAGGCCTTTAAATATTCTAAGTTCGTCAGCTTCTATCAGCAATATAATATTTCATTGGGACATTCCACCGCCTACTACCCATAGGGAAATGGTTTAGAAGAGTCTTCTAATAAAATTCTGGTAAGAGCACTGAAGAAAGCCATTAATGAAAATAAAAAAAATGGGGACTCTCAGCTAAAGTTATCTTTATGGGGAAACAGGATCACCAGGAAGAGATCAATAGGGAGATCTCCATATGAATTGGTATATGGGAGAGCAGTAGTATTTCCCATACAATTGGCTTTACCAGTAGTGAGGTTCATGCAAGAAAGCCAAGAAGAGCCGAATGATATTACCAGGGGGATGAACTAGCTGATAGAGTTGGAGGAAAGCCGAAATCAGGTGAATCAGAGGTTGACTAAATATCACGAGAAGATGAAGGACCTGTTTGATCAGCATGCCAAGGAAAAAAAGATGCAGGTTAGGGATTTAGTACACATATGGGATATTCGAAGAGCAAAGAAGGGGAAGCATGCTAAATTTGACCGATTATGGTTTCGCCCCTTCAAAATCGTCGAACAAGGAGGAAATAACACTTTCAAGATGGAGAATTTGTAGGGTGACTTGCTTGATGCCCCTGTATATGGTCAATTCCTGAAGCCTTTCTTCTAGTTTTTAAACAGGTCGAGGGGGCCTGATGTATTATACTGTATATTAGTTAGCTGCTTTCATCTTTATTTTCAATGATGTTTGTTGTGAAGAATTATGAAGAAAAAGAAAGGTGCAAAGGAGTCGTGTCTACATAAAGGGTTAACAGGTGATCTGTGAAGTTCTCGACATGTCCGAGGATGAACGTGCCATCCCTAGGTGGAGCCAATGTTGATTATATCATTCACCCTTTAACATTTTGATAAAGGTCATAAGGAGCAGATTACCCGACAACATTTAAATGGCTAAGAGTTCCAAATTCTATGAAGGAGAAATAAAATTAAGATGATTCATATGAAAAAATATGGTAAGCACACTTTATAATGAGCGGGAATATGTTAAAAGCCTGAATCCAAATAACACGAAAGTTTAAAGAGTGTAAAGGAAGTAGATACAAGGCGGGGCCTGCACATATTCTATATACCCATAAACAAAGTTTGCAAGCACCATTGCAAGCACCATAACATGAGGCCAACGTTTTATGGAGAAAAGGGCAGGGGATTTAGAGCGGTTACAAAAATTGCCTTGCGTCCTTCGGGGGCGAAGTTCTAAGGGACAATTGTCACCATGATATAAAGGTAAGGTAAGATTTTAGGATAGCTAGTACCAAGGCCAGTACCGGTATTTAACCCGACATGTGGTATCCACCTAACAAAGTCTAACACCCAATCCCCTTATTCCACGTGTCTCACAGTTAGCGTCTTTAGGACGTTAGCCCTACTCGCTTTACCCCACCTTCTTTTCCCAAGTTGCCTCGAGCCTGTATAACTGTCTTTCATATTTTACTGTCATAAATACTCTTGGTTTTTTGACTACTGTATAAGCAAAAGTGGGCACCCAGTACCAGGTCTGCCTGGTCATTGTCAGTACCCCTATGTCACTTTCCCGAGCAGTTTTCTACTTCACACATATTCCATCCCTTTCACTCCATCTCATTTCCTTTTGATTGTGTTTTGGGTTTGTATGATGGTCATGGGTAAGGTCACCACCAAGAAATTAGAGCCCGAAACTCTCCAAGCTCGTGAGTCTAAGGCTATCCCAGGGCCCGAATCATTCATAGACTTGCAAGCCAACATTCATGACCTACAATACCCATTTACCATTAGCAGCATAAAGCCTGAACTTTTTAGGAAGGACGTGGAAAATAAAGATAAGTTCTGTGTCTTTTTTTCTAGTTTGTATCATCAAATAACCCCCCCAGTATATCTAGTGGTCAAATTCATCTATTGGATCCGCAAAGCTTATGATGAACATTGGGACATGTTCCTCTTAGCTCATGCAAACAAAATATTCACTGTTTCTTTTGAAACCATCAGAAAAGCCCTTTTTTTTCCCACCAGTTCGAGCTATGTTAGTTTTAATGAAATAATACTGTCTCATCAGTTTTCAAAACTGCCCCGGAGACAACAGAGCAATTTCATCACCGCCTTAACTAACTCCCATTTCACAACTCTTCCCATCACAGATTCAGTACCTCTAACCTTATTCAAGGAAGACATCTAGCCTATCATTGCTTTTATTGCAGGTCTCTTGGGTGTGGAAGATTTTGGGCGAGCCTCAAAAGAATGCATAGCTTTTCCGTGGTTAATGTCTAACCCAGGGTTGTTTTAGACATTCCTGGTTTTCTGGCCTCCAAAATTCAAACTCAGTTCTAGGAGCTCTCAGAATCGGGTCGTTTTCATTTTTGTTCCATGGTTTTTATCTTTTCCTCTTTCAGCATGCTGATAAATTTGAGGGTTTGGGTTTATATAAAGTTTATAAGATAAATTCTCAGCCACGATTAGTTTTTGATTAGATTCCCGTAATGCATCAGTTGCCCAATGGGGTGGGCTACTCAAGTTTCTTGAATGACTTCATGCCCATAGCTTATAGTATCATCCATGATTCCCCTCCACCTAGGGTTTTACCTGAACTGAGGAAATGGTTAGAGTACAGTGAAGCTCAAATCACTGGGGACTGGTACCTTTTCGATAATTACACTGAAATCATGGTTTATGGAGCTGAAGTCCCTCCCTATCAATTTTTAGTTTTTCCTGCTCGGCGGATTTACGCTTTGGAATACCTCCGCCAGACCTTAAAAGCTGATCAACTCCATTTCCTCCCTGTTAAAAAGGGGTTTAGTCTCAAACTTGCCACAACGATTGGCCCTTTCGTTGTTAATTCAAGGCATGCCCTTCCCATGGTGGAAAATTTGCTGCAAGGCATGGATTTGAGGCAAGGGAAAGCTTTGCCCTATGATCCGAAGGGCATCATTTGTAACAGAAGGAAGAAGAATAAATCAACTCCTTGTATTCATGAAACAAGGCCTTCCATTGAGTGGTGAGCTAACCTTCAAAACTGGCCTTTGCTCTTGTAGATGGAGACGGATTCATCTACGATGGGGGAAGAAGCAGATACCACTTCAACCAGAGAAGCTGGTAAGTAATAGGTGGAGGAGGAAGTTGCATTAGGAGAGGGTGATCCCCCTTTCAAAAGACAAAAAATAGGGACCAGTGAAGTAGAGGTTATCGGAGATGAACTATTGCTCCAGGATGAAATACCATATGGGAAGCCTGATAGGGGAAAAGTAGGAATCAAGGTGCTACAGGATAGTACTGCCTCTTCTGACTTCTTAGAAGTTTCACAAACCATTACAGTCAGCATCTCTCAGGGTGCAAGCAAGGTCAGGATGAGGAATAGAGAAATTAGAGATAAGCACCGGTCCGAGCTAGAAGGGTATGTTGAAAAATACCACACCAGGTTTTCATCTGTGATGAATTTGGATACTGAGCAGCTATTAATGGTTATGACTAAGGTCGTTCTGAACCCAAAGGCTAGTAACACTAGCTACAGGGTGTTTGAGATAGCAATCGATATGTCACATGTTCCAACAATTGAGAAATGCAACTTATTTCAATCTTTCGGTGACATGCTCAAGGATGGAGTGATGCGGCTCTCCATTACTCCGAGAAAATTGCAGAGTAAACATAGCCAAGTATAGGAGAATTTTAGAAAAGAGAAGATCAACTCTCGCGCACTCACAAATGAAATACACACTCTCTAGGAGGTGATAAAAGGGAAAGAAAAAGGTATAGCCGACCCCCAGAGTCATCTTATCGAGGAGTTGCAAAAGCAGGTTGCAGCCTTAAAACGTAAAGTAAATATACCGGGCTCTCAGCATGTGCAGAAAGATGAGCTAGTACAAGCAGAAAAGGACAAGTCAAGCCTGGCCAATTCTCTTGCAAAGGAGAGAAGGAGAAAGAAAATATTTTAGGAGAAATGGCCATTTTGCAGGGAAAGATGAACAAATTGCAGATAACTTGGGACACTCATGTATGCGCTCCGCCCACCCCAAGAGGGACTAGTTCAATTTCTGAGCAGTTTACCACTGCACTAGCCATAATCGAAGTAGGGGAAAAACAAGTCTCAACAACACGTCAAAGGATCAGTGAGCTTGAAGCCCTCCTTGCCGAGAATGCCAAGAAGATTAATGTTTTGTAGAAAGAAATCGAGGAGGGGAAACAAGAAAAGGCGTAGCATGAAAAAACCATCAGCGAGCTCACAAGTTGCATGAAAGGAAATATTACCCTCCTGGATGCCAGGTGATTGATCTGGGCTGATATCATCATAGAGGTGAAAAAGTGATGGGAATTTCTAAATGCTGTCGAGGAAATGAACTCAGTTGTGCGACTTCTCAGAAGGAAGCTTCACGAAGGAAATACCGATGCATCCAACAGATTTCAAAGAAAAAAAAGGTATATTTATTTCTTAAAAGAAGTAAAACTAGAGGACGTGGTAAAGCAGGGTATCGAAAGTAGGTTCAAGGAAGCCGCGGAGTGCCAAAAGGTAATAGAAAAAGAGTCATGCCTTAGAGAAAGTGGCGGCTAGTTTAGAACAGTTCGAGATGGATTGGGCTGAGATAACATTCGTGGGACTCCCATCATGTTGGGAGCCCACCCACGACTTACTACAACCGTTACCAGTGTACAAGGCCAGTCTGAAAGAGGTAATGAATCAAACCGATATACCTTCTGAGAAATCCACTCGGCTCAAACCTGAAACTATAGTTACCATCCTTAGTAAAGAGTTTTCACTCTTGCACCAAGTGAAACATAAAATTCCTGTAGATGCAAACTATGATGAACTTATGGAAGATTATGTCAGAGCAGAAGGTTTCACACTAATGATCAAACCTGCAGTAGACACCTGGAAGAGGTGCACAAATTATGCCAGCCGGTTAGCCAGCTCTTCTGCAAACGTCCTACCGCCTGTTTCAGCAACTGCTTCAACCCCCTCTCATCAGTGAATATTATTAACTCATGATTCGGCCCTCATGGCCTTTATGTTTTTACTTTTATTTTTACTTTCAAGTTCTGTGTGGAATTCATATTTCACTCTCGCATTTACTTTCTGTTGGAACAATTTTTATATTTTGTTTTGAAACGTCTATGTGCCTAATTGTAAATGATGAGAAGCATTCTCCCTCATCATGAATTTTGTTATTTTGATTAAGACCTGAAACTGCTCGCTAGCACGCGGGGAAGATATTTTCCCAAAATATCTTCCCGCATTTCTTCTTGTGAATTCTATATAAGCAACAAACTGAGATGGAAAAAAGGTTCCAGATTTTCAAAAGAACACACCTAGAAAGAAATCTATATGCATTTTTGTCGAAATTTTGATATAAAAGTTGAAGAGCCCATTGGGTTTCGGTGATAAGGAGTTTCATCTTTATTCGGGATTCTGGTCTTAATACTTCACAGTCTGTAACTCTCTATCTCGTGTTTTATACCTTAAATGTTCATTTCGTTTACATTCATATTTCCTATATCTTGTTTTGGGATGCGAGTGCTCACATGTCTTCGTATGAATTTATCATTGTCGATACTCATGCTGAAGCTTTTCTAGTGCTTTAAATATGGCTCAGGCATGATATGTTGTTTCACCTTTCACTTCTACCATAATTCTTCCAGTATTAGTAGCGATGAAATGTTACCTTTAAAGGCTATTTTCATGTATGGATTCTTGTCACTACATAAGCCCAGTACATGTTGATATTCATTTCGAGATCTCTTTTCTATTACAGTTAGTATCCTTCCCATTTTCTTACATGGTTATCGCCATGTAATTATTTACCTCTGTGAACCGTTTTAAAATCCAACCCCCTTTACAGAAAGATGTCTTAAAATTGTCTGATATATTTTATACCAAAGTTCACACTCTATCATTACAATATTACTTTTGCTGCACTGAAATTTGAGAGTCTCGGTGGCATTTTAACCAAACCTTCTTGTTTGATATATGATAGCATGAGAGTCCCTTTCTTCACAACCTTTACAAGTTGGACTATATGCTCTTTGCTAATTAAGATGTCCTAGGCACTGGTCTTTCACAACTCAAGGCTATATCTAGGAATTACAACATCTTCGAAAAACAAAGGAACTCGATGATGGATAAATTTTCCCAAATCCTTCAATGACAGCCTGTCGACGGTGCATTTGTATCCAACAACCACTCTGGATGTGTAACTCCTTTTAAGGTATAAGTAAACTTTGGCATTACCATATTTGAGGGCCAAATAGATGCAGATGTCGTGGATAGATGGTTGAATCTATTACAAGGGTATTTCTCGATTTATGACTTTTCCAATCGAGATAAGTTTATTTTTTCACTCCTTAAAGCTACCCCCCATGTCAAGGACTGGTGGGAAACATACTATGAGGAAAAGGATGAGGGAAAAATCTATCTATTCTTTATCGTACCAAACTGGAATTCTTTCCGAGATGCCATCAAGGAATAATATTATCCCGTGGGGAGCTATCATAACAGGTACATACAATGGAATACGTTACGGTATCAAAGGGATCAAGATGTGCATGAGATGATGAATCTGTTCCATACCCTGCGCAAAAATTTGGGTATCAAAGATTCAGAGAAAAATTTGGCACTAAAGTACCACAATTGTCTACACAGATACATTCAGGAGGAAATGGAGTTCCTCGACATCTCCTTGCTTGATACGACATACTGGTATGCAAATCAAAATCAATGGAAAGGTGCCCCCAAACCACAAAACAAAGGAAAAATCCAAGGCTTGGAGGCCTAAGACAACCTACCAAAGCCGTAAGCAAAGAACAACACCATGAAGCCAAAGAAGGACATGGGAAAGTGGTGTGAGTTCCATAAGAGCTCCACTCACAACACAAGTGAGTGTCGAACCAGGCATACACTGGTGGCTGAGATGAGAGCTTTTGAATTAGATGCATGCTTCGACTCTGAATCTGAACTGGAAAAATGGAATGAAAAAGGAAAGCATATTATTAATGTAGAGCCCAATGCCACCATTGCCACTATAAATATCCATAAGGAGGAACTGGAAGATCCAAAGGAAGAGGAGCATCTCCTCCAATCCCATATGTGGGTAAATGGTTCCCCGGTACAGTTCATTGTTGAAATTCGAGCCAAAAGAACCTCATTTCAGGAGAGGTCGTGAAGCGGTTGGGATTTTCAAGCACAACACACCTACAACCGTACACCATCGGGTGGCTTCACCAAGGACGGGATCTCTGCGTCAGCCAACAATGCCGCCTTCCCTACAACATCAATCCCTTCACGGATGAGGTATTATGTGACATTGCTCCTCTTGATGTTTCTGATGTATTATTAGGCCAACCATAGTTGTGGAAGTGACATGCTGTGTATGAGTCCAGGCCTCGGGCTATTATTTTTACTTTGGTAAATAAGTTGTAAAGGATACCAGAGGTTCCACTGCTTGCCAATATATCTTTTGTTACTGCAAAACAATGAAGTAAGCTAATTTCCAAAACTGGGAATTTTTTTCCCTAATGATCCACCCCTAGGGAAAGAAGAAGAGAGTGGGCATGACCTCTAGACAGGGCTCCTCCGCATAGCAACAACAAATGGACAAGTTTGTGGAGGATTACGGGGACATCTTCACGTAAGCCATAGAGTTGCCTCTACACTTTCAGGTCAAGCACCGCATTGATCTGACCCCATGTGCGTTGTTTCCCAATGGAATGATCTATCAACACTCTATTATAGAGAAGGATGAAGTAGAGAGGTAGATTCTACAGTTGTTGTAGAAAAGTCAGATCCGGCCAAGTTCATCTCCCTGTGGGAGCTTGATCGTGTTGGTGTAGAATAAGGATGGGACTTGGACACTCTGTATTGCATATTAGGTGCTGAACGAGATCACTATTTGGAATAGGTACCGGATCACACGAAACGATGACCTTTTGGATCAACTCAAAGGGGAAAAATATTTCAGCAAGATTGACTTGAAGTTCAAGTATAAGTAGGTACCAATCGAACCGTCCGATGTGTGGAAGAGTTCCTTCAAAGACAAGGAGGGAATTTTCAAATGACTTGGAATGCCTTTCTGGTTGACCAATGCTCCAACAAACTTCATGAGGTTGATGGATGACATCTTGTGGCCATTCACAAAATTGTTTGTAGTATTTAACTTGGATGACATCATGATTTTTATCCAAACTTGGGAAGAGCACTTCCACCACATCTGACAAGTCCTCCAAACAGTTTGGAAACACAAGTTGTGTGCCAATTTGGGTAAGTGTACATTTGGCATGACCCAGGTGCAGTATCTGGGATACATTATTGATGAACGAGGTGTGCATGTCAATCCAACCAAGATCTAAGTAATTCAGGATTGGCTGACCCCAACCACTCTAATAGAGCTTCACAGATTTTTGGGTCTTGCTAATTTCTACCACAAGTTCATGTTGGGATTATATCATATCACTTAGCCCTTGAGTCAAGTCACCAAGGGAGCAGGGAAAGAAAAAAAATTGGTCGGAATCTCAATAGAAGGATTTCGTAGAATTCAAACATCACCTCTACTCTGCCTCAGTGCTCACATTACTAGACTTTTAAAAACCATTTGAGATCAATACAGATGCCTCTGACTATGCTATTGGGGCAGTTATTACTCAACAAAGGCATCCATTGGAACATCATAGTGAGGTACTTTCTGACACAGTCTGCAAGTATCCCACTTATGACAAACAAATGTATTCCATTTTGCAGGCTTGTCGAAAATGGAAGCATTAGATTTTGGGGAAGGAAACGGTCATCCACACAAACCACTAACCCCTATAGTTCATGAAAAAAAAAGGGAAGTTGCAGAATGATCACCATCAGAAGTGGTCTAAATATCTGCAAAAATTTCATTTGAACATCAAGTACAATAAGGGTAGCACCAACAATGTTACAAAATGCCTCATTCGACTACCTATCATAGCTCTAACCACCATTCTAAACTGTTGTGGGAATGCAACTTATGATTGGTCGCTTCTCTATAAGAGCAATCCGGAATTGGGCCACACATACAAGACACTCTTGGAGGGTACGCAAGTTCCAAATTTTCACCTTCACGATGCACTTCTAGGTCACACGGGACACCCTTTTGTTCCTTCAAGTGAGTGTGCCATGGTTATTTGCGAAGCACACTACAGTCGATTCATTGGGCATTTGAGGGTCGAGAAAACAGTGGCAGTACTGCAGAAATATTTCTATTGTCCGAACCTTCGATAGGATGTTGGGAATTACATCAGATCTTGCACTTCTTGTGTCATTGCTAAACAGACCATTAAGAAGCAAGGCCTCTATACTCCCCTACATGGATTACATGTTGGGCCTTCCTTCTACTAAGCATGGAAACGAATATGTTTCCATGGTAGTCGATAGATTCTTAAAGATGGCCATTATGTCAGCCTGCAAGAAGAATATCATAGCGGAATCCACTGCGAAACTCTTCTTTCAATGAGTGCGGGTGCACTTTTGGATCCCATAGTCTATCATCTCAGATCCGGACAACAGGTTCCTCGACACATTTTGGTCCAACCTTCGACATTGTAGAACAACTCACACCAAAAGAGGTAAACATATACTACATGGAACAGGCCACCACATATTGTAGTATGGATATGAAAATCAAGAGAAATCTCTAGCAGAAGATACAACTGTATCTGGTTGTCAAAATTGGCCAACTCCTGCACCAAGGCAAGTGGTTCACTAGGGAGGAAGTTCAACAAAAGTTTCCTCATGTCATGGAGCAACTCAACGCAATGGGGACCATTTCTTCCTAAGGGGGGATAAATGATATAGGTGGATATTGGTGGCCACACGCCTATTCCACTTGGGGCCCCACCATTGTTTCTTTCAGTTTTTTAGTTTCCTTAATTATAGCACATATTACTATTTTTAGCAGTTTTTCTAGTCCTGAATTTCCAGAGCCATTTTGAGGCACTAAAAGACATTTTTCGGGAAATCCAGGAGCAACATGGATCATAGACAAATGTTTCTAACTCCAAATTTATAGTCCTCGGATAGATATTTTTAACAAGGTATGGTGCGTGTCAAAAATAGATCGTATGCCAAATTTATGTCCACAGGAAGTTGGTGTACCAATTTACCCTAATGGGGTCAATATTTTTCGCGCTTCATCTCCTAGGGTTAGGTATTTGGATGTTTATGGTTTTCCATTGTTTATCAATAATAAATAGGCTATCGAGCCTCTTTGTAACACTATTCATAGGCATGTAGCCACCACATTTCTTCTCAAAGATAATGTACTAATGCCCTAGCTTGTTTATTTCCATTCTGTCTATAAACAGATTTCAGTTGTTTGATATTAATGAAATGAAGTGTTGTTTCCATTGAATTTTTGTATTTATGATTATATGTGTATTTTGTTTCGTTTCTGCATAAATTCGGATCACATATATTGTAATATTCCCAAATGGTGAAGCAGCAATATATGAACACAAAACTGGAAATAGCAATGAATAAATCAACACACCATTACATGAGACAAATGTACATATGTCTTATTGAATATATCAGCAAATAATAGGCACAATATCTTGAGGATAAAGTCACTCAAGCAATGGGAAACAAGCCTCCAATAGGAAAATATGTTAATACATGAGAAATGTTGGATGTGGAGCCTAATTATCTTGTTTATTTTGTATCACAGTGTTGGACCCCTGTACCTTAATGGGGCGGCAATGTCGCCTGTAACTAAACGCTGCCTGGGGGTTCCCAAGGGGGTCGGGTGGCTGCGACTTTATGGAGCCCCCCCTGGCGGGGGGTTTCGGGGGCAGCACCCCTGAAGCTAAAAACAGATGTAAAATTGCCTTGGAAAAGTATAGTAATTTCTAGTCAATCTGGGTCGTTCATTAGGCGGATGATCTAACAGAAGAAGTTATGTTTAGTTTAGGGTTTTTTTGCCCTAAAAGGCATCCCCTCTTTTGTATGAGGTTATTTTATTGCGACTGTGTATTGTATGTGTATTCTCAGAGCGAGAAACAGATAGGGAGGCTGTGAGAGAGAACAAAGGATAGTACAATGGATTTGCTATAGGTTGTGTCTCTTAATTTTGCTTGATAATAGAAAGGAAGGACTGGTTTTTCGGGGTGGACGTAGCGTAAGCTGGTTGAACCACGTACATCTGTGTCTCTCTGGTTCTATATGGTTTATGTGCTTGTGTTTTCCGCATAATTTATGTGTTGCATTCCTCTGTAATATATAATTTTCTAACAAGAAATATTGCCATAGAGGTGCCATAAGCCATGACAGTGTAGTTTTTGGTCATAAACTACTACAAAAATATATAAAAAGGTGGATCTACTGTCCTATAGCTCAAATAATGTTGGCAGTGAAGATTTAGGCTCCCAAACACATTTCCAAGACAGCCGGGAAAGGGTTTCCTAAAATACCCAAAAGTATAAAATGTCGGAATGTAGCCCTAGGGGTGAATAGCATCTGCAACTGGATAACTAGATGGAGATGTTTGAAAATGATATATGAATGAATATATCTCCTTGAATAGATCCTTCAAGTGAAAGGATGATCCCGACATGGAATATCTCACCCTCCAAATCAAACATTGAAACCCCCACTGCAAGTGCCCTTTAAAATAACGCGGTCAAAGAGGAAATTTGCGCTGTTGATGATGGGAAAAGGTTGGCCTGGTGCCAAGATGTGAAATAAAGAATAATAACGTCCCCTGTGGACCTCCCAATGAGAATAATGCTTCCTCCCCTGAAAATCTAGCTCAGAAAGTGGGTTTCTCAACCCTCCATTGTAACACCCTGCAACACAAAAAAAATATGAATAGACACTATGCTATAGCTGAAGCCTGAAGCTTGGCTAGAATTTCGGATGTGTGGAAATGATAGTACAATAAAATTCCTAGAGGCTACCTCAAGGGAAGAGGTGGGGTCCCCGCTCAGGAACACCCTGTGCTAAACAACATTGTAAGCTCAACTAAATAGTTGAAGGATGCAAGAAGTCATGTAGACCACAAAATCAATAATCAATAACATGCCCTCTATGGCTCCCTTTCCCTCTTAACAATGTGAGCCTTCTCACCTTGGGTCCCACTCATTAGGATTTCCACTATCATGGAGACTTCCTCCCATTCACACTGCGAAGTCTCTTATTGATGACCAACTCCTTCCATACAAGCGTTGTTGACTTGGTAAAAATTTATCTTGTCCACATGCATTAGCCCCTTTTCACACATTAGGGTGCTTTATCCAGCTATGAAGATCATCCCTTTTCATATTAAGAGAGATTTTATTCCTACTAAAGAGATTTATGGGCCTCCCTATCCATTTATTCGTCTAACTTAATGACAAGGGAAAAATTAATATTCCAATTAGCTACATGCCAATTTAGGAATATATATATATATATATATATATATATATATATATATCTATAACTTTTCAAAATATTTGGATGATGAGCATCTAAATCACCAAGGAAATAGTAACTCGTGAACCCAAGGGAGTCAATTGGATTTAAATATGAGACATATGTTTCCTTGTTGACAATATTCCTTAGGTGGATGTGTTAATGACTTGGACAAAACCTCTCTCTCTCTATCTGTCTCTCTCTCTTTCTCACACACACACACACACAAACACACACACACATACATGTATATCACAAGTGTGCTTAGTTATTAAAAACTTGTGTTTCCTCCTTGTAGCTCACATGTGTGAGGAGGGGGGTAAGGTACACGCACTTTCATTAATTAAGTAGTAAGAGAGTGTCTGTTGTTCCAAAAAAAGGAAATTTCATATGTCAACTTGATGTCGGGATAGATAGAATATGTGTTCACTCCTTGGAATTCACATGTGTGAATCTAGATGGGGATAGGACACCTTCGTAAACTAATAAATCAAGTAGTTTTATGGAGGGAGTCTTTTGTCCCACAAACACGGGGGTTTCAAATGTTAAGTCAAAATTTGGTTATATATATATATATATATATATATATATATATATATATATAAAGAGAGAGAGAGAGATAACATCACTAGGAAACCTTGAGCACTTTCTCACATTTCATCGATGATACCTAATGTAAATCCATTAGTGTTGATTGGGAACTCAATATAACCCAATAGCTCAAGCAATTGACCAATATACCTCTTGCATGTAGCTCAAATAACTAAACCACTTTAGCTAGCCCTCGAGGATTCCACACACACATACACACTTTAGAGTAATGATTTATGTTTTTCTTTTGTTCATCCCAAAAATATTTCTAATTTTAATTTAGAGAAATCACATGGGACATGTCTTACTCACCCTAACTTGTATATTACTCCTCACGACTCTTATGGAAACAATGGTTGATTGATTGCAAGCTATATATATGTGTTTGGTTGCGATCTACCTCCACTATGAGTGTGGCTCTAAATAATATTACAATGAATTATAATACATGATAGTAGAGATTCATAGGTGCATTCAAGAGCTTAGTTGGAACCCTTTCCTCCTCCTATAAGTTTCATAGACTTGAATCCCTTTAGGAACTTGAATCCCTTTAGGATGTCTAGGGTTCAAAAAAAAGGTATTGCACCAAATTTTGCATTGAACGTTATGGAGTTTTACCAAGTAGAAGCAAAGTTTAGGTGAGCATGGTGAATGGTTATTAGGGTATGTTGGTAAACTAATTAAATCTCGAGAGATGTAGCTTGAACATTTATCGTCAAATTGATAATAAAGAGATAAAATAAAATATGGTCAAATACATTATGTTTAACATCTCAAAATGATTTTAATAATTTAAAATTTTGAAATAAGATAACAAGTTGACAAACTCATTCTTATTTTTGGAAATTCTTTCTCAAATTTCATATGAATTTTGTTAAAGGTCCAGTGGTTAGTGTTACTATGAAGCTTTATTCTTCAAAGTTTTGACTTATTTGAAAATGAACCAATTTGTTAAAATTTTAAGAACAAATCAATAAATCAAAATATAATTTTACCTGTCCAATATATGTGTGTGTGTGTGTGTGTGTGTGTGTATTATTTCAATTTAAACTTTTTTAATTTTTATTGAAGAGATTTCCATATTATCGAGAGTATTAAGGAACATTTGTCGACATTTCGAATCCCAACGGGAATCCATCTTAAGGACATTTGAATGAATGATTGAAAGAAGGGATTTAGGCCATTAATAGAGAAGAAAAGTATAAAAAGAGCCGACTAGACCTATTATTTTTTTATATATTTTATTTTATAAATAATTTTTAATTTATATTTTATTTATAAAATAAAATATATAAAAGATAATAAATATGGTCGTCTCTTTTTATATTTTTGTTCACTATTAATGGCCTAAATCCCTTCTTTCAATCTTTCATTCAAATGTCATGAACATGGATCCCCATTGGGATTCAAAACGTCGACAAGTGTTCCTTAATACTGTGGATAATCTGGAAAGCACTTCAATAACTCATAACCACATGAGCCTAAAAACCAAAAATTTTAAACTTTTCTAAATTATATCATTTTATTTCCAATAACATATAATATGAGTTCCAACATATCATTGTACTTTGGTTATGTTAATAAAATAACAAAGTTTAAAAAAAATAATAATTCATTTATTAATACAATTTAATTGTTAAGTAGTAGAAAGTTAAAATTTTATGTATATTTTCTTGACCTTTATTTTTTCTTTAATGAAACTTAGTGCACAATTATTACGAGAGAGTATAAACATCACACCTCAAGTTTTATGGGAACATTAAGTTTAACTCTTGGTCTTCCTCGACAGAACCACAATCATGCCCCCCAATAATTAATTGAGCCCACCAACTAAACACAGTGGAATTTTTAACTGTGACGGTCTCCACAGTGGATACCCCTATGCATTCTGCAAGTCATTGTTGATTCCCTCCTACCTGCCACATTTTCACATAAATCAAATAAGGTAGTCATGTTCTCCATCATCCAACGATGGGGCTCTGTACAATTTTCACTGTTATTCGCCTTCAAGAAACCGGAGCCTCCTATTAATTGAAATCTTTAATCTTACATAATTACATTACATAACATAATTACATCTAAGATTTCGAATTGTGGTCTAAATCGTATTTCACTTACAATTGTGGCATTTTAAAATCATTCGTGGGAATATTTCGTTGTTTAATTGTGGGTTATTACCTTCCTTTGGATGGGGAATTCTTCGCACCCCATATTGATTTGTTCCTAAACGACGAGAGGATGTAAATTAGTAGTTAATTTGGCATAAAATTGGACAATTTAGCGCAACTATATAATTTCCCAAGTGGAGCACATATTTTGAAATGTCAACCTGAATATATAGTTTAATCCCCCGAATCGATGGTAAGGTTCACAAATTTCGATACGTTTCTTTGATAAATTGTTTAATTTTATACTTATTATCTATATCCATTAAATGTAATTATGGAATTATGCAATGACTAGATTATTTATACAGTTCTATTGAAGGAGTTTTTTAAAACATGTTTCACCTGCACTTTTCTGATTAAGAATTTTTTTTTAGTAATCATGAATTTTCGTCAAGCAATTTGTTGCTTATCAACGGTTTTCATATCAGTGCTTTAATGTCTCACATTTCCAAGCATGCCATAAAATTGAATTTTGCAACGAAAATAACAACTAGAAAAGAACAAAAAACAATGCGGCCACAAAATGAGAGGTCCAAATCATGCTCAGATCGATGTTGTAGTATACTAATTTAAATTTTCAAAAAAAAATTTGAAATTTTTAGGAAAATCTAAACTTCATACCAATTTCCTATGAGTGCTTTGAGATGTGACATATATTTGACGATGGTTGTCTAGTCAGATGGTTTCAACAATTAACTGCCTTTGATATATTTTATTTGATATAGTTTATTACGCCATGCTGGAGAGAAACCACGTGATTTAAATTGTAAAGGCTTGAATTTTCTGTTAATACAAATGATTGTATATATTTTATCCATTAAATTTCCCACCTAGTATTCAACTCCTTCGTCACACTCACAATACTTATTCAGTTCTTTTCACCATTGTGTCATTTTCTCTGTATTGAATTCATGTTGGTGTGATGGAGACAAATAGCATGGAATTAATTGTGATATCAGTGCGCAATGGTGATATTGTGAGTTTTTATGAGGCTCACAATAACAATATAGGGGCTACACTAGTATTATAGTGACTTAACATGCCCCTCTCTCGAAAAAGTGTTGGCATCAATGCTTGAGTAGCTCAGGATGCTTCTCTATAAAATACTCATCCTCCCATGTGGAACCTTCATCGGGTAAGTTATTCCACTTAATGAGATTATGTGAAATTGGTTGATTTTGTAGATGTCATATTATTGTTTCCATGATTGTTGCAGGATCCAATATGTTTTTTCCTTCCTTGTGAGTTGAACTCGAAGCTTGGCACCTATCACCTTTGTAACTATCATTTCAAACTTACTCAAATTTGTAATAAAATCATTATTTGTGTTCTTTAATATATTGTAACAGCCTTGGATTCCTGATAATGGATTTTTTAAGTAGAGAGACATTGTAGATGTTTTTGATTTGTTTATTTTAGAAATCTGTTTTTTTGCAAGGGTTTATAGGTTATCATTTCAACATTGTGTTTTCCTTTCCTTCCAAGATAGCATAGAGGTGAGCAACTGTGGTTTAACTTCACTGTAGATAGTGTAGAATTGTATCTTCCTTTATTGCAAGTACTATAGGTTTTTGTTTCATTTTCATTTGAGGAAGTTATTTTCTCTAATTGCAAATTTCCTGTAATACAAATTACTCAATTTGGTCTTTGTACATATATCTTTCAATTTAGTATTTTCACATACATAAATCAATAAGAGAAAGAGAAGGTGTATACCACATATACAATCACAACCCCTCTTGAATTTGTATGAACACCAGGTTCACAATTAAAACTAAAACCCTTTGGGATTCGAAACATTATTATTTCAATACCAAAAGACGTAATGTAAGATTGATAGAGCACAAACAATAATAATAACAGATGAAGTAATGATTAAGAAAAAATTAACACAATTATGTTCAAAATATAACGTGTATACTTTATTTCCTCTTAAACTCTATAAACATATAATTCCTTTTTAACCGAAAAGTAGAATTTTTTATTTTTTTTGGAAAAATCATTTAAATTGAAATCACATAAACACAATTAATTTAAATTGATATATTCAATTTTGTATTGATATTTTTCACAAACAGTATGCCAAATACATTCAATTTAAACTATGTACTTCCAAGTAGAGTAACGGAACCATGTGTTAATTTTTGCAACTAGGGTCAAATTTCACTGATGCTTAATATAATAATTTAATTAGACTCCTCTTTTCAAGAGGATCAAAATCGATTTATAGATCACCCCAATCGATTAAGAAGAAATTGGTTATGAATTATTTATTATTTATTATGTTATGGGTCAGCCTAAAAACATGTTGATCCGATCAAAGCCCCAAGCAGTCCCTCACAAAGTTATAAATAGAAGCGACCTCAAGATCATTTGAGCACTTGCTCAAGCGATCTATGATCTGCATCCATTAGTTTTTTTTGTCAATTTTATGTCTTGGCTGGCATAGGTACGTCGGGAGGAGCTTGCGCAAAGGGTCAAGATCATGAATATGATAACGCATTAAATCTAGGTGATCTGATGCAGAGTTGTAGGCAAGAAGATCTGTGGTAGCAGCCTAGGTAAGCAGAGCCGCAAGTTTGGTGTGTTGTGCTTGTGGCCAAGAACCCCGTATCCGTTGGCTCAGCTTGTTAAGGGTGCGACCTAACTTCTGAGATCAGATCGAGCTGATCTGATTCAGAGCCACGGGCACAAAGTGTTGTGGTAGTGACTCAGAGAATTACACAGAAGATCAGATTTGATTCACAATCTGTTGCTTGTGCAGTGCTTCCATACATTAGTCGTTCAGTTACAGTTGCGTCAGAAAATTAATTGACAGTCTCTGGGATTCAGATCTAGGACTTCAGAGTTGAGATCAGTTGGTGATATATGAGATCCATGTTTTAGTGTTATAGATATGATGATGTGTTGATCAAATTGGTTTGTTTCCGCTGCAAAATGTACCTACAATCCTCATTCAGTATCATTCATATTCAATAATTTTCTACAACTAATGTTAATGCATTTCAATTCTTAGATTTAGTTTCCTTCATGAAGAAGTATGGGTATGTTTTATTGCGTGTATGCTATTTTTTCTGCATCGTAAATATATGTACCTATGGATCATTGTACTCTTGTTTTTGAATCATTTCATGATGATCTAAGAAGAATAATTTCTAAGGGTTTTCCCCATAGTGGGTTTTTCCCTCGCCTTAGACTAATCCTTGTTTCTCCATGTCTTCATGCTTCTCTTTCTTTGACATTTATCTTTCCATTACTTAGATGATGATGATGATGTTGATGGTATTGTCCTTTCTGCGTAGTTTCATATTATGATGATTAATAATGTAGATATGTACAATGGTATAATTATTTGGGTTGAAATTAACATGTTAGTGAAGAAATGTAACTATCAAAGTAAAGAACAATGTTTCATTATGAAAAATTAACATGGTATCAGAGCTGGTTGAAGAAAATCCATAGAGATCACCCCAAGAAGTCACTTTTATTGAAGCAAGCAGAGGATGGTAGAGACCTAAAAGAATTCTAGGGTATGAAGAAGACCCTAGGAAGGTAGTGGATAATGGTTTGAGACAAACCTTGATTTATGGTAAAGCATTAATATTTGGTATATGAAACCCTTGCATGGCCTTTTTGAAGATGCTCAAGCACTTGTGATCAATTTAACAGATAATTTTATTATCGATAAAGTTGTTGATTGAAGGAAACATTGTTTTATGGCATATGGATGGCTCTTGAAGGTTGCTTTGAGAGGGAGAGGATAATCTCACATTGAAGATAAGTAATCCTTGATTTATAACCATTTCTCTTGTTTATTCTTATGGATTTGATTTCTCTTTCTAATAGTTACTTCTTGCATGTATATTTGAGCCCCTAGATATCTCTAACCTCTGTGATCAAACGTGATGAGTGGATCCCTCTTGAGTATCTTTGGAAATGCAGGAAATATGGCTAGATATAGAAAAGAAAGGATAAATAGATATGGAAAAGGAAAGATGACTATATCTGTAAAAGGTAAAGAGGCACTTGTGCACTCAAAGATGCCTATGTGAAGGTGCATAGGTAATACCGCAAGGCATGCATGGTATATTATTTTAATGTTATGATTCAGCTACAAAACTATATGGCTAGGTAAGCCCTACGATATATTGAGAATGTCTACTTGTCAGATGGATTATGCATGAATATAGATGATTGGGATTTAAGTTTCCTATAATGATATGGTGCACCTGGTATTGAATCTTTTGAGCATGATGATCTTCTTGTATCTGCAAGAGTACTTATTGCAGATCTTGGAAATAATGGCATATCTTGATGTGTGGCTAACATATATTTTTTTTGAGATATTGATTCTGACTCTTGTGGATGGTACTCTCGACTCTTGATATGCATAAGATCTATTGGATCTTTTATAGAAGGTTACCTCATTTATATGGCATTGATAATGTGTGTGATAAGCATGATGAAGTCTCAGAGAAAAAGAGTGATTGCACCTTATTGTTTTATCGATTAACCTAACTTAATCCTATTGATTATGATATGCATGGTGTTGGAAACAGTGATGATAAAGGCATATATATGAGATTTATGTTTCATAACTTTGAATATCTGTGGTTATAACATGCGATGAAATTAAATGCTCTAAATTGATGTACTGCTATTGGGATCTTAAGGTTTTGTTGTCACATGAGCCTGCTGCCATGATCTTTCAAGTCCGACCCTTGATGAAAGATTGATGACATGATATTGATGATCATGATAGATATGTGTTTATGATATAATAAATATGCTATTGTATGATCGCTGTAAAGACATGTTGATGACATTAATGAAGTGGATTCTCAGTCAAAGGGATAATCTCTCTCCTAAAATGTTATTTTTCATGTGCTAGTATATGTTTTATTGAAATAGGATTTATGAATGTTTGAAATTATTGATCTAGAACAGAGGTCTAAGCTTCATTCTCTCAAAGAAATACTCATAGATGTGACTATGTCTAATAGACACATAATTGAAGTTGTGTAAAATGAATTTGGCATATACTTCGAATCCATGGATCTATGATTTGTCTTGCCATTGTAAACTAGTGTTTTGAATTACTAGAATTGAGCATGAAATCATATGGTCACTTAGAAGATGTTAGTTCTGCAGATTCCAGAAAGATATGTAAGTAGGGAAAGTTCATATGTTTGAACCGAAGTTGTGTGTGCAGGTGACCGAGAAATTCATATGGATATGTCATTATGTTTTAGGATTGTGCATCATGTTTTTGACTGATTGATATTGGTAAAATCGGTTTGGAAATTTTTACATGATTCCTAATGATTGAGATATGTCTAGAATTATATATCTTAGCATGACCACATATTTGGATTTGACATGATTTGATATGGCGATAGTTGATTTTCCTAGATGATAATTCTATGTGGGCATAGTGACCTTTAGTGTCGTATGTGAGTTTATAGACATATGGTTTTGTATTGGCTTCCTTGTTCCTAGCACACTGGTTGTTGTGACATAGTATGGAGATACATGAATTAACCTTGATGTGTATACACTTGTATATCATTACATAAATGACCGATAATGACATGTTAAATGACTTGAGAGCTTGACATGAAATGAAGTCAAGAATTGATATGTGTTGTACATGTCTTTAGTTGAAAAAATGATTCTATGAAGCCAATGCCTTTGATAATAGTTTTGATTGGATTCTAAACTTTGATTGATTCAACCTTGATTCGCGTAAGGTTGGTTATGTTGGCACGGTAGGGAATTATGTTGGTAGAGCATGTTGTGTGATGCAAGCTCCTTGATTCAAATTTGTTTATGTTTGACTGTTATCTGGTGAAGTTTGGATAATGAGTTCCAAGGTATGGCCTTGATATTGCTTATGGATTTGATTATACATACAGATAGTCTATACTTGACAAGTGATAAGCCTCTGAAAAGTCTAAGTAAGAGGAATATGAATTCTAAATATTGAAATGATGTATCATGGCATGATGAGTTGTCCGAAAATAATGAATCCATTTACATCTATTTATATTGCCACGAAATTATTTTTTGGAGGGGCTTCATTGAATTTTATGGCCGACGTAATGTCAATTAAAAGTTCGGCCAAATTTTGTAAAAAATTTGGGTGAACTTTTGCGTCATTAGACTTGACGGACTGTCTGGGCAAAAAACAATTCGGCCAAGTGTTTTTTGAAAGTTCGACCGAACTAACACGTCTGCAATTACGCAGAGAAAAGATCTGAAAATATTTCAAATTTGGACTAATTAAAATCCATGAAACTTTTTGAATTAACTGTTGAAACAAAGACAAGCATTTGCAAAATTCAATCTACTTTCAGGAAATATAACTTTTATGGAATTTCAAAAATATTTACTAATTTTAATTAATTTTGTAATAAAACGGGTGCAAACAATTTTTGAAGGTCATTATGATTCAGTGAAATCAATATTCTGTATCTTCCAAAATACACTGTAAAAAAAATTGAAAAAATTATGGTGCATTACATTGGTCCGTCGTCTGTAATGGGTAGTTTTTATATTTTTAGTTTATAACTTATATCTTGAGAAATGTTGTGTGAGCCGAACCATATTAAAATGATGCATTTTTTTCATATTGGATCAGTTCAAAAAATTATAGTAATTATGATATGCATCAGTTAGTTTCATAAATATAATGAAATTGAAGTAGACTATGTCTAGCTTGTTGTAACACATTTTGTTTCTCAAAAACACGAAGTTTTCAAAGAATACACCAACGCGTATTAACATGAATTTTTATGAATCCTTTGATTGTTGAAAAACACACACTCAAAGAAACGCTAAGTTGACATATCAAATATGTATAAAAAAATCCAAAAAAAATTAATAGAAAGCTAATAAAATTTTTGACAACTTTTATTTTTATCGCAAAAAGAAATTCTAAACAGAAAAATTGTTTTGGCTGCAAAAACTTGAAGAACAGCAAAAAATGAAATTTTTTTCTCAAAAAAGGGCAAAAAGTGTAACCCAACTTCACATTTTCACAAATTTCATGTCATGTTTAATCAAAATTTGAACTTTAAATAAGAGTGTCTAAGGATTTACAATACACAAAGACATTTCAACAGTCTTTCAATATAAAAAATTTCCCCCAAATTCGAGAAATCAATTGATTTCTCGAATTTGGGGGAAATTTTCCATATTAAAAGACTGTTGAAATGTTTGTGTAATGTAAATCCTTGGACACTCTTATTTAAAGTTCAAATGTTGATTAAATGTGACGTGAAATTTGTTAGATAGTTGAAGCATTGATGTTCTGTTTTGAACATCCATCTGTATATGATGTGTATGGAACCTGATTGAATTCATGATTGAGTTGCTTCACTTAGAATTTCCACCAAACATCTTTTATTTTGTTATAGTTGTAAAGGTTGAGATATTTCTCCCATGATATATAGCTGTATGAATGAACTGATAATGTTTGGGATTAGTATTGAGGAGTGCATTTGGATTTTTCCTTAGTATAAGATCTTCCATGATATCTTGGATGAGAGGTCCCTAGCATGACCAAGGTTGGGTATAATGCTGCTAGTAAGGCTAGTTGTGACACATGATGCAAAATCACCTTAGAGAGATGACCAAGCATGATCTGGATAACACATGGATACACTATGATGATAGGAATCCAAAATACGTATAGTTGGGACTATGATTTCTCCATTTATTTGAGACGATGCAGTTGTTCGAGACAAGATTATGCTTGTGATTCACACCTCCATGAGAGGGAGGATGAGTATAGTATCCATGTGTCATTGACGCCTCGTTGAAAGGGAGGATGGTTATGGTATCTTGTTATGACTGGTATCTTTTTTTGATTTACATGATTATGTATATTTAAACATAACACTTGATTTGATGTCCTCTAGGAACAGGGAACAACATATACCAGATGAGAGAAGCATTGATCGATGACTCTCATCCAATTCCTCCTCTCTGTTTGAGCTCTGAGGAATGAGGACTTGAGATAGAGGGCTCCTGGGGTTGGTGGATCTCTAGACAATATGGAACTTGCCTATCAGTTACCTGGGGTTCAAAATGGTTTTCCCCTATATTCACAGGTTTGGAGAATGCTACTCCCCTATCTGGTCTATTCAGAGTATACTGAGTTGGCATCATACCCACAAGCAGGGCTTGTTTGGAATACCGTTTCTCGTTTGGCCAACTATTTGAGAGTGTACTTGGGGTTTACAATCCAACTGGATTATGATGAAGGTGTTCTACCACATGATTATTCAGGGTCATCGATGGGAAGATCAGTAGGAAATAGGATGGGTTGAGATAACCGTATGCGGTTCAATGCTGAGAGTAAGCTCCCTAATGTGATACCAGGGTCGAGATGATCTCCCCTATGTGGATAGGTATCCTATGCATAGAAATGAGGTTGGAGTGGTATAGCTCCCCCATGAGATTTCAGGTTGAGATGCACTCCTTGATGCAGTTATAGGTTAATATGTACTCCCTCTTGATATGCTCTTCGTTGATGATATTTCGATTAGTATCCCGATGATAGAGATTTCAAGATGATAGCCTGATGGGTAAAGGGTGGTAGCCTAAGTTTCCCTCTTGTAACAAATTATTCTTCTATATATGAAAATGTTTAGCATAAGAGCAGAAAAAATCAAGAGATAAGTAGAAATAAGCATGAAGAGTACATTGATGATTTATTATGCGAAAGGTTCACGACATGAAAACTTAATGACATAGATGTTCAGTGACGACACGTGATGATGCATAAATATCATAATGGCATATTGATCGATGAACATATATCGACAGATTGAGCTGATGTGTGATGACACCATGATGCAGAGAAATACAAGAAAGGATTGCAAAGTGGAATTCTTCCTAGTTGAGAGGGAGTGTTAATTTTTGTAACTAGGATCAAATTCCACTATGGATAACTCAGATGATTAGTAAAATAATTTAATTAGATTCATCTTTTTGAGTTGATAAAAATTGACCTATAGATCGCCCAAATTAGCTAAGCAGGAATTAAGTTATGAATTATTTTATTATTTTATGGGTCAGACTAACTGTATGTTGATCCGCTCAAAGCCCCAAGCGATCCCACACAAAGTTATAAATAGAGGCGAGCTCAAGCTCATTTGAACACTTGCACAAGTGATCTATGATTTGTTTCCATTAGTTTGTTTCATCTATTTTATGTCTTAGCTCACACAGGTACGTTGAGAGGAGTTTGCACAAAGGGTTGGGATCATAGATGTGATCACGCATAAGATCTAGGTGATCTGAAGCAGAGTCACGAGTAGGAAGAGTAGAGGTAGTGGTCTAGGTAAGCAAAGCTGTGGTTTGGGTGCATTGTGCTTACCACACCCGAGAGTAGATATATCAGTTTGTTAAGGGCACCAACTAGCTTCTGAGATCACATTGGGCTGATGCAAAGTCACAGGCACAAATTTTTGTGCTACCGGCTCAGAGCCTCAAAGCCACATGATGAGCGTGTTAAGGCCGCATCTTAGAAAATGACTCGGCACATTATATTTGATTAAAAATTAGTTTTTTTCACAGTGCTTCCAAACATGATTCATTCAGTCAGAGTTGCATTAGAACAGTCATTGACAGTCTCGTGGATTCAGATCTAGGACTTCAGAGTTGAGATCACTTGGTGATCTATCACATCCGTGTTTTGGTATTATATATCTGCTAATATGTTGATCAGATTTGTTTGTTTCCACTGCAATATGTATCTATAGTCCTCATTCAGTATCAGTCATATTCATCATTTTCTACAGCGAGTGTCGATGTAATTCAATTCTGAGATTCAGTTTCATTCATGCAGAAGTATGGGTGTGGTTTTATTGCATGTATGCTATTTGTTTTTTGCATCGTAAATCTATGTAATTGTGGATCATTGTACTCTTGATGTTGAATCATTTGATGATGATCTAAGAAGAAGAATTTCCAAGAGTTTTCCCCGTAGTGGGCTTTGCGGTGGTCTCAGACCAATTGTGACGTCTCTATGTGTTCATGTTTCTCTTCCTTTGATCTTTTACTTTCCCCTACTTAGATGATGATGATGATGGCATTGTTACATCTGCATAGTTTCATATTTTGATGATTAATAATGTAGATTTGTAAAATGATATAATTATTTAGGGTGAACATAACATAGCAAAAAAAAAAATGTAACTGTCAAAGTAAAACACAATGCTACTTTATGAAAATTAAAAATTAAGTTCGTTAACAATTCAGTGGTCATGCCTGACTTCTATCTTGTTTCACTAAATTTTTCCTTTAATGCAAAGCCGCTCTTCTTTACAGTGATGACTTTCACGTACAAGGACTGCAAATGCGTTTGCCATTTTGGAGAGATGGTTGATATGTATGTTTATGTGTCAATTCTGCTATTGGAGAGATGACAATTATTTTAAATTGTAAATATGTCCATGTGTTTTGAATATTTATTTGATTCGAGTCTACAATTTATCATCATTCTAAGCAGAAACTGGTGATTCTCCACAACCTAAAGGAGAAATCCACTATGATTTCCCACTATGTAAAGTAAAAATCCACTGTTGTTTTCCACTATGATGTAAATATTGTGTGCTTTACTTTTGAATTCCAAGTTCTTGTAAGTATGGAAGATAGTAATCAGTTATAATATTTTACATTCTTTATTCAATCTTCACTGGTTAAAAGACCTAACATCATCTTAATTTTTTAATTAATGTCATAAGACTTGAGTATAGAAAATAAGATTCGGTCCATCAATTTTTTCTACGAAAGTAATAGGCCTTCTAAATTGATATCGGCTGCTCTCTTTATTCTAATACACTAGCATATGAAGATTTAATCAAAGAGAGAGAGATATTATAATCAAAATTATCTCCATATCATTCCTGATAAACTAATGACTTATTTCCCCTCCCTCTCGCTCGTTTTTCCCTTGTTCTCATATTAAGATGTCAGCAACCGATGTTGGAGTTCAGGCCCCTCTTTTCCATTGACCCTTATGAGTCCATAGCTGATTGGAATACTGCCGTGTCCCTCTAAATGGAGTGGCGTTACCCACAGCAACCGTCATCCAATGGACAGAATTATTGCTATGCATCTACACCACCCCATCTAATTTCCTCCTCCAAACACTTTGTCATTTCTCCTCTCGATAATTAAGGAAACAAATTCCTCTTTGGCTATAGAATACCTCTACTCTGTCCCATAGCTACAGCCCTACCAACAAAAAACACAGAATCCGAAGCTGACGGTGCTGCAAGTGAACAAGATACTCATCAACATCAATAAAAGGCAGCAAACCCTACAATCTCAAACTTCTAGAAATGAAAACAAGAATACAATTGTGTGTCAAGACCACAAACCTCGGCGTTGCTAGAGATCAATTTTAGCCCAGTTCCTCTGCATCGCCACCACCGAACAAATAATGAGTAAATAATGTTTGGAAAGTAGGAGGTGTTTAATTTTTTGTTGGAGTTAATGCTTACATCCTATATTTGAGAAGTTGGTTTGTGATGGTTGAGAAATTATCTCAACCTCTCTCTCTAAATTGGGAATAAGTTGGATCTCAAAAACTCTATTTAATAGAGTAATATAAATGTAATCTCTGTGTGTGTGTTCACACATACACCTTTTGTGTGTAATATATCAGTGTTTTCAATAGTTTTATCATGGTATCAGAGCCTTTATGGGCCCGGCCTCCTTATGAGATTGTTGAGAAAAATAAAGATTTTGTTTGGTGTTTGTTTATCGATATATATATATATATATATATATATATATATATATATATATATTGTTTTACCATATTTTGTTGTTGCTATATAGAATGAGAGACACATCCTGTTCGAGAAGACTCACTATTGAAATGAGTGTGAAGCATTGACCAATTTGAGCACGTGTCCTGTGTTGAGGGATGGAGCAGTTGGAGTAAATTGTACTCTCGTCATTAAACGAGACACACCGAGAGAAGTGTGTAAATAATCACAGATCATTGACATTGGTAATATGCTATGGTAGAATATATTTCAGTGATTAGATATGCACGGTTAATACTATAAGCCTATTCGAAACATTGAAGCTAATTCTGGTGCATTGAAGATAATAATGGTTAACCTGAGTGTGCATCGACATTTATCCTAGAGACGAATTTGTTACTAAATGGAGTATGGATCATACGCCTGAATTCACTCTAAATGAAAGGTACTGGTCAATGCTTGACATGTGCTTCTCTGGTTGCTATCGCTGACGGCATTGGACCATTTCTGTGAAAGAGAGAATTGTGAGATTTGTCCCCATAACTTTCTAACCAAAAGCTACGTCATCTAATGCGGCATTTGCACGTGATATTTTTTGTGGTCTGGTTGTGGCTTTTCTATTGCAGTAGTAGCAACATTCACAAACGCAGTGGCTGGAGGATTTTTCATTTTACTTTGTGTTTTTGAGATGCAGATAAATGGGCTTGGCAAAGTATGCACGAGGTCATTTTTTTTCTCCCATTGAATTTTTTGTGTGGTTTAGTAGTATTATAAATCATTTGTAAATTAAGTGAGAATGAATTGTTAAAATAAGACAAAAAGGTCATGATGTAATAGCTGATTCGAGATACATTCTGTATCTATATGGCTTCTCTAGATAACTGGCAAGTATAGCGGTTAGCACCCATGTATCTCGGTGGATGGGACCTTGTCCATAGAATGACTAGGAGTTCAGTGATTGCAAACATGTAATCAATTGCGTTTGAAGAGATCAAGTGGCAGTAAGGCTCAACATGGATGGTTGTCGAGATAGTATGGTAGTTGCGGATCTAGGGAAGAATCCCTCATTAGTCGTAGACATTGAGTGGTGTCCTAATGAGGTTATGCGACAGATTGGGATGATGTCCGGTAATTGACTTCGGGAGGTCCTTGATTCATGAGTTGAGGAAGTGAACTCAGGAATCCAACTTGCCAACTACACCTTTCCAAGGGTTATGAGGCAACTTGATGGAGCATCTACTGATAAGCTAAACAATGATTGATTATTTTGTTATTTATGAGTGATTTCAATGAATTCATGTAATGTAATCATTAAGGGGGGGTGTTGGAGTTAATGCTTACATCCTATATTTGAGAAGTTGGTTTGTGATGGTTGAGAAATTCTCTCAACCTCTCTCTCTAAACTAGGAATAAGTTGGATCTCAGAAACTCTATTTAATAGAGTAATCTAAATGTAATCTGTGTGTGTAATATATGACTGTTTTTAGTAGTTTTATCATTTGTTGCCATTGAATCAATAAATAATGTTTAGCATGACGAAAGTTACAACCATATCAAAAGTTGAGTGAATGAATAAATAATGTTTTCCATCACCGAAGGAATATCAAAAGTTGATTTTATATGCTGCCCTTTGCATTGCATCCATGCCAAGGTATCTTTCTATTTAGTAGTTAAATTTGATGGGTGTTTATTTACTGTTCACATTTTTAATTATGATTCATTAGTATTATATATATATATATATATATATATTTCACGATTTTGAGTTGTTTAATATGCGAAAATCAAGTGCTAGAAATAACACCCAATTAGGGTTGGAATTTGGAATTCTCCTTACCACTCATACAAAAAAAATTGACTTTTTGGGTCCTTATGCCTCCTGTCGAGAAAATCTATGTTTAAAATGTTTAGCTTCAAGAGTGATGTTCTTATAATAAAGTAACCCAATAACGACTTGATTAAAAAATTACCTTTCAATAGCATAATTATCTTCAAAATTTGCACATATTTATCATAAGGAAAAAAACAAAATGACCAATGTTCCTTTTTTCTATGTGGCATCATTATATTTACAATAGTATTGCTCAACCACATTGTTTTTCATTTGGAACAAAAATACTACCTTGTAAAATTATGATAGTAAATCAAAAAATAAATTTAAATGTCATAATAGATTAGATTTAATAAACATAGTATAAATGTTATATGTTATGCCATTTTTTATAGGTGTATGGTAATTAAACTTTACTACAATTACAAAAATAATTGATAAATTTAGAAAATTCAAATACTCCAAAATAATTTCAAAACATTAAATTGATTTCATATTAAAAAATACAATTTTAATAATAAAAATTGAAAACATGAATAAAAAATTATATTATTAAATTTCAAATGGAATTTGTAAACCATAAAATGACAACATACACTCTTATTTAATCTAGTATTTCTTCTTTTGATTAGGTTTCTTCTTGTTAACTAGTATGTGACCCTTTCTATTTAGTGTTCATACTTTATCGTGAGAAACTGCCTTGAAAATATTTTACATGTTGGGTAATTTTCCAAACTTTTTCCTCCTTAAATTAGGGAATGTTTATTTCTTCTTATTATTTTTAAAACATGTGCTATTTTTAAATATTATTTGCAATATAGAAAACAAAGAGTATACCAAGAACACAAAAAGGGAATTGTGGGTCTTTCTCGGTTTGTGCAAAGACACCAGCACACACATACACACCAAAGTTACTTTCGTGTTATCTTAAGATTTTGAGAATTCATGCTTAGGAATTGTGTTGGTTTGAAAAATCCAACTTTGATTTAGCTCACGAAAGTTGTTTGCACTCTCTCAGGATCCACACTTCTAGTTGGTCTGTAAACCTCTCTATGTTCTGAATTGTCTTACTTTGCATTTTTGTTTTTCTTGCATTCTAATGATTAATTATAATTAAATTTCAAATGGAATTTGAATTTGTAAAAATATAAAATGACAAGAAACACCAAATTAAAACAAAATGGTCTTTTAATAAAAGGGAAAACGTACTGCACCAAACCTCAACAAAGTAAAATAAGGCTCATTACTACAACAATAGAAAATTCACAACCATTAAAATGGCTAGAAAAAAATGATTCTAATGATAAACTTCTCCTAGACTGCAACCATTGAGAAAAAGAAAAATCTAATGAATGCAATGCTACAGTAGAGATTGTGGGTATCTTAAAAGAGTGAATAGGAGAGAACATGTAAAAATTTAGATCATTTAAAGCATTCAAGCTAACTCAATAAAAACAAAAACGATTGTCCTTCTTAATGTTCACATCTCTTATTTATAAAAATAAAATAATAAATATCTAACTCACCAGGCACTTTCAATCTTCAACAAATATTATAATTGGTGTTTTATTAATGTGTTTCAAGGTCTCATTTTGAAAAACAAATATTAAAATTCAATTAATGACGTTCAAGGGGAAAGCTAACCTCGGGTGCTTGTTAAATTTAAGTAATGTTGTGAATAATGTGGTGAATGGAAATTGAAAAAGGGTCATTTGCTAGTGAACAGTAAATTGATGGTCAGATCAGTCTTGACTCATTGAGTCTCTACTATCTAGAAGGCCCTAAAACCCTATACGCATGGCAGATTCAGAACCTATTGTCCTTGGGTGTCATGTCATTGGGTGATGATAATTTTTCAACAATGCCATTAAAGGAGCACCCTCTGTGCATTTAATAGCACTAGATGTCCATTATCTAGAATTTAAATCGAGTGAATATATACCTCAAATCATCTCTCCTCTCAGGTAAGTCGAGCTGAGTTGGACAGTGGCCAGTCTCGAGCTCCATTCGGTAATGTTAAGTGGTAGGTAGAAAATAAAGTGGAAATAAATAAGAATTAAAAATATTCTCAAAAAATTGTTGCATGTCAAAAAAACATTTTCCGCAATTTCAAGCACATATGGAAAAATGAGCATAAAAAATTTGTAGCCGTCAAATACGTGCAAAATTCCCTATGACAAGCGAAACACCCATCAAATTCCATCCCTGCACCAACAATATAGTCCAATGAATATTTAAGATATTAAATAATTTTAACTTAAAATTTTGATGTTTTCATAAGATAGCAAGGAGTTTTTATTTTTCTATAAAATAAAAAGTAGTTTTTTCCATAATTATCAAACGTTGCAGGGTAGGGTACTCTCTTCCATTTAGGATATGTATGCATGTATAAATTAGAGGAATAAACAAATGAGAATATAAAAAGTTTAGAAAAGTAACTAAATCCTTCAATTATTGTCCCTAACCTTATTACTAACCATTGAGAAAACATATAACAAGTTAGGAAAGTAATTAAATCCTTCAATTATTTGCCCTAACCTTATTACTAAGCATTGAGAAATGCACTTGTTGCTTTAGTACGAAAATTATTCAAGAATTGTGGCAGAAATCCCTTGGATATGAAACATGTAGCTAACTTATATGTACCAATAATACTCATAAATTTTGAGTGTTTCTAAGTTAAAATCTACCAAGAAGAAAATTAATAAGTAGAGATGATGATATAAATAAAAATTAGTAAGTCAAGGAAATCTTTATAAATATACATATATTTTACAATGAATGAAAGTGGAAAACAACATTTTATAAATATATTTTACAATGAATGAAAGAACCCAAATTTTTTATAAGACTTTTTTTAGAAGAAAACTCAAAACCCCGTAATGGCATACTCAAATCAATACTTACTATCAATCAATAATCCAATGTTTTGTAGTGATCATGTCATTAAGTGAAATCTAATAGTTGGAAACAGAAGGACCAGACAAAAAGAAAAACTAGAATCCAAATATTTAGGGGAATCATTTAGATTCTAAAATTGTAAAGAGAAGGACGAAATGAAAAGAAAAATTAGCATCCAAATATTTAGGGAAACCATTTAGAATCTAAAATTTTAAGGTGATGGTTGTTGGATGTAACTGGCTCAACTAGCCATGTTGTATACATGTTGAATTTATTTGTTTGGGGGAAGCTTCGTTTTTTTGCCATGTTGTTTTAAATATATGAAGAAAATATTATTATATTTTATTTCCTTAAAAACATAATATAAAATAAGAAAAATTGTTTATGTTCAAACTTGAAAATCCTTCATCCTTTAATTCTCTATTATGAATTGCATAATTTTTTGGTGTGTAGTAACCACTTCTAAGTTTGCACATTTAGACATTTACTCCTAAATAAATAGTGGTAGGTATATTTATTTTCATCTTGTTCCTATTCATTTTTATGAAAATACTTGATTATGGCAGAAATACTGCAAAAACATATGAGGTAGTTATCCACATGGCACAAAGCATACAATAAGACCTTCAAAGTTATGGTCCAATCAAATGTTTGAATTTTTTTTTTGAACAATGTTGAAATATAAATATTTTTTTTTCATAGTTAAACATTATAACGTGCATTGGTCAATGCTAATCTTATAATAGTGAACACAAAATTTGGTTGCTATAGTTTTTCCTTCGCATGGGCTAATAATAGAGAATTTGATTTTTTCCATAGCTAATTATCCATCCAAATTTTATGGAAAAGTATAAATCCCATATGACTATTAAATTGAAGTGTAATATGTTTCTCTATATCAATTTAGTGAAAAACAAGCATGTAATTTTTAATCTTTTCAATTAGTTTAGATTTTCTTTAATGCAATTTTGTTTTTCCAAGGATTCATCTATTTTGATTCAAATAGATATTAATGAATTCTATTTATTGTTTGTAGGTTTTTCATGACAATGGATTTACCAAGTTATTCAATGAGAATTTTTTAGCAAAAGGATAGGGGAGGAGGATCTTCGGTTTAAAATATTTTCACACACATTTAAGAATTAATTTTTCAATAATGTTGAAAAATAAATACTTTATTTTCAAATTTAAACATTATAACTTGCATTTATCAATGCTACTCTAATAGTGGTTAACAAGCAATCATGTTTTTTTAATAATGTCGAAAAATAAATATTTTCTTTTCAAAGTTAAACATTATAACTTGCATTGATCAAAACTACTCTAATAGTGGTTAATTATGTGATAATTAGGTATGCATATTTGTAACATTGATTCTTCCTTTTTACTCATATGTTTGTTGTTTGTTAGCTTACTCTTTTCCACACTTTTATTTTTACCACTGTAACCACTAACATACCAAATATTGAATTAAATTAAAATAGTACATATTATCTAATGTCAAAGTACAATTCATAATAACAATTCTCATCACTTTAATTAATTATATCTATCTTAAATAAAAATTGGAAGTCTGTTTATAAAATTCCTAAATGCTCTAAGTGTATATCCCATAGTTTTTAAACTATAAGATACCAATTATAAACCAAAAATGCAATGGGAGAAGTCTCTAACGTAGTGTAATTTTTAGGATAGAAAGAGAGGTGTTACTGGAGAATGGTGAGTAATAGCCTACAATCTTGTGAAGGAATTCCAATTTTTCCATTAAATTTTGGCAATCCACATTTTTTTGTATATTCTAGCTTCACTAAAGATGCATTAGTGTTCTTTTAAATGGTTATAACATACTTGTTTGGTAACACTTCCAAAGAGCAATGACACACATAAATAAAAATAAACAAAACTGCATCTAACATATAATACTGAAATGATGGGAAAAAATAAATATTAAGCATCACATGAAGGGAATTTTTAAAAAGAAACCTGTTATGAAAAATTTACTTGACGAGCAAGAGTTCCTGCCAAATTTATACTTTTTCCCACACACAAACAGACACAAATATAAAATATTTAGAACGTTTTGTAGGTTTTAAGAAATAAAAACTAGCATACCCCCAAAGTTAAGAAAGGGGACGTGGAAGAGAATACAAGGTTGATATGTTATTTTTTTTATAAACTAATACAAAGGATTTCTATTAATAAATAAAAAATTACATATACATACTCTATACTTTTAGGATAGACACATAACATAGGCACCGTAACCCCCTCAGGGCTTTCAAAACCATTGAACGAGAAATACATTGTCCACACCCTTGTGTAGATATAAACATAGGAACCATAAGCCACCTCTAAGCTTTCAAAACCATTTGACGCAATGATACATTGACAACATGGACCAAAATTATACCAACATATAAGGCATAGACAAATATAGGATCATCATAAGCTAACCACCAAGAAATGATATAGAATTTATAAAGCTATTGCCTTCCACACATAAGCATAAGTAAAACCGCTTTGAACCGTGAATGCGAGTTTGCACGCGATAACAGATTAAGAGATAACCTTGCAACCATTTCTGAAAGAGTATGTCATTTTATAGAAACATGGATCCATGACCAAAAACACAAAGACTAGTAACAATATGAACTGTTGGAGCAAGAACAAATTTACAGTGACATGTTACAAACTTGGTCAAAAGATATAACTGTAAGTTTATGAGGATTGTTAATTGAAGGAACCATGGTACCACGAAGAGGGTCAGTCAAGTATTCTAATGTAGAATTATAGACCACATAACCTTTCACCCTAACCATTCGGGCATTTTTCTCATCCAAAAAATACAAAAGATTACAAAGAATCCATTTGATCTCCTCCTGGCCAATGAAAAGTTTATATTTATCAACATGTTTATATATTAATACGATTCGGAATAGGGTTCCGAATTGATGGCGGGCCAACAGGGAGTGAAGAAAATATAACCTATGTTTCCTATACCTTACTAAAACTGGGAATAATTGAAGGACGTGATCTCCAATTTCATAATCCGAAAAATAGGGTCGCTCACCAAATCCTCAGATTCCATATGAAAAATTTCCTTATACAATTCTAGAGGCATAAAGTCAAAGTATGAAGCCACAAAATCCAAAGTGAAAATTTGTCAAGGTTGTGAACGAGTCATGCCAGACCCACCCCTATGATTGGCTCGTAATTGGTGAGGGGCATGGTACCATTGAATAAATGACCACTGAGAAAAGGAGTCACGCCAAACAAAAATACGCCAAGATTAGACACAGTAATGAGACTAACAACACCAAAGACAACCAAATAATCCCCCAACCACCCAAAAATAAGTTAAATCATGAAAACGTGGTGGCTACAACAAACAACGAAATAGATAAAACCCTTGTAACCCAAATAAGTAAACAATACCAATAATAGACACTTACAAACCCTAGGTTAAAACCGTCCCAAAAAAATGACCCACAAAATATATCAAATCGATGAGGTAACCGTGTAATGTGATATGAAAGGAAATAAACAAATAAAATTGAAATTAGCAAAACTCAGTATCCCAGACTAGTAGATAACATGAATTTGCAAAAGGGAAGTAAAATAAATACGCAAAATTGATGGGTCAACCAGTAACGATATTCAAATATATCAACACTAATACCATTCAAAAAATATTTCAATGTATGTAGTGGATCAACTATATAATTTCCCAAGTGGAGCACATATTTTGAAACATCAACTTGAACATATAGTTTAATCCCGCGAATCGATGGTAAGGTTCTCAAATTTTGATACGCGTCTTTGGTAAATTGTTTAATTTTGTACTTATTATGTGTATCAGTTAAATGTAATTATCGAATTATGTAATGACTAGATTATTTATACAGTTCTATGAAAGGCCTTTTTTAAAGCATGTTTCACCTGCACTTTTCCGATTAAGCTTTTTGTTTTAGTAATCGTGAATTTTCGTAAGCAATTATTTGCCTAGACAATTCAAACAATTTGTGGCAATGTTGTAGTTGGTTATTGCTTAAAATATTGTGTATTTTTATGAACACTACGTTTCTTATTAATTTTTTTCATATTAGTGCTTGAATGTCTCATTACATAGAATTTTCACCAGTTCATAGTGAAATCTTAGTATAAGAATAGTAAGTTGCTTAACCATTAACAACCTCTATTATGGTACATTAACATAAAACTGTATGAGATACCTTGCATTCATTTCATTATTCATGTAGTCATCACATACTTGACATTATGAACATCACAATAAGAAAGGAATCTACATCATCAATTTGACACAATAATCAATCACACCATTGAACACCAATATACACTGAAAACCCCGTAGGGTGAAAACCAGCAAACGTTTAATTTTATTATTAAATTCTCGTGAGGGTGCTCAGCCCTCACTCAATGGATTATAAGAGAGACCATCCCTTAACCATCATTTTAAATCTTACAAGGAAATATACAAAGATATGGCTTAAAGCCATTACAATAATTATGATGGCATTTACCCAGTAATCTTCATATCTTCATATCTCTGTGGCATGGATGTACCTACAATGTACCATCGTACAATGGACCATCCCATAGCTTGCACTTATCTGAATGAACTATTAATCATTTACCTGCCACCATGTTAAGCATAACATTTCCTTCTCATAAGTCTCCATCATTTCCTGTCATTGATGTCATCAACAAAATTTTATAGCATGATTAGATAAAGCTTTACTCAATAAATAATCAATATTTAAGTGATCCTTTAATACTTATTCATGTGCATACATGAGATGTGAATACAATATCACACCATGCGTTCTTCTAACATCTCTACCTCAGTGTAAGTAAGTAATTATCAATTCATGTCAAAATAATCCCCACATTATTATGACACTTCTCCCACATGCTCACATTCGTATGGGACAATTTACTATAGTTGTCCAAGAATTCCTTTAATAGAAAATGACACAATGTGCATCTGAGTTACTTAAACTTTAACAAAATAACCAGCCCTTCGACTATTTCTTTTGGAGCATGCAAATATAATAAAGCTAACACGTTAAATGTTATTCCTATCCATGCAATGCATATAGTTTCCAAAAGGATCTTTCTAAAGAAATTATTAACACAAGATAACATGTAAGCAAATGTTTTCTTTTCTATAAAACTAATGCAATTAAGCATACAAATGCATGTCTTTTTTTTCAAATATTATCCTAACAACATAAATTTAGTCTAACACAACATGCTATATTTTTCCACATGCGTATATGTATATTCTTTCCAATGAAAGGTAATACAAATATTGCATGCATATGTAGAAATTGACATAATAGTTAATATAACATTAAGTACTCACATATAAATTTTACCTAAGAAACATTATAACTCACTATTTCTTCTATCCATACAAAGAACATATCTCTATAACAAAATGGCTATTATTTGCACAAGCAAGAGCTTATCACAATAGCTCTTCTTAGTGTACGTAACACAAATTCCCTTCTTGGAATTACACATCATTAACTATTCTTTTCATGTAAAGATATACATAATTATTTCTCAAAAGGAAGTTAATATAACTTGGTTTTGTTGCCTTTATACTTGTAGTTTCACATGCTTCCCTTTCAGGAAATGACCATAGATGACCGTATTTTATGCATAAACCAAAGAAACATTCACAAGCTTAACTTAAAATTTTATGCATTCTTGTTCTTGTATGAACAAGATTCATATGCATATTTTATAAAGATAATCTTTATTTTTCATTAATTAATGCAAAAAACTCCTATCCAATATTTGTACACTCATGCAGAATTTAAATGAAAACATAACTAACATTTGCACCCAAATTCATGGAAACCCTTCCAAGAAAATTCATCTAACTAACTTTTATTTTTTCTTTTTCACCACCCATTAAAATATATGACTAATTACCCTGTTTGTTCTACATTCATTTTCAAGAATATAACTTGTATTTCTTATTATTTCATTTTCAAGAAAATAATCTTGGATTTCTTATCATTTCATTTTCAAGAAAATAATCTTGGATTTCTTATCATTTCATTTTCAAGAACTCTGACTTATTAACTATTGTTTTGAATCGTGTAAATAAATGTTCTTATTTCTCAAAAGAAAAAGTAAGCATAATAACCATTAAAATTCATGTAATTTCTAGGAAATCTGACCAATATCTAGTCTTTTTATAGTTTCTTTGTCTTCTTATGTGCAATGTTTCCATGTATTCTTTTTCAAGAACTCTTTCAAAAGACTAGCAAAATAAACAAAGATACTTATCTCGCTATGCCACTTCAATTTTCATTGCTATCTTTGCTTTATGTAATGTGGGTATCTTCTTTCATGAGAATTTGGAAGACCTTTTAGAAGCCTATACACACAAACCATTTCTTTTACAACTCTCCCACATAGATATAGAGCCATGAACCTCGCATCCCTTGTCTTGTATGTTGTCGAATGCATTGGTTTATTCTCTTTGGCTACCATCCATGTTGATTTACCAGCAAAACTCTCGTAGAGCTTTGCTCGCCTTCATCACCATCTCGTTCATCTACACATTCTCATTTCTCTGGTGATATGATCACTGCAAGGACAGTAATATGCTTCATAGCATCATCCTTGTCAACAATTATTTGAAAGAATGCAACAACATTGCTATATTTATTATTTTGTCCATGGGAGTTAGGCCATACACATCGATTGGAAAATACGATGTAGTTATTCATTGGATAAGATGAGAAAATGTCCATAAAAAAAATTTAACAAAGATGAGAAAGACCCTCGAGAATATTTCTCCATAATATAAATAGATGCAAAACGTCTGCATCAAATTCTGAACACCCAAATCCTCTCTCCATCTCTAGCCAAGTTCCTCTTTCCTCCCAACTATGCCTCTTTAGCCAGCGTTTTCCAAGAATAGAATTTATTCTCCTCTCCATCGAGAGAGTACCCAAAACAATCGTACGCATGTTTAATAAAATACGTGTACTAGAAATATATCATGAGGTGGTTTCTAATTAAACTAAAACCCTAACGAATGCTTGATTATAACTAATTCCAATGGTTTACATGGATGTTACACATTCCTCCCTTAAGAGAACACCGTCCTCGATGTGCTTCTCTCACTGAAACTTAAACTTATACTCATGATATAATAATATAAACAACCCAAACGGGGTTCTTCCCCTTCACAATGAAATACTTTCGTTTCCTTAAACGCCATTAATCAAGACAATAATGTTTTTATCCATAGTCATAAGCATGTATAGCTCAAAAAAATATTCCATTTCCATTTTTAACCACTTATCCGTTATTCAAATTCATTAAAATATAGAAAAATACTATACCAACTTAACATTACTTACTAATTACTATTGAAAGTAATGATGGATTTTACACAAGCTCTCTGAGAATGGTTGAACACCCATCAACACTCCCTGGAAAGAGCCTGTAATGTATGGCTAACAAATTGTAACGACCCAACTCGAATTATATGGAACATAGAAATATTAACATGCAGATGAGACTTCCATATGATAGCTACATATGCATGTATCACGTGCACTGCACTACTAAATCCACTAATAAATTATAAAAAAATCTCAGTATAGAGTAATGATTGAATTATTGAAAGTATTGAGTAAATATCTAACTCACCAGAATATAATGAATGTACTGTAAAGTAAAAGTTATACCTACCACTATTATAATATAAACTAATATTTTGTTCAAAGGAAAGTAAAAGCATTGACTTATGCAAATAAATGATGATATTTTAGAAATCCAAGATATGTATTAAATAATAATATTTTATTAAATCTAAGATATTTTAGAAATCCAAGATATTTGACTTAGATATTTTAAAATAAGATATTTTAATAAATATCTTGAAAATATATTTGACTAAGATATTTTAAAAGAAGATATTTTAATAAATATCTTGAAAAGATATTTGACTAAGATATTTATTAAAGGAGGATATTTTAATAAATATCTTAGGGGATTTGTATATAAAAGGAGAAGTGGGGAGGGGAGGGACTTGATGGGCATGGGTAGTGAGTGGGTAAACTGACTTGGATGCTTCCATATGAGTTCTAACTGCGTGAGACATGAGAAGTGAGTTTGAACATAGTCATGGAGTGATCTTGATTGTTATTGGAGTTTTGGGAACGAGGGATAGAAGACTTTTCTTCTAGATTTGGGGACTGGAGAGGTTGACCTCAGATAGGCTGGGAGGAAAACGAATGTTTGGTGATGGGGGATGGAGCCATGGCGGATCAAGAACATCTTCAAACATGACTCTAGGTAAGTATTAATTAGTCAATTGTTATATATCCTACTTCAAAAATCCCACTCTAAAGTGTGTATAATCAATTATGTTAATGACTGTTAATTCAGAAAGTTAAGGTCCTTACACATGGTGTCAGAGCACGGTTTCAGACTTTGCGGATCTTAGGGTATTTTAAAGTAGTTCTATGGATTCCAAGCTTGTGTTGCCTCCATCTCTTGAGTTTTGAGCTGTTACATTCAAATATCTTTCTTACAGTTAATAGAAGGCAACTGACTGAGTGGTGCGGATTTATTTTTTCTCTATCAATTCATACAAATGTATTTATAGATCTGTTGTTCCTGCATCTATTGTTTTCATAAGTTAATTAGTGTACATTTTAGATTTACTTTAGGACTGTAGGTCTTCTTACCATGATCTGAAATTTAACAAATAGTGGCTACTATTTGTAACCTTATCAATAATATAAGTGACAAAAACAAGCCATTCTAAGTTCTCCTCCTTTGCAGTAAGCATATATCAACACATTATAAGTGAAAAAATCAGGACTAATGCCCTTTTCTACCATTTCATCAAGAAGCATGAAAGAACTCAATATTTTTCCTTCCTTGCAACACCCATGAATAAATACAGTGTAAGAAAAAATGTCGAGTGTAATTCGCTTTTGCAGCATGTCATCATACAGCTTGAAAGCATCATGGAGCCTTCCTCCCTTACATTAGCCATTAATTAGAGTCGTGTAAGTTGCATTATTAGGTGCCAGTTCCTTGCACAACAAATATGTTCATTCGCTTTACCAAAATCCTCACTTTTTCTGCAAAGCCAATGAGATTTCTACAAACTATCTGATCGACTAGCATCTAACCTTTTATCAATCCCATAGCAGGACTAATGCACATAAATTTCATAGCTCTCACATTGATTGACAGGATTTTTCTTGCAATACTACCAGTGACCATGAGGATCAGCTGACCCCGGAGCCAAAATATTATGAACCTGCCAAGTATCATATGCCGCATTCAAGACAAATATGCGTATGTGGATATATGGAAATAGATATTGTGGAAAGAAGCATTGTGCTGGATCTGGCTGCGAGGATGTACAAGCATTTGGCAAGTTCTTCTCTACTCCTTGCAAGGTGACCGTACTTTTTTAGATGGATCTTGTAAAATACATTCCACAATATCTTTCGCATAAAAAAAAAAGGAAAGAAGGAAAGAAATAGAAGAGAAGAGTGGTGTAACTTATATAATTTAAATTCTAAATGCTCTAGATTGATTTATTTATTTATAACATTAAATTCCAAATAATAATAATAATATATAAATAAGTAAATAAAAATAAAAAATAAAAATAATATATATATATATATATATATATATATATATATATATTAAAATTTTAGTAAAAATGATAACTCTGAATTCAACACTAGCAAAGATTGGGATGGGATGAATGGAACATTGGAATAGAGCGATTAAGATGGCCACGAAAAAGGAAGTAAAATTAATCTCTTTGGGAAAATATTTAAATATGTACAAAAATAATAAGTAAGAATCCTAACATATATATATATATATTGAATATTTTATTTTGTAAAATAAAACTGAATAAGGTATCTTTATGAATGTGTATTCATATTTTGAATATTTTACAATTCTAAATTACAAAAGAGATTTATGAATATGTATTTTATTTTAAGCTTGGTGGGACTACATCTTCATCATGTCCAATATATTATCTAGAGCTGGGTGGAAAATTGAACCGATGACTTCACATCAAGGAGTGCCTTAACATAGCACCCCATCATGGTGTATTCAAGACCCCTTGGACTATGAATATATGTTTTGAATAGATTGAAAATTTAAATTATAATAAATATTAAATTGAATTTTGATTTGTCTTGTCTTGAGTTGATGATCTAGGAAAAGATGACATTATTACTTAAATATCTATGAAGACAAGTTGCCACTCACTATGATTTCTCATTCTAGATTTTCCTTGGTAAGTTGGCTACCAGACTCGAGAACCAAACACATTTGTGGCAGTCATTTAAAGACAAGTCTTGGGGCCTATATTTCGTGTGACATTATGAACTACAATGAAGAAAGAATAGCCCTGTCAAACTAGGGAAACATCATATATTACGAAGGTGCCAGGTCTTGAACCCTAGCATTATAATCAATCCGAAGAATTCTCTTCCTCATTTGCTGCTTTATTATCCACAACTTTGAGTTTTCTGTAATTGAATCTTTCAGAACCTTATGTAGCACAGGAAGTGATCAATTCATTACAATTAGGAAATTTATTTGTTGGAGTTTGTAAACTAACAGAAAAGGGGAAGATCAAGTTATTTGGGACTTTAATGTATTTATTAATAGATTTATTAATAATTAAGGTGAAGGGAATATTATTTTTTGACACCTAATCCTATGGGATGGGTGTGCACATTTAATATTGTATATTATTTAATATTAGGAAATAAGGAAGGCCAAGAGTCATTGGGAGATGAATCCCAATAGCCTCACCTCCATGTATAAATCCATATGCATTCTTCAGCTAATACACATTCTCATTTGAGGAGTTACCTCCTGGTTTGACATGGTATCAGAGCCAGCCCCACTATTGACATTTCTGCCTGTGGTGTAACTCCATCTCCTTTGCTCAGTCAATTTTCATTAATAGTTTTTGCTGCTCTTTATTGTTAGACTGAAATTCTGCATTTTTTTTCTATTTCTGCAATTCTACAGTCTCTGACTTCTGCAGGTTCAGCTCTTACAATATCTGAGTATTTTGCAGCCCCTGCAATTTCTGCAGTTCCTGCAACTCAGTACCTACAACTGCCATTTCAGTTTTTTTTTGTAACACCCTCACTTCTCCCTCACCTACCCAACGCCCCTCACACTTCCCTCATCTTCCCATACGCACCTGCAACTCTGCAATTCAACCTATGCCCACCCAACCTCACACTCAACAACTCACATTAATATGCCATACGCATTAATCCTACGCTATCCCAACTTTCCCTCAATAGGAACGCCCTCCCTTCACTGCGTTTTTCCTTATGATACCAACATGCTGCATATATAACACCAGTCCCATATTTTATTACCGCCCTCCCACCATATATGCAGTCCGCCCACTCATGTTTATAATTAACACTGCTCGTCGGCCCTCTTGGTTTGACATAATCCAGTGCTGTCTTATTCCATAATACCACTATTCCATACAACGATTTTCCATATTCATGATACATTCATAATACAGCGATTTTCCATACAACGATTTTCCATATGCTATTCCATACAACGATTTTCCATATTCATATTCCATTCACAATACCGCCTTCTATTTTTAATACGCCATTCCATATACAACGCAGTCTCACACAGCGGTCTCACACAGCGCCGCCTCCACGTTGATTGCACACCCTCCACAGTCGGCTGGATACTGCCGCCCTCGACTCCGGATGGTTTAGCTCCATTTATATATTAACATTGTCATACCGCTTATATATCACGCTGTCATATGTTATATACACTGTTTTCAATTCCATATTTTATACCACCATCCATCCATTTAATATGCCATTCACATTTTATATACAACACTGCCACATTTTATATACAGCGTTGTCCTGCATATTAATACGCCCTCTCCCATACTATTACATTTCCCTTCTCCCATTTGTATACATTTCCCCCTCCATATATCTATCACGCTGTCACATATAGACGTTGTTTGGTCTGTATATAGAACGCTCCATTTAATATGTCCTTTCCATTTCACAATACCGCTCTATCACATTATTACCACCTTCCATTTCTAATAGTCAATACTGCCCTCATATAATACTATGCCATCCATATTTAATACCATTCCACTTCATATTATACCGCCCCTCCCCAACCATATCATACAATTTTATTTTTCTTTCCAAAAAAAACAAAAAATATATATATATTTTTTGGTGCAGAATTAAGTTTTTAGCAAGAGATTTTGTGTCCTTTTAAATTCAGTCTTTTAGCAAAAAGTGTTTCTGTCCTTTTAAATTCAGTATATTTGCAGCAAAGAGTTTTTTCAGTATATTTTCCAGCAAAGAGTATTTTTGTTTTCTCTCCTTCAAAAGAGATTCTCCAGCAAAGTTTTTTTCTCTCCTCCTTCAAAAGAAGATGACAGTCCCTTCATCTTCTAAAGAGGCTGCCTACTTGGCACAGAGAGAAAAGAGACATGCTTTAGGTCCATCCAGAGGAAGAGAAGGCAGAAGACGAAGAAGAAACTTCAGAGAAAAGGGGGGCAGACAATCTAAAGCTCAGCAGCAAACAAATCAAGATAGAGGTAAAATTGATGACAAAGACAAAGGTAAACCGGCTGAATCAGCTCATTCTGTTCTAGCACATTGTAACAATGGAGTAACTGAAAACCTATTTGATGTTTCATTTACTTCATGGAGAGATGATTGGTTGCTAGATTCAGGAGCAACATGTCACATGACATTTAGAAAAGATTTTTTTGAAGAATTCACTGACAAAGTTGATGGAGCAGTATATTTCGCAGATAAATCCACACTCAAGCCATCAAGGCTTAGCACAGTCAGGCTTAAACTGCCTGGTCTTCCTGATCATATCCTACATGAGGTTCTATACCTCCCTGAGTTGAAGAGAAACTTGTTGTCCCTGGTCGAAATCCGGCAGCAAGGACACTCAATTCACTTGTTTGATGGCAAGGCAGAGGTCAAAAAAGCATCAGATCACTCACTTTTCATGGAGGGAATAGAAGAAGGGAGACTCTTGAAGCTGAAAGGTTCATCTTCTCATGCTCAAAACTTTGCATTCAGTTCACATCATGATGAAGGTACATTCCCATCAAGTATTTTATGGCATGCTAGATTTGGACACTTAAACTATGAAAGCCTTCATTTGTTGAATAAAAATGGTGTTAATGGACTGCCTACAATTCCTAGAAAACCTAAGGAATGTGATGCTTGTATTCTAGGAAAGCATAGCAAACAACCATTTCATGATTCACACTCAAGAGCACATAGGAAACTTGAACTTGTTCATTCAGATTTATGTGGCCCTGTGCCTATTGCTTCTGCAAATGGAAACAAATACATGATGACATTTATTGATGACTACACCGAAATGTGTTGGATTTACTTACTGAAGAATAAGTCTGATGCTTTTCAAACTTTCAAGAATTTTCATGCATGGATTGAAAATGATGCACAAACACATATTGGCTCTCTACGTACTGATAATGGAAAAGAATACACTTCAAACGAATTTGAAAATTATCTTCGTCAACATGGAATCAAACATCAAACAATTGTACCATATAATCCACAACAGAATGGTGTAGCTGAAAGAATGAACATAACTATTTTAAATATGGTATGCTCCATGTTATTTTCAAGAATGTAAAATTGATGTTTTGGGCTGATGCAGTTCTATGTGATGTTTACATAAAGAATAGGTGTCCTTCAAGTTAAATTAGAAACAAAACTCCTTTTGAAATGTGGCATGGCCACATTCCTTCGGTAAATCATTTCAGGGTCTTTGGGTCCACCTGTTATGCCTTGATACCCAAGGGTCAAAGGAACAAACTTGGTGCTAGAAGTAGAAAATGTATCTTCTTGGGGTACTCCAATACCTCCAAAGGATATCGTCTCTATGATGAAGAAAATAAGAAGTTTGTGGTAGCAAGAGATGTCATATTTCTTGAATCTTCCAAGAGTGACAAGGTTGTTGAGCGGCAACTTGATCGCCTGGATAGATTCACACATGCAAAGTCTTTCCAAGAATTTGATAATGTGATTCCACATATTGAAGTAGGGATTTCGATATTGAATCAAACTGTGGAATCATGTCCTGAAGCACTCTCTCCCCCACATGAAGAAACAACCACGGATGACACATTGGATGATGTGATTGACAGAATTGGGAGATTGAATCTTGAATCAATCCCAACTTAGTCAAATGACTAGCCTGGGCCATCTCAGAAAGGTCCTCCCAAATGGCTGACAAAGGCACTGGAGGATGTTCATCCTGATGAGGTTCGAAAAACAGGAACGAGAAGTTCCACTCAACAAATTGAAGGTGATGTAGATAATTCTGATTCCCCTGTTGATATGGATATTTCTTATAACTGTGAATTGAGTTTGTCTACAGATCATGAACCAAATTCCTTCAAAGAAGCCACTTCTCATGATGAATGGAAAGAAGCGATGCAGAAGGAGTAGGAGTATGATGCCACTTCACAATACCGCCTTCTATTTTTAATACGCCATTCCATATACAACGCAGTCTCACACAACGGTCTCACACAGCGCCGCCTCCACGTTGATTGCACACCCTCCACAGTCGGCTGCATAGTGCCGCCCTCGACTCCGGATGGTTTAGCTCCATTTATATATTAACACTGTCATACCGCTTATATATCACGCTGTCATATGTTATATACACTGTTTTCAATTCCATATTTTATACCACCATCCATCCATTTAATATGCCATTCACATTTTATATACAACGCTGCCACATTTTATATACAGCGTTGTCCTGCATATTAATACGCCCTCTCCCATACTATTACATTGCCGTTCTCCCATTTGTATACATTTCCCCCTCCATATATCTATCACGCTGTCACATATAAACGTTGTTTGGTCTGTATATAGAACGCTCCATTTAATATGTCCCTTCCATTTCACAATACCGCTCTATCACATTATTACCACCTTCCATTTCTAATAGTCAATACTGCCCTCATATAATACTATGCCATCCATATTTAATACCATTCCACTTCATATTATACCGCCCCTCCCCAACCATATCATACAATTTTTTTTTCTTTCCAAACAAAACAAAAAAAATATATATATATTTTTGGTGCAGAATTAAGTTTTTAGCAAGATATTTTGTGTCCTTTTAAATTCAGTCTTTTAGCAAAAAGTGTTTCTGTCCTTTTAAATTCAGTATATTTGCAGCAAAGAGTTTTTTCAGTATATTTTCCAGCAAAGAGTATTTTTGTTTTCTCTCATTCAAAAGAGATTCTCCAGCAAAGTTTTTTTCTCTCCTCCTTCAAAAGAAGATGACAGTCCCTTCATATTCTAAAGAGGCTGCCTACTTGGCACAGAGAGAAAAGAGACATGCTTTAGGTCCATCCAAAGGAAGAGAAAGCAAAAGACGAAGAAGAAACTTCAGAGAAAAGGGGGGCAGACAATCTAAAGCTCAGCAGCAAACAAATCAAGACAAAGGTAAAACTAATGACAAATACAAAGGTAAACTAGCTAAATCAGCTCATTCTGTTCTAGCACATTGTAACAATGGAGTAACTGAAAACCTATTTGATGTTTCATTTACTTCATGGAGAGATGATTGGTTGCTAGATTCAGGAGCAACATGTCACATGACATTTAGAAAAGATTTTTTGAAGAATTCACTGACAAAGTTGATGGAGCAGTATATTTCGCAGATAAATCCAAACTCAAGCCATCAGGGCTTGGCACAGTCAGGCTTAAACTGCCTGGTCTTCTGATCATATCCTACATGAGGTTCTAAAGTTCTATACCTCACGAGTTGACTTACAAACTTGTTGTCTTTGAAAATTGAAATCGTGAGCAAGGACACTCAATTCACTTGTTTGATGGCAAGGCAGAGGTCAGAAAAGCATCAGATCACTCACTTGTCATGGAGGGAATAGAAGAAGGGAGACTCTTGAAGCTGAAAGGTTCATCTGCTCATGCTCAAAACTTTTCAATCAGTTCACATCATGATGAAGGTACATTCCCATCAAGTCTTTTATGGCATGCTAGATTTGGACACTTAAACTATGACAGCCTTCGTTTGTTGAAGAAAAATGGTGTTGATGGACTACCTACAATTCCTAGAAAACCTAAGGAATGTGATGCTTGTATTCTAGGAAAGCATAGAAAACAACCATTTCATGATTCACACTCCAGAGCACATAGAAAACTTGAGCTTGTTCATTCAAATTTATGTGGCCCTATGCCTATTGCTTCTGCAAATGGAAATAAATACATGATGACATTTATTGATGACTACACCAGAATGTGTTGGATTTACTTATTGAAGAATAAGTCTGATGATTTTCAAACATTCAAGAATTTTCATGCATTGATTGAAAATGATGCACAAACACATATTGGCTCTCTACGTACTGATAATGGAAAAGAATACACTTCAAACGAATTTGAAATTATCTTCGTCAACATGGAATCAAACATCAAACAACTGTGCCATATAATCCCCAACAGAACGATGTAGCTGAAAGAATGAACAGAACTATCTTAAATATGGTTCGCTCCATGTTATTTTTCAAGAATGTGAAATTGATGTTTTGGGCTGATGCAGTTCTATGTGATGTTTACATAAAGAATAGGTGTCCTTCAAGTTCAATTAGAAACAAAACTCCTTTTGAAATGTGGCATGGCCACATTCCTTCGGTAAAGCATTTCAGGGTCTTTGGGTCCACCTGTTATGCCATGATACCCAAGGGTCAAAGGAACAAACTTGGTGCTAGAAGCAGAAAATGTATCTTCTTGGGGTACTCCAATACCTCCAAAGGATATCGTCTCTATGATGAAGCAAATAAGAAGTTTGTGATAGCAAGAGATGTCATATTTCTTGAATCTTCCAAGAGTGACAAGGTTGTTGAGCGGCAACTTGATCGCTTGGATAGATTCACACATGCAAAGTCTTTCCAAGAATTTGATAATGTGATTCCACATCTTGAAGGGGGGATTTCGATATTGAATCAAACTGTGGAATCATGTCCTGAAGCACTCTCTCCCCCACATGAAGAAACAACCACGGATGACACATTGGATGATGTGATTGGCAGAATTGGGAGATTGAATCTTGAATCAATCCCAACTCAGTCAAATGACCAGCCTGGGCCATCTCAGAAAGGTCCTCCCAAATGGCTGACAAAGACACTGGAGAATGTTCATCCTGATGAGGTTGGAAAAACAGGAACAAGAAGTTCCACTCAACAAATTGAAGGTGATGTAGATAATTCTGATTCCCCTGTTGATATGGATATTTCTTATAACTGTGAATTGAGTTTGTCTACATATCATGAACCAACTTCCTTCAAAGAAGCCACTTCTCATGATGAATGGAAAGAAGTGATGCAGAAGGAGTATGATGCCTTGATAAAGAATGGCACTTGGAAGTTGGTTGATCCGCCCTTGGGAATGAAACCAATTGGCTGTAAGTGGGTCTACAAGAACAAGTACAAAGCAGACAGCTCACTTGACAAGCACAAGGCCAGGCTTGTGGCAAAAGGATTCGCACAAAAATAAGGAGTCGATTATGAAGAAACTTTTGCTCCCACAGCAAAATGGACCACCATCCGGACTCTCTTTGCCTTAGCAGCTCAGAATGGATGGAAATTCCATCAGATGGATGTAAAAATAGCCTTCTTGAATGGAGATCTAAAGGAGAAAGTTTATATGTCCCAGCCAGAAGGATTTGTGATAAAGGGTCAAGAACACAAAGTTTGCAAGCTCATAAAATCCTTGTATGGCCTCAAGCAAGCACCACGAGCCTGGTATGAGAAATTGACCGAGCATCTTCTGAAACTTGACTTCAAACATTTTGATCTTGATGATGCAACTTTGTTTGTTAAGAAAGTTGGAAAAAAAGTTGTATATCTTGTGGTATATGTAGATGATCTTTTGATAACAGGGAACAATGAGAGCTATATTGCATCTATGAAGAAAGAATTGAAGAAAGGTTTTGAAATGAGTAATTTGGGTCATGTTCATTATTATCTGGGTATTGAAGTAATTCAACATCATAAATATATATTTCTTTCTCAAAAGAAGTACATTAGAGATCTCTTGAACAGGCCAGCAGACAGTGCCAATCCCTTAGCCCGCCAATGGAACAAAACATGACTCACATCTGAAGGGAAGGAATTTGAGGATGCAACTAAGTACAGCTGAGCTTGTAGAGTCTTATCTACACGACTACCTGTTGACATTCATTTCTTGTTGGAGTCTCTCAAAGGTTCAAGCAAAACATTAGCAGATGACATTAATTACTGTTGCAATAAGAGTGCTCAGGTACTTGAAGGGGACTCAAGACTTTGGACTCAAATATGCAATTAAGCGACTTGACTTGGTGGGATGCTACGATTGAGACTTTGATGGCGACAAGAAACGAGTGTCTACTAAAGTTTTCATAGTCTTTGGATAAGAGTGTCTCATGGAATCAGCACTTAAGTCGGTTCCGGATTCCCGACCTGAGCGAGAATATGTAGCCTTGGTGAAGCAAAAAAATAAATTGTGTGGCTCAGGAAGATCACGGAATATTTGCAGATGAAACAAATGTATTCCACACCACTCATGATCGACAACACTTATGCAATAAAGTTGGCCAAGAACCCAAAGTTCCATGATCGAACAAAGCACATCAATACAAAGTACCATCTAATTCGACATCATGTTCAGGCCAAAACCATCCATCTACATCATTGTTCCACAAATGAGAAAACTGCTGACATCTTCACCAAAGCACTTGGAAGAGAAAAGTTTGAAAAGTTGAGATCGATGCTTGGACTCACCAACATCCCTTCGGATTAAAGGGGGGAATGTTGACACCTAATCCTATGGGATGGGTGTGCACATTTAATATTGTATATTATTTAATATTAGGAAATAAGGAAGGCCAAGAGTCATTGGGAGACGAATCCCAATAGCCTCACCTCCATGTATAAATCCATATGCATTCTTCAGCTAATACACATTCTCATTTGAGGAGTTACCTCCTGGTTTGACATTATTGTATATTATAGTTAGTAAATATATGCTCAATAGCTCTCCATTATATAAAATAAACTTTATTTTGGTAAAAGAGATGTGTAAATAGATGATGTTTGAGTGGATAAAAAAAAAAATTTGTGAGAATTTAAATATTAATGTTATTATGTATATCCCAAATTTTTATTCACAATATTTATTAATTATCTTTATAAAACTTGGTATGAATCTATTAACATTAAATGTTAATTTGATAAAAACGTTTAGTATAAAATATATATTTAGACCAGCCTATGTTAATAAGTAGGAATTGGTAGTTTATTATTTTAGGATTAGAAAATGTTAGACAAATATTACAAATTAATATTATGGTCTATGAAGATTGATGCATTTTAAGAATATTACGCATAGAACATCTTGCTTTAGGACAAGGAGGTCACGTTGCCACCTTCCTTGACCTCAGTACCAGTAAGACCTGCCTGCAAGTATTAATAGCAGAAAGCTATACCCGTATATGAGCTTAAATTTACGAAATTATATTTATTAATTTAAATTGTACCTCAGATACTTATAGCTATATTTAAATAGCCATCATCAAATATCAAAGGCAATCATATAATCCATGCAGTAGTTAACAAGAACCAGATAGAACATCAGTCCATTGTGGTATATTCCGCAGGTACTATTAGCAGCATAAAACTCAAAATCTTACTTAATATTGGTGCTACTGATACTTTCATTTCATCATATGCATTAAATAAATATGGGTTGGAAATCTGCAAACACAATGATTTTGACAGATATAAATGGCTTCAGGAGAACTTTAGTTCATAGATTTAAGTATTGAGGAATGCAAAGTTGATCTAGGGGTTTGTTCGATTAAAAGTACTAGGATGAATGATCACAATGGGAAATAACTTAGTTTCTAACTCTTTCCCGAGATCTTGTGTTGATTCTTAGATATCACCGCCTTATTTTCGTAATTATAGCAACAATACTAATATAACTCGATCTGTATACTCTTAGTCATCCTTGATAATTTACCCAAAGTATTCAGTGTTATGTAGTATTCAATGACAAGAAAAGTGGTTTCAACTTTTGGAAGAAATTGAAGCTTTTAAAGGTTAAAATGAAGTTTTATATAATTCGATATTTGAAATCTATGAACCCTAGGATCATACATTTTATTAGAAAATATGGGACATTTAATGCAAATGTATGTATCGAAGACATATATCAAACTCAATCCCACTTGATTCCTAATCCATTACTTTTACTTTACATTCCATCTGAAAAAGGAGTTGAGAAAACTTATGGATATCAGCTGCAAATTTTTCCTTAATGAAGTTTAAGATTTTGTATATCGTGCAAATAGACTTTGAATTACATTCAAATTATTATATTAAAATGGGCACATTAACATCACTTTAGACATCAAACTTTTCCTGTAAATTTTTGAACGTTAGAATGGAAACTATCTTTATTGTTTTTTTTATGCAATTGAAACATTCCATTCTTCATGTGATGTTGTGATTTCCATATATATATCTTACTAGCTGATAACTACAACCATTGATGATATGAATTTATACAAATATCCTTTATACCCCTTTCCTATGTTAATACTTTAATTACTATCCAAGTATATGTATAAGTGGTTTCAAGAGTAGAGTGAAGGTTTAAATTTGTATAGCTGAAGATTCACTAAATTGGACATTTTGAAATTTAACCATTATTTCATTGATAAGATAGATAATTAGCCATTTACAACCATAAGGATATATCGATGTCCAAAATGAAATAATATGGCAACATATAATTTTCATGGAAAGAAAAACAATGTGGTTTAGGAAAGAGAAATTTAGGAAATTATGACACTATATAATATGATTCATGGTAATTATTTATGCATATATAAATATTAGTTGGCAGAGTTACTCCAAATAATTTAACTCTCGAAGAAAGGAAGAATGTTAATGAAAGCATGGCTAGGGACCTTATAACAAGACCGTTAGATGTAAAGTAATATACAACCACATAAAATGCTAAGCTAGTTTGAGGTAAAGTGATGGATGAAACATATGTCAAGATGGTAAGAAACTAACCCGTAAGGTAGTAAACACACTGTTAGAACAAGACGATATAGTTACCAAGAGAGTGCAGCGGAAAATTTCAAGGATTGATCTCCATTGTTACCATAATAAAATCAATATAGTACCTAGGGAGGATGAGAAAATAACGATATTGCAAATGTCGAATGATGATAATGAATATTATTTATTGTGATCAACATATAATAATGATATTAAAAAAAAAAAAAAACGCACTAGAAGTGACTTAGTGGAAGATTCACAAAAAAATATAAGTCAATGACATTAGATTAAAGAGTCAATCTATAATAAAATTTATCGATTGGAGAATATATTTACGTGCATAGCGACATCTATAATAGTTTCTCCCTCTAAAGGGAGAGTCACATTATAAAATTTTCTCTAGGTGACTAACTATATCCATGGATTATGAGTGATTATGGACATCATGGAGTATGATTGGGAAAATTATATCTTGTGATGCCTTAAAAAACCTAAATTGATAAATAGATTACATTCGATATCCACGTTATTGAATTTATTTATAGGGTCTTACACAAGTTGGGAAATACTAACAACATTTCCAAGTGTAATAATTGTATGCATTAAGAGAAGAAAAGAAAACAATGATGACTAGAGGTGAGAAAACAAAGTCAATTTTATAAATAGGTTCTTTTCCAAATTGAAGTATACATGGAATATTAGGAATATCTGGTATAAGGAAGTGAAGGGATTTTTTCTATCAAGAAGAATTTTCTTAAGGATATAAGCAACATGATTGGTAAGGGTCAAAGCAATGACCTATAAGGAGTTGTGAACACTCCTAATTTGTTAAGAATAACAAGTGATAAACTAGGAAAATGTTTAAAGGTAAATATTAAGGATAATAATTATATACCATTAGAAAAAAAGATACATTGGGTGATAAGATGAGCCCTAAGGACTAATAATAAAATAAGTAATGTGAAGAATAAGGAGAGGGTATACCAGTGATGTGTTATGTGTTTGGATGAAATGAGTTAATAAAATAGAAATGAAACAATGGTTTAAGGAATGATGGTAAAGCTAGTAATATCTTAGCTAGAGTTAAGATTCTAAATGGTGAAACTTGCAAGTAAAGAGACTATATCGAAACTGTAACATACTAATACTGTGAAAATGCACATCTTGTAAATTGTGAATTTCTTATTGAAAGTGGAAATTATTATTTTGTCAACAATTGACATCTTGTTGAAAACATGACACCCTTAGTAAACCAAGTATAATGCAAAGTGAGTAATGAATTTTCAAGCCATAAGAAATCCCTTCAATGAAAAAAAAACCTCTCACTAAGGGATCTTTAGAGTATTCAAGTAACTCTTCCTCCATCTCCAACATAACCCTAATGATTAGCCTTGCAAAACCCTACTCCTTGGCTTCTAGATTTTAGGCTGAGGATGAGCTGAAATAACATGATAAAGAATTTAATGTTATTATTATCTCTTGGAATTCAGATTACAGATCAAAGATAATTAGACTTAAAGGACAAATAAATAAAAGGAATTAAAATATTGGCTGAATCCATATGTAGTTTTGTGTTTTAGAGTTCTTAATCAACATGTATCAAGAAATTAGATCATGCTTCGACTCAACAGTAAGTGTTTGTGCTCTTGTTTCAATTCATTTCGTTTCTATATATGCGAAGGTTGGATCATCTCTCAATTTAGATTTAGAGTCTCAACATGTGACTTTTATAAGGTTAATTAGTTAAAATAGTATAGAAAATAGTGGCTACATCCTTATTTGCATGTCCATGTTCAATTATTTTATATGACATTTATAATTGTGGGTTATATTTATAAGCATTTAAAAACTTATTTTTGGATGGATACTTTAGACTGTCATTTTGTACCATGACATGGTAGAAAATGTTAAATTGCTTAAACATTGCTGGTACATGGATACCAATATGAAGAAAGTTTTTCTTAAACATTGTTGGTACAGGGATACTAATATAAATTATGAATTATGTTGTGGATATGGTATCTATAATTTTACATATCAACATAAATGATGAGATAGAAATAAAAGAGTGATTTCACTTGACTATTCAAAGTGAAAATGAATTTACAAACCTATTGGATAAACATAACCAAATATGTTATATTACCTCAAGGATCAATATCATAGATAGCAACATATTTGGAATGTGTAGAAATTGATATATGGGTAAAAAATTTCTTTGAACATATTGAAACATATGTTATAATTTTTGGACAAGTGTTTTACATCGTAGATGACATCATTACCAAATCGACCGCATGATGCCAAATCTCCAAAAATAATTGAAATGAACTGAGATTCCATGGTAGCGTGCTAACCTTGGTCCTACTAGGAGGAGTGGAGTTGTTTCCCACCGTTTATCCTCCAAAACCTAGAGTCATGGGAGGGTTGTGCGAGTCACGATCCCCTAGACGTGTGATGATGACTATCAGATTCCTACTGGTCAATCAGGTCGATGTAATCGACGCTGACACCCCTAAGGTTTATGGATGATTGGATCAGTAAAACTAATGCCATGGCATATTCCTGTAAATGTCGGAGAGGATGGGAGCGGAAGATATTAGGGAGGATAGGGTGATTCTAGAATAGCTTGGGAACTCTATTGGGGCAATACATGACTACTAAATTTGTAAACCAATAAATTATGAAAACATAAATGTTAAAGTGTTCTCACGCACTAAATGAAAATCAATTATGGTACACCACCCTTATATGATTATACTAATTACTTATATAATTAATGATATACGACATAAAACTTAACTTCGGGACACAGTTTTTTGAAGGAGGGGTGTATGTAACGACCCAAATTGAATTATATGGAACATAGAAATATTAGCATGCATATGATACCTGCATATGATAGCTACATATGCATGTATCACATGTACTACACTAGTACATGCACTAATAAATTATAAAAAAATCTCAGTATAGAGTAATGAGTGCATACCTAACTCACCAGAATATAATGAATGTATTGTAAAGTAAAATTTATACCTACCACTATCATAATATAAAATAATATTTTGTTCAAAGGAAAGTAAAAGCATTGAATTATGCAAATAAATTATGATATTTTAGAAATCCAAGATATTTGACTAAGATATTTTAAAAGAGGGCATTTTAATAAATATCTTGAAAATATATTTTACTAAGATATTTTTATAGAAGATATTTTAATAAATATCTTGAAAAGATATTTGACTAAGACATTTATTAAAGGAGGATATTTTAATAAATATCTTAGGGGGTTTGTGTATAAAGGGAGAAGGGGGGGCGGGGGGGAGGGGGACTTGATGGGTATTGGTAGTGAGTGGGTAAACTGACCTAGATGCTGTTAGAGGAGTTCTAACTATGTGAGACATGAGCAGTGAGTTCTAACAAAGTCATGGAGTGATCTCGATTGTTATTATATTTTGGGCACAGGGGCCAGAAGACTTGTCTTCTAGATATGGGGACCCGAGAGGTTGACCTCAGATAGGCTGGGAGGAAAAAGGTGGTTTTGTGATAGGAGCTGAAACCATGGCAGATCAGGAACATCTTCAAACATGGTTCTAGGTAAGTATTAATTATTCAATTGATATACATTCTGCTTCAACAATCCCACTCTAAATTGTGTAGAATCAATTCTGTTAATGATTGTTAATTCAGAAAGTTAAGGTTCTTACACAAATTCAATCACATTAGTCACATAGTTTCAATAAAATGTAATACTTGCAACTATAAAAAATTCATGCAATATCAAGAGATGTTTTAATCAAATTACTTACACAAGTATTCAGAGAGCACCAACCCTCTAATCAATGCATCATGTGCACACTATCTTAGCTACTGCTAAGACACTCACACAATACTTCTAAAATTACTCAGAGAGAAACTAGCTCTCTAATCGTACCAATGGTCAATCAGTGAACCATGGGCATATCCTAGCCTCTGCTAAGAGATTCAAACAAATTAGTAATAAAATAAATGAACTTATACATTCAGTAATTCATTTTCTGAGTGTGAAGCTCATTTCCTCTTACTATACACATAAGATATTTACATAATCATATAAAAATTCATTTTAATATAACACATAAATGATTACTTAACTTGTTCTGCTATGAGAACCACAATGGTAGACAAAATTCTCCTCCCAAAATATGGGAGTTGGTTTCCACAACCAAATCGAGTCATTTTCACATCCAAATGGTTATTTGACAAAAATCATTATAGGTTTAGTATGGTATTCCACTGGAAAACCAGATCGAGAATTCCAATAACCACTCAAGGTCCAGTATAGGATTCCTCTTGGCAACATCTTTCCTTTTCCTCTAACAGCATCCCATCTATGAGGAATTTTGGACCTCTTCCAATAGGCTCCAAAATCAATAGATTTGCCTCATTTTTTCCCCTCTTCACCATCTTGGCCAACTCTTTTCCCTTAATGAGATCATATATCTCCAGGGAGAGGAAATCCAGGCAGGTAGGCACCATCAACCCCTCCAGGAAAGAAACCTCCATCAACCTAAGGCCTTCTAGCCTTTCACAATTGTTCATAATTTTCTGGCATGTTAAACTTCTCTTTCAACATTCTTTCCCATAGTAAATTACATAATGAACTATGTACACATTATACATAAAGAAAAAATAAACTTTATCTACATCATACACCATACTTGGCCCTCCACATGGGTCTAAGACATGATACCATGTGTTTATACTTTATTATTTCCCAAATAACACAATCAGGCACATTATAACATGGTCTTTAACATTTACTGTTGCAATTCGCATTGCAATGTTTGTGATGTTTTACTTTCACAGGCTTTCTGTTGCCATTAAGCTACCCATGCTTACTATAGGCAACAATGCTAATCGTAAATATGCATTTCTTAAGCATGTATTATATTATGCAGTCATTTTAATTTCCTAAATACAATGTTTTCATGCATACTATTATATACAAATATTCATTAATGTGTATATAGAAATAATGGTTAGGGTAACATTCCAAACATTTCCATTTCCCACAATGTTCTGTTACCAACAGACAGATTCATGAAGTAACTACTTGTTCACAACTTGCAATAATATTTAATCAAAACCAATTCATGCATATAGGTTTTATTAGTTAGTCATACGAAACTAACTAATCAATGCCACTAATAATCTTAATGCATCCATAACACGACTCATTCAAAAACTAGTTGTTCGACAACTAGTTATTATAGTCAAGTCTCACTACTTGACCCATTGTGTATTTTTAACATCTGAAAGGGTTCATTAAATTTCATTTTAAAACACTCTCATCCTCTTCAAGGACCTTCCTCATATTTTTCATTCATGCATTAGTTTCACACACCATCACTATGCACATTCATCGTTTCCAAGTAGTGCATGGTAACTTTAGTTATGTTCATTAAATGTATGAATAATATGTCATATACCCAGATGTTAATAGTCAACTCTCACTTTCACTAGTGAGTACTCACGTTGTTCATAAGTACAACAAAGGTTTTGTTGCCTTTTATCCTCAATAGGACTCCAATGTTATGAAAACCGTTTTGCAGCAACATTTATTACTTTTTACCCTTAAATGTAGTTATAAAAATGAATCACACATCTCATCTCAAGAGAAGACTACTGCATATATCATTAAATATGTAGATTTCTAGAATCATATATCAATCAAGATGTAGATTTCTAGAATCATACCTTAACTGATGTCCATTAGTAGCATTCCTCCATTCATTTTCACTTAGAAAATCCAAAAGGCGCCACTGCTGCAACCTTTAGCTCTGATACCACTTGTAACATACACCATTAACCTCACATGGAAATGCAAGAGTTAAATTTTTTTATACAAGTTACCCTAGGTAACTATCCAAATCACTATTAAATATTCCTTACTCATCATTAATAGAATGTTTACAAGTTCATAGTGAAACCTTAGTATAAAAATAGTAAGTTTCTTAACCATTAACAACCTCTATTATGGTACATTAACATAAAGTTGTATGAGATGCCTTGCATTCATTTCATTATTCATATAGTCATCACATATTTGACATTATGAACATCACAATACGAAACGAATCTACATCATCAATGTGACACAATAATCAATCACACCATTGAACATCAATATACCCTGGAAACCCCGTAGGGTGAAAACCAACAAACGTTTAATTTTATTATTAAACGCTCGTGAGGGTGTTCAGCCCTCACTCAATGGCTTATAAGGGAGACCATCCCTTAACCATCGTTTTAAATATTACAAGGAAATGTACAAAGATCTAGCTTAAAGCCATTACAATAATTACGATAGCATTTACCCACCAATCTTCATATCTTCATATCTCTGTGGCATGGATGTAACTACAATGTACCATCATACAATGGACCAGCCTACATCTCACACTTATCTGCATGAACCATTAATCATTTACCTGCCACCATGTTAAGAATAGTATTTCCTTCTCATAAGTCTCCATCATTTCCCGTCATTTGTGTCATCAACAAGATTTTATAGCATAATTAGATAAAGCTTTAATCAATAAATAATCAATCTTTAAGTGATCCTTTCACACTTATTCATGTGCATACATGAGATGTGAATACAATATCACACTATGCATTATTCTAACATATATACCTTATTGTAAGTAAGTAATTAGAAATTCATGTCAAAATAATCCCCACAGTATAATGACACTTCTCGCACACACTCACATTTTTACAGGACAATTCACTACAATTGTCCAGGAATTCCTTTAATGGAAAATGACACAATGTGCATCCGAGTTACTTATAGTTTAACAAAATAACTATACCTTCAGTTATTGCTTTTGGAGCATGCAATAAAGCTAACACGTTAAATTTTGTTCCTATGCATGCAATGTATATAGTTTCCAAAGGGGTCCTTCTAAAGAAACTCTTAACACAAGAGAGCATGTAAACACATGTTTTATTTTCTATAAAACTAATGCAATTAAGCAACAAATGCATGTCTTCTTTTTCAAATATTATACTAACAACCTTTTAAAATGTAGTCTAACACAACATGCTATCTTTTTCCACATAAGTATATGTATATTCTTTCCAACGAAAGGTAATACAAATATTGCATGCATATGCAGAAACTAACATAATAGTTAAGATAACATAAAGTACTGACTTATAATTTTTTCCTAAGAAACATTATAACTCACTATTTCTTCTATCTATACAAAGAACATGCCTCTATAACAAAATGGCTATTATTTGCACAAGGAAGAGGTTATCACAATAGCTCTTCTTAAAAAACATAACACAAATTCCCTTCTTGGAATTACACATCATTAACTATTCTTTTCATGTAAGGATATACATAATTATTTCTCAAAAGGAAGTTAATACAACTTAGTTTTGTTGCCTTTATACTTGTAGTTTCACATGCTTCCTTTTAGGAAATGACCATAGATGACCATATTTTATGCATAAAAACTAAGAAACATTCACACGGTTAACTTAAACTTTTATGCATTCTTGTTCTTGTATGAACAAGATTCATATGCATATTTTTTAAATATAATCTTTATTTTTCATTAGTTAATGCACAAAACTCCTATCTAATCTTTATGCACTCATGCAGACTTTAAATGAAAACATACGTAACATTTGCACCCAAATTCATGCAAACCCTTCCAAGAAAATTCATCTAACTAAATTTTATCTTTTCTTTTTCACCACCCATGAAAATATATGACTAACTTCCCTCTTTATTCTACATTCATTTTCAAGAAAATAACTTGGATTTCTTATCATTTCATTTTCAAGAAAATAATCTTGGATTTCTTATCATTTATTTTTCAAGAACTCTGACATATTAACTATTGTTTTCATTCATACAAATACATGTTCTTGTTTCTCAAAAGAAAAAATAAGCATAATAACCATTAAAAGGCGTCTACTTTCAAAGAAACCTGACCAATATCTAGTCTTTTCATAGTTTCTTTGTCTTCTTATGTGCATGGTTTCCATGTACTTTTTTCAAGAACTCTTTCAAAAGACTAGCTAAATAAACAAAGATACTTATCTCGCTATGGCACTTCAATTTTCATTGATCTCTTTGCTTGATGTAATGTTGCTATATTATTTCATGACAATTTAGAATACCTTTTAGAAGCGTATATACACAAACCATTTCTTTTACAACACTCACGTAGAAATATAGAGCCATGAACCTGACATCCCTTATCTTGTATGTTGTCGAATGAATTGGCATATTCTTGATGGCTACCATCCATGTTGATTCGCCAACAAAACTCTCGCGGAGCTTTGCTCGCCTTCATCACCATATCGTTCATCTACACATTCTCATTTGTCTGGAAATATGATCACCACAAGGCTAGTAATATGATTCATAACATCATCCTTGTCAACAATTATTTGAAAGAATGCAACAAAATTTCCATATTCATTATCTATCCATGGGAGTTAGGTCATACACATCCATTAGCAAAGAAGATAAAATGATTTATTGGATAAGATGAGAAAATGTTCGTTAAAAAAGAAACACAGATGCAAAACGTCCTCGAGAATATTACTACACAAAATAAATAGATGCAAAAAGTCTTCATCAAATTGTTAACACCCAACTCATCTCTCCATCTCCAGCCAAGTTCCTCTTTCCTCCCAAATACACCTCTTTAACCAGCATTTTCGAAGAATCGAATTTTTTCTCCTCTTTGCCAAGAGAGTACCCAAAACAATCGTATGCATGAGTAATGAGATACGTGTACTAGAAAGATATCATGAGGTGGTTTCTAACTAGACAAAAACCCTAACTAATTCTTGATTACAACTGATTCCAACGCTTTACAGATGTTGTAGTATTCTAATTTAATTTTTCAAAACAATTTTTGAAATTTTTAGGAAAATTTAAAATTCTCTCATAACAATTTCATATGAGTGCTTTGAGATGTGACATATATTTGACGATGGTTGTCTAGTCAGATTGTTTCAACAATTAACTACCTTTGATATAGTTTATTAGGCCATGCTAGAGGGAAACCATGGGATTTAAATTGTAAAGGCTTGCATTCTCTGTTAATACAAATGATTGTGTCTATTTCATCCACATAATTTCCCACCTATTATTCAACTCCTTCCTTGCTCACATTTTAGATTTTTTCCCAATTGTGTCATTTTCTCTGTATTGAATTCATGTTGGTGTGATGGAGGCACAAGCATGGAACTAGTGATATTGGCATGCAATCTGCAAAAAAAATGCCTACATAATCACTTGGACCTTTGACAATATCAAAGTTAGAGAATAGACACCTGTCGACAAGTGCAATGATACACAGGTGATAAATACACATGACACTTGTTAATACAACGGAAAACAGGGACACATTGCATTATTTTTTATACACTATCGACAGGTGACGAATGGCACAAGAGGACTCCACTCTTAATAGTATTCCTTCAGCGTAATAATAATTATCATTAATTTTTACGGAGATTTATTGAAGGTAAAATGGTTAGGGAATTGTTTAGAATTGTTGTGTTAAAGGATTAAGAAGGGTGGTTTTGCAAGTAGAATGTATTCCTAGTACATGTTGAGGAGGATTTTAAGATAATTTTTTTTCATTTTCAATTCTTTTAGTGTTTTAAAGGTGCCAGACATTCATTTCAACCAGTTTTGGGGATTGATTGATACCTAGTTTTACTATGGAGTTCATGACAATTAGTTATTATTTTAGCAACATTTAATTTTTCTTTACTCTTATGACATCATAGAAATAATTTTTAGTTTTTATTTTAATAACATTTATTTTTTCTTTAATTTTATGAGATCATAGAAAGAATTTTGATATTCTTTGGTAAGGTTGATCACCTCCATATAATATATTAATATATTAATTTAAAGCAATTTTAGGAAGTATATTGTATTCCATTTATTTATTTTTTTTATTTTTTTTACCATGGTTAATCGATAACTTACTGGAGTCATATGGGTAAGGCCCAAGATCAAACCTAGCAACTACAAATATAACAACAAGACACCAATAGTCCAATATGCAGACTTGTAAGTGACACTATAATACGAGGAAACTGATATTAGATCTTGCAAGGCCCAAGAATTTATGACTTAGCAAGAACAAGAGTCAAGGCTCCACAAGAGTGGGGGATCCTACTCCTTGAGTGTTATTACAATGGGCGAAAGATATCCCCCCCATGGGATTTGAAACTGGATGGAGGGGATAACATCTCATTGTTCCAACCACTCATCATCCTACAAGGAGACCTCCATGTTATTTAAATTGTTCTTATATATTAAATATGCAATCATAACTATTTTTTTAATGGGGAAGAAATACTTCTATAAGGGTTATAAGATAAGGAACACTTCCTTTAATTTGGATTATTGAATATAAATTTGAAGATTGCAAGTCCAAATTAAAAATTTGACAATAATATAAGTAACCATTTTTTTTTTATAAAATACTATTATAGATAAAATCAATAAACATTAGATAAATAGATACATCAATGTTGAGGTGAAATTGCGAATTCAAAAGTTGAACACTTCCTCGCTACATTAAAAAAAATAAATGGATTAATATATCTCCCTTGAGGGAAATGGTTGTGAATGAACACACATGGATAATTGAAGTGGATCCATGATTAATTATGTGAAAATTCATAATGTAAATTATGATAATACATTTTTTTGGTGTAAGACATCATTATGAATTTTTTTCCCAAGAAAAACCTATCCCAAAATGAAAAGATTTTACAATTCCAAACAATAAAATTTGTAATTATTTCAGCAAAATTTTGTTTGCTCATGGAGATGATTAGAGTAGAGAAACTCAATGAAAATTATATATAGAAAAAAATTATTTTACTGTTGTTCCAAAAATGGAAATTTAATAATTAAGAATTTCCTTGGGAGATAGTGTTATGTATCTAAATCAAAATAACAAAAAAAATATAGATCAACGACTTGATTATGAACCACTTTGAGGTAGGTACATCCTTTTACATCACATAAATAAAAAATTCTTGGATTATTCAAATTAAGAGACCTCGTTCGTATATATAGGAGTATAAAGGGTGAAAATATAATTAGGCCTTACATAAAAATAATAGTGTAAGGGAAAAATAATAAAATTTTTGAGATTTTATGAGGCTCACAATAACAATATACGGGCTACAATAGTATTATAGCAACCTAACATGCCCCCCCTTGAAAAAGTGTTGACATCAATTCTTGAGTAGCTCTCGATGCTTCTATATAAAATACTCATCCTCCCATGTGGAATCTTCAACATGTAAGTTATTCCACTTAATGAGATTCTCTAAAATTGATTAATTCTATAGCTATCATATTATTGTTTCCATTACTTCTTTAGGATCCAATATGTTTTTTCCTTCCTTGTCATGATATGGAAATATATTTTGAACTCGGAGCTTGCCACCTATCACCTTTGTAACTATCGTTTCAAACTCATTCAAATTTGTAATAAAATAATTATTTGTGTTCTTTAATATACTATAACAGTCTTGGAGCCCTCATAATGGATTTTTTAAGTTGAGAGAAATTTCATATGTTTTTTATTGGTTTGTTTTAGAAATTTGTTTTTTTGCAAGGGTTTATAGGTTCTCATTTCAACATTGTGTTTTCCTTTCCTTGCAAGATAGCATAGAGGTGTGCAAGTCTGCTTTAATTTCATTGCAGATAGTGTGGAATTATATCTTCCTTTATTGCAAGTAGTCTAGGTTTGTGTGTCATTTTCATTTCACGATTATATTTACTCTAATTGCAAATTTCCTGTAATATTACTCATCTTGGTATTTGTACATATATATTTCATTTCAGTATTTTCATGTAAATAAATAAATAAGAGAAAGAGATGGTATATACCACATATATAGTCACAACCCCTCTTGAATTTATATGAACCCTAGGTTGAAAATTCAAACTAACACCCTTGGGAGTTGCAACATTATCGTTGCAATACTAAAAGCCATAATGTTAAAATGGTAGAGCACAAACAATAATAATAACACATGAGGTAATGGTTAGGAAAAATTAACACATTTATGTTCAAAATATAACGTATATACTTTATTTCTTCTCAACCTCTATAAACATATAATTCTACACTCATTTAACAGAAGAGTAGAACTATTTTTTTTGGAAAAACCATTTAAATTGAAATAACATAAACACAATTAATTTAAATTCATATATTCAATTTTGTATTGATATTTTTCACAAATAGTATGCCAATCACATTCAATTTAAAATATGTACTTTGAGGTTGAGTAACCCAACTTTGTGTTAATTTTAGCAGCTAGGGTCAACTTTCAGTATAGAGAACTGAGATGATTGATATAATAATTTGATTAGACTCCTCTTTTCAAGAGGATCAAAATTTATTTATAGATCATCCAAATCAATTAAGGAGAAATTAAATTATGAATTATTTATTAATTTATGGGTCGACCTAACTACATGTTGATCAAGTCACAGCCCCAAGTAGTTCCTAGCAAAGTTATAAATAGAGGCGACCTCAAGATCATTTTAACACTTTCTCAAGCGATCTAAGATTTTCATCCTTTAGTTTTTTTTCCATTATATGTCTTGGCTCACACAGGTACATCCAGAGGATCTTGCACAAAGCGTCGAGATCACAGATGTGATCACACATCAAATATAGGTGATCTGAAGCAGATATGTGGGTAGGAAGATATGAGATAGAAACCTAGGTAAGCAGAGTCATGGGTTGGGTGTGTTGTGCCCATGTCCAAGGACCCCATAGTTGTTGGATCATCTTGTCAAGGGTGTGACTTCGCTTCTGATATCATATCAGGCCGATCTAATGCAGAGTCACAAGCAGAAAGTGTTATGGTAGTTTCTCAGAGAATTTCTCAGAAGATCATATTTGATTCACAGTCAGTTGCTTGTGTAGTGCTTGTAGAAATTAGTCATTTAGTATTAGTTATGTGAGAATAGTCATTGATAGTCTGCAGGATTAAAATATAGGACTTCAGAGTTGAGATCACTTGGTGATCTATTAGATCCATGAATTGGTATTATAGATATGTTGATCTGTTGATCATATTTTTTTTGTTTCGCTACAAGATGTATCTACTGTCCTCATTCAGTATCAACCGTATTCATCATTTTTTATATCGAGTGTTAGTAAATTTTAGTTCTCAGATTTATTTTTCTTCATGTATAAGTATGGGTATGGTTTTATTGCATGTATGCTTTTTTTCTGCATCGTAAATATATGTATGTATGGATCATTGTACTCTTCTTTCTGAATCATTTGATCACGATCTAAGAAGAATAATTTCCAAGGGTTTTCCCCATAGTGGGTTTTTTCTTGGTCTTACACTAATCTTGGTTTCTTTATGTGTTCATGCTTCTCTTCCTTTGATACTTTACTTTTCATTGCTTAGATGATGGTGATGATGATGATGATGATGGTATTGTTCTTTTTGCATAGTTTCGTATTCTGGTGATTAATAGTGTAGATATGTACAATGGTATTATTTGGGGTGAACATAACATGTCAACAAAGAAATGTAACTATCAAAGTAAATAAAAATGTTGCTTTATGAAAAATTAACATGGTGTCAGAGCTGGTTGAAGAAAATCCATGGAGATCATCACAAGAAGACACTTTTATGGAAGCAAATAGAGAATGGTAGAGACCTAAAAGAATTCTATTGTATGAAGAATGCCCTAGGAATTTAGTCGATAAGGGTTTGAGAGAAACCGTGGTTTATGGTAAAGTATTGAGATTTCATATATGAAACCCTTGCATGGCCTTTGTGAAGATGCTCAATCATGTGGGATTGATTTAACAGATGACATGGTTATTGATAAAGTTTTTTATTCAAGGGAACAATGTTTTATGGCATATGGATGCCTCTTTAATGATGGTTTGAGAGGGAGAGGATCATATCTCCTTGACTTATAAACCTTACTCTTGTTTCTGCTTATGGATGTGATTTCTCTTTCTAGTCATTACTTCTTGCATGCATATTTGAGCACCTGGATATTTCTAACCCCTATGATAAAATATGATGAGTGGATCCCTCTTGACTATATTTGGAAATGCAGGAAATATGGCTAGATGTGGAAAAGGAAAGGTAGGTAGAATTGGAAAAGGAAAAATGATTAGATCCGTAAAAGGTAAAGAGATACTTGCGCACTACATGTTGCCTATGTGAAGGTGCATAGGTAACACCTCAAGGCATGCATGGTATATTATTTCAATGTTATGATTCATCTAAAACATTGGATGGCTAGGTAAGCCCTACAATATATTGATAATTTCTACTTCTTAGATGGCTTATGCATGCATATGGATGATTGGGATATATGTTTTCTATAATGAAATGGTTCACGTGGTATTCAATGTTTTGATCGTGATGATTTTCTTGACTCTGCAAGAATAATTATTTAGGCTCTTGGAAATAATGGCATATCTTGATGTGTGGCTAACATCTATTGTTTTTCAGATCCTCATTCTGACTCTAGTGGATGGCACTAGTGACTCTCAATATGCATAATATATGTTGGATCTCTTACATAAGGTTACCTCATTTATATGTTGTTGATAATGTGTGTGATAAGCATGATGAAAGGTGATAGAAAAAGAGTGATTTCACCTTAATGGTTTATCAATTAACATAACTTGATCCTATTGATTATGATATGCATGGTATTGGAAACCGTGATGATAAAGGCATATCTATGATATTGATCTATCATAAAATTGACTATATGCAGTTATAACATGCTCTGAAATAAAATTCTTTAACTTGATGTATTATTACTGGGATTTTAAGGTTGTGTTGTCACATCATCCTGATGCCATGATATTTCAAGTCTATCCCTTCATGAAAGATTGATGATCATGATAGATGTGTGTTTATTATCTAATAAATATGTTATTGCATGATCCCTCTAAACATAGATTGATGACACGAATGAAGTGGATTCTCATTCAGAGGGAGAACCTCTCTACTAAAAGGTCCTTTTTCACGTGCCAGTATATGTTTTATTGAAATATGACTTATGAGTGTTTGACATTGTTGATCTACAACAGAGTTTTGAGCCTTATTCCCCCAAATAAATACTCATAGATGTGACTATGTATGATAGACATAGAATTGAAGTTATGTACAATGAATTCAGTATATACTCCGAATCCATGGATCTATGAAATGTATTGCCATTGTAAACAAGTTTCTGCAATTGTTCGAATTGAGCATGAAATTAGATGGTCACCTGGAAGATGTCGGTTCTGCATATGTATTGTAGATGTCAGTAAGATATGTAAGCAAGGAAATTTTATATGTTTGAACCGAACTTGTGTGTGCATGTGGCCAAGAGATTCATATGGCTATGTCATTATATTTGAGGATTGTGCATCATATTTTGGCTTATTGATATTGATAAAATGTGTTTAGTAATTTTGACATGATACCTAATGATTGAGATATGTCTAGAATTATATATCTTAGCATGACTGCACATTTGGATTTGACACGATTTGATCTGGTGACAGTTGATTTTCCCAGATGATAATGTTATGTTGGTATAGTGACCTTCAGTGTCATATGTGAGTATATAGACATATAGTTTTGTACTGGCCTCCTTGTTCCTAGCACAACGGTTTTTGTGATTTAGTATGAAAATACATGACTTAACATTGACTTGTATACACTTCCATCTAATTATGAAAATGGCCTATAATGGCATGTTAAACGAATTGAGAGCTTGACATGAAATGAATTCAAGACTTGATATGTGATCTACATGTCTCTAGTTGAAAAAATTGATTGTATGAAATCAATGTCTTTGATAATAATTTTGATTAGGTTCTAAACTTTGATTGAAACAACCTTTATTTGTGTAAGGCTGGTTATCTTGGCATGGTAAGGCATTATGCTCGTAGAGCATGTTGTGTGATGCAAGCTCCTTGATTCAAATTTCTTTATGTTTGACTGTTATCTGGTGAAGTCGGGATAACGAGTTCCAAGGTATGGCCTTGATATTTATTATGGTTTTGATTATACATACTGATAGTCTATACTTGACAAGTTATAATCCTTTGAAAAATATAAGTAAGATGGTTATGACTTCTAAATATCAAATTGATGTATCATGGCATGACAAATTGATTTATGGAATATGGGGGGAAAATCCATATTGAAAGACTATTGAAATTTCTTTCTGTAGTGTAAATCCTTGGATACTCTTATTTAAAATGTTGATTAAATGTGAAATGAAATATGTTAGATATTTGAAGTATTGATGTTTCATTTCAAACATAAATCTGTATATGATGTGTATGCAACCTAATTGAACTCATGATTGATCCACTTCACTCAGAATTTCCGCCAAACTTCTTTTATTTTCTCCTACTTTTAAAGGTCGAGATATTTCTCCCATGATATGTAGCTACATGAATGAACTGATGAGGTTTGGGATTAGAATTGATGAGCACATTTTGATGTTGCCTTATTATGATATATTCCATGATATCTTGGACAAGAGGTCCATAGCATGACCAAGGTCAGGTAAAATGGTGCTAACAAGGATAGTTGTGAGGCATGATGCAAAAGCTCCTTAAAGAGTTGACTGAGCATGATCTGAATAACACATGGATACACTATGATGACAGAGAACCGAAACTCCGTATAGTTGGGGCTACGATTTCTCCATTTATTTTTCGATAGTGAAGTTGTTTGAGACAAACGTTTTCTTATGATTCACACCTCCGTGAGAGGGAGGATGATTATAGTATCCATGTGTGATTGAAACCTATGTGAAAGGGAGGATCGTTATGGTATCTTGTTATGATTGGAATATTTTTTTTATTTACACGATTATGTATGTTGTAACATAACACTTGATTTAATGTCTTGTAGGAATAGGAAATAACAAATACCAGATGAGAGAAGCATTGATCGAGGACACTCAACCAACTCCTCCTCTCTATTTGAGCTCTCAGGAATTAGGAATTGAGATAGAGGGATCTAGGGGTTTAGGGATCTCTGGACAAAATCACACTTTCCTATCCTTTAACCAGGGTTGAGAATGATTCTCTCGTATCTTCATAGGTTTGGAGAATGCTGCTTCCCTATCTGGTCTATGAAGATTATACCAAGTTGGCATCATACCCAAAAGCAGGGCTTGTCGAGAATACCACTCCTCGTTTGGTCGATGAGTTGAGAGTGTACTTGGGGTGTACAACCCAAGTGGATTATGATGTTGGTGTTCTACCACATGACTATTCAGGGTCATCGATGCAAGGATAAATAGGAAATAGGATGGGTTGAGATAACCCTATGTGGTTTTGTGTTAGAGTAAGCTCCCTGATATGATAGGAGGGTCGAGATGATCTCTCCTGCGTGGATGTGTATCCTATTTCTAGATATGGCCTTCTAGTGGTATAGCTCCCCCATGATATTTCTAGTTGATATTCACTCCTCGATGTAGTTACAGGTTGAGTTGTACTCCCTGTTGATATGCTCTTCGTTGATGATATTTTGAGTAATATCCCGATGGAAGAGATTGCATGATGATAGCCTGATGGACGAAGGGTGGTAGCCTAAGCTCCACTCTCGTAACAAATTCTTCTTCTATATCTAAAAATGTTTAACATACCGGTAGAAACAATCAAGAGATAAGTAGAAATAAGAATTAAGAGTACATTGATGATTTATAATGGGAAAGGTTCACAACATGAAAACTAAATGACATAGATGTTCAGTGATGACATGTGATGATGCATAGATATCATAATGGCATATTGAAAAATGAACACATATCGACAGATTGAGTTGATCCATGATGACACCATGATGGAGAGAAATACAAGCAGAGATTGTAAAGTGGAATTCTTCCTATTTGAGAGGGAATGTTAATTTTTGTCACTAGCGTCAAATTCCATTATGGACAACTCGGATGATTAATATAATAATCTAGTTAGATTCATATTTTCAAGATGATCGAAATCAACCTAGAGATCACCCCAATCCGTTAAGAAGGAATTAAGTTATGAATTATTTTATTATTTTATGGGTCGGTTGTTAGTGTCAGAATTTGCATTTTTCCATTAGTGACCAAAATAACTCTTTTCATATTCATTTTAGGGGTCCCACTCATAATTTTTTTATCATTCCGCTACTTCATGCAAAAAATTCACTCACTGATGGTAGCCTTGGTCATAAAGAGTCACTCTCCCTCAAAAATTCACATTTACTAGCCCACCTTCATGTCTTGCTGAGCATAAATCAGTCTTGAAAGCACATTTCACTATGCCATTATGTTAGGGAAATTCAACATGCAGTCTGGTCATTCAAGGTCCATTTAGGTCACTAGGTTTCATTTTCCAAGGTTCAATAATACTCCATTTCATCTAAATAAAGTTAGCAAAACTGTGAGACTGATTGAATAATACTTCTTTATCATTTGAAGAATATTTTCAGAATGTAAATATTATTTTTAAAGGTTGTAATTATGGTTTCAAAGTGTGATTTTCATACCAAAGTGTAATTTTATTCAAAAAAGAGATGTAATTTATTTTTATTTTTTATATTTTTTGTAATTTTATGCCCATTATATGTAATAAATACTGTCCGAAGCTGCAAATAAAATTCATATGCCAAACTGAAGATCAGCAAAGTCAAAATGTAAACAGTTCCAAACTCCATCACATCAACCTACAAAGAAGAGAATCAAAGTGAAAAAGGTATTCAACAAGGTTTCCAAAGGTGAAATAAAACATTAGAAAAGTGGGTTTTAAATTAAAAGATCAATTTCATTCAAGTGTTAAAGCCTTCATGACATCAAATTCAAACTCATTTTTCTCCTACCATTGTTGAGCACACTCCAAGAGGGAAACATTTTGAGTTTCTAGGCGAAAATTTGCAAAAACCAGAGCAGAGGGTGCACTTGCTTCTGCGAGGGTGCACTTCCTTCAATGAGGGCACACTTCCTTATGCGAGGGTGCACTTGACCAGAAAAGCCAGAAACTCATTCAAATTGCAAAAAATTGCTTCCTAAGCTTCAGAAACATTCTCATCAACCTTCAGCAAATGAGTGAAAGCTAATTCCATGAATTATCCTCTCCATCAAGTTCATTTGTTGGGTGTTGTGAAATTTTTTTTATGATTTGGTGTTTAAATCATTTTAAAGCCATAGTATCTCCCATTGCACTCTTAATTCCCCAAATTTCATCTCCTTGCACCTTCATACCCTTCCTACATTTCAAAATACCCATTCCTAAACCCTTATATTAAAAATCCACTTTCCCTAACCCTTTTTCCCAATAACCTAATCCCTAGGTGTTACAACTACCTAGGCTCCTAACCCCAAACCTGTAAATAATTTCCCCATCCTCAATTCCACCATATCACTTCTCCCTATCCCCTTTCCCATTTCATAAATCCCTAGCACCATCTCCCTAAATTTCCATTTCCCATTCCTTATTCCTAAGACCACTTTCCACCATCATCACACTTCCCTAGGTTTTTGACTTTAAAAAATCATGGGAGAAGAAGAGAACAGTGTGGGAGAAGATATAGAGTCTAGGAGGCCACATAAAGGGGGAAGAATACTCAGACTTGAGCCAAAAAGTACTAGAGAACTTTTAGCATCTCCTATGGCACTGACATGTTTCAAACATTTTGGGTGTTTTGAGTTCTATGAGGAAATTTAGAGGGTCCAACACCATGCCATGTTCACCAAGCTTTTCATATCCAACCTCCATGAAAACCAAGTTACTCTAGCTAGTGTCAACTGCGATGATTTTAGCTACCAACAGGATCCCAAATTTTGGGGATAAATTGTTCAAGCATAGTGAATTGGAGGAACACTACTATGAGCCTTTCATGAAAACAAGATATAAGAATGAGAAAAAGAAGATCTTTCCTTTTTCCTACCTCCTGGATAGATATGCACCAATGGTGAAGATAATCATGAAACACTTTTCACGCGAAGGTAGATTTCCAAGACTTTATACCTATCACATCTGGCTCTTAATGCATTTCCCTAGTGTTAGTATGAATCCTTTGTCGAAGTGTACGAAAAAGGACCACTTTAGCTACGCATAACTAATAGCCCTAACAACAAAAGTGGCTGCCAATATCTTCAGATCTGTGATTAGTTAGACAAGAAAATAGCTGCAAAACACCAGATCTATGTATGGAAAGACATTAAGCAGTAAAATAAAGGGTTTGCTCCATGCGTCCAACAGACAAGACAAGAACACAATTTTTTGAAAGAATTTTTATATTACAGGGCACCTGGGAGGAAAACAAGAAGGTGTATCCAGCTCTCCTCAATGGGATGGGTTCTTTGTAGTCCTCAGCACTTCATATCTAAGCTTTCTCTCTCTAGTTGATGTAGAAAACCCAATGCAAAAAGTAGAGCTCAAAGGGAGCAAAATGGCAGAAAATGGTGACCAAGTGTGTAGATCCAGAGTGATCTAATAGACAACAAAAGGTGAAGAATGATGGGGAAAACCCTCCTATTTATAACAAAATATTGGGTCATTCTAGATCTTGGTGCATGATTAAAATAATGTTAACCAAATCTAGATCCACCTTTTATGGAATACTTTATTATATTTGTTGGAGGGAAAGGGTCTTTGACTTGGGTCAAATCCCTTGATTAGTCAAAAATAAATAAATAAATGATTTATTTATCTTTTTAAGGACATGGTTGGAAGATAATCAAATAAATAATGGTTTATTTAATTATTTGTGGGTGATTTGGTCATATTTAACAAGGAATATTATCTAAATAATATTTAAATAATTATTCCTAGAAAATAATAAGATAAATAAAGGTTTATCTAATTAATTTCTTTGATTTTGGGTTAAACATGACTGGGAATAATAATTAAATTATGGTTTAATTAATTATTCCATGAGGAAAATCAAACAAATATGGGTTTGTTTAATATTTCCTTCTGGGGTTTCCTGTTTTAACATAGTGAAAGTGGTTTTACTTAGGGTAAAACTGGTCTTACATGGTGTACTTGGGTCCATCTAATGATAATAAGTTAGATGACCAAAAAATGGTGTAACAGATTGCCCCCCAGCGTGCGAGTGTCGGGAGCAAATCGTATGACCGAAGTACGTTGTAAGAACACAATCACTAGACAACAAAAAGGGGTGTCAGAGAGAGAACTGTGAGGTAGATAGTGTGCTGAAGGACTAGACCCTGAGGAGACGAGACTCGCAGGTGCAACAAGTCTCTTTTATGAGAGGGTACCTGTGCTGAAGGCGGCGGGGGAGGCATACCTATGCCCGCCGAGACAAAGTACAAAAGAATAGTGTGTCCAGTAAACAAGGGACCGAACCATAAAGTACAGCTGGCATAATCATGAGCCAGATAAAAATACAATGAGAAATCCCACATACATGTTGTGCCTGGGATAACAGCCAGGACTTGTACAATAATATCTGAGTACATGAGATAAATACAACCCAAATGCCCCCTGTAAATGGGGAAGGGCTCACAAAATCTGACTGATACATGCAAATCAAAGAGGCGATGCAAGTGGCTAAGGCCAACATCATCAAAATCTGGAGCTGCATCGAAGGCTGCAAAGAAGAGGTCATCCGGGCATGTGGGGGGCTACCTGCAGGGCCACCCCCTCATGAGGGTTGAAACATCTCACACACACCCGGGAATCATCAAGAGTTGCTGCTGGATCACTGGACCATCAAGTATACGAATCTCGATCATGCTGAAGGAGCTGGAGAAACAATCAAGCCAAAGGGAAAGGAGATATCCCTTTGCCTGATCCAAGGCACCGAACAAGAGTGGAAGCTGGAACCAAGGTACACCGCCCTCTAGACCTGGCTTCTGGAATAAATGAGCTGATGTCGATAGAAGGAGGTCCGCCATAGTTGAGGCAATGAGAGACCCTCAACTAAGGCACGAGAGAAAAGAGTAGAGCGACGGACAGACTGACACTAATGATGATAGTGAAGTGGAAAGGACTGAGTAGCTAATGGACGACTTCCCTTGCTAGAGCATAAAAAGCATGAATGACATGGCAGCGACTGAAACAACATCATCAGGGATGGGCGATAGTGGAACTGAAGGTCATAATGTGCGACACAAGAGAGAGACCAATCAATGACGGATGGAGGGCTATAGTGGGGTACAAAGGGACTCGGTGTAGACTCCATGGAAGGAATGATGACTCAATCTTGGATGCTCTAAACAAGGGCGACTCGATGGTGTTGCCACACAGTAAAGGCCCCAATGGGGGACCGTGGAAACATGAGTACATGATGGGAACTCATGACGAAAATCAACTCGAACGAAGACAAGTAAGGAGGCAAGATGGTGCCCCAAGTACAAGTGTCGTAAGTGAGGAAATTCGATTTTAAGGAGGGGTGAAGTGATCCTTCTTAGACAAAATGTGTCCTGGTGGAGTGTTAGATCTCAAAAAACTAACAGATACCCATTTGAGGGCTTGGTGAGAGATTTCCAATGGTGCAAACGGTTCGTCAAACGGGGCTACGATGTGGTCACAACAGTCGAAAGAAGAAACAGGGGTTCTCTTTTAATAAGGCAATTTTCCCTCCAAAATCACTCATTTTCTATTGTTGCTGTGGTGAATGTAGAGAGGAGAGAAGGCCCTAAATCTTGCGGTGAACGTAGCGGACAAACTGACCGTTGGAAATGCGATCCGTCAGTTGCAGGTAGGAGGTCTAACTTTTCTCTTGCATTTTGATGGATTACTTTGTCAGTTTAGGGCCCAAAAATCCAGGAACAGTCCCTCCTTCATCTCTACAGTTGGGTCGCACTTTTTGGGGCAAAAAGTGCGACCTAGGATGTAGGTATCAGGGAAAAAAGTGCAACCTGGTCCAGAAAAGAGCAGAAAACTGTGACCTGGGAGATGAGGGGGTTTTGGTGCTGTTTTATGGCTGGAAGTTAGGTTTTGGTGTTTGGTTATGGTTTTCTCGATCTGTACACTGACAAAAATGATGTGTTTGTGCGAGCGCTATGGTGACGACGGCCGAATCGGAGAGAGAGAGATCCGGGGACACTTCGGACAGAGATCCAGGCGGATCAGGGCGTCCGTCGTGTATTGGCCAGATATGGGGTTCTCAAGTTTTTGGAGAACCCATTGATGAGAGTAGGGGAACCGTTACTGGCCCGGATTATCATTTATTGGGATCCAGATCAGGAGATCTTTGTGGTGCAGGGGCACAGGATCGAACTGACGGTCCAGGACGTGTACTTACCCGACCGGTCTCCCCCGCCCGGGGGGATGGTGGAACACACGCCCGCGTCGCCTTGGGGCGTATATCATGGAGTTCGTGAACGCCATTGTCGACCGGTCTCCAAGTCAAGGGGACTCGAATACCGATCGGGGATCTAGAGAGAAGAAACCCGTGGCAACGGGGCCGCACCGTGCCGCGACCTCTCGGGCATCCAGGCGTTCCATCACACTCTCTCCATCGCGTATGATGATAATGGAAAGTGTGTTGGGTGGACCTACTATGGGTGGGACCGTATGTTATTGGTGTCGCCAAAGCGACGCTGTCGCTATAGGCGGTAGGTGAATCATAACTGCTCAATGGGACTTGTTGTGCGCTCTTCTTTTTTGAGAAGATCCCGACCCTACGACCTCGTATACAGCTCCCAAATGGGGGCCTGAGGGAGCCCAGGATGCGTCGGTGGGGGCGTCTACTGTGCAGAGGAGGAGGAGAGGCGGTCGGACAAGTGTTTCATCCTGAGTTTTTTTCCCATTGGGATCAGATGCCGCTATACATAGACGACTATCCCTATAGTGGGATGAGTTATTGTGGAGATCCAGACCTGCCACTTCCGTCTGGTCGAGTATGGGGGCCCGATGGTAAGTGACAGATTACTATTCTTGTATGAGCATGTTAAAGTTATTGAATAGTAGATAGGGTATTGATTCATGTACTTTTGGTATGTAGATATAGCTCCGGTAAAACCAGCCAGATATATGGGACGACCGGCAGCATCTGGAGCTGCAGGTCTGAGTGGGTCGAGAGTAGCGCATAATGAGGATGCAGCCGCCCTTCTGGAGGAAATCCGCCGTAGATGCGAAAGGTTGTTGACCGGAGTATTAGAGCGCGGGTGGCAGGACTTAGACGACCAATACATAGAGCCATGTATTGGTCTACCCTTGGAATGGCGAGGTGTCATGTGGCGCATGGCGATGGCTGGTCAGGGGATACGTGATCTATAGGCTACAGGAGCAGAGCCATTGGCTCGAGATCCGCCAGATAGTGATTAGGTGTGGAGCATGTGGTGCCCGCTAGTGTGTATGTAGGGGTAGGTGGTGCCCTCGTGGTAGTTTGGGTTTTTTGCTTGTAACATGCTATGGGCATGTCGTATGTATCGTAGCAGATGGACTCTAAACATAATTTTTGCGACACATATTATGGATATGCATCATTTTGATGGTTGATTTAATTTTATGGTCTAGTATGAAATGTGTGTGATAAATGCCAATCTAGAACATGGTTTGCAATACTATCTACATAGTGATTTTGTTCTCAAGGTACATGGTTGAAAGTTATGGTTTCAAACGCACGTATTAAGATTTTCACTCGTAAATAGCGTCTAAACAACATAGGGTTATGCACACGATAACACCATTTAGCTGCATTACAAGAAGCAGGGAATCCAAACGAACGTGCAGATGGAGGATGCGATGAAAGAGGGCATCAGCTATCAGACCACGCACTACATCATATTCGGCCTGATTGTTGGTGGCAGAACCAATGCATACCCCGTTAGAAAGAACAAGGGCATGCAAGGGGGTGAAGATGGCCCAAGCTGCCGAGGCTAGATTCCTGGAGTAGCGACTTGCACCATCGGCGTAGCCGATAAAGGGTGTGGATGGGGGGTCCCGCGTAATGGTGTGACAAGACAATAAATGAGGGGATGAAAGGAAATGATGGCAACATGAGTGTACGTAAGTCATCGCGAACCGCAGAGGGAGTGTATGCGGATGACCAAGACTCGTACAAGGTGGTGTATGAGGACTATCTAAACATGGTGAGGACTCTAAGCCAAGTGGGATGGGTCAATTGTGAGACAAGTGGAGTGATCTCGGGTATGAGGAGGAACAGGGTGATCAAGGGGCACAACAGGGGAGGATGCAGACGGGCTGGGATCCGAGTGTCTCGCAGAGGAAGATAGGTAAAGGATGGTTACAGTAGACTCTGTCATCTGAACATCAGGCGGGGGAATGTCGATGGGAGCGAGGGGATCCTCGGGTTGACCTGAAGCGTACTGCGCGAGGATAGGAGAGGCGGATTGATTTTGTTCAACCTCATACTCTTGGATTACCTCTAAAGAGGCACGGTAGTGTGTCAGGTGAGGACAATGGTGGGATTAATGGCCATGAACGCCGCACAAAGCACAGGGCTTGTTGGTGCGAAGAGTCTTGGGGTTCTTAGTTACGAACGACGAAGGACCGGGGGCTTCAGGGACCGTAGACTCCTGGGAACACGACTTTAACCATGGGCCGAATACGAGGCAACTTGGATACGAGGCAACTCGTGACAAGCATGGGTGGCATGACCAAGGACATCACATAAAGTGCAAGGCTTTGCGTAGGTGGAGTGGACCGGGGTCACCGTGGTAGTCTTGTCTTTGGGTGCCCCCTCGGCGGCTTTTCCTTTCTTCTCGGTGCCGCTTCACGATAGAGAAGGGGTCCCGTGAGGTGCCGGGGGCACCTGGACAGTGCAACGGGAGGAATCTAGGGGGACCCAAGCATCCTGTTAAAGCCATATAGGGTTTGGGGCACTGTGGAGGGGGTGGCGCTAGAGATCAAGGTACCGTACCCATGCCCAAGGTCGGGTTAGAGAGAGAGGGTGACCATGACGGGGACAGAATATACTCCAGGAGGGGGAGCTAGGAAAGGGATCTGCCCAGCAGGGAAATGACCAGGAGGGACAGCTTCGAGATGGTTGAGGCCGAAAAGAACCGATCCGGGAGGATAAAGAGGTTCTGGGATACCAGCTGTAGGGGGAGGGCCAGGAGGAGGAGGTCCGGCTGGCTGAGATGAATGGCTAGGAGCGGGTTGCGGAGGGCGAGGGGGAGGTTGCTGACTAGCCGAGGTAGGCCGTTTACGGGCAGCCTGAGATGATTGCATCATGCAAACATTCGAGGAGCTGGGATCAGTGATGGGAGGGGGAGGAAGGTTAGGGAAAGTTCCAAGTAGGGAGGAATCTTTGTAAACGCTGGGGGAGACACTGGTCAAAGAATCAACGGTTTGCTTGTTGGCTACAGAAGAGATAGTCGTCTCAGGGGAGGTCTGAGATTTTGGCTCATGATATGTCAACTGGTCAATGGTGACTATCTTTCCATTATGGGGGAAAGACATCTTGCGAAAGACCGGCGCATGACGTAATACATAGCATGTGTGTAGCGTGACCCTGAACAGAATGTTACACCATGGGCGCTCAATACCCCGACATCAACGCAAATAGTATTACTGGCGAGGGTGATAGGACAATTACAAAACAGGCCAATGGGCTGGGAGACATGGTCGTCCCACGCTCGAAGGGTGATCGTGGAAGGGGCCAGCTCAGGAGATCCGAGTTGCTTCCAAACCGAAGCGGACATCACGCATGTGGATGCCCCCTCATCAATTATACACCGGGACATGTTAGCGTTCCGGATTTTGACTGGGATTTGGAAGGCGACGGAGGGAGGGAGGGGAGGATGGTCCGATTGAGTGGCGTCGAAAACAATCATTTGGTCATCAACAGGATCTACAGCGCCCATGGCAGATAATAGAGCCTTCTTTTGGGAAGGGCACGACTGGAGGAGTTCCAGTGTGGAAATGGCGGCAGGAGACTGCGCCAGATCATCTACTATGCTATACAAATGAGCAGCTCGACCAGGAGCAGCATTTCGACGTAATGGTCCCTTAGGAATCTTGGGATGGACCTCAAATTTGGGTTGAGGAATATGTAAGGGACCACCGGATGTCGAAAGAGGCTTTGTAGAACCTGAAGAGGGAGGCTCGGGGGCAGACTGAGCAGGAGGCTTGGGGTACTGACGAGACCGAGTTTGAAGGTGAAGATCGACGGATGGGGTAGGATCAGAGTGCATCATAAGGATTCCGCCGCAATCGAGGAGCGAAATGGAAGGGGGGCTGCCACCGGCCGTTCTGCCGTTGGGTAGCCACGAATCCTTGTTGAGGGAAAGGGCCGCAAACACAACCGTCGGGTAGTGGCCACATTAAGAGGAGTATGGGGGAGGCGTGTTGTCCGCGCAATGTGGCTTCGAGACTCACATCTCGCGCATCCGTTGTAAAGAGGGGACAATCGTGTGTAATGACCATAAACACCGCAACACGAACAAAGCCATGGTGCGAAAGGGCCCGTCCCGCCTTGGGTCGAATGCCCCGTTGTCGGTTGCCGTGTTAGGGTCCACAATTCGACCGATCCCGGTTACCAGGGGCAGATTGGTTTTGGTTGCCTCTCCGCCTTCTTTGAGAAGAAGGGGGATTAGTCGCGCCCTGCTGTGCAAATACTTGCCCTGGTGGGGGCTGTAGGTGCTGTTGTTGGGGTTGAGGAGGCAAGGGAGGAGGAAGCGCATATGCTGGAGGAGCTGGCGCACCAAGCTGCGGAGAAGGGTAATGGGTGGGTTGGGCAACATTGGGGTAAGCAGGAGGTTGGACAAAAGGAGGAGGCATGCCGTATCCCGGATACATGCTACCGGGAGGGGGAAGAGTGCCGGAGGAGCTGGCCCCTCCCTGAGGGAGACCATAGCTCATAGGAGGTTGAGCGTATGGATGGGAAAGGGCTCCAAAGGGTTTGTCGGGCCATCGAGATGCCCTATGCCCCGGGGCATTAGCGCCGTTAGCGCCACCGGGCCTGGGGAGGTCAGGAAGAACGGTATAAACATAACCAGATTGAGCGTAGATCAGGTCATATTTCAAGGCAATTTGGAGGGCGGCTTCTTCAGTTTGAGGAAAATGAGAGGCGACATCTTTGCCGATGGGAGCGGGAAGGGTGCGAAGGAACTAGTCCATGTAAACCCGATCTTCGAAGGGAGGGGCTTGACATAAGCTCCGTCTTCTTCGCCATTCCTGAACATGGGCAGAAAGGCGTGTTGAAGAGGATTGCTTAAAGGAAGTCAAGAGCTCCGTGCCAGTATTGTATTGGAGAGGGAGCTGGAAGTATGACAAAAAGGCTTGGGCAAGAGTCTCAAAGGTGGTATGGGTAGAGGTGGCTTGTTCGACATACCATTTAGAAGCTTCACCGATAAGCGTGCGTTGGAACAAACGAAGACGGATGGAGTCACTTCGTAATGGAATTTGGAGGAACACCACATGTGGAAAGATCGACATCATTTATTCGATCTTCGCCATTAAGGCCCTCGAACTTAGGGATGTCGAAGGGGAGCTTGGTTGGCATAGCAGGCCAATTAGCATTGTGGTGAATGGGGTCATTGATCAACTGATGGAAATCGGGGAGGCTAAGGCCTGCAATGTACGGCAACACAGGGGTGGCCGGGGTAGTTCCTGTGGCGGTTCCGCTAGTAGTAGGGCCGACATTAGGGCCGAGAGAACCGCTAGCGTTAGGCCCTGGACCAGACATAGTGAAGGTGATAGGGGGAGAATCGGGAGGAGAGGGAGGACCCGATGAATCAGGAGAGGAGTCGGAGTGCGGACTCGAAGGTGGACTGGCTCGACGACGGCGGGGCGGAGCAGGTCGATCGACCAGAAACTGAGGATGGAGGCCAAGAAGTCTCCGGGATAGGCACCTTGGTGGCGCAATGATGACAGGAAGAAGGAAACCGACAGGGGCAGAAAGGGACAGAATCAATTAAGGTCAAGGGCAGAAAAGGTACAGTGACAATTGATTTTAGAGTCTTTGCCAGGCGGTGTTAACCAGGCGCTTCTTCGCTTAGGGTCAGTGTGTGGCGTGCGTTAATTTTAATTTTTAAACCCTTTCCGTTTTGAGAGCAAGAAAAAAGTGTGCTACGTAGCTGAAAATAAACCTACAGAGAACAGAATATAATGCTGAAATAACAGAAAAATAACAGCTACTTGTGCGTTTATCTAACCCAAGAAGGTGGGTCTCTCAAAACTATGCTGAGAAGAAAGGGAAAAACTATGTAAAACACACGGAAAAGGGGCCAATAGATCTAAGGTCAAAGGGGACAGGGATCTAGAGGACAAAGATGCTGAAAAGAGGTGCAGATCACAGCCAAGAGACAGAGGCAAGGTGGCTAGAAAAAGGAAGGAAATCAGCAAAAAACCGGAGGGGCAAGGCGGAGGCCTTCAAAGGAGGTCCAAACAAAACGACAGGAGGTGATTTGAAAGGAAAAAAGGCTGATTTCAAAGGATCTGAAAGGGAGGTAACATATCTGGAAAAAGGAGGCTGAAGCTCTGAAAAACAGACGGCTGAAACAGCTTAAAACTCTTCCACAAAAAGTGAAGGGTACTAAAGCCCTAAGGGGCTAGGTTCCCACTTAGATGAGTAAAAACAGATCAGAACTTGGTCAAAACAGGTTGAGACAGAGGTTGGAGGACCCTGACAGAAGCTGCAGAAAAACCCAGAAAAATTGCAGAAAAATTGCTGAAAAAAGGGCAGGTCGCAGTTTCTGACCTGATTTCAGTGCAGGTCGCAGGAAACAGGCTAAAAAGTGCGACCTGGAGGTCCAGGTCGCAGGTTTAGGGCCAAAAAGTGCGACCCCTAGTTCCGGTTGTCTCGGCGGAAGATTTTCAGAAAAGTTGCCGTCTCAGTTGCGGCTGGTGTCGCTTACCTGCGCAATAGGGCCAGAAACACACGGAAGTTAGAAATTTTAATGTTTTAGGGTTTTATGTGAGAAAAACAACATAAAAATAGGAAAAATAAATAGATGAAAAGAAACCCTAGGGTCTGAAGTAGCTGGATATGCAGGAATATGAAAAACGACAGCGGTCGTAATTTAAAACCCTTGTGGAGTCGCCATTTGTTAGTATGAATCCTTTGTCGAAGTGTATGAAAAAGGACCACTTTAGCTACGCATAACTAATAGCCCTAACAACAAAAGTGGCTGCCAATATCTTCAGATCTGTGATTAGTTAGACAAGAAAATAGCTGCAAAACACCAGATCTATGTATGGAAAGACATTAAGCAGTAAAATAAAGGGTTTGCTCCATGCGTCCAACAGACAAGACAAGAACACAATTTTTTGAAAGAATTTTTATATTACAGGGCACCTGGGAGGAAAACAAGAAGGTGTATCCAGCTCTCCTCAGTGGGAGGGGTTCTTTGTAGTCCGCAGCACTTCAGATCTAAGCTTTCTCTCTCTAGTAGGTGTAGAAAACCCAATGCAAAAATGAAGCTCAATGGGAGCAAATGATGAAAAATGAGACCAAGTGTATAGATCCAGAGTGATCTAATAGGTAACAAAAGGTGAATAATGATGGGGAAAACCCTCCTATTTATAACAAAATATTGGGTCATTCTAGATCTTGGTGCATGATTAAAATAATGTTAACCAAATCTAGATCCACCTTTTATGGAATACTTTATTATATTTGTTGGAGGGAAAGGGTCTTTGACTTGGGTCAAATCCCTTGATTAGTCAAAAATAAATAAATAAATGATTTATTTATCTTTTTAAGGGAGTGGTTGGAAGATAATCAAATAAATAATGGTTTATTTAATTATTTGTGGGTGATTTGGTCATATTTAACAAGGAATATTATCTAAATAAGATTTAAATAATTATTCCTATAAATTAATAAGATAAATAAAGGTTTATCTAATTAGTTTCTTTGATTTTGGGTTAAACATGACTGGGAATAATAATTAAATTATGGTTTAATTAATTATTCCATGAGGAAAATCAAACAAATATGGGTTTGTTTAATATTTCCTTTTGGGGTTTCCTGTTTTAACATAGTGAAAGTGATTTTACTTAGGGTAAAACTGGTCTTACATGGTGTACTTGGGTCCATCTAACGATAATAAGTTATATGACCAAAAAATGGTGTAACACCTAGGGTAAAGATGCTGAACATACCCTACTAATGTTTCCGGAGCATTGATAAGATGGAATTTATTGTCCAGAAAAGGGAGTACGAACATAAAATGAGAAGTAATTTCCATCATTCCCTTGTCAAAATCATAGTCCTCTATCATCTCAATGAATTAAACATTGCATGGAGTACCTTCATAGCCAATGATATATGCAGAGAGCCATGTACTCAGCATGCACAAAATGTGCCTTCATCATCTCAACCATCCAATTCCATCCCTCCATCTCAGCCCATAGCACATTCATCATCATCAAATTGGTCCCCTTCATCTATTTCACCTCCTTCATCTCCATTTCATCATGACATTGGATCTCCTAGCAAGATTAATGTCAGTGAGCCTAAGAGGGCTAATGTGGTTGAGGTTGAGCCATTTCCAAAAACTTACTAGAGAGGTCACATGCATGTGTTTTCTCCACACATAGTGGAAGGGGCCATGCCTTCTACATCAGTAAAGCAGGTGGAAAAAGGCAAAGGAAAGTTGATTGAGGCAGAAATTCAGCCAGAGGTTAGACATGAAGAGAACCTCCATGAGTCTGAGCATGATTTTGAGCTTGTTTACCTAGATGAGGATGATTATGATGAAAATATAAACATAGCCATGAAAGGAAAGGATGTGAATATTAGAGAGCTCCAGAATAATCTTGAAAGGGTCGAGTTTGTCATAAAGTTACTTGAGCAGGAAAATAAGCAGATGAAAACAAAGCATACCATTGATGAGGTGAAATTCATCACTTCTCAAAGGGAGGAAAAAAAGGCCAAAGTTATGATAGATGAGACACTTGAGAGGTATGGGTTGCTTCATCAACAAGATGAAAAAGCACCAAGAGGCAAACCTAGAACTAGAGGGTCAAAAAAGAGCTCTAGCTCTAGAAAGACAAAAATAGGCTCATATTGCTGATTAGCTAACCCTAAATGAGAAACTTGCAATGGCGATCAATGAGAATAGGGAGCCATGTATTGATAGAGCCAATCAATATTTTGAGAATATTTTCAAAAATAATAATAGAGACAATGATTTGTTGAGGAGGAAGGTCAAGAATCATTCTCAAAAGGAGAAAATTGCAATGGCAAAGTTCAAAAGAGCCAATGCAAATATTGAGGCTTTGACCATGTTGGAGGAGAAAAGAAAGTTGGATATAATTGTAGAGGCTTCACTCCAAGCATATCCACCCCACTAGCACTTTCTCCACCAATTTTGAATCTATTTGAACCATTTTTGAAAAATCTGTGTTTTTCTATGTTTTCCTGAATAAGTTCATATCAACAAATTGGTCACATGTGCAGCGCCCAAGGCATTTTCCACTTTTTTGAGGCATCAAATGGCCAAATAGAGACCACCATTGGATTAAGAATGATTAATACATGCACCCTATAAATTTTCTATGTTTTTTGGGACGAAATGGTCAGTGAAAAGGGAAAACAACACCCTAAAAATCATGTTTTTGACCCTATTTTGGCCTAGGCACTATGCACAAAGCAGTCTTGGGAGAATGAAGTTTTCAGCAATCAAATAAACTTCATTTTTCAAATTGGAGACATATTCAAAAATTAGACTTGAATATCTTTCAAACAATCCATTTTGGGCCTGATTTGGACACACACAAGCCAGTCAAAATCAGACTTGAACAAGGAGGGTGCACTTGACACAGCGAGGCTGCACTTGATAGAAAAATGGCGCACTTGACCATTTGCTGATTTTTTTAATTTTGACTTTATCTTAGAAATTGATGTTTCCACCTATGTAATTAAGGATGTTAAATGTAATTATGCTATGGATAAGTTACCGAGAGGTAGATTCATCACGTAAAATTTTTCATTAAGTCAAATGAATTAGTTTGAATGTATTAAGGGAGGAGTCACTTAGAGCTCCATATACTCCAGCTTTTAGTTCATAATTTTGTGGATCTCTTCCTCACCTCATAGATTCGACCCCTGAGGATGAGTGAATGTTATTTTTATGTTTATTTAGTTCGTTTCTTCACTCTTAGCAAGGGTTGGAATAAGTTTGGATGCTAATGTATTGATCAAGGACTATTGTACTCAGTTTGGCTAGTTAATAAAGAAGAGTTGTGGCTATTTTTCGAGATAAATGTGGTATGTTTTTTATCATTGTTTTTCCTTCAGTCTCATATGTTAGAATGTATTTCCTTCATATTGATTACATCTATGTTGTATGATCTCTTTCAAGTTGTTAGGCATAATACATGCTTGCTCATGCTCTACTTAGGGAAAGTTATCATAATTTGCCCACTTTCATCTATTTAGGAAGAATACATCTCCCATGCTCTTCCTATCTCCTCATCAGTCTTAAAACCATCTCATCAAAATCATCTTAAAGTGTTAAGCCTTATGCCTACCTTGCCCCATTCAATCTCTGCAACCCTATGTCATTTGCCCTGACCTAGCTCCCTTGACCATACTTTCATCCAGGAGCCCGACCAAAATAAATTATCAAAACCCCTAAAACTTTCACCTAGCCTAAAATCATAATCCATTCAGCCTCCTAGGGCATATTTTTTGTAGAGAGCCCTCTCCGACTTAGTAGGGCTAGCTACCAAGTTAAAAGGTTCGCCCGCGGTTACCTTTGTAGAGATTTCTTCCTCATCCTTCAAAATATTCTAGAGTGATAACATCGGCCTTATCACATGTTGATCCGATCAAAGCCCCAAACGATACCTCGCAAAGTTATAAATAAATGCGATCTCAAGCTCAATTGAACAGTTGCTCAAGAAATATATGATTTGTGTCCATTATTTTGTTTCGTCTATTTTATGTCTTGGCTCACATAGGTATGTTAGGAGTAGCTCACACAAATGGTCGGGATCGTAGATGTGATCAGACATCATATTTGGGTGATATGAAGTAGAGTCACGGGTAGGAAGAGCTAAGGTAGTGGCCTAGGTAAGCAAAGCTGCGGGCTGAGTGTGTTGTGCCTACCGCCAAGGACCCTGGAGTCATTGGCTCAGCTTGTTAAGGGTGCGAGCTAGCTTTTGAGATCACATCGAGCTGATTTGAAGTAGATTCGTGGGCATAGAGTGTTGTGGTAGCGGCTCAGAGCCCCAAAACAAAGGGATGAGTGTGTTAAGGCTGAGGCTTAGAGAATTATTGGGCAGATCATATTTGATTCATAGTCAGTTTTTTGCGCAGTGATTCCAGACATTATTCATCCAGTCACAGTTGTGTCAGAATGGTCATTGACAACCTCTTGGATTCAAATCTAGGAATTGAGATTTGAAATTACTTGGTGATCTATCAGATCCGTGTTTTGGTATTATAGATCTATTGATATTTTGATCACATCTGTTTGTTTCCACTGCAAAATGTATCTACAATTCTCATTCAGTATCATTCGTATTCATCAGTTTGCTATAGGCACTGTCAGTGCATTTCAGTTCTCAGATACATTTTCCTTCATGCAAGAGTATGGATATGGTTTTATTGAGTGTATGTAATTTTTTTTCTGCATCGTAAAGATATGTATCTTTAGATCATTTTACTCTTGTTGCTGAATCATTTGATGATGATCTAAGAAGAATAATTTCCAAGGGTTTTCCCCATAGTGGGCTTTTCCCTAATCTCAGATCAATCCTTGTGTCTCTATGTATTCATGCTTCTCTTCCTTTGATCTTTAATAATACAAATATGTATGTTAATATAATTATTTGGAATGAACTTAAAATGAAACTATCAAAATAAAAAATAATGCTACTTTATGAAAAATTAACAATTCTGTGGCCATGGATGAACTTCTATATTATTACACTAACAATTTTGTGGCCATGGGTGAACTTCTATCTTGTTACACTAAATTTCTCCTTTAATGCAAAGCCGCTCTTCTTTATAGTGATTACTTTAGCGTACAAGGGCTACAAATGTGTTTTCCATTTTGGATAGATGGTTGATAAGTATGCTTATGTTTCAATATTTCTGCTATTCTGCTATTGGAGAAATGATGATTATTTTAAATTGCAAATCCGTGCATGTGTTTTGAATATCTATTTGATTCGAGTCTACAATTTATCATCATTCTAAGTAGAATCTGGTGATTCTCCACTATGTAAAGGAGAAATCCACTATGATTTCCCACTATGTAAAGTAAAAATCCACTGTTATTTTCCACTATGATGTAAATATTGTGTGCTTTACTTGTGAATTCCACGTTCTTGTAAGTATGGGAGATAGAAACTAGTTAGAATTTTTTACATCATTTTTATGTTATGAATCACATTCTTTATTAAATATCTACTGGTTAAAAAGACTTAACATCCTCATAATTTTTTCTAATGTCATAAGACTTGAGTATAGAAAATGAGATTCGGTCCATGATTTTTTTCTACGAAGGTAATAGGCCTTCTAAATTGATATCGGTTGCTTTCTCTACTCTACATACACTAGCATGCGAGGATTTAATAAAGAGAGAGAGATATTACTATTAAAGAGATCTCCATGTATTTTTCAATAAACTAATGACTTATTTCCCCTCCCTCTCACTTGTTTTTCTCTTTCTCTCATATTAGGATGTCAACAATCGATGTTGGAGTTCAGGCCACTCTTTACCACCGACCCTTATGAGTCCATAGCAGATTGGAATATGGTCGTGTCCTTCTCTAAATGGAGTGTCGTTGCCCACAATAACCATCATCCAATTGACATAATTATTTCCCTAAAACACACAACTATGGATCTGCATGACCCCATTTGATCAACTCATCCCAACACTTTGTCATTTCTCCTTTCACTTGATAGTTAAGGAAATAAATTCCTCTTCAGTTGCAGAATACCTCTCCTCTGTCCCATATCAACAAAAGGTGGAGAATCCGAAGCTCTAATACCCACGGTCCTACAAGTGGACAAGATCCACATCAACATCAATTAAAAAAAAAAAAACAATAATCGTCACTGTAGGTTACGCTACTCACGTTGCCAAGCAGAGGAATGAGAAATTTCCAAGAGGAGGAGAAAGAGAGACCATGTGTTGAAATATGACAACAAATGTAAATAATGTAATTTTTGGAAAATTTACTTATTACCTGTTAGTTGGTTGTATAACGAAATGAAGCTAGAATAAAGAAATAGCCCTGGTTAAATTTGATGGCCCGAGAGGCTTGTAAGATGAGGAGAATCATTCTTGATTAATAGAGTTTCAAATCCCTTGCCCCGTGGAAGTTTTCTTGAGACCCTTTCAAGATTTTACCAAGTAAATTATTATGTTTACCCATGTGTGATTGATTCAATTTCATTCAGTTTATGTTTCTTCTTGTTTAATGTTTTCCAGTACAACAACTGGTATCAGAGCCAGTTAACCGCTAGTAAGGAACGTGACCTATGCAGAAGTTGCTAGAGAGCTGTGAGACCCTGTAGAACTGCCGGGAGACTACTTGGTACCATAACCCATTGCTGGAGAAAAGATCTGTCCACTGTTAAAACCAATGCTGGAGAGAAGTTTTTTCCACTGTAAAATAACGTTGTTAAAGAACCCCTGTCTGTATGGAAGAGCCTGTCACTGCCAGAGGAAAAGGCATTTTTTTTTCCTTGGCTAATTTTCAAAGCCAGTAAAAAAAAGAAGAACTCGGGTTTGTTCAGCACTATTGGTAGAAGACAGAGTAGTCAGAGTTTCATTGTGCCAGGAGGCTATTTTTTTTTGTCAAGGATTTGAGGAGTTTGGGTAATTTAATTCTCAATTTCAGAAATGTGGGATTCTATAAATTAATCTATTGAGGGATTTTTTTTTAATCAGAAATATCAGAGTTATTTTTTGAACAAGGTTCTGAAATTATGAAACCTTTGGATGATTTTAGAGTCAATATTTTTTTTTTAAATATAATTTTAAGAATGAAATAAAAGGAAAAGTTTAAAAATCTGGAAATTTAAAAGCTTAAAAATCCTGGAAATTGGAATAGAGAAGTTTTCTGGCAGAGGAAATTGGAATAGTTTTTGAATTTTATTTTTTTTTGAAAATGTAAAAAAAGAAGGGAAGTCAGATTCTAAAATGATTTCAGAGATTGGAAATAATTTCTAAAGTTTGGAAACTAGAAATAAACCCTATCTGAAAAAAGGAGAAACAATTATTTTTTAACCCTAGTTGGAAATTTAAGAAGGAAGTGAAAACCAAGAAGATTTGTAGGAACAAATGGCCAAAATGACAAATGAAAAATTTGAGGTGGATAATTTCACCAGGAAGAACAATTTAACACTATGGAAACTAAATGTTAGGGAGTCGCTGGTGCAACAAGGGTTGTACAAAGCATTAGACGGGGTAAAGAAAAAACCTACAAGGATGACAGATTCAGACTGGGAGGACTTGGATTCCCGAGCCCTCATTACCATTAGGTTATGCTTGGAAGATGAAGTTCTCCTTAATATTGTTGAAGAGAGTACATCTGAAGGTTTGTGGGAAAAACTAGAAACTTTGTATATGACTAAATCTTTGACCAATAGAATTTATTTGAAAAGACAATTGTATAGTCTTCGGATGAAGGAGGGTACAAAAGTTGTAGAACATTTAAATATTTTTAATACAGTTATTTTCCAGTCGTCAGATATGGAAGTTAAAATGTACAAAGAAGACAAGGCTATAAATTTGTTGTGTTCTCTTCCAGAGTCATTGGATCACTTCATAACTTCAATCAGTTTGATCACTACTGATTGTTTGAAATTTCAATCAGTTGTGGGTTCTCTGTTATCTAAAGAAGTTCGAAGGAAATCTAGTATTGAAACATTTGTAACAGAAGCCATGGTAGTCAAATTTTGGTCAAAGGAAATAGGGGAGAAAGCAATGGGTTCTTCCAGATCAAAGTCAAAGGGTGGCAAGAAGTGTAAAGCCAAGTGGTAGTACTGCAACAAAATTAGACAGCTCAAGAAAGATTATTGGAAATGGATGGAGTTGGAGAACCAGAATAACGAAGCAAATCAGGTTGATTCAGGTATTATTGATGAATTTTTAACTGTTGAAGCCCTACCTATTTGTAATGTCTCTCAAGATGTTGAAAATTGGCTATTAGACTCTGGTTCTTCTCATCACATGAGTCTGCAAAGAATTTTTTTTACTTCATATGATGCTATAAATGGTAATTCTATGTTTATGGGAAATAATGTATCTTGTCAGACTGTTGGGATGGGAAATGTAAAAATCAAAATGTATGATTATACAATTAAAACATTATCTGATGTTCAACACGTACCTGAACTAAAGAAAAACTTTATTTCCTTGGGAGTTTTGGATTCGAATGGGTGTAAATTTACAGGTTAGAATGGAGTGATGAAAGCCTCAAAAGGAGCCTTGGTTCTTATCAAGGCTGAAAAGGTCAGAAATATTTATAGACTCAAAGGAAGCACTCAAGTTAGTGAAGCAACGATTGTATTAGAAAAAATAGAAGAAGCTTCTCGTCTGTGGCATCAGCAGTTGGGTCACATGAGCGAGAAGGTCTTCAGGTACTGGTGAACCAAAAGTTGCTTCCTGATTTGAAATCCTCGAAGTTGGATTTTTGTAAACATTTCATGTATGGAAAACGATGTAAAAAAAGGTTCAAGACTGGTAATCATAATAGTAAGCAAATTTTATACTACATTCATTCTAATCTGTAGGGACCGTCTCCTATTCTGTCTTATGGAGGTGCATTATATTTCTTAACATTTATTGATGATTTATCCCATAAATTTTGTGTCTATATGTTGAAAAATAAAGCTGATGTATTTAATTTTTTAAAACATTTTAAAGCAATGGTGGAAAATAAAATAGGAAAATCAATTAAATTTTTAAGAACTGACAATGGCGGTGAATTTACTTCTTTAGAATTTGAACAATTATGTAAGGATGAAGGGATTTTTAGACATAAAACTACTGTTTATACTCCTCAGCAAAATGGCATTGCTGAACAAATGAATTGGACTCTTATGGAAAGATCTAGAAGCATTATCAGCAATGCTAACATGCTGTGGGCAGAAGTAGTATCTACGACTTGTTATTTAGTTAACAGATCACCTTCGGTTGCAATAAACTATAAAATTATTGAAGAAGTTTGGTCAGGTTAGTCTTGTGATTATTTGCAGTTGAATATTTTTGGTTGTGATGTCTATGCTCTTATACCTAGAAATTAGTGTTGAAAGTTAGATCCAAAATCAAAATGTTATGTCTTTATTGGGTATGATTATGAAGTGAAAGGAGATAGGTTGTGGGATACTTCTTCATGGAAGATAGTCATTAGTAGAGATGTAACATTTTATGAATATTCTCTTCTAAAATAAGATGTTGGAAAATTTGAACAGGTGCAGGTATCGCCAAATCAGCAGATTCCATTGGAGACTAAAACTTTTCTGGAAAGTTGAAAGGAAGGAGAGACTTCTGATGAAAAAGGTGAAGAAGAAAAGGAAACTGGAGAAATTCCAGAACCAATTCAGGAACCAATCACTCTAAGAAGGTCTACAAGGGAAAGAAAAAACCCAAAAGGTTTGAAGATTATGCTTCATCTATTGCATTGATTATTGAAGATGGGGAACCTTCTTGTTATCAAGAAGTAGTAGATGATGCAGATAGCGAGATATGGAAAAAGGCCATGGAAGAAGAAATGGATTTCTTAGCCAAGAAAAATAGCTAGGATCATGTAGAACTTCCTGAAGGGAGAAGCATTGTTGGGTGCAAATGTGTCTTCAAGTTGAAGAGAAAATTTGATGGAAATATTGAGAGGCATAAGGCGAAGCTGGTTGCAAAAGGATATTCTCAGGTTGAAGGTATTGATTTTCATGAGATTTTTTCACTGGTCGTTAAACATGTTTCTATCCATATTGTGTTAGCACAAACTACATTACTTGATCTTGAGTTAGAACAGTTAAATGTTAAAACAACCTTTCTTCGTGGTGATTTGGATGAAGAGATATATATAGATCATCCAGAAGATTTTGTACAAGGTCACAACAGAAGATTAGTTTGCAAGCTTAGGAAATAATTGTATGGCCTGAGGCAGTCGCCCAAGAAATGGTACAAGAAGTTTGATTCCTTCATGGTGAGCCAAAATTTTATCATAAGTGAGTGTGATCATTGTGTATACTTCAAAAGTTTCAATGACATATTCATTATCTTGGTGTTGTATGTTGATGATATTCTTATTGAAAGCAAAAGCATGGAAGAAATCAATAGGTTAAAGGATTAGCTTTCTAGGACGTTTGATATGAAGGATCTTTGAGCAGAAAAACATATCTTGGGCGTAGAGATACACAGAGACATGAAGAATGGTATGCTTTGGTTATCACAACAGAAGTATCTGGTGAGAGTACTCGAAAATTTCGGTATGAACAATGTGAAACCTATCCCAATGTGAAACAATGTGAAACAATGAATAATGAAATAGCCCAGGTTAAATTGAATGGCTCGAGAGGCTTGTAAGATGCGGAGAATCATTCTTGATTAATAGAGTTTCCAATCCCTTGCCCAGTGGAAGTTTTATTGACACCCTATCAAGGTTTTACCACATAAATTACTATGTTTACCCATGTGTGATTGATTTAGTTTCATTCAGTTTTTTTTTCTTCTTGTTTAATGTTTTCTAGTAAAACACCGTGAAGATCCATAGATGTGATTTTGACGACAACTACTCTCTCCCTTGGATAACCGCTTCTGTAGGTTACGCTAGGTTACAATGTGAAACCTATCCTAGTGTGAAACAATGTGAAACATTGAATAATGAAATAGCCCAGGTTAAATTGGATGGCCCGAGAGGCTTGTAAGATGAGGAGAATCATTCTTGATTAATAGAGTTTCCAATCCCTTGCTCGGTGGAATTTTTATTGACACCCTGTCAAGGTTTTACCACATAAATTACTATGTTTACCCATGTGTGATTGATTTAGTTTCATTCAGTTCTGTTTCTTCTTGTTTAATTTTTTCCAGTAAAACACCGCTAAGATCCATAGATGTGATTTTGATGACAACTACTCTCTCCCTTGGATAACCACTTCTATAGGTTACGCCACTCTAGTTGCACAAGGACGTGGCGTGGCTCTAATCCGTGTGGACTCTCAAGGATCACCGGTGATGAGGGAACCATAATACAACAGTGGCCACTCAAGATTTTGATATGGGTAAGCGAGGGAAGAAGAAGAGAGAAATAATGGGGAAGAAGAGAAACATTTAGAGTGATTTACATAAAGTAATACAAACTTGTATAAATAGGATAGCCTGAGATTTAGAAAAATAGAGAACAAAAATGGATGATTTCACATTGTGGGGTCAGTCTAGTTGAACGTGGAAAACATAAAAGCATGGAAATGTTACCATCTAGGGATATAGATAAACAACGTGGCATAATTTCAGAAAAATAATAGAAAATGTATGTTTCCTTTTAATGGGGATACAATAGCAGACATGTCCCTCGTGAATTCCCAGGTAGTCAAAATAGGGTACAAGCATCGACTCTGAAGGTAGTGGAAACGGGAAGTAGGTATGATAATTTGATCGAAGTGAATGCGTAAAAAATGTTTAGCAAGTGGGAGGCATTTAATTTAATGGAATTTAATCACTAAATAATGTTTTGTTAGTGGAAAGGCAGATCCATATATGACTACAACTAAAATCAAATATTAGTGATAATTTGATGGGGGAGTTAATGAATGAAAAATGTTTAGCAAGTGGGAGAAGTTTATTATGTTTCCTTTTAATCAATAAATAATGCTTGGCATGTCAAAAGTTGAGTGATAATTTGATGGGGAGTGAATGAATAAATAAATTTTGGCCACTCGGAGGCGTTTAATTCCTTGGAATTGCTGAAGGCATATCAAAATTTGATTTTATATCTTGCCACGGTATATTGCATCCATAGAAAGTTATGTATTGGTTAAATTCGATGAGTATTTATGGATATTTTTAACTTTTATTTAGTATCATTTTAAAATCTGCATGTTATTAATGTCTACTAAATTCCCTACTATCTATCCTTCTACTGAACGAGCGAGCTGAGCCATCCGTCAGCTATCAGTTCCTCTCCCGGATGGTATTAAAGTAGAATGTCCCTTCAACACATCCAACCGCATGCCCCCGTAACCTACCCATTTGTTCATTCCCCACCTTACCTTAAAGAGCATTCAAGTAAGGAGGTAAAAGAAAGATCTAGTTTTTCTTCCTATTGACATATACCAAACTTGATATCCTAACCCCACCTAGTTATATGGTGAGAGAGAAGGATATGCATCTACCCTCTCTCTATCCCTTGCTCTCTCTTTGGTCAAGCAAGCAGCTCTGCATCTTGCTCTCTCTTTTGTCGAGCTAATATTTTAAAATGATAGGTGTATATAGATATATTTTGTTTTTCTAAGTTAAACTAATTCTATTATATCATATGGAACAGAAAATTACAGGTCTCTTCCTGTGGATTTGACGAGTCCAATCTAAAGGGAAGTTTAAGTGGTTTTCCACCAAAATTTGGACTGCCCCAGTAGGGGAAATAAATATTAAAAACCAGAGAGTAACTGATGCCCGAAGCAGGAAAACAACAGATTTAATTACCAAAATAGAACACGAGTCACAAAGTTGACAATTCCAAAACATGAGAATGCTAACGAGATTTATAAAACTGAACCTAAGGAGAACCTGCATTATTGTTGCTGTAGGTGGGAATTTCTTCCTCAATTATACACACGTAGCACCCATCATCCGTCTCCTTGCTCAGCGTGTGGCTAGAAGGTTAAGGCCATGCCGACGCTGGGGTGTCGAGATTGTTCCATCTTGTTCTCAGCCTCCTAGTCTGAGCTACTATCTTCGTTGTTGGCAGAGTTGTCACTGGATTCTTTGCTACCACTGGAGGCGCTTTGTACTGGGAGGGCCTTCATCTTACGGGTGATGAAAGCAGGCTTAGTAGGAATGGTGGATTTACATGGCCTCTTCATGCCGCGGGAAAAGGAGGGAGTCGAAGCAGAGGCAGGGAGCTACAAAGGGAGTAGGGTGTTCAAGTTGACAGGAGGTTCCTGTCAAACTCATTCCAACCAATGGAGAGGTTCATGTGATGGCCCTAGGAGAGAGAAATTAGAGGACGGGAAGGATGGCCATGCCCCCCAGATATTTTTCACCTCATTTTGTGGTGCCGAGGCATAATTTTCCATGGATCCGAGTCGTCGAACTAGAAGGGAGCAAAAGAAATCACAAGAGAGGAGCAGCTTCCAGAGGGAAGGCAGAGGTTGGTCAAATGAGGACCTTGGACCAGAGGCGGAGGAAAATTAACAAACAAATTCACTGAGAGCAAGCATGAGGGCCAAAGTGAGGATGAAGGGGCCGTGGTAATGGGCTTAACGGCCATGGCAAGTGGCGTTAATGAGTTGAAGAGCTAGTACGTCGAGGAGAAGGTGGCGGAGGTCGAGTTAATGGCTCCCTCATGCCAGCATTTATCGCGGCCCTTGTTTCTATAAGCGGTCACGTGGAGCGGCCAAGTGTCTCTCCACATGGCTGCCCTGTGGCACACGGATTCACTGGCATGCACCCGCATTTGGGGGGTGTATATAGATAGATTAAATGATTATTTTCAGAGCATATTTTTTGGTAAATTTTATTCAACAACATATACAGATTTCATGATTTTAAGTTGTTTAATATGAAAAATCCATTTACGCATTCCAAACTCTATTTTAAGAAACAAAAAATAGCAGTCAACAATATAGTCTAAAGTTATACAATAAGAAATCACACTCAATAGTATAATCCAACAAATATTTAAGATAATAAATAATTTTAAAATAAAAAGTATTTTTTTTCCATAATTAGCAAGTGGTGCACGTACACCATTCACACCATTCAGGATATGTATGCATGTATAAATTAGATGAATAAACAAATTAACACATGTACAAGTTTAGGAAAGTAACTAAATGCTTCAATTATTACCCCTAAACATATTACTAACCATTGAGAGATAAACTTGTTATTTTTGTATGAAAATTCTTCAAGAATGGTGACAAAAAACCCTTGGATATGAAACTTGTAGCTAGCTTGTATGTACCAATAATATGCATAAAGTTTGATTCTTTTTGAGTTAAAACATACTGAAAAGAAAATTAATAAGTAGAGGTGATCTCATAAATAAAAATTTATAAGTAAAGGCTATCAAGTAAGTAACCAGGTTGTTATGTATGTAAAAATTTAAGAATTATATTTTCAATTTATGCATGAAAGAAGAACATGTTATTAGGTATAAGATGTCAAAAAAACTACATATTTGTGATATGGTGTGGTAGAGTGTGTGTGTTCAAGGGGTTTGAGGTAAAGAGACAAACAAGGAGAGATGGAGGGGTGAAATAGGGAAGAATATTTCTTGCACTAGATACATTAGTATAGATTGTGATTCTAATCTTATTTGATTTCTTGCACTAGATGCATTGATTTCAATGTAGATGGTGATTTCTAATCCTATTTGATTTCTTGCACTTGATGCATTGATTTCACTGTAGATGGTGATTCCTAATCTTAGTTTATGGTTTGCACTAGATGCATTGATTTTACTGTAGATATTGATTTCTAATGATATTTGATCGCTTGCACAAGATGCATTAATTTCAATTTAGATGATTTCTAATCCTATTTGATTTCTTGCACTAAATGCATTTATTTCAATGTAGATGGTAATTTCTAATCCTATTTGATTGCTTGCAGTATATGCATTGATTTCAATGTATATGTTCATTTCTAATTATAATTCAGATTGCTTGCACTAGATGCATTGATTTCAGTGTAGATGATTTCTAATCCTATTTGATTATTGCACTAAATGCATTGAGTTCAGTGTAGATGGTGATTTCAAATCCTATTTGATTTCTTGCACTAGATGCATTGATTCCAATGTAGAGGGTGATTTCTAATCCTGTTTGATTTTTTGCACTAGATGCATCAATATTGGTGTACATATTGATTTCTAGTGATATTTGATTGCATGCACGAGATGCATTGATTTCAATGTAGATGATTTCTAATCCTATTTTATTTCTTGCACTAAATGCATCGATTTCAGTGTAGATGGTAATTTCTAATCCTATTTGATTTCTTGCACTAGATGCATTGATTTAAATCTAGATGTTCATTTCTAATTATAATTCAGATTGCTTGCATTAGATGCATTGATTTCGGTGTAGCTGATTTCTAATTCTATTTGATTTCTTGCACTAAATGCATTGATTTAAGTGTAGATGTAGATTTATAATCCTATTTTATTTCTTACACTAAATGCATTGTTTTCAATGTGGATGTTGGTTTCTAATTATATTTTCTTACTTGAACTAGATGCATTTAATTGAGTGTAAATGTTGATTTCTAATCATGTTTGATTGATGCATTGATTTCAGTGTAGAATTTGTTTTATAATCTTATTTGGTTTCTTTCGTTAGATGCATTGATTTTAGTGTAGATGTTGATTTCTGGTTTCATGTAATTAGATGTATGATTGTACATTAATTTTAAAGTAATTGGACTCAGAATGTGCATTGATTTTAGTGTAAGCACAAAACATTATTGACAATGGACATTGATTTTTGTGTTATATTAATTCAACCTATCAATATTGGAGAGAAAAAGAGACAAGGTATTATGTTTACTACAACAACTCAAGCTAAATATTTAAATGATTTACAATATGGAAATACGAAAAATCTAACAAGGGTAACAATAAGAATAGTAGAAGAAAATAGTTTGAGATCAATCATAATGAAGACTATTCGTAATTGACAGCATTATTATTATTCACAATTTCTATGATTTAACACTATTATTGTCAATTTTCATTTAAAATTTATATTTCATCCTTTTCATCATTAAATTTATTAACAATATTTATCATCTCAACAAACTAACGTAACTAAGAAAATTTAAAATTAAATGATGAGGTTAATCTTACACATATTTAGAATATTTAAATTCATTATATTAATATTAGATATATTTACGTATTATTGACAAAAAAATTCATATCTTCGATATGTTTTCCTTACACGCACATTTTCCTTTGCCGCACATGACTGAAACCAACCCAGATCCACCTTAACTCCGGATCTATCAATCACTGAGAAGGATCAAATCTATCGAGGTGCAAACCTTTCCTCATGTTTTGCACTCAAAAAATATGTTTTCACCTCGAGAGATTTGATCCCTCTCGGTGCTTAATAGATCTGAATTTAAGATGGATCTAGGCTAGTTATAGAATCAAATTAATCCTAAACTATATATGAAGAAATATAAAATATGAAAACTTGTTGTGATATAGAAAAAAGACAATTTAAAACAACACAAGAAACTCTATAGAACACAATACATATATTTTACAGTCAATTAAAGAAACCGAAATGTTTATAACAATTTTTAAGAAGAAATTTGAAAACCCCATAATGGCATACTCAAATGAATAATTACTATCAATAAAAAATCCAATGTTTTGTAGTGATCATATAATTAAATAAAATTTAACAGTTGGAAAGAGAAGGGCAAAACCAAAAGAAAAATAAGCATTGAAATAGTTAACGAAACCATTTAGATTCTAAAATTGTAAGGTGATGGTTGTTGGATGTAACTTCCTCAACTAGCTATGTAGTATACTTATTAAATTTATTTGTTTGGGGAGGCTTCTTTTGTTTGCAACGTTGCTTTAAAGACAATAAAACAATATTATTATATTTTATATCCTTAAAAACATTATATAAAATAAGAATATTTTTTTATATTCAAACTTCAAAAGTCTTCATCCTTTAATTGTCTATTATGACTTGCATAAATTTTTGGTGTGTAGTAACCACTAGTAAATTTTCACTTTTACACTTTCACATCTAACTAAATAATGGTAGGTATGTTTATTTTCATCTTGTTCCTTCTCATTTTTATCCAAGTAATTGCTTAAATTATTGTGGACAGTAATTGATGGTAAATAGGTTATTTACTTGAGTATGAGCTATTTTCAAGGATATCATTTTAGGTTGTTTTCCTATGAAGCTTAACAATGTAAAATCATTGGAAAAATATTTAAAAATCATGGTATAAATATTACAAAACAATATGAGGCATTTATCCACATAGTACAAACGCTACAATACGACCTTCAAAGTTATGGTCAAATCAAATGTTTGAAAGATAATTTTTCCAATAATGTTGAAATATAAATATTTATTTTTCATAGTTAAACAGTAGTGGTCAACCAAAAAATTGATTTGTAGAGTTCTACCTTGGCAGAGACTAATAATAGAGAATTTGATCTTTTCCATAGCTAATTATGTATTCAAACTTTATGGAAAAGTATAAATCCCATATGAATATTCAATTCAAGTGTGATATGTTTCTATATATCAATCTAGTCAAACACAACACACCAAATTGATGTTAAATTTGTAAGTTTTAATCCTTTCAGTGGGTTTATGTTTTCTTTAATTTAGCTTTTTTTCCAAAGATTCATCTATTTTTATTCAAATATATAGTGATGAATTATATTTATTGTTTGTAGGTTGTTCATGACTATGGAGTTGCTAATTTCTTCAATTATAAAGTTGTAGCCACAGGATAGGAGAGGAGCATCTTTGGTTTAAAAATTCCTCATATCCACATTAAGAGCTTCGTAGCTTGTAAATAAGTCGAGAAAATTTATTCCTTATGGTTCATTTAAAAAAAATTCTTGATGTCATAACACCTACGAATAATGGATATGTGGCCACATAATGTGTTTGTGTGTGACACATTGAGTCTTCCTTTATACTCACATGTCTATTAGCTGTTAGCTTACTCTTTTCAACACTTTTATTTTTACGACTCTAATATTTAACATACCAAATATTGAATTAAATTAAAATATTAAATATTATCTAAATTCAAAGTACAATTCATAATAATAATTCTCATTACTTTAATTAATTATATCTATCTTAAATTTTCCAAAGTGGAAGTCCATTTATAAAATTTTGAAATGCTCAAAGTCTATTGCTTAGAGTTCTTCAACTATAAGATGCCAATTATAAACCACAAATACAATCAAAGAAGTCTCTAATATGGCATAATTTTTAGGATAGCAAGAGAGGTGTTATGGGAGAATGGTTGGTAATAGATTTCAATATTGTGAAGGAATTTTAGTTTTTCCGTTAAATTTTGACAATCCACATTTTTTTTCATATTATAGCTTCACTAAATATGTATTGATGTTATTTTCAATGATTATGACAGACCTATTTGGTAACACTTCAAAACAACAATGACACACATAAATATTTAAAAAAAAAATGCATCTAACATATACTATTGAAATGATGGGAAAAGATAAATATCAAACATCAGATGAAGGGAAATTTTAAAAAGAAGCTTGTTATAAAAAATTTACTTGATGGGAAAGATTTCCTGTCAAATTTATACCTTGTTCCCACAAACACACATATATAATATTTAGAATGTTTTTTAGTTTGTTTTAAATAATAACTAACATACCCCCAAAATTGGCGAAGGGGACGTGGAATAGAATACAAGGTTGATATGTTATTTTTTTTAGACTAATACGAAGTATTTATATTAATATAAAAAAATATTACATAGACATCTTGTATAATTTTAGGTTAGACACATAACATAGGCACCATAACCCCCTCACGGATTTCAAAACCAACCATTAACTGGGTAATACATTGATAATACCCTTGTGTCGATGTAGACATAAGAACCATAAGCTACCTCAAAGCTTTCAAAACTATTGACCCAGTAATACATTAACAACATGGACCAAAATGATACCAACATATAAAACATAGATAAAGATAGGATTATCATAAGAAAACCACTAGGAAACAATATAGAATTTATGAAGTTATTTCCTTCCACACATAAGTATACGGAAAAACGGATTTGAAGCCTAAATGAGAGTTCACATGCCATAATAGATGAATATACAACCTTTCAACCATTTTCGGAAGATTATGTCACTTTATAGCGACATGTATCCATGACCAAAAACACAAAGACCAGTAACAATGTGAATTTTTAGAGCAAGGAAAAATTTCTAGTGACATGTTACAATGTTAGTAAGAAGCTATGAATGTAAGGTTATGAGGGTTGTCAAATGAAGGAATAATGGTACCACCAAGGGGGTCATATGAGTCTTTTGATGCAGAATTAGAGACCACATAAACTTCCACCCTAAGCAACCAAGAATTTATTTCATCCAAGCAGTACCAAAGTTTACAGAGAATTCATTTGATATCCTAGTGGCCAATGAAATGATTATAGTTATCCACATGTTTATCTCTTAATACAATTTGGAACATGGTGCCCAATTGATGGTTGATCAACAAGGAGTGAATAAAATATAACTTTTTTTACTTATACCTTCCTCAAAATTGGATCCGTTGAAGGCCTTGATCTCCAATTTTAGAATCGGAAAAAGGGTTGTTCACCAAATTCCTGAGATTCCATATGGAAAATTCCCTTCTTCAATTCTAGAGGCATAGAGTCAAAGTAGAAAACCATTAACTCCCAAGTGAGAAGTTATCATGGTCGTAAATGAGCCTTGTTATACCCGCCCCTACGGCTGACCTGTCTTTGGCGAGGGGGTATGGTAGCATTGAATAAAGGACCACCGGGAAAAGGAGTCACACCAAACACAAAGAAACCATGATTAGACACAATAATGGGACGAGAAACACCTAAAAGGACCAAATCATCCCCCCAACACCCAAAACTAAGTTAAGGCATGAAAACGTGCGAACATAACTAGTGACGACAATGAATAACGAAACAGATGAAAACCATATAACCCAAATAGGAAAATAATACTAATAATAAACGCTTACAACCATGGAATAAAAAAATCCTAGAAAAATGAACCAAAGAAGATATAAAATGGAGGAAACCCTATAACGTAATATGAAAGCAGGCATAAACAAATAAAATTGAAACTAGAAAACACTCAATGCTCCAGACTAGTAGATAACATGAATTTGTAAAATAGAAGTAATTAAATATGCACAATATATGGGTGAACTAAAAATGAGATTAAAAAATATCAACACTAATACCATAAAAAATATTTTAGTGTACCAACACCCAAAACCAATATGTTAAATATTACTAGGGATATATTGTTATTTGCTTTATAGAATTGTATTTCTTCATTTTCATATTAGATTCACCCCCAAAAATCATATGATTATTCAAGTTTACAAAAAAATTTAGAAACATATCAAATTATATAGAAATAAAAACATCATCATAAATATAGTGGAACATAAAGGAACAATAGAAAAAAATAATTCACACATAGAGACACCAAGATTGGTCAAAGACCAGGCAAAACTCCACTATGGGGAAAACCCTTTCAAATGGTTCTTCTTATTATATAACCATTGAATGATTCAATAAAATAGAGTACATTGATCCATATTTGCAGCTGTAATCCTATCCAGGAAAATAGACTAAAAAATATCCATGAGACGAACCCAAAAATTCTAATAATCAAAACCATACTTCAGAATCCTGTGATCAACTCTCACTGTTTGCATCAAGTACTGAAATGTTTAGTCAAATAATGAAATTTGTTGTCAAATGTAAAAATTAAAACCAAGATCCCAACCACAGGCAAAGAGTGATGTGTGTGCGGCTAAAACCCTCCAATTATGCCTACGTGCTTGCGGTTGTGACCAAAATTTTCCTAAAGAATGCATGCAGATGGAAAAAAAAACCCTAAACACATGTGTGAGATTTGGACCCTGCAATCTCAGACTTGTGCCACAAAATTTCATCAATCATGTCAGACATGTGCAAACGAAACCAAAGAAAGAAGAATTATCATGATAACTTGAATGTAATGCCACTATTCATCCCACAACTTAGGATGTTTGTTGCAATATCCTTGAAGAAGATGAATGATTTTTCGATTGACCACCTTGGTTTGACCATCTATTTTTGGATGAAAGGTTGCTCTCTTCTTCAATTCAGTGTACATCAAGTCCCACAATCTTGACCCAAAATTCCCAATAAGTCGAGAATCTCGATCACTTAAAACAGATGTGGGCAACCCAAAATGAACCCAAAATTTTTGAAAGAAAATATGAGTTATTTGTTTAGTTGTAACTTGATTTTTACATGCCATCAATACACACATTTTTCTAAACCTATCCACAACTACATACAAATAATCATGACCTCTTTTTGACAAATGAAGGGCTCCTACAAAATCCATATAAATAATCTCCCATGGACGTGAAGGAACTCGAAGTGGTGTATACAATCCTAACCTCCTATTACTAGGCTTACTAATTGCACATAATGAAAAAACTTTAATAAAATGCGACACACTTTCAAGCATACAAGGCTAATAACAATACATCTGAATATTTTCCATTGTTTTGCTTACACCAAAATGTCCAGAAATAAGAGAAGTGTGTGCTTCTCTTATGAGATCCACTCTCTCCCTTGTGGAATACAAATCTTGCCCAAATTGTACAACAAGTTATTATGTACATGGTAATACAATTCCTCAACTTGGCAACCTTGACTCAAGTTTGCATAAAAATCTTGAAAGTTACTATAAAATGCATATTATTCAATGTAACTTTCATGTAAAACAAAAGTATTCTTGAGTAAAGTAGTTGCATTAATAATAGGCCCTAAAATAATATCAACAACCTTGTTGTATATACCTTTATTATACCTGATGAGCAAGTGGAATTTCTGCAAGAAACCCATCCATAAAAAATGCCTCAAATATTGCAATTTAATTTTTGTTTGCAAGTATTGCAATGGTTGGTGATTGGTGTGAATGATGGTTTCATTTCCCATCAAATAGTGTTTCCACTTATTCACACTTTGAACCAATGCATAAAGCTCCTTGTCATAAGTAGGATAATCTATCACTGCACCATTGAACATTTCTGAATGGAATGAAATAGGCTTACCATTTTGTAAGAGGATTGAACCCATGGAATATCCACTTGCATTGGTTCGAATCTCAAAGGGTTGTCTCAAGTCTGGTAGTGATAGTATTCAAGTTGAACTAATCTTCTCTTTCAAAGCATCAAATGATTTTTTCTGCTTGCCTCCCCACTGGAAGACCTTCTTAACACTATTCAATGCATGTAACGGAGCTACAATAGAAGAAAAATTAGCAGTGAACTTCCTCCAATATTGTGCTACTCCTAGAAAACTTCTTACCTCAGTGACTATCTTGGGTACAGGCCAATTGACAATGACCTCAACCTTAGATGGGTCTATCTTCAGCTCACCTCCTCCAAAAATATGTCCCAACTACACTAAATAAGTTTTACCAAATTCACATTTTGACATATTCAAAAACAACTGTTCTTTTCTCACGTACATGAATGACATGTTCATCTCGTGATTTGCTGAATATCAAAATATCATATAAGTATACAATTAAAAACTCATCAAGAAATGGCCTCAATACATCATTCATAACTCTCATGAAAGTAGTTGGAGCGTTGCAAAGACCAAAAGGCATAACAAGCCACTAAAATGCGGTCTTCCATATTTCCTCTTCAACTATTCTAACTTGATGATAAGCACTTCTTAATTCTAACTTAGTGAAATACTTTTCATACCTCAATTGACCAAGAAAATAATCCATTCTTGGGAGTGGATAATGATTCTTTTCCGTGATTTTTCTTAGTGCATGGAAATCCACACACATGCACAAAGTTCCATCCTTCTTGGGAACCAACACAATCGATGAACCACATGGTGAGGTAGATGGATGAATAATACCTTTACTCAACAATTATTGGATTTTATTCTTGATTTTTGCACTTTCCATTATCCACATACGATACATGCCAATGTTAGGGAGTGGAACATCCTGTTGCAGTTGTATCTCATGCTGGATTCCACTCTTGGAAGTTAACCCCCTTGGTTCCGAAAACATATTTCCATGCTAACTTACTACATAAAAAAAAATATTTCAATTTATCATAACAAAATTCAAAAGATTCATAATCCTTATCATTATTTTGCTTGATCATAAGAAGCACAAATTTTTTTCTTGAAATTACTAGTCTCTTCATTTTCCCAGCATTAACTAAAGAGAAGTTTACCTTTTTGAGAAGAGCTCTCACAATATAGTCCACTCCATCTTTGAACAAGTGGTACTTGTTCTCATGGATATTTAAGACTTCTTTCCTATCATAGATAGATGGACTACCCAAAACAATTCCTCATATGTCAAGCGATACAACATCTAACTCAACTTCATCAATAAATTTTGTGGTTATTGCAAACTGGAAAATACATTTTCTTGTAACCTGTAAATTTGTATCCTTCGCTATCCAACCCAAAGGGTATGGCTTGTCATGAGTTAAGGTTTCAAGATTATTATTCTTGACTAAGTCTTTAGATATTAAGTTCGCTTGAGATCCACTATCAAATAGTGTGTCAATTTTTGTATGTTTTGAGATCGCTCTTACAAGAAAAAACTCTATTCTTGTTTCTTCACTTGGAATGTTACTGTGACAATTTGATGAATTATTAATTGATATGGATTCTCTTCCCTTTGTCACCATGGCTGCAATTTTAGTCTCATCTCCTAAGTCAGATCCAAGATCCTGTTGTGTGGTACCAGTTTCATTTTGTTTCCCCTTGTTGTTGAGTTTCTTAGGCCTCAATTATGGATGAAGCTTCCAACAGTGGCCTTCATCATGACCCTCTTTTGAAAAATTGTTACATGTGGTTTTCTCCCATTATTTTTTAATGGATGTATTTTTCTTTTGTTTTCCCTTGAAACTATTTCCTTTTTCACCACCCTTAAATGGTTTCTTTTTACCCTCTTCTTGTACATTTTTCCCTCTTGCCTCAAGCTGTGTATCTTACACACAGAACTCATCTATATTAGTGGGATTAAACATGAGGATGGTATGTTTTAGGTAACTATTCAAACCCCCTATGTACTTCAGCATGTTTTCTTGAGAATGTGAATCAACACCTAACATAAGATCTCTTCTCCTAAATTCAGGAGTGTAATCTTGCACACATTGACCTTTCAAATGTCTAAAATTTTTGTAGCTCATAATGGATTTTTGCATGTAAGATAGAGGGTAGAATTTCCTTTTAATGGTAGCTGTGTTGGTGTGATTGGTACACGAGTGTACGAAAAACATCAGTTCTTGGTAGGATTGATTTCTAGCCTACAAGCAATGTCACAGGGAAAAAATGGATTGTTAGATGGTTAGTGAGGCATCATAACATGTAGAAAAAATATTTATGGAACATAGCATACTAAAAACAGAGGAGGAAACAAGAAATAAAAATACACATATAACACAAGATCAATATCGAGTAAACGAACTAATAATACCAACAGAGAACGAATCACCTTTTATTAGCCGTTGTTGGTAAAAAGTGGTATAACTCTAAAACACTCACAGTGAGTCTTTAGAGATATGGAACTCTAATACTGAAAGCAAGGAGGGCTCTCCCCTTAAGATGTCTATAGGCCTTTCTCTTCTCCTCGAATGAGTGATCAGATATCGGAAAACTGATGCACTTCTCCTTTGGGATTGAGATGTTGGATGGCCAACAAATGAATCCCTTCACACTCTTGCTGCTTAGACAACACACTACTGGTTTTCTCATGGGAAATTCGGCCACCATAACAATGTGTTCTAAATTTTTCTTATCATGGTAGTCTTTTATAGGAAAAATTTAAATCTTCTTCCCTCTCTTGATACAATTGTGGATAGTGACCTAAGAGTGGTGGTTGATTCCATTGTGTGCTCACTTTAGGTCTCAAGGTGGCTCTAGCCGGTTTCCCTTGGGAGGCCTCAAGTGGATAATATTCTTCCTAAAGTGTGAAAAATGGTCCCAGATAATGGCCTTCCACCATACCCTAGACCGTGCGGCTTATTGTGGGAAAGTCTCAGAGACCTGCATTGTTATTGAAGAAAAGGGCATGCGGAGCACATTTTGCCAGTGTCTTCTTTGTACAATTTGATAAATTTACCTATTGACCTTAGATAAAGTTAAATTTTCCAGATTCTCTAATGTTTTTCAACCGTGTAAATCCTTCTAATTGAAATTTCATGATGTATTTTTCTTGTTCTATTTTCCAGTGATAATAGATGCCCCCTAATGTGTGAGGTCCAGGAAGCACTGTATAGATAAAATAAATTATATTTTATGTTCTGTTGTTGAGGAGGTAAATCCCCTCTGCGGATAGAGGCGATCCCTACTAGCCCAACATGGGTCTAGCAACAATCATCAAATGCTACAGCGCAAGTTCCTAATTGCAAATAAACAGACCAACGATGGAGGCCTACCTGGAGTCCAGTGCTATGATTCGTAGAAGAGACAGCGTTCCCATTCCTCAGCCTCAGCAGATCACGATCCCCACAATCTCCGTGGATGGACACCTACACATGCAAGAAACAACATGAATACAAGCATAAAATCTAGAATACGCAACTATATATCAGTCAGAAAGGATATAACTCATCATTATCATAAGTGAAAAACATAGTGGAACCATAACCAGTAGTCATTCATTAATAAACAATCGAAAGAGAGTACAACCAATGTTCTAACGCTGAGGTCTCCTTCGAAGGGGTCTCCAGTCGTGCACGTCTCGCAAAGCCTGCCAAGGATAGGACAAGCCTCTCTTAGAGTCTCTTGACGATAGTATCCTTGCTTGAGTCTGCCTTAAGGGAAGAATGAGGGCTCTTGCAACATGAAGGCTCTTGGGAATTTGGAGATTCAAAGCTTAGGAACTTCAAGACTAGCTTGCAATGGAAATGGGCAAGCTTTTATAGAAGGAGGAAGGGGAGTTGGGATCCCTATAATTGTGGGATTGGCCCAATCATCAAGGAAGCTTCCATGAGAGGTGGCAAACCACTTTCCTTCCATGGAACTCTCGGAGCCAAACCTCCCAACTCAAGATAGATAGCAGTTTCTGAGTTTGTTGAAACAAAACTTCCGCCTTTCTTATTTAAAAAACACTCCTTAAATTGGTTGGTGCAACTGCGAATCTGGGACAGATTGCCAGTTGGCGCGGCATCTTTGTAGGATTTCCCTCATTGGCACGAGTGATGAACTGGCTGCCCGCGCCAATGCAAAAAGGGATGTTTTAGGGTTTTCTGCAAGGAGATGTCTTTAGGGAAATTGAAGCTCATGTTTAGAGGAGTGTAATGATAATGGTTTCAAGGCATGACATTGCTCACATGTCACATAATGGGCCCTCCAATGTGCAGGATGGGGAACGGTAGGGACGGTGACAAATTACTATGTAATAGATGCCCCCTAAAGCATGAGGCCTGAGAGAGAGAGAGGGGTTAAATGCTTTACGAGAACGTGTCCAACTGAAGCTCCGCCGTCGGAAAACCTGCGTGGAGAAATACAACTGATATCTCAAGTACATGATGTATATGCAGTATGGGCGCAGCCATCCGAAACAGAGTATACTATAATCCAGATCCAGGGTATGGGCACAGCCATCCAGTGAGGATCAATAAATAGACTCAGGTATGGTCGTAGACATCCATTGAATAAGTCATGTAAATAATCATAATAATCCACAATATCGCAGCCTGGATTACAACAGACACAATCCAGGGTCTTGCGCTCCATCTCGACCCAAAAAAAGTACAAGTTCAAGCATGCGAATATGTGAGCTGAAGTCGAACATGCAAGAACATCGTCTGATTACCAGCCAATGATGAAAGTTGTTAACAGACGCGAGAGGAACCACCAATAATGACAATGTCCCTCAAGGTACTATAGGTACAATCTACGGCGTGTGAATCAATGAGCTGGTGTCGAACACCCGTAGAATCACTCGATCGGAGGCCAATGATGAGAACCTCATGTCGAATGCGACGAACCTGCCATTGAGGCATGCAGGCTCCAAGGTACCATAAAGGAGTCTCTAGATCAGCTTCCTGGATAATGAGCTGAAGTCGACAGGAAGTGACCTTGATTGAAGGTGGGCCATAATGTTTCCCACATCATCGACACGAGACAGAGGAACATGATGTTTTGTTGTGAATCAGGATCGTATGAGAATCAGAGGAAGGTTGATATTCGCAGAGGCCAACTTCTCTTGAACATATAAACGACACGACAGTGGACTTGGCAGTATTTGTCATCAACGGATCAGAAGTCATGGTGACGAGGCAATGAGCAGATGAGAGGTCAAAAGGGATTATCCAAACCCATGGAGGCAAAGTGAAGAAAAGAGATGAGATGTCCCCAACCCGACACGAATGCAGACAAGTGCCATGTTCAAGAGCGACATACTGCCGGTGACAACGATGATGGTTCCATTTTTCCCCCACCATTTCTGGCGAGTACCCCAATTATTTTTGATAACAAGCTTGAAGGGGATAGCATATGCTTGTAATATAAATCCGCCCTTCGGGCGAATCCATCCTAGTGCATTTAACGAGTCCTAGGAAGGAGGAACTCGGAGAACGTCATTTCGACTGGATCTGATGTCATCAGGGTTTAACGAGTCTGACAAAGGGAGAACTTGGCGTCTTTTCATGTTTAGAGAGTTTGAAAAGACAGCAGAAAAGTAAACTCCACAGGTCTCTTTCGTAAATAGTTCCTCAGATCCGAAAAGGTAGAAAACAATATCCGAGAAAACCTCCTAGTCGCGATAGGCTAGGGTATTCCTTTTTCGTAATCAATCCATCCCAGCCCGAAAAAGGGGTAAACGTATACTGGCTAGATGTTGATTCGTTTCCATTTTAACGAGATCGAAACAACAAGGGCCTCGGCAATCTTTTCATGTTTAGAGAGTCAGAAAAGAGCTGAAAGATGACTCCAAAGTGAATTTTTTGTGTATTTACCGAGTCCGAAAAATTATAAAATACAACTCGTTTCACCATGCAAGTCGCGTAAAACCTGTCGCTGCACATACCAAGCAAGCGTAAAACCCATTTTCGACATAATATATTAAAATATTTGAGAAAAATAACTTTTGAAACTTAATTTGGATCGAAAAGTTATAAATATGCCAAAATGGTAGAAACAAAATTACATTTACTATTTACCTTGGTGAAAAGCAACAGTGGTCCATTTGGTGTGAAAAACATCTGACGATGATTGCGACAGATCCGGTTTACCATTCAGATTCTCGTCTGTTACAGGTAAGAGGCACTTCCATGTACTTCATTTCAATCCACATTTTAATAGTTTTCCCTCATGTATTAGAATTTTGTGGCCACTCTTTAAATTTTTAGGGCTGCGCTCATTGGCGCGGGTATCGGGCACGGACCCGCGCCAATGGGATTTTATATGTAAAGGCCTCGCACCACCTGGTGCGAATTTTCACAAAACAGTCGCGCCAGCGGCCAAACCTAAATTTCCGCCTAAAAATTTGAGATTTTAACCAATTTAAATGAATTTTGAAGCCTAACAGAGATCTAATTAAGGGTTTGTGACCATGTGGATGCAGGAAATCAAGAAAAATGGTGATTGAGTGGAAAGAAAGAGAGCATGGAGAATAGGATGAACAGGCCATGGAAAATGAGGCTTGCATGAATGCCCTCAGAAACTGTGGGCTAAAGAATTTCTTCCTAACACCGTGCTTACGAGCTCAACCTGAGCTCCTCCAGTATCTGATCAATATTTGGGATGAACAGGAACAAGTGTTCAAGTTACGAGACCAGGTGTTGGAACTGGAGGTCTCTGATGTGTATTTTATAACCAGACTGTCTCGCAGAGGTTCGGTGCCCATCTTGACTGGGAGCAGACCATCCGGCGATAATATGGAAGAAGTGATGGCACGAGTGTGCCCAAGGGCACAAATGGGATTAGGGAGTAAAAAGGTGGATATTCACACCATCCCCGATCTGGCATTGAGGGTTGTCCTACATACCATCACGTGGGCTGCAGGGTCGTAGGCACCGCACGAGGCCACAAAGGCCCAACTCCTGCTGGCCTCAGAGTGCATGACTCCACTTTTGTTTGACTGGGCTACAGCAGTAACAATAAACATGAAGAGACAGCTCACGAAATGCAAGCAAGCCAAACTGAAACAGTTCGGCTACGGTTCCATCCTGGTATCGTTTATTCTGGAACGATTACCAATCTTCCAAGGCCAAGGGGCCATCGTAGCTGAGCCGATTCCACGAGAGCCAAGAATGGCTCGTTGGGAAGCACTAATGCCCAGAGCTGGAGGAGGCCAACAGATGTCGTGGAGGCTGGAGATTTTTGGGTGGTTGCGGCGCCAGTTGATCGTAGTGGAGGACTGGCCATATGCAGGAACTGATTTCACCGGAGACCCAGATCTCCCACTGCCAGAAGGAGATGACTGGGATGAGGAGTTGGGTATGACCTCATCTCTTTTGATTTTTATGTTTTATGATTTTTTTTGTTAATACACATTCGTCCTAACACATTTTATATGTATGCAGATGTGGGCCCCGAGAGACCAGCTGGTATGTCTCCAATCGCGTGGAGGACTCTTCTCGCCCCTGATCCTCAGGCAGAGGGCACAGGAGGGGAGGAGTTGATCCAGAATCTCGAGGGTATTGCCTGAGGGATCCCCGACTATGCTCGGCTAGCGGATGTACCGATGGCGTACCAGCGACATACGGTGGGAGTAATTAGTCGGATCCACCGACTTCTGAGATGCTTAGTGCATGCAGTTACATGTTATCATGAGCACCATGCGAATTAGACTCTTAGGGCTTTTACCACATATTTTTTGAGAGACATATCGTCTCCGGATGTATTTAAGACGATTATGTATATTTTTGACTTTATGTGACACACGCTATGTAAACACTTCGATATCTATATATATATATGCATATCTATTTCTGGATGGATCTTTCTTTACATGTGATGATGATTTACAAATTGCGCAAATGTCTGTCTAACACCAAATTAGCTACTGCATCTGTTAATGTATTCAAATGCCTGGGTATATGTTGATATGTAATGTAGTCAAAATTCCTTTCCAGTAATTGAATACACAGATACAGACGTAAAATGGACGGGTTTCTTACCGAATAGTGTCCTTTCAGCTGTAACACTACAAGTTGCGAATCTAGATACAAAAGCAATTCACGGATACCAAGGTTTACTGCCTCGGTTAATAATTCTACCACAGCACTATACTCTACGATGTTGTTCGTAGTACGTCCTAGACACACACCTTGCATGTTGACCAACTCACTAACAGGATCATAGATTACCTAGGCTGCTGAAGATAGATTCCTGGTACTGCAGGAGGCACCATCCGCGAAACCAACAAATGGATGAATGGACATCTGCACAACCAGGAAGACCCAATCAGTAGAAAGATGTTTACAAGGCACACCACACCATACATGCACACAAATGAAAAACACACACCTATGTACACACGCCACACCAAGAAATCACTTCAGGCATAGTACTTTTTGAGGTACAACCCATTTCTGGGCTGCGCCAGCGGAACTCCTTCATAATCTATAAGCTCATAAGCCCCGTTTTTTCAAAACGCATTTTACTATATAGGGCCCATGCCACATGGGCTGGAACTTACAGGCTCCAAGCTTGTCATGTGCTTGATCGTACAGGAGGATGAGGTCTCCTTCGATAAAGGAACGGGGGGAAACATATTGATCAAAATGAGTTTTGACCCTCTTATTTTGTGCTTCAATAACCAAAGCAGCCAGATGACGGGTTTCATCTAACCGTTCCAGATACAGAAGACGTTCTTCCTCAGCAAAAGTATTAGGTAGAAGTTCCACAGCTAATTTCAAAGAAGGAATCTTGCATTCAACCGGAAGAGTTGCTTCCAGACCATACACCAATTGAAATGGTGTGAATCTAGTTGCACTCTTTGCAGATGTTCGGTATGCCCATAGAGCTGAGAACAGTTGGAGATGCCAATTGGATTTTTGAATACCAACTGTTCATTGAAGAATAGTGACTAGAACCTTGTTCATTGCTTCAACCTGACCATTCGCTTGAGGGTAATATGGTGTTGAGCTGTCGTGACGCAAGCCCAACTTTGAAGTCAGCTCAGCCATCATATAATCTCGGAAATGAGTACCATGATCGGCGACGATGGCTTGAGGAACCCCGAACTATGCAATAACGTGGTTGAATATAAATTGAGCACCCGTTTTATCGTCAGCAGCTAGTGTAGGCATTGCCTTGGCCCACTTGGTGAAGTAGTCGACGGCGACAATTATATACGCATGCCCCCCGGCTGAGTGAGTGTTACACGTCATAAAATCCATGCCCCATTTTGCAAAAGGGCCGACGGTAATAATAGGATGCAAGGGGAGAGGTGACGCGCGCATCTTGTACTGAAATATCTGGCATGCATGACATTTATGGACTGCAGTGATACAGTCTTTGAATATGGAAGGCCAGAAATAACCTTCTCGCAGAATTTTCTAGGCAGTAGCATATCCGGACATATGTCCACCACAGGCGCCATTGTGGCAATCATTTAGGACCTTTTCAGCCTCCTCTAAGGTTAGGCACCACTGGAGCACTGAATCTACTCCAATGCGGTATAAGGTATCTCCTACTATACGATAGGGCTGGGACTGATGCCGAATCCGACGGCGGGCAGCTTTATCCAACTCAGACCGAAATTTCAAGGTCTAAAGATACACAATTATGTCACCGTACCAAGGGTCATGAGTACTGATGAGGAAAAGCGTTTCGTCCGGTATATGGTCCTCAGAGTGGGAGGGAGCGGAGTCTGTAGGGAGAGAGCATATAAGATCCACGAAAACCAGTGATTTAGTTGACTTAGTGGTAGTGAACTCTAAGTCAAACTCCTGCAGGATAACAATCCACTTGGAGTATTTGCCCCCCAGCAACTGTCTAGAGAGAATATACGTCATGGGGTTGCAATCCGAAACCACTGTTATCGTACGCAAAAGGATGTAATGGCAAAAGCACTGCACAACGTGTACTGCGGCTAATGCCAACTTCTCAACATGAGCATAACATGTTTCTGGATCGAGAAGGTTCCGTGACAGATAATAAACAACATTTTCATTACCGTCATCGTCATCCTGCACCAAGACCATGGCTATGGTGCTAAATGCGGTGGCGAGATATAAAGTGAAGTCGCGGTGGTAGTCCGGAGGATGAAGCAATGGAGCATTGACAAGCAACGTCTTCAGCTTCTCAAAGGATTGCTGAGCGATTTTGTCCCAGTGGAAGGGAACGTTCTGCTTTAATAGACGAGTGAATCTTTTGGCCACCTCAGCATAATTTGGGATAAAGCGTCGAAGAAAGTTCGTTTTTCCCTGCAGACTCTGCAGCTGATATAATGAAGAGGGTGATGGGAGGTTAATGATAGCCTCGACTTTTAAAGGGTCAAGGTGAATTTCGTCTTTGGAGACTATGAATCCCAAAATACGGCCAGAATCCACGCCGAAGACGGACTTATGAGGATTGAGCCTAATATTGTAGCGCCTGCAACGAAGAAATATCTGGCGGAGATGTTCGGGATGGTCCTCTCGCTTAGCTGAATGAGCTGGCAAGTCGTCCAGATAAGGCTGAACGATATGGCGGATGTCATGAAAAGCGTAGGACATCGCACACTGAAAAGTGGCTCTAGCGTTCTTCAAGCCGAACGAGAGATTTTTGTAGGCAAATGTACCCCACGGATAGATGAATGTCATCTTGTGTTGATCCTCAGGTGCAATATTGATCTGATTATACCCCGAGAAACCATCCATCAAGGAATAAATCTCACTTCCGGCACATTCGTCAATGATCTGGTCTATGAACAGAGTGGGATAATTATCCTTTGGACAGGCGTGATTGATGTCGCGATTATCAACACAGACTCTAATCGTACCCTACTTTTTATCGACAGGGACAATGTTGGAAACCCAGTCTGTGAGGGGGATGGGATAAATAAAGCCCGTGTTCAGAAGTTTTTCAACTTCTGCCTTAATTGCAGCGGATTTCCGAGGATGCATGGGGCGTAACCGTTGGGGCACGGGCTTCGCACCATGGTAGGTGGGAATCTCATGCACTACGATACTGGGATCAATCCCCGGCATTTCCTCGTAGGACCAGGCGAACACATCTCTGAATTCTTTAAAAAGATCAGTATAGACTTGAATCTCATCGGGAGAACAAGTCAATCCCACGTGAATATTCTCAATGATCCCCGGTTTAACGGAGATGTTGATTGGGATGGTTTGAGTGATGTTACTCAGGTTACCCTCCGAAAAAACCTCATGCGTCAAAATAGGCTTTTGAAGAGGAGGGGTGGGAACCTGAGAAGCATAACGCTCCATACAGTTAGTCATTGCCCCCAAGCTAGGCATAAAAGAGGAACGATGATGTCCATCGCCCCAAGGCAGCTCCTCAAGAGAAATAGTTTCAATGATGGCCTCATCAGAAGGAAAAGTCTCTTTGAGAGGATCAGGTGAATCGGCCTGACCAACCCAGGGGGATTGAGAGTAGACGTCGAGAGCCATGCTCAAAGGAGCATGCTGAGGAGGTGGAGGATTAGATGCGACAACAATTTCATAGTATTTGATCTCTACTGGAGTCAAGGGCACTGATTCTCCAAACTCAAACACCTGCTCAGGCGTAGGAATAAGCCAGGGGTCATCGGACCTGGAAATCATGTTAACTTGAGCGGTGTGCAGTGGTGGTGCGGGAAAAATACCCATGAGGACTGGGTCTTTGAAGAGACCAGGTCCTACACTGTCCGGGGGATTTGGAATTTGATCCACGTATGACACATTGTTCTCAGAGGTAGAGGTGAAAAATGACAACTGATCCACTGTGACAATTTTTCCCTCATGAGGGAACTTAAGAAGTCGAAAAACGGTGGACGGCACGCATAGCATGGCATGGGTCCAGCTGCAGCCAAGAAGTATATTGTAGTTGAGCCTGGCGTCGACTACTTCTACTTCCACGTTGATAGTCTTCCCTTGTAATGTGATTGCTAGACTCTCGAGAACACCCAGGGGTTTAGATTCCCGACCATCAAATGCATCTAGGGCATTGGGAGATGACGAAAGGGCTGGAGAGCCAATGGCCTTCCAGCAAGCGGATGACATAACACAGGTAGAAGCACCTTCATCCTCCATGGCCCTATGAATGTTCAGACTGTTAATCTTGACTTGAATAACAAGAGCGATTTGATGTGGAAGTCGAGGAGTGAAATTCTCTAAATTGAAGGTGAGAAGACTCGAATCGGTGGGATCAATGCCCCCGATCGCAGACAGTAAAGCCTTCCATTGCGAAGGACAACTTTGAAGAACTTCTAGTGCAGACATAGCAGAGGGTGCCTGTGCCAAATCCTCAACAATGCTGTAGTGTTGAGTGGCATGAGCATTCGGATTATAAGAAGATATCCGTAAGACACCTTTAGAAGGTGGCTTCAAAACGGGTTCAGGAGTAGGCTTCTCAATTTCCAATGAACTGGAGATAGGTAGGGGAGGCGGTCCATCCGCAACTGCCTTCCCGGGTGCCTGCCGCGATTCGTTGTAATCCTTCGAAAACATAGCGACAGAGATAGGTGCAAAACTCTTCATCATGAAAACTTGGGACACAAATGGTGCAGATGGTGATGGCTGTTCGAGCATCTGGGTCTACTGAGATGGGAATGGCTCTTTTAGAACAACCGGAGTCCCTTTAGGACCCTCGAGAAGTTGACTAACCTTGGATCGTCATGGACAATCCTTAGTATAATGGTCCCCTTCACAAATGAGGCAAGGGTACTTTGGTTTATGCTGAGAACCATCCTCAGTGCGAGATTTAGATTTTGGCTTTGGGGCATCAGATTTAGATTTTCCTTTTCCCTTCTTATTCCCCTTGGAGGATTTCTCCGTAGGATTGGCCTGAACGACATTCACCTCCACGGTTTTGCCAGAATCGGAAGGGGCAGGATTAGCAGGAGCATTGTTGGAAGAATTAGACTTCTGCTTCCCATTCGAAGATTTCTTCGAATTCTGAGAGACAGAACCAATGACACCATCCACCGTAGGGGTAGGCGAGCCTTAGAGGTTCCGGACCGTGGGGCATCAGGAAAGATATCATAAAGCGTGCCGGACTGAGAATACACAAGATCTAGATATTTCTCATGTGCAATGGCTTGTTCCTCCGTCACACACGCTCCCATCGAAATATCTTGGGCGATCTTATTCACGAAGGAGGTGGTGAACTAGTGAGTTAATATCTGATTAGGTATGTGAAACTTGATCAGTCTACGATAGCGCCGCCACTCATGAATGTGATCAGAGATGTGAGTGGCTTTATCCTGCTTCAGAGAAGTCAAGAGGTGCGTCCCGGCTTCATAACGAACCGGTAACTGAAAGTGTGTGAGGAAAGCCATGGCTAAAGAATTGAAATCTTGGAAAATGCCGCGGGATAACTCTATGTACAACTTAGCAGCAACTCCAGTTAAAGTACGCTGTAAGAGGCGCAGATGAATCGAATCATCGACCCAAGAGTTAGACGAACACCAAAGATGATACGTCATCACATGTGCCTGGGGTCCTCTCCATCTTTTCCCTCAAACTTGGGGCAATCACCTGGTATCTTGGTGGGAACCGGAGGCCAATACGGATTATGTAAAATCGGATCATTGGTCAATTTTGAAACATCCGGTAGCTCCAAGGTAGCCAGGAATGGCAATGGTGGATTAACCATCATGCCAGGCCCGGGATGAGGTCTGGTACCCATACTCCACAATGGTTGTGAATATCTTTGCCCCCATGGGTTCTGTCCCGTAGGATTCTGATCGTAGGGGGCGTAGGTCGTATAACCAGACTGATTTGGATGCTGGTAACCAGAGTGTGGGGCTTGATAACCAGAGCACGAACCCTGATTATGTGTCGGCCCGGTGTAAGCAACATTTGGATTTGGCTGTTGAGTGTAGGTAAAACCTGGTGGAGGAGGATAGTACTGAGAACCTCTGGGGTGGTTATAGTTCAGTTGAGATTGACCATGAGGATAATAACCACCCTGACGATGAGTAGGCTGCTGAAAAGTGGAACCCTGCGGAGCCTGATAAGTAGGGCACAGTTGTTGATTTGGCTGCGGCATCGAATGAACCGGCTGCTGTGCAGGGTTAATGGAATGAGCAGGCTACCCTGAGTGAACAGGTTGACCCAACTGAGAGGGTTGCCCTGAATGAACAGGTTGACCCGGATAGACAGGCTGCGCCGGTTGCACAGGCTGACCTGGTTGTGAAGGAGCCCCAGGTTGTACCGGATGGGCCGGCTGGCCTGGAGGCAGAACAGGGCCAGGTGGTTGCTGGAAACCGGTTTGACCTGAAATAGAACCATAGGATGGTCCCGGATGATATGCAATGTTAGAAACAACAGGATACTGTGGTTGCATTGGTGGAGAAGGCTGGATTTTCCCCCCAGGACCATAGACCAATCCCGGTTGGTACCCCGGCTGAGGCTGAATAGGTTGACCGGAAGGGCTGTAATACTGTCCTTGCGGACCATATGATGGCCCTTTCTGGCCCGCAGGATAGCCTTGCATGGGTTGCCCCTGTGGGTCATAAGGATAGCCAGGTTGGCCTGAAGGTTGGCCTTGGAAAGGTTGCCCTTGCGGGTTATAAGCCTGGTTATAAGGTAAACCTTGAGCATGGAGGTAGGCCTCAGGAGCGGGCAGACGTAAAATGTCCCTGTGCTCGTCATACTGACCTGGAAAAGCATACACAGGTGTACCATCCTGTGCATAGTGCGAAAAATAAGAGCGGTTGGGATCTTGGGAGGATGGTCCAACCTCGGGGTTCGGCTGTTGCAGAGACCACCGATACTCCTCTGGAGAGATGTTCTCCGGTATAGCAGTCGCTAGATAGATATCTTCAAGAGTTGGCATAGCCCTGGTAGAGGGTGCTGTGACAACAGGAGAAGAGGCGGCCACACAAACAGTGGGCCGAACGGGTATAGAAGTAATGGGCGTCTGAGGAGACACCTCGGGTGTAGGAGCAGCTGGCCTCAGAGAAGGAGATGACACTCCCATGGAGGTTGCGGCAGAAATGATCTGACCCAAAGACCTGTACCCCAGAGGTAAGGAGGGATTGGTTGTTGACATGTCAGCCAGTTCAGAGTTGTCTCCCAGAAACAATATTCATGGGAAGAGCTGATAGTCTTCACCAGACGTTGGGATTTCCTCACCAGAATCACTCATGGTTGAGCCTGCCGTTAGATCGCGCAATAGACAGCGAGGACTAGGAGGAAATACAGCAGCAACAAAAGGTGAACCCGATGTAAGAGAAAGAAAATTAGCTCCTAATCTCAATTCAGACACAGCGTCCGAAAAGGGCCAATCGAACTCAACTGGTCCCCCAAAGGGTTGCTCAGAAAGAACCGGTCCCCCGTCAGGAAACTTGGAAACAATACGCTACTGCGGTTCAACAGAGGATTGGGAAACCTCTGATGAATCGTCCGTGTAAGAACTACCAGTAGACGAAACCGAAGGCTCCGCCACTATGGAAAACGACAAGAGAAAAAAAAGCAAACACACACACGGGCTGAAAAAGAGTGAAGACACACAATCAAACGGTCAACAAGCAAAATCTAAGAGGGCGTGTAATCGTGGGTGATTAATTTTTACCACATTGAAAAATAAGAAACTTTACTGTTTCATGTTTTAAGAGTCAAGAAATGATAAAAAAGATGACTCTATCTCTTTTAGATTTGACACAAGCGTGAAAGGACAAGCGCTTGGCGATCTTTTCAAGTTTAGGGAGTCAGAAAAGATCAAATGACTGCTCAGGAATACTAGGAAAAAGGGTGTACCAAATAACCGTGAACTCCAATATACACCTTGGTTTCAATAATGAAAGAGAAATGATTCAAGGACTTTCCGTACGTGTAGGCAATCTCCCCGAATGCTGTGTTCGGTGTATCACGGGTATAGGGCAGCAGACTCGGCTTCCTATGGATAAAGGATTGAAAACCTAGAGGGGTCTCCCTTTATATATGCAATGGACAAGTCCATACTAGTGTTGTCTAAAGCCAAAAGGCGAACGACAGCTACTAGGTTTAAAGACGCCGGAACACGTCTCTAGCCTAGACCTCTAAATGTGTTTCGTTAGATTTCAATGCTGCCTTAGTGTAAATTGAGTAGATTTTAAATTTGATCTTCAATTACGTTTCAGTTTTCAGGCCCTAACGAATGTGTGGTCTAAAAAATTCCTAAATGCAAAGCTACATGCCACAGTACATCAATTTGTTCGATGAAAACTAGCTATAGAAGAGTTGAGAGCTTTAACACAAAAAAAATTATCGGAAGACAATCAATGATATCTCTAATGCAACTAATGAAATCAAAAAGTTTTCATCCAAATCACTAATTACTAGTAAAATCAAAAAGATTTCAATTTGCACTAATCAACCAAAAGCAAAAGAGATTTTTTCTTTTTTTTTACAATTTTCAATGTTTGATGGCTAGATGCACTAAAAAAACTGAAAAAAAAAAGAGAAGCAATTCGAGAAACGATATTAAGAGAGAAAAAACAAACAAATTTCACTCAATGACACCAACAATCAGATCTCAAATCGACCAAAGTCTCTCAAAACCGAGAAAAAGTCCCAAAGGTTCCAATGGACCGTGTGATTTGGGCCCAAGGCAAGACCAAACAAAATTTGAGTGCAGAGAAGAGAAATCACTCAAAAATCGCAATAAAATGGTGAACAACTACTAAGAGAATGCGGAGGAGCAATCAGAGAATTGACTGGATTAACAAAACACCAAAACTCCTAAGGAGGGCTCGATACACAAAGCCACTAGATGCCCTAGGGCTTAAAACGTGAAATCGATGGAAAAAGAAAACAACCAAAGGACGAAGGCAAATTCTCAGTCAAACAGGACTCCAACACACTCAGGTAGCTGAAAAACCAAAGAGAAAAACACTTACCAGACCCAGAGAGCTCAAAACTGAGAAAACCCTAATGCCTCATAGGAGTGGCACGACTGTGAGATTGAAACTGGTGCCATAAAGCAATTGGCACAGGAAATAAAAATGCAACATGCGCCAATTGGCGCGACTGTCGAGCTAAAAAGCACGCCAGCCGAGTTTCTCAGCCAAAAATAAAAAAGAACTGCTCCAGAAGCAGATCAATGATAACTAAGCAAACCAAGAAGCAAAAACAGCAAAAGAACCCAACCCAGAAGGCTAACCAAGCAAGGAAAACCACGAAACAATCAAAACGAGACAATGAAACAAGACAATAAAAAACCAGAATATCCCCAGCGGAGTCGCCAAATTGTTGAGGAGGTAAATCCCCTCTATGGACAGAGGCGATCCCTACTAGCCCAACATGGGTCTAGCAACAATCATCAAATGGTACAGCACAAGTTCCTAATTGCGAATAAACAGACCAACGATGGAGGCCTACCTGGAGTCCAGTGCTATGATTCCTAGAAGAGACAGCATTCCCATTCCTCAGCCTCGGCATATCACGATCCCCACGATCTCCGTGGATGGACACCTGCACATGCAAGAAACAACACGAATACAAGCATAAAATCCAGAATACGCAAATATATATCAGTAAAAAAGGATATAACTCATCATTATCATAAGTGAAAAACAGAGTGGAACCATAACCAGTAGTCATTCATTAATAAACAATCGAAAGAGAGTACAACCAATGTGCTGACGCTGAGGTCTCCTTCGGAGGGGTCTCCAGTCGTGCACGTCTCGCAAAGCGTGCCAGGGATAGGACAAGCCTCTCTTAGAGTCTCTTGACGATAGTCTCCTTGCTTGAGTTGGCCTTAAGGGAAGAATGAGGGCTCTTGCAGCATGAAGGCTCTTGATAATTTGGAGATTCAAAGCTTAGGCACTTCAAGACTAGCTTGCAATGGCAATGGGCAAGCTTTTATAGAAGGAGGAAGGGGAGTTGGGATCCCTATAATTGTGGGATTGGCCCTATCATCAAGGAAGCTTGCATGAGAGGTGGAAAACCACTTCCCTTCCATGGAACTCCCGGAGCCAAACCTCCCAACTCAAGATAGATAGCAGTTTCTGAGTTTGTTGAAACAAAACTTCCGCCTTTCTTATTTAAAAAACACTCCTTAAATTGGATGGCGCGACTGCGACTCTGGGACAGAGCGCCAGTTGGCACGGCCTCTTTGTAGGATTTTCCTCATTGGCACGAGTGATGAACTGGCTGCCCGTGCCAATGCAAAAGGGATGTTTTTATGGTTTTTTGCAAGGAGATGTCTTTAGGTAAATTGAAGCTCATGTTTAGAGGAGTGCAATGATAATGGTTTCAAGGCATGACATTGCTCACAGGTCACATAATGGGCCCTCCAATGTTCGGGATGGGGAATGGTAGGGACGGTGACAAATTACTGTGTAACATCTGTATAACCCATGTTGAGAGTGAGAGAGAGAGAGAGAGTAACATGCGTGTAGCCTAAGGTTGGAGACCCATTACTGTGAGTAAAAGGAGGACCATTTTTTGTCAGAAACTTGCAAGAGATAGCATAATACAATAAATATAATAATTTAATCAGGTGGGAATGCCCCATGCTCATGATGCTTTGGCTAGTTAACAACCTATATGATAGATATAGGTTCTCTCTCTGTCACTTATATGGTAGTGATTTGCTAATTTGGTTGATGACGACGATTGCTGACGCCCTCTGGGGCATTTTTTTCTTTCACGATAAGTTTAATGTAGCGCCCACATGCATAATCTTGGTACGGCATATTTTAGAATAAATTCTCATTATATGCATGGGTGTATGGTCGGGGCCTTCCCGTGTAAGCATTGTTGAAAGAGATGCTTATAATGGCATGGGTCTTCAACGAATTCTGAAAAGGTGCAATGGCTGTGAAGTATGATACCATCTTGACATGAATGCTTGTTTTGTATTCAAATGTTAGGAGGATCGATGAAATCAATGGGAAATGATGATTCCCATAGTGTGATTTGAGGATGCCCCTATTGAGGTGAGGAGTCATCCAAGGTACTACTTCCTTGTTGGAAAATGGTTGCTGAAGTCGGAAAGAAGGAAGCCTCAACCGATTGAGAGAAATACCAATGCAAGGGATCAGGGTCTCCAATATCATAGGTTAATATGAGCATGATGGTGAGAAATGGATGAAAAATGATGATGGGAGTTTAGTGGCCCAAGGTCAGAGCTTAAAAAAGCAGTTCGACGATAGTCATAATGATTTCTGATGAGGATAGCCCTGGAGTCGGTAGGACGTCCATGGTGGGTATATGTTGCTTATGAATGTCATGGTGGCTTTGCATGAAAGCTTTGAAGATCTGACCAAGGGTGATTAGGGACTGTTGTCATGAGCGAAAAATTGGAAGGATGGGTAGGGGATGTTCTTGTAAAATTTCTTTGTAAACTTTCCAAAAGTATATAAAATGGGTTTGTATTGTAAAAAGATGGAGATGGGTGCCTCAAAAACATGAAAATGATCACTCACTGATGATGTGAGGAAGGTGTTTTTGCTAAGGGTGGGGGCCATATTGGTTAGTCTCAGTGCGAGGGTGGTGAAATGGATGGAAAATATCGTAGATGAGCTATGTTTATGGAGGGATGGTAGGCCAAATGTGAGACGTGGTGGTGCATGTTCGATCTGCTTGCAAAAATGGTAGTCTGGGAAAGGGGTTTTATTATGATATGGTAAAACTTGACTTGATGCATGATGGATGAATGATCATGAACTTCTTCCCGAACTAGGGTGATATGGCCATGGCATCGTATATTTTTTTATGCATGGTCTACGTGAGTGATGGACGCCATGGAGGGGGACGCTCTACCGACCGACGAGGATTTTTATCATGTGCAAGGTGACGAGATGATAAACATGGTAAGGTGTTTGGAACCCATGTTTTGTGGAGAAATGATGGTAGGATATGCAAAGCTTCTCTAGGACTCTCTCATGATGAGGGTAGAATAATACCTGCTCTGGAACCTTAAGTGACTGAGGCAACAGGTGGTTTGTCGTACTATATAATACCTACAACAAATACCCCAAGTGAAAGCATCTCTTTCATTCAAATATATTGACAAATGTGATGAATGAAAAAATGATAAGAGAGGGCATACCTGTCGAAACTGAAAAAAAATATTTTTTCGCAAGCATGAAAGTGTGAAGCCTCCTTTGGGCATTATGAGGTCTTGATCACTATGTTTCTTTCAGTTTCGTAATTGATTTTTCTAAGCTACCATTATGGTACCTCAAACAGTTTTAAAAGGGTGATATATAGGTAAATATGGCTCATTTTAGTTCATTTGTGTCATTTGAGAGTTGTGAGCTCACATCTTGCTACCAAGCCTCTCTTACCATTGCAGTCAATCTGTGCACCAGGGACTTTCACTGTTAGTGTCAGGTAGGCCCCTAGACATCCAACATTTCAATTTTTTAAGTTTTACTACTGAGGGGTCCGTACAACTTTAGGGTTGCAGAGTCGTTATGAAATAATCACGTTCGTCACAAAGCGCACAACGTTGAATAGGGGGATGGGGGACAAACGGGCGTCTTTCTGGTGACTGCCCTACCTCCTAAAGGTATAATATCACCTGAGGTTCTTCCCCATTTTTCTGCATGGGGGGATCCTCTTGATATGATTATTCTAGGGCATGTAAGGCATCCCTATATCACTGTATTTATGGACAATGATGAGTGTAATACCCATAACTATGAAAGATAGCGAACGTGTGGTTGATATGCGATGCCTTGCCTTGGATTTTTGTGATTGGTTCTTTTTTTATAGGAACATGTGGTCGCGGTATTTATCTCAGAGCTTAGGAGAGGTTTCAATTCATCCAAATCTGAGCATATATTGGTAGGGTGGCCTACAATATCGCACAGTGCACAAGGTTACAGTTCCCTTGACATGATGGGGTTTTATATATTTTTCCCTTTTTGTGGGTTTTCCAAGTTGCTTTAACCGGCGTTGCTATGGGATTCTCTTTAACTGATGTCTCCTCCTGAGGATGGATAGGGGTTATCCCTGTAGATGTAATTCTAGGGGCTCCCAGCATGGTTGGTGGGACCAGGTATCAAACAGGTATCACGAACGACATGTTTAGCAATGAACCCTTTCCAAGACCTGTTGTGACACGAAGCCAAGTGGAGGGTATAGAAATGGGGTTTTGGAGATGGCGTAGGATAGAAAATCTGTGTCTATGGCCTCAATTTCGTTACTACTAATCTCTGTCTCCTAGCCAGTTTCGGTGTTTGAGGATGACATCATGACATCGGGGCCCCTATGGTACTAACAAATGATTCTAGTATGACAGGGGGATCTCCTAGGAATGATCCAAGGATAGATGATGGTTTGAATTATCCGAGGCCATATTACTAGTACCGCATTATATATTTCACAGATGTGTCTACATAGGGTAGCATGACATCGACGTTCATTATGGGTCGCTTGTCATGGTATGTCAATTGGTTGATGGTTATGACGTGGTCCTCATGGGGAACATCATGATCTGGAAGACGAAGGATGCTATGGCATACATGGCATATATATAACTCTTCCCAAGTAGTATATTGTAGTCTAGCTAGGTGTCCAAGACCTCAATGTCTATAAGAACCATCTTGTTGGCCAAGTAGACCGGGACGTTATGATAAAGACTAACGGGTGTAGAACGGCACCTGTCGTATGCTCTAAGTGTGATGTACGATGGCTTTAGTTCAGGAGACCCTAACTTCTGCCAAATTCTTTTTGACATGATGCAGGTGGATGCACCCTCGTCAATGATACATCGGTGGATAGTGATGTTCTATACTAACACCAGTATCTAGAAGGCGACCAATGAAGGAATCCTGGGGGTGGATTTATCTAATTCGAAATCCATTGGGTGCGAATCGACAGGGTTGATTGCACCTAACGCGGAAGGTAAGGCTTTCCTTTTCTTTGGTGAAGATTGCAGGACTTCTAAAATTGACATGGCAGCGAGAGATTGTGCTAAATCGTCCATGATGCTATATTTATTGGCCACTTTGGAGTGGTATCCTGCTCGCCTTGTTGGACCCTTAGCCATTTTTGGTAGGGGTTCAATAAGCATTTTCAATATAGTCAACGGTGCGGTAGGTGCACTCGTACTAGCCCCTAACGAATTGGTGTCTAGCAAGGTATCATAGCTTCGATTCCATGGCTGTTGTTTCCAAAATCAATGGGGGGTGGTTGTTGCTACTGGGAACTAACCGTCCCTTCGTGGTGGAATGGCTATTGCATTACAATTGTTTACTGTGTAGGTACCGATTTTCCTCGGTTACCTTAAAGCTTCTTTAGCTTAGGGAGTTCGGGACAGTAATGAGTGTAATGGTCATACTCACCACAAATCATGAAAGAGTGGTTGATCCGAAGATTAGCTCTCTTGTTCTGCCCTTGGTAGTTATTTGGCTACTGGTTTTGATTCTGGTTGGGGTTGTCCCCAGCCTGGGATTGCACATTAGGGAAATTTTGAGGTCTATAATGGGCCTCCTAAGAAAATAATAAAATAATAGCTAAACCAATAAAATAGTATTTATGAATTTACAATTCAATTTTTGCACCACAATCCTTGTAACCATGTTTAAATTCAATTGAAAAGTTGTACCAAAATAAAATTAATAAAAAAAATTATATTGATGTGACTATAAATAAAAATGACTTTTTGAAGAAAAAGTCATTATTATTGAACAACTAATGCTTTTGTCCTTTGTACTTAAATAACTTAAAGTAAATTATAAATATAAATTCATAAATTCTTAGTTATATAACATACCATTAATTTAAATTTATATTATTTAAATTATACGATTAAATTATATAATAACATGTAATTAATATACTATATAAAAATCAAATAATATAATATCATAAATGTAATATATTATTTTATATTAATTTTATATTACATATTGAATTGATTTGATTTCTAAAATAAGAATAACTAATATATAATATAAAAATGAACTAACTAATATATAATATAAAAATGAATATGATATATATTCTATTACATTTAGATTATGTTTCATAATACTATATATAATAATATATAATATTAATATAATCATAATTAAATGAATTGAATTTTATTTTTAAAAAAATTATTCAAATAGATTAAATTTATATTTATGAGTAAGTATATATATATATATATATATATATATATATATATATATATATATATATATAAACTTATAATTAATTTGAAATTGTAATATATATATATATATATATTAACTTATAATTAATTTGAAATTGTAATATTAAATAAAATGAAATGAATATATAATTTAAAAATAAATATATGAAAATATAGAACCATAATATTTACTGAAAAGTGTGCAAGGACATAAAGATTGTATAGGGATATGCATTGTTTCTTTCGAAAAATATGAAATGACAATAATAATATTTTATTCAAAAAGTGTCGAATGAAATTTATTATGAGTGCTTTACTTTGTGACTTTAAAAGTACTTAGAATACTACTATGGTTAGCCATGAGTTTTTATCCACCATTGAGAATGTGACAAGTAAGTACATTTAACTCAAGCAATACCACCTCACCCATGGGGGATGATGTCATCTCCTAAAATGTGATTGGTTCTCATAAAGTGAATTTTGATTGTACATTTTCCTTAGGAGGCCTATTTTTTACCCCAAAATTCCCCTAATGGAGGGTGTTGTTGCTTATTGCCCCCTTGTCCAGGATCTCCTTTTTGTTTATATTTTGGTTTTTTCTTTGCCATGTTAGGAGGATGACTACGATTCTCCTGGTTGTATGACTCGTGCGCTTGCACTTGGGAAGGTTACATGAAGTTCACTCGTGCATTATTTTGCATTGGTGGGTTTTGTGTTGTAGAGTGGGGATATTGAGGTCCCTATCCCTGGTTTGTATATTATTCTTGGGGGGGGGGCTCTTCCGTCAACATTCCTAGCTACATGTTGGGTCCCCTATGCGAGAAGGTATGAGCCTCCTTGCTGATGATGGTATGACGATGCCCTATTGGTCATGCTTTGCAGAGGTGCATGATGACTCTAATGGTAACCTGGTTGCAAGATGTTCTGGTTAGGATCATACACGTAACCGAGGTACGAGATATTTATGCCTAGGTGACTTTGGGTCAGTGACCCTATCAATGTGTCTGCAGTATTTGACGTGCCTGGAAATTCTTTATAAGTGGGCAGGCATGGAAAGTTAGGCATGATGTTATATATGTGTCCTCACTGAGTGTATATCAGGTCGAGTTGTTGGCCTTTGCTAAAGGAATCTTCTTCGAAAATAGGTCCTTGAGTTTCCACGTCCCTTGAAATCTCTACTGTGAGAGTTTTTAGGAATAGGTCCAATAGAAATCAATCATCGAGTTTGGCTTTACACAAACTACGATGTTGTCACCATTCGTGGAGATGGTCCGAGCTATGGATGACTGAAATTTTCCGAAAATAAGTTAGTAACTCCATTCCAGAATCATGGTGGATGTGTAATTGAAAATACACGAGGAACGCAATAGCGAGGGCATTAAAGGTTCCATGTGAAGCAGAAGGCTGCTCCACATACCATTTCATGGTTGGTCTGGTTAAGGTGCGATGAAATAGTTGTAATCGAATAGTATCATCAATTATAATGTTCGATGAACACCATAGGTGTAAATTCATTACGTGATTTCCATGGTCTTCCTCTTGCTTCCCTTCAAATTTTGGAATTTCCGAAGGGAGCTTCGTGGGCATGGGGGGCCAAATGGGATTGTGTGCAATGGATTCATTTTTTAACTTTGATAGATTAGGTAAGTTTAAATATGCTAGGAAAGGTAATTGTGTGTTGAGCGCCATTGTAGACTGTGAAAACACATGGGTCTAGTTGTGTATGGGTTTTGTCTATAACCTACCCAACTGTGTGTTCTGTTGGCTCCCCGAATGGATAGCGCTCCTCTACCCTATAGGGGTTGTTGGAGGAGTGGTTTATGGTGACCCTGAGGGGGTTTCCACCAGTGTGGCATTGCGTGACCCTTTGGGGTTCCCAATTAAAGACGCCCCGATAAAGGATGAACCGATAAGGGTGGTTGTGTGTTTTCTTTGATCCCTGAATGGCGAAAGAACTTGCACTCCATTTAATAGGGGGCGGTTCAAAAAATGTCTAGATCAACTAGGTAGAGTTCGGTCCATTATGGTGTCGACTCGGTTTAATTTTGGAAATATATTTTAGTTTTATGAGAGGAGAGAGATTATTTATCAAAGAAAAAATTGATCACATACATAAAAAAAAAGTGAAAATAAAAGGTTAATTTCCCTTTAGATTGATCCTATGAGATAGGTCAATCAAAAAATGTGGTTAGATTATTTGCATATGATACTAAAAAATCATAGAAGACCCAATCTTCCTCACACTCTCAATTGTAACTAGGCCTTGCGAAGATATCTTTTGGTGGGTACTATTGCCAATGTCGCAAAATAAATGGCGAATCTTTCTAGTAGCCGAAGAATCAACCAAGGTAACAGAAAGATGATTTAGTGCTTCCTACACCATCACCTATAGGGAAGGATGCCCTAGATTTGGCCACTAAGTATCATCATCCTACATGAGCATTCTAGTCTTGAGCTTCTTGTTATTCAACTACTAGTATCGAGCACTAAATGGGTAAGGTAGCCCCAAATAATACCATACGCACTGGGCCTAAGCTTAAACCCCTCTGAATCAGGTCTCTGTGGCGCTCGTGAATTAGTTTACATGGGGGGATAGACAAGTTTAAATCTCCCTACAACGTCAAATTCTATGTTTCAAGAATGTAAACTGACCATGGAGGCTGATTGGATGCCTACCCCCAATGGTCCTAACCTAAACTATTAATTATCCTGTGTTCCCTATGGAGAGATTTAATGAGTTTAATTAATGGTTATTTTTAAGGATTTCTTATGGTGTGGAAATGTGTGTGGGAAAGTGTACAATCACAGTGTTTGTAGGATGCAGATATACGATGATCCTTTACACTCCCTCCTAATTAAACTATTTATTGATTGTTCCTTTCAAAAAGTAAATGACGCGCGGATAATGTGTCGCTTACATGTTTTCTTATTTAGACTAAATGTTGTAGTATAGGGAGATGGAAAAATATCAAAAGAAAGCATTCATATGCATGCCCAAGGTCACCAAGAGGTGCAAGGGCATCATAGATTACTTGCCTTCTTAGATAACTTGATCCTAGTCCCAAATCCTAATGCAAAATTTAAACTAAATTTAATGCAAAAATTTGAAAAAATTGGAAAGTAGCTAAGCATTCGTGGATATGGGCCACTTACTTCTTTCTAATTACCTACGTGTTTGGTGTCTATTATCACTAATAAGTTTATTCATATAGCATGGGTGGATTTTAACCACTTACTTTCCTCCTAATTAAATTATGTGAATTTGTGATAATAATCTAAAAATTAGAAATATGTAGTAGCTAAGCTAAAGTTTAGCTAAATATGTCCTAACAGTCAAGGGGCACCAAAAAAAAGTGCTAGAAGATTTATTTTTGGCTACTAGTCACATTACACTTGCAAAAAATGGAGAAAATTAGTGAAAAAATGGCTCATTGGTTTCTACGCAGAATATTTCAACACAGGTGCGTGAACATGCACGTCTCTCTGAGTTGAACTTAACATGCATGGTTTTCCTGCACATGAAAACTCCACTTCTCCTTAACTGAATTTTTTCACAGAGGGTGAATGAGAGAAGTTGAGGATGAGGAGAGCTGGTCTTGCAACAACCCTGAGCAGAAAATAGGTTCTGCAAAACCAATACCACTTAGCTTAAGAGGAAAAATAAGTGGAGTCACCAATCCTGTGTTGGTGTGTTTGGTACACGAGTGTAGGAAAAACACCGATGCTTGGTAGGAGTGATTGCTAGCCTACAAGCAATGTTGCAGGGAAAAAATGGATCGTCATATGGTTACTGAAGCATCATAACATGTAGAAAAACTAGTTATGGAACATAGCATACTACAAAAGGAGGAGGAAATAAGAAACAACAAATACACATATAACACAAGCTCAATATCGAGTAAACGAACTAATAATACCAATGGAGAATGAATCCCGTTTTATTAGACGTTGGTTGTAAAAAGAGGTAGAATGCTAAAACACTCGCAGTGAGTCCTTTGGGAGTTATTTAGCTCCTATTTTTTATTTCGGTTGGGGTTGCCCCCAACGTGGGATCGCGGAGGGAATTTTTGTTTATTGTCCCCGTGTCGAGGATCTCCCTTTTATTTATTTTTTGGCTTTTTCCTTACCACGTTAGGAGGATGACTATGATTATCCTGGTCATATGGCTTATGCATTTAGGCTTGGGAAGGTTGCACAAAGTTCACTAGTGCCTGGGGACTAGGAATATTAAGGTCCCTGTCCCTGGTTTGTATATGGTTTCTTGGGGGGAGCTCTTCCGTGAGTGTTCCTAGCTGCTTACTAGGTCCCCTGTGTGGGAGAGTGTGAGCCTCCTTGCAGATAATGGTATGACGACACCTTATTGGTCATGTTTCGCAGAGGTGCATGACGACTTTGATGGTAACATGGTTGCAGGATGTTCTAGTTAGGATCATACACATATCCAGTGTACAGGATACTATTTCCTAGGTGACTTTGGGTCAGTGACCCTATCAATTCGTCACAGTGTTTGATGCGCCTGGTAATTCTTTATAAGTTTTCAGGCACGGGGTGTTAGGAAATATGTTATAGATGTATCCTGACTGAGTGTAAATCAGCTCGAGTTACTAGGATTTTCTAATGGCATCTTCTTCAGAAGTAGGTCCTTGAGTTGCCACGTCCCTCAAAATCTATGCTATGAGAATTTTCAGGAATAGGTCCAGTAGAACTCGATCGTCAAGTTTGGCTTTACAAAAACTATGATGTCGGCACCATTCGTGGCTATGGTCGGAGATATGGATGGTTAGCGTTTTCCTAAAATGCATCAGTAACTCCATTCCAGAATTGTGGTAGATGGGTAACTAAAAATACCTGAGGAACACATTAGTGAGGGCGCTAAAGGTTCCATGTGAAGCACAAGGCTTCTCCACATGCCATTTCTTGGCTGGTCTAATTAAGGTGCGCTAAAATAGTTGTAATAGAATAGTATCATCAATAATATTTTTCGATGAACACCATATGTAGAAATTCATTACGTGATTTCCAGGGTTTTCCGCTTGCTTCCCTTAAAATTTTGGAATGTCTGAAGGGAGCTTCGTGGGCATGGGGGGCCAAATGGGTTGTGTGCAATGGGATCATTTGTTAAATTTAATAGATCAGGTAAGTTTAAGGATGCTAGGAAAGGTAACTTAGTGTTGAGTGCCATTGTAGACTGTGAAAACACAAGTTTCTGGTTCTGTATGGGGTTTGTCTCTCACCTACTCGATTGTGTGTTATTTTTTCTCCTCGAATGGGTAGCGATCCCCTACCCTCTAGGGGTTATGGGAGGAGTGGTGTGTGGTGACCATGAGGGGGTTTCCACGAGTGTGGAATTGGGTGACCCTTGGGGGTTCCCAACTAAAGATGCCCCGATAAAGGATGAACCGACAAGGTTGGTTTTGTGTTGTCTTTGACGCCAAAATGGTGAAATACCTGGTAGTCCTCCCTCTAATGGGGGGAGGTCCAAAAAACGTCTAGATCAATGAGGTCTCATTGGGTCCATTATGGTGTCGACTTAGTTTAATTTTGGAAATATTTTTTAGTTTGCTAAGAGGAGAGAGACTATTTATCAAAGAAAAAAGTGATCGCATACATAAAAAAAAGCCAAAATAAAAGGTTAATTTCCCTTTAGATTAATCCTATGTGATCAGTTAGTCAAAAAATGTGCTTTGATTGTTTTGCGTATGATACTAAAAAATACTAGAAGACCTAATCATACTCACACTCTCAATTATAATTGGCCCTAGCAAAGGTATCTTCTGGTGGGTGTTGGGGCCAACATCCCGAAAGAACTGGCAATGCTTTCCAGTAGCCGAAGAATCGACCAAGGTAACAGAAAGAGGATCTAGTGCTTGCTGCACCGTCACATATAGGGAATAATTCACTATATTTTTCCACTAAGTATCATCGTCCAACGTGAGCATTCAAGTCTTGAGCTTCCTGGTACTTAGCTATCAGTACCGAGCACTAGATGGGTCAGGTAGCCCCAAATAGTACTGCACTCACTATGCCTAAGCTTAACCTGCTCTGAATCGAGTCTCTGTGGTGCTCCAGATTTATTTTCCATGGGCAGATAGACGGGTTTAAAGCTCCCTACAAAGAAAAATTCTATGTTGCAAGAATGTAAACTGAACATGGTGGCTTATTAGATGCCTACCCCCAAGGGTCCTAACCTGAACTATTAATTATCTTGTGGCCCCTGTGCGGAGATTTAATAATTTCAATTAATGATTAGTTTTAAGGAGTCTTACTTTTTTTATGGTGTGGAAATGTGTGTGAGAAAGTGTACAATCACAATTTTTGTAGGATGTGGATATGCGATGATCCTTTACACTCCCTCCTAATTAAACTATGTTTTTATTGTTCCTTTTAAAAATTAAATGATTCATAGATAATGGGCCACTTATAATTTTTCCTATTTAGACTAAATGTTGCATTATCGCGAGATGACAAACTGTCAAAAGAGAGCATTCATATGCATGCCTGCGGTCAAGAAGAGGTGCAAGGGAAACAAAAATTTCTTTCCTTCTTAGATAATTTGACCCTAGTCCTGAATCCTAATGCAAAATTTAAACTAAACTTAATGAAAAAATTTGGAAAAATTGGAAACTAGATAAGCATGCATGGACATGGGCCACTTACTTATTTCTAATTACCTACGTGTTTGGTGTCTATTATCACTAATAAGTTCATTCAAATAACATAGGTGGATTTTAACCACTTACTTGCCTCCTAATAAACTATGTGAATTTGTGATAATAAACTAAAAGGTAGAACTATGTAGTATCTAAGCTAAATTTCAACTAAATATGTCCTAATAGTGAAGGGACACCAAAACACAGTGCTCGCAAATTTATTCTAAGCTGGAAATCACTTTACACTTGCAAAAATTAGAGAAAATCAGTGAAAAATGGCTCGGTAGTTTCTGTATGGAACATTTCAACAAAGGCGTGAACTTTGTGCATCCATTCGAGATGAACATGTGCGGACCTGTACGTCTGAATGGACTGAATGCATGCTATTTTCCTACACATGAAAAGTTTGCTTCTACTAAACTGAATCTCTTCACAGAGGGTGAATGAGATAATTTGAGGAAGAGGAGAGTTGGTTCTACAGTTATCCTGAGTAGAAAAGAGGTTTTGCAAAACCACAACCACTTAGCTTAAGAGAAAAAATAATTGGAGTCATCAATCGTGTGTTGGTGTGTTTGGTACATGAGTGTACGAAAAACACCAGTGCTTAGTAGGAGTGGTTTCTAGCCTACAAGCAATGACATAGGGAAAAAATGGATTGTTAGATGGTTAGTGAAGCATCATAGCATGTAGAAAAACTAGTTATGGAACATAGCATACTACAAAAAGAGGAGGAAACAAGAAACAATAAATAAACGTATAACACAAGCTCAATATCGAGTAAACGAACTAATAATACCAACAGAGAAAAAATCCCCTTTTATTGCCGCTGGTGGTAAAAAGAGGTAGAATGCTAAAACACTCGTAGTGAGAGCTAGAGCTATGGAGCTCTAATACTCAAAGCAAGGAGGGCTCTCCCCTTATGCTATCTGCAAGCCTCTCTCTTCTCCTCGAATTAGTGATCAGATATTGGAAAACTGATGCACTTCTCCTTTGGGATCGAGATGTTGGATATCCAACAAATGAATCCTTTCACTCTCTTGCTGCTTGGACAACACACTGTTGGTTTTCTCATGGGTAGTTTGGCCAACATAATAATGTGCTCTAAATTGTTCTTCTCATGGTGATCTTTTATAGGAAAAATTAAAATCTTCTTCCCTTTCTTGATACAGTTCTGGATAGTGACCCAAGAGTGGTGGTTGATTCCATTGTCTGCTCACTTTAGGTCTCAAGGTGGCTCTAGGTGGTTGACCCTTGGTCGGCTTCAAGTGAAGAAAATTCTTCTTGAAGTGTATAAAGTGGTTCTAGATAATGACCTTCCACCATACCCTGGACCGTGCAGCTTATTGAGGGAAATATGCAGAGATCTGCGTTGCTACTAAAAAAAATGGCGCACAAAGTGAATTTTTCCAGTGTCTTATGTGCACAATTTGACAAATTTTCCTCTTGACCTTACATAAAGTTAAATTTTCCAGATTCTCTAATGTTTTCAACCTTGTAAATCCTTTTGCTTGGCATTTCATGATGTCTTTTTCTTCTCTGATTTTCCAGTGATAAGAGTAGCAATAAAATCAGACCAAGACATTGAGATCTTACCTTGTTTTTTAGTCTCATCTTGTGTCTTTACTTCCCGCCATACAAGTGTTGCACCCTCCATTCTCAAGGAAGCCAATTAAATGTTTATGTCATCCTATTGAAGGTTTTTGAACTTTGCAAGAAACCTCCAACTGACGAATCCAATTATCCAGCTTCTCTACATTCACTTCACCATTATACATCAGAAGCTCAGATTTAACATCAATTTTAAGTAAGCGTTATTTTCCAACTCTTTTTGAAGTATATGTATGAACAGATGGAAGGGTTGTGGTAATGGAAGATGATGAAGAGGAAGGTGACTATGGTGGTGAGGATGATGGTGTAGTGTATGGTAGTTTATTCCCATCTTCATGGCTTCCTCCTCCCGGAGATCCCTCTCCTCTTGGAGGCCTAGAAATTTCTCCTTGCATCCTTAAATTCCTCTCCTCATAGAGAACCTTTACCATCTCATTCATATCAAAAAATGCCTTTTTGAATGCTCTCTCATCTTATGTAATGGTAGGTCCTCCTTCATGGGACATACTCACTGAAGACTCAACTTCAACTTGAGGATGTGATGGTGTTGAAGACTTTGGAAACCTTGCCCTTCTTGCTCTTAATCGAACTGTAGGACTTTAAACTAGCTTCCCTTCTCCTCCTTTGAGTTTTAACCTTATAAGCATGACACAAACTTACAAACAATTAGATCCCTTATTACACTACAAACCTAAATCTCTAATACCAAAAATGATGTCATTAAGGTATGTTAGTATTTTTGTGCTAATTCCTCTTTCATATTTTGAAAACAATGTTTTACATGTGCTTAATTGTTCAAGTTATCTTGCAATTTATTGAGTCTCATGAGTGTTTTTCATGTTAATTTTATGAACAATTTAATCATAAAATAAAGACTAAACAAAATCAAATCAAATTACAGTACATCACCATACAACACATCAACGCAGGGATTTGATGAAGGATTTCACTCCTCCTAGGCTACATCTTCTTGGTCCAACTTCCATGGCTTGGGCCTCTATATTATGCTCGAATTTACAAAATGATGTATTTACGTTGCTTTTCTGCACCTAAAACCGATACCAATGAATTCAAAATGCCAAAAAATGGCGCCTTAGGCTCTGTTTTCCCTTGATTTGGTGGAAAACTGATGGAGTTATGACCTTATTAGTTTTTTCCACAATTTCCTCCCTAAATATAACTAACTACCACTAATTCGGGCTAATTGGCACCAAAATAGCAATTCCGCCGAAATTATTAGACCGCCAAGTTAATCCAAATTAACTAACTTAATCTACATCAAGACTAATTAATACGTATTAGCACCTAAAATCACGCTTTGTGGTAATTCATATTAGTGCTTCGTTAATGGTGTTTAAGTGTTAACAATGGCGGATTAAAGTTTAAATCTTCGCACTTAGGGTAAGCCCCACCGCTCTCCTACTGTGCTCTCCGAGACTTTCTCACGTGTATTGGGGGCTGGCCCTGTCTCCCCTAATCGACATTTCGGTTAAAATTTAAATATGTATGACAAACATAAAGGCTAAGAAACATGTGGTAGAGGAGATAATAACATTACGTGCTAGTTTGGTGGAGTTCTCACGATCGACCCCCACTCGGTCCTTCTGGCCCATAACAAATTTACTACACTGTGAGGAGGACACGTGATATCCTGAGGCTAAGCCATCTGTCCCCTCCTCATTGGCCCATAAAAACCAATAATAAAATTCTAACCCCATAAATGTGAACCAATCAACAGTTTCCACTTGGTAGTCTCCCATTCGACGGAGGAGGAGGTTGACCAAACTTTAACCTGCCTAGTTAGCATGCTACGTTAGCAGTACAAACTGCAGATTGGGGTCCTTGTCTGCATTTTTTTGAAAATTTTACATGTTTATTAAAATGTACAGAAGTCATTTATGAAGCCATACAGAGTCTATTTCACCCGAAATGAGTTTCATCGGATTCACAATGATGAGAAATACGTGGTCATTCGGGTTTCGAGTCATTCTCAGAACTTTTATTTTTGAGCATAATTCTGAGCACCTGATGAGATCTTCAACCACCCAATCTGACACACAACCTAGTAGCATGAGAGCATTCATACCTTAGAATTTAATCTTTATTTTGTCTCATAGTATGTTCGTGTCCATTTGTTCATGTAATAATATCCATGTAATACTCTCTATATGTTTATGGTTCATGCTTTCAAATCAACCTATTACTAATAATAGGGGAAACTTAAAAAATTTAAGTTTATGCTACTTGTCTAGATTTTGAATGACAAACCATTAAAGACTATTTGTGATGTAATTTTCTGTATTGTGAAAAAGAAATTCTGACCTTACAAAAAAAACATGTAATTTTGTGTATTGTGAAAAATAATTTCTGACCTTACCAAAAAACATCTCTCCCATACTAAATAGAGGTTATATAGCATGTATATAAAAAATAATAAAAAGACATTACTTAATGATTAAAAAAAAAGCTCACACATTGATGTTAAAAGTGTAATGTACTATGATTTGTTACCTCTGATTTCTATAAACATATAATTCTATAAACTCTTTTAATTAAAGAGTAAAACTAATAAAAGGGTAAAATTATTTTTATAGAAAACACACTTAAATTGAAATTACATCAACACAATTAATTTAACTGCTATTTTATTGACATATTTCTTTTTGTATTGCTCTTTTTGACACACAGATCACATTAAATTTAAAATATGTACTTCCAAGTAGAGTAACTCGAGTGTGTTTCGGTGTCATACGTGAACTTCTATCGTGTTTCACTAAATTTCTCTTTAACACTCGCTGCTCTTCTTTACTGTGATGAATTTCTAGTAGAAGGGGCTACAAATGCGTTTGGTGTTTTGGGAGGTAGGTGAGATGATTGACTAGTCTGCTTGAAGTATCGATTCTGCTGTGGGAGAAATGATGATTATTTTAAATTGCAAATCTGTGTTAGCATAAAATAACGATTCAAAATGTGGAATAAATACTTAAAAGGAATCGAAAATTAAAACTTAAAATTTCCCATTAAATAATACTTCCAGCCATTGATGCATTATACTATGTAGAAAAATTAATTTTGCAGAGATGAAATCTGCACAAAGATCAATGCTCCAAGAAGTGCTCCAAAGAATGGTTTATTGCAAATTCTTCAACAAAACGAAACAAACTTTAATAAAACTATAACGCAGCAGCCAAAGCCTCGAGTGTTCTTCTCCATGTTCACTTTTCTGCAACGAAGCCTCCTTAACGTAGTCACTACATAGCACGGCGTCCTCAACACCAACACTAAAGAAAATCTGAAGGCACTCCAAGATCTCCTCACTCTAACTTGATGGTGTAAGCCTGAAGGGGATTAAGTTAGTGAGCTTGGGGACCAAACAAAATAATTTATAGCCAAGATTCCATCAAGCTTCTGTTGGCTATTCATTAAGTGTTCCACAAATCATGGTAGATAACTGTAATGGGAGTAATGGACTAGATAACTGCAATGGGAGTAACGGATCACTTCAGAAGCTCCCAAAAAGAAATTAATTAACTTCAATTGATTTCCTAATTTAAGGAAATAATTGTAGTTGGTTTCCATAATTTAAGGAAACAACTGCAGATCAGTTTCCAGAAATCGCAAGTTGGGAGAGGGAGCTTAACATTCTCCCACTTGGTCCATACTTCCAATCTTAATGTCTCATCTTAAAGCCCATTGAAAATCTGTATTAAGTAATAGATACATGAATCATGGCGATAAGTCCTCTAATGACGAGTATTATCTTCCATGTATTACTATGTATTTATTTCTATTAAAATTTATGTGGCAACAATTTCTTAATGAATAAACCCTATGTTCATTCTTGGTCCTACATAGATGAATTCTCTCAAATCAAATTAAGGTGCACATAAATATGAGAAAAACATCACAATAATTAATAATTTCATTAAAATAACATTGTTCATACAATGAGAAACTACATAATGGAACCAAGTCCCATATTCATTACATGATCCTTGAATTTAAACAGTGGCATGCCCTTAGTCAAAGGATCAGTGATCATCAACTCAGTGCTAACGTGCTCAATGACCAATTTATTTTCTTTAACACATTCCCTTATGGCTAAATACTTAATGTTGATGTGTTTATTTCGACTCCCACTTTTGATGTTCTTAGCCATAAAAACAACAGCTGAATTGTTGCAATACATTCTCAATGGCTTAGAAATAGAATCCATAATTCTAAGCCTGGAAATGAAACTCTTAAGCCATACACCTTCTAAAGTAGCCTCAAAACAGGAGACGAACTTGGCTTCCATAGTGGAAGTGGCAATCAAGGTCTGCTTGGAACTCCTCCATGATAGAGCTCCACTGGCCATCATAAAAATGTATCCTGATGTTGATTTGCGTGAATCAACACATCCAGAAAAGTTAGAATCTGAGTAGCCAATTACTTCCAAATTTTTCATCCTTATATACATAATCATGTAGTTTTTGGTTCCTTGAACGTACCTCATTACTTTCTTTGCAGCTCTCCAGTGGCCTAAACCTAGATCACTCTGATATCGTCCCAACATTCCCACAACAAATGCAATGTCAAGTCTTGTGCAGATTGGAGCATACATTAAGCTTCCGACAACAGAAGCATATGGAATGGTCTTCATTTGCTCCCTTTCAAAGTCGCTCTTCGGGCATTGGTTCAAATTGAACCTATCACCTTTCACAATGGGAGCGACACTTGGGGAACAATCCTTCATCCGAAATATCTCTAAAATTTTATTAATATAGTTTTCCTAAGACATACCCAAAATGTGTCGAAATCTGTCTCTATGGATCTTAATGCCAATGACATAAGATGCCTGACCCATATCCTTCATATCGAAATTTTTAGAGAGGAATTGTTTCACCTCATGCAGCAAAACCTTATCATTGGTTGCTAGCAAAATTTCATTCACATATAAAACAAGAAAACATATTTTACTCCCACTAACTTTCAGATATATACATTCATCCATAATTTTTTCTACAAAACCAAAAGAAGAAATTACATTACGAAATTTCAAATACCATTGGCATGATTCTTGTTTTAATCTATATAATGATTTCTTGAGCTTTCAAACCAATTGCTCACCATCACTAGATGAGAATCCTTCAGGTTGTTTCATGTAAACATCCTCCTCTAGATCTCCATTGAGAAATGTCATTTTCACATCCATTTGGTGCAAATCCAAGTCAAAATGGGCTACTAATGCCATAATAATGCGCAAGGAATCTTTCTTAGATACAAGAGAGAATGTCTCCGTGCAATCGATTCCTTCTTTCTGAGTGAATCCCTTTACAACGAGTCTTGCCTTGTATCTCTCAATGTTGCCCAATGAGTCTTTCTTTGTCTTAAAGACCCATTTACATCCAATGGCTTTTGCACCATTAGGAAACTCAATAAGATCCCAGAATTCGTTACTCTTCATAGAATTAATCTCTTCCTTCATGGCATCGTACCATAATTATGATTCTTTGCAACTCATGGCTTGTGAAAAAGACTCAGGATCATTTTCAGCTCCAATGTTGTAGTCAGATTCTTGCAGATACACAATATAATCATCAGGTATTGCAGATCTCTTTGGTATAGTAGATCTTCTTAATTTTGTACCACCATCTTCCTGAGAACTATGTGGTTCAACTTGTTGTTTAAAAATTCTTGGCAATTCTTGAACTATCTGATCTACTGGAATCTCATCAGCAGCTTGTGGAACTTCAACAATTGGTTGTTCAACACCAGTTTGTACTTGAGGGGTGCTGTGAAAAATAACCAATCTATCACTTGAGGTGGAAGGTTGAGATTCTGAAGGATCCTTCTCAGAAACTATGTTCCTGGTTTGATCGCTCCCACTGATCAAGTCATTTTCAAGAAACTTTGCATTTCTTGATTCCACAATCCTAGTGCTGTGAGATGGACAGTAAAATCTGTAACCTATAGACCTTTCAGCATATCCAATGAAATAGCCACTAATGGTCCTTGGGTCCAACTTCTTCTCTTGTGGATTATATATTCTCACTTCAGACAGGCATCCCCAAACGCGCATATGTCGCAAACTCGGTTTCCAACCTTTCCATAATTCAAAAGGCATTTTAGGAACAACCTTGGTTGAAACTCGGTTTAATATATACACTTTCATCTTAAGTGCTTCAGTCCACAAGGATTTAGGAAGATTGGAGCTGCTAAGGATACTTCGCACTATGTCCAATAATGTTCAGTTTCTTCTTTCTGCTACACCATTCTGGTCGGGTGAACCAGGCATGGTGTATTGGGCAACAATCCCATGCTCTTGAAGAAATTTCGCGAATGGCCCAAGTGCTTGTCCATCTTTTGTGTATCTACCATAATATTCTCCACCTCTATTTGATCTCATGATCTTAATTTGATTGCCGCATTGATTCTATACTTCAGCCTTAAAGATCTTAAAGGCATCTAATGCTTCTCTCTTATTATGAAGCATGTAGAGATACATATATCATGAGTAATCATCTATAAAATAGATGAAGTATCTCTCACCATGTGAGTCCATATATGGACTACATATATCAGTATGTATGATTTCTAATATGTCTGAACTTCTATTGGAACCTTTCATTGACTTGTTGGTTTGCTTTCCCTTTATGCAGTCCACACAAGTCTCAAAATTAGTAAAATCGAGAGTATCAAGTACCCCTTCATTTATCAATCTTTTAATTCTTTCTATGGAGATATGACCTAGTCTCCGGTGCCATAATTAAGAGAAATTTTCATTAATAACACATATTTTAGTGCCAGTGTGAACATGCATTGATTCATAAGTGACATTGTTTTGTAAATTAATGTAGTAAAGACCATTAGACAAAATACCATTCCCAACACAATCAGATTTATAAAATAAATTGAAGGATGTTTCTGAAAAATTGAAAGGAATATCCAAAAGGTACAAGCCTTGAAACTGAAATCAAGTTTCTAGAAAAAATTGGAACATAAAAGGTCTTTTCTAGTTATAAAACAAAGCCACTACTTAAGGTTAAATAGCATGTTCCTATAGCTTCCACATGCGAGCCCATCTTGTTTCCTGATAAGATGCTTTGCTCACTTCCCATTGGCTTCCTTAGGTTTTTCAAACCCTGCAAGGAATTCGAAACGTGAATTGTTGATCTAGAATCAACCCACCAAGTGTTAATATTGACATTAACCATATTAGATTCATAACAAACAAATGAGATTGGATTACCTTTGTCCGCAAGCCATTTCTGAAATTTGGCACATACCTTCTTCATGTGTCCCTTCTTTTTACAAAAGAAACACTTGGAATCCTTCTTCATATCGGCTTGGGGAGGTACTTTACCTTTCCCTTTCTAATTGGCTTGAGATTTTCCCGTTCCTCGTGTTGTCAGCATTGCACTTTCTCCCATTTCCATCACCAGTCTTTCTTCCTCTTGAACACACATGGTCATAAGTTCATTAATTGACCATTTATCCTTATGTGTGTTGTATGAGATTTTGAAGGGTCCGTATTGGTGTGGAAGGGTGTTCAGGATGTAGTGCACCAGGAAAGACTCTAATATTTCAACCTCGAGTTTCTTCAATTGAGGCACAATGTCCCTCATTTGCATGATGTGCTCGTGTACACATTTCACACTGGTGAGCCTTAGGGATGAGAACTTCATGATTAGGGTGCTTGCTAGTGCCTTTTCTGAAGTGACAAATTGATCATCAATATCTTTCAGCAAGTCTCGAACCTTTTCATGCTATTCAACGGAACCACGAATACCAGCTGAAATTTTAGTCTTAATGAACATGATGCTTAGGCGATTAGATCGTTCCCATCATTCATAAAGCGTGATGTTTGCTGCAGTGCTGGTATTATTGAGTGCCGGTGGTTCATCTTTCCTAATAGCATAGTCTATGTCCATCCAACCCAAATGAAGGAGAACTCTCTCCTTCCAGACGTTATAGTTATCTCCCTTAAGTTCAAGGATATTAGTACGACTTTCTGAGAAATTTGTAGGTTGTACAACTGCATAAAATTAAAGATCACATGTTTATGTTAAAATTAAGGCCTAAATAAAATTTCATGCTTTACCAATGTAAATCACGCTTAAAATTGAATCTAATGACATAAAAATTGTTTGTGGACTAAATTTTTATTTCAAGCAAATTCATTTATTCTTTATGATAGAATTTATCAAATTATTCCTTAATTCATAGTTCTAAGGGTATATTATGATTATAATTTGTTATAAATTCTATCTTAGTTTTGAACTTTACGATAAAACTATTAATTCATAATTCCTGTGGGTAAGTTATGAATATTTTATCTTAATTAATTACACAAATATAACAAAAATTCCTGTGGGATAAAATTTATTATATTTAGTATAATTAATTACAATTAATGTCTAATGTTTTGAATTTTATGATAAAACTATTAATTCATAATTCCTATGGGTAAGTTATGAATATTTTATCCTAATTAATTACATAAATATAACAAAAATTCCTGTGGTATAAAATTTATTATATTTAGTATAATTAGTTACAATTAATGTCTAAATATTCTTTATGTGATCCTAATCAATCATAATATATATAATTTTATTTAATTAGAGATGTTGTGGCTATTCTCTTAATCATTTAAAATTATATGGATCACTAGACATTATTTACTTAAAAAAAAAAAGTAACTTGACATGAGAATAATGATAATTTGCATAAATAAAATTACAATATTCATGCATAAATTTTAACGACGGGTCTCATTTACTCATCCAAAATAGCATATTTTAAATAGAGCAGAAATAATTAATTCACGCAAATTAAATTGCACAACAATTATTCAAATTGCACTAAATAAATATTATAATCATAAAATTGAGAAAAAAATTAGACATATTTCCAAATAATTTAATTCAGAAAACTCTCAAAATATGTCTATAATCACCAAGGCATAGATAAAACCTCGCTCTGATACAAAATGTTAGCTTAAAATAACGATTCAAAATGCAGAATAAATACTTAAAAGGAATCGAAAATTAAAAGTTAAAATTTCCCATTAAATAATACCTCCAGCCATTGATGAATTATACTATGTAGAAAAAGTAATTTTGCAGAGATGAAATATGCACAAAGATCAACGCTCCAAGAAGTGCTCCAATGAATGGTTTATTGCAGATTCTTCAAGGAAACGAAACAGATTTTAACAAAACTATAACGCGGCAGCCAGAGCCTCAAGTGTTCTTCTCCACGTTCACTTTTCTGTAACGAAGCCTCCTTAACGTAGTCACTACATAGCACTGTGTCCTCAACACGAACACTAAAGAAAATCTGAAGGCACTTCTAAGCTCTCCTCACTCTAACTTGATGGTGTAAGGGTGAAGGGGATTAAGTTAGTGCGCTTGGGGACCAAACAAAAGAATTTATAGCCAAGCTTCCATCAAGCTTCTGTTGGCTATTCATTAAGTGTTCCACAAATCATAGTAGATAACTGTAATGGGAGTAACAGACTAGATAATTTCAATGGGAGTAAAAGATCACTTCAGAAGCTCCCAAAAAGAAATTAATTAACTTCAGTTGATTTCCTAATTTAAGGAAATAACTGTAGTTGGTTTCCATAATTTAAGGAAACAACTACAGATCAGTTTCCAGAAATCGCACATTGGGAAAGGGAGCTTAACAATCTGTGCATGTGTTTTCAATATTAGCTGTTTGGTTCGAGTCTATAAGTTATCATCATTCTAAGTACAATCTGGTGATTCTCCACTAGGTAAAGTAGAAATCAATTATGATTTCCCACTATTTAAAGTAGAATTCCAGTATCATTTTCCACTATGTAAATATTGTGTGCTTTGCCTTTGAATTCCATGTTCTTGTTATTAAGTATAAAAGATAGCAATCAATTATAATTTCTTACATTATTTTTATGTTAACAATTACATTATATATTCAATCTTCACTGGTTAAAAATATTTAACACCATTCATAAATTTTTATAACATTATCAGATTTGAGTACAGAAAATGAGATTCGGTCCATTCATTTTTCTCTAAGAAAGTAATAGGCCTTCTAAATAGATACCAGCCACACTTTCTAATCTACCTACACCAGTATGCGAAGATTTAATCAAAAGAAAAAGGAGATATTATTATTAAAGTGATCTCCATACCATTTCCGATAAACTCATGACTTCTTTCCCCTCCTCTCTCTCGTTTTCCCCTTTGCTCCCATATTAGGATGTGGGCAACCGGTGTTGGAGTCCAGGCCCCTCTTTACCACCGACACTTACGAGTCCATAGCGGATTGGAATACAGCCGTGTAATTCTCTAAATGGAGTGGCGTTACCCACAGCAACCGTTATCCAATGGACAGAACTATTGCCCTAAAACTCACAGCTATGGATCTGCATGATCCCATTTGATCTCCTCCTGCCAACACTTTGTCATTTCTCCTCTCACTTGATAGTTAAGGAAACAAATTCCTCTTCAGCTATAGACTACCTCTCCTCTATCCCATATCAAGAAAAGCCAGAGAATCCGAAGCTGTAATCCCTGCGGTCCTGCAAGTGGACAAGATCCACATCAACATCAATAAAAAAAAAAATAGCAAACCCTAAAATCTCAAAGCCTAAAAGAAAAGAAAACCCTAAAAAAAGCCAACCATAGAATCTCAAACCCTAAAATACATTTTTTTGTGAAGACCACAAACCTTAGCCTCGGCATGGTAGCCACCACCGAACACGCGAGAATCCGTGTGATATTTGCAAAAATCAAGCAAGCAGAGGAACGACAAATTGTGAAGAGGACGAGAAAGCAGGACCGTGAAGATCCACAGATGTGAGTTTGACGGCAACTAATTTTTCCCTTGCATAATCGTGGTTGTAGGTTATGCCACTCCAGTTGCACAAGGATGCGGCATGGCTCTAATCTGCATGGACTCTCAAGGATGACCGGCGATGAGGGAACCGAAATCCAGCAGTGGCCACTGAAGATCTTGATATGGGTAAGTGAGGGAAGAAGAAGAGAGAAAAAAAGGGGGAAAGAAAGAAAGAAAGAATTTTTAATGTCCACGAGGCTAAAAATAGCCTATCGGATAGATTGCTTCTCTATCTGACTCTTGTATTCGACCCTTTTCCTGTGAAGTTTTACAATGACCACTCCCAACTTATCGACAAACTCTTCGCTGAATAGCTTATCCCAAGAATTAGTTGCCAGAATACCTGCATAGTTTTCCCTGGTGTCTTTGAAGGCCTCACATTCTAGAATGAAATGTTTTTCTGTTTCCACTTTTCCGGAGGAACAAAAAATACATACTCTTTCTTCCCACATTTCTTTTGGCATTTTCCAGTGCCCTATTTCACAACGGAGTTGATGAGAATTAGTCCTTAATTGAGCAATAAGAATTTTAGATCTCCAAGAAATATTAGCCCCTATGTACGCCTTTTGTTGATGGTTCTGCATGGGGTTAAATTCTTCCATGTAGTACTTCTTCTTTCTCTCTAGCTCTTTCTTCCAAGTATGTTTGTGGAATTTATCCATAGCAAAAGTTTTTATCTCTTTATTGTTTGTAGGACACATGTTCAAGCAAATACCCCATTTACTAAACCATTTGTTATTTTGCCGCATCCAAGTCTTCTGTCTTTTGCACAATCTGTCACTAAACACCTTCTTAGGCCATCTACCCTCTTCCAGTTGCTCAATTTTTTTCAGATACCTTATGACTCGCACCATAGCAATTACTTCAATAGGAGCAGCCCCTGTTTCACTTAACAAGATAGCATAAGGAACTGCACTTTTAATTTTGAATCTGTTTGTAATCAAACGTTTCTGAATTTTCTCAATTTGTTTCCACTGCATCTTGGTTGTGCTGCTAGCCCACAGTTCACAATCGTAGAGAATCATCGGAATCACTAGAAGCCCAAAAAGAGTTAAAGTGGTTTTCCAGTCCCACAGCTCTGCCTCTCTACACTTGTTTTGAAGAGCATAAAATGCTTTCCAACCCCCTAAAGTTCTTTTCTTTCTACAACCATCCCAACTTAAGTTTATGTTGAAGTCAATTCCGAGGTATTTGTAGTCTGCAACTTCTTTCAGAATGCTGCCTTCAAAATAGAACTGATGTTGGTTATGCTTTCTTTTGTTAGAGAAAACCACTACTTTCATTTTGCTAATATTGACCTGCATCCCAACTCGTCTACAAAAATGCTCAAGGGAACGTAAATGCTCTTGCAAACCAAGAGCCGATTTGGCAATCAATATAAGGTCATTTGCATACAAAAGAAGCCTGATAACGAACTTGCCCAAATGGATACCGTCACCCCCTTGCGAATTTAGCCACTCTTCAAGCTTGTCAACATATAACCCAAAAAGGGTAGGAGACAATGGGCAACCTTGCTTGACCCCGATATCGCTTCTAAAACTTTCAGAAATGCCAACTGAAGTTCTGATTTTGACTTTCACCTCTTCATACAACCTATGCACAGCTGCTCTCAAATGCTTGGGAATCCCGAGTTCCTCCATTCTACCCCAAAGCTTATCCCTAGGAACCGTGTCAAAGGCTTTTCTGAAATAAACAAAGCAACAGAAAACTTCTTCCTTTTCTTCCCAAACTTTTTCAATGATGTGCCTTAAAGTTATACAATGATCAACTGTGGAATGTTTAGGTCTAAAACCCGCTTTCCCTTTAGCACGTTTATCTCTTTCTTCTGCCCACTTGCTGATTTTCTTTTCTAACATGCTTCCAAATAGCTTTGCAAACAAGGGGTTTATCATTATGGTTCTATAATTGGAGGGATTATTGACGTCACCACTCTTGAAAAGAGGTATTTCCATACTAGTTGTCCAATCTGTGGGGAACCATTGCTGTAAGATGTTGTTTAAAATTTTTGTGATGTGAGGTGAGAGAATTTTTAAGCCCCACTTTAGATACTCTGCTTGGAGTTCATCTAAGTCTTTTGCTTTTCCAGCGCCCAACCTCTTGATACCCATCTCTACCTCTTGCACCGTGAAGAGTTTTGTGCCTGTGTTGACCAAGGGAGGAGGGTCAACCTTGGGATCCTGCTCATAAAGTTGTCTTGCATAGTCAAACCATTTAGAAGCTGTAATGTTGTTTTTAGTTTGCACCTTTTTCGATTGGAGCTCCTTCCAAAATAATTTGGGGTTATTTTTCCCGAGGAATATTAGTTCTTCTCTCAAAACCATGAAATCAGCTTTTTTCTTTTTTACTATCTGCTTGTAAGATTTGAGCTTTATGTTATCCATGTTTGATTCCTTCCACCTTCTCCTTGCCTTTTTGCATTCCTCGTCAAACCAAGCATTAACTAGAAAACAATTTGTTTCCGACTTCTTAATTTTTGCTCTTTTGCACTCCGCAAGTGCGCTTTGAATTAAATGTCTTAATCTGTGACTATGAAGGCCATGAGATGGGATTTCCTCCTTCTTGAAGAGCCTCTCTAGCATTATTTTGAAGGTATTACAATTCTCTGGATTCAAAAGAATTCTGCCCTTTGGGGGATTTTGTTGAACACACTGATTTTTTGACCCTAATTGCTTCTTTCCGGTCCAAGAGAAACTTAAATAGATTGGCTTGTGATCTGATTTTAAATCCCAAATTTGGTCTCCAATCAACACTTCCTCCATTTTCTCACACAAACTATGCGAGCAAATTACATAATCTACTACACTTGCTCCATTGTAAGTATTGCAAGTGAAATTACCGGACTTTTCCCATCTAGTCAAACCATTACAAATGACTAAATCGAAGGCCCCACATAGCATAAGCAGTTGTTCTCCAAAGAGATTGCAGCCTTTATCATCTGAAATTCATTCCCACTAATGATTACTCTCTTCTGTAAGCCAGATAGGGTCACTGTCTTCTTTACAACAAAGAATGCTAGCTTGTTCACTTGCAGTTCTAGCATTGAAATATCCCACTATAAGGACTTCACCTAGCTGAGAATATATTGCAATATCTGTTTTTAGCGCTGCAAAGGGATCTTTGTGGTCAAGCCCTCTACTTTTGTATATTTTTGAAACTTGCGGCGCAAAATAGCATGCTGCAATTCTAATGTGATTTCCATTTTCTGATATTTTAAGCCAAACAAATTGCTTATTTGGGTCTTCTTTTTCTAGCTGAATGAAACGACCTTCTTTTTCTCTTACTAATACCATGATACCCCCGTGCCCTTTGCCATTCCCTGCTGCCTTGTTCCACACCGCTATCTTCCAATACCCTTCAAACAAAGGTGTCTTACACCCTTCATGCTCATGTGTTTCTATGAGGCAAATTATGTCTCTACCTTCCGCAATAGGCCCTAACCCAGGTCCTCGTCTCCATGGGTAACCCCTGCAGTTCCAATAAACTAATCTTAAGGAAACCTGGGTAAGACTTGGTTGCTATTTGTTTTGACATGCAAGACTCACAGTTGAGTCTTTGTCCCTGCTTGCCCATAATGACCTTGCTTCCTCATTTCTTGCTAAAGAGTTTGCTGCCTCTTCTTTGTTATCATTTTGTTGCATTGTTTTGGAAGGAGGTCCAAATTGCGCAATCACGGCTTTACCTTTATAAATCCATGCTCTTTTTCCCTCATCTCTTGCTGCCCTAACTTTTTTCATTTCATCCCTCCTTTCCTCTTGTTGTCTTACAGTTAAATCTTCTTCTAGAAAAAACCGAGAACCCCTTAAGAGTTGCTTCTTGCTTAGAATGATATCTTTATCACACAAGTTGGGCATGATGACTTTTATGGGCCTGGCTTTCTCACCGTTAAGCTTACCTACTCTCCATGCTTGACATATTTGTCCTTGCCATTGGAGCTTGTCTTTCAAGAAGTCTCTTGCAAGGTCAAAAGTACATTCATTTTTCCCATACTCCTTCACCCCTTTAATAATTATGTTTGTTGCTCTATCCAGTCTTTCCTTGCTTTCTCTATCTTGCATGTTGTTAACCCAAGTGTTTGTTTCTCCTTCCCTCTTAGCAGAGTTGCTAATAACTTGAGCCCATTCATCACCTTTGTATTCTCCACTGCAAATTTCTTCATGTTTTGCACCTCCGCTTTCATGCGTTGCCATTCTGTTTTCCCTATTCGGAGAGCTTCCTGCAGTAATGACACTTGTTCCTTCAGAACTTTGTTGCTTTCTGCTAAAGCCTGATTTTCAGCTGTTATTATATGGATTGTACAATCTCTTTCTAGCTCTTTAGCTTCTACTACTTCCAACCTTTCTTTTACATTTAAGAGTTCTTTCACATAAAGATCAGATGACCAAGTGAGAGGTGTGGATGTGGGACTATATAAAGCATAATCATCACTAACTTTTTCTTTTCCTTTGGACTTGTTGCCACATGTTTGTGAAGAAGACTTGTTTGAATGTTGTTTCTTGCGAACAATACTCTCCCTTTGAGACCTTTTTTTCCTTGTCTGCTCCCATTTTAGACGAGCTAGTCTCCTTTTTAAAATGCCCTGATATTGTTTGGCATTGACCCAAACCCACTTCCCAATTTTCGTTGATGAGGCAATTTTCACTTGCCCTATATCATTTGTTTCCACGGGTTCTAAAGTTTCTTGTCCCATTATCATGATGATATTAAGGGAAATCAAAATCTCTGCCCAAAACTGACCCTTTGTTTTATGCTTAACTCTTCAATATCTGTTGGTCTGACCACTGAAAACTTCCTACTCTGTCCTTGCTGCTCTGCCCACTGTCCACTGAAAACTAGCTGCTCTGCCCTTGATGCTCTGCCCACTGCCCCTGTCCTGTGTGCTGCTCTCCCCACTGTTCACTACTGTCCTATGTGCTGCTTTTCTGGTGCTCTGAAGAACCTCTCTCTCAAACTGTTTCTTGAGAGAAATTGCCATTACTTACAATTGCCACTTGTGAAAATCCCTAGAGCATTCCGAGGGTATCTAAATTGTCCATAACGGCATATGCCACTAGAACAAATCTGTTTTAATGTTGAATGAGTCGACAGAAAAAAGGTTAAATTTCTACTGGTGAAATTCTCCAATGGTCAAAGATAGTCAATCCTTCTCTAATCCTTCTCTAAAAGAAACTCGTACAACAATTAGATAAAGTCGACCTCTTCTCCACGGACAACAAATGCGCAAGGTTGATTAGGGTGCCTCAGTTCTGTTATAATTTTCACAGCTTTGTGCCTTCCGAAACAAAAGCGGCTAAGCTCAAATGACTGCAAATTAAATCACTGCGCGTTTTGATGAAAGCAGAACAAGGTGATTCGGAGAATCGCATGAAACCCTGCTTCTCTTTCGATTCTCGCAGATTGAAGAAAATACGACTGTAGCATAACCCGGGTTAAAAATGCCGACGAAAAGCCCCCTCGGATTAAGGTTACAGAATGCCGGTTACCCTGTGCAGAAGCCTTAACGTGCCAGCGATACAGTTCGACTTGGCTTTCAACTAATCGGAACTTGTGAGTCGGAACTCGGGATTACTTGTGAGTTGGTTCGTTTCTAGTTTTACCGGCTGAGTTTTATCCCTGTGGATTGTGGATGGACTGTGACTCTCACGCTCAACTCGCTAGAGATCCACCAGCGACATTTAATCGAAGCTCGGTGACGACTTGACAAAGGATTTCAAGTATTCTATTTCAAACTAACCGAATGCGCTGCTCACATCGCTTGTAGCCAAAAGAGAAACATTTAGAGTGATTGCACGTCGTGGTGTCAGTCCAGCTGAACGCGAAAAACATAAAAGCATGGAAATGCTGCCAGCCGGAGATACGGAAATAGAAAACATGGAAATAGAAAAATAATAGAAAATGTATGTTTCCTTTTCGGGGGGTTACAGTAGCGGACATGCTCCTCGTGGATTCCCAGGTAGTCAAAACAGGGTACAAGAACCGACTCTGAAGGTAGTGAAAACGGGAAGTAGGTATGACAATTTGATGGGAGTGAATGAATAAAAAATGTTTGGCAAGTGGGAGGCGTTTAATATAATGGCATTGAATCACTAAATAATGTTTGGCAAGTGGAAAGCCAGAGCCATATACGACTGAAATCAAAGATTACTGATAATTTGATGGGGGAGTTAATGAATAAACGATGTTTGGCAAGTGGGAGGTGTTTACTATGTTGTCTTTTAATCAATAAATAATCGCCTAGTCTAAAAAGCCTGTGTTTTCACTCAGAATTTGGCAATGTTTTTCAGAAAATCTAGCAAAGATTTGCCCAGAATCTTGTTTATAGTTGTTAAACTTTAATATTTTGAGTGCCCTAAGGGTTTTTGATACTGCTCAATCCATTTCCATGATCAAAAATGGATTCTAAACACTCCAAGCAAGCACATGATTTTTCGAGTTTTAGTTGACCAGATTCTGGCAATTTTTTTTGCCATCCCAACTATTTCACAAGCTGTGTAGACAACTTCATAAATAAAGTTTGGCATGTCAAAAGTTGAGGAATGAATCAATAAATAATGTTTGGCCAATAGGAGGCGTTTAATTCCTTGGCATGGCTGAAGGCATATCAAAACTTGATTTTACGCATTGCGTCTATGGCAAGTTATCTTTCTATCTACTGGTTGCGGCGTTTAATTCCATGGCATGGCGGAAGGCATATCAAAATTATATGTTGCCACGGTGCATTGCGTCTATGGCAAGTTGTCTTTCTATCTACTCGTTAAATTTGGTGAGTATTTAAGACATTTTAAACTATCATTTAGTAACATTTTAAGATCTACATGTTATTAGTAATATTTAATTAATATTTTAAAACATTAATGTGATGGGTTTATATAGATAGATGAAATGATTTTTTTGAATAATTTTTTTTCATTAATTTTGTTCAAAATCATATACAAATTTCATGATTTTAAGTTGTTTTAATATTCCACAGTTTATTTTAAGCAACATGAAATATATAGTCTAAAGTTATATAACAAGAATGCACAATCAACAATATAGTCCAATAAATCTTTAAGATAATAAAGAATTTTAAAGTAAAAAGTATTTTTTTCGATAATTAGCAAGTGATTCACGTTGTGTACACATGTACAAGTTTAGGAAAGTAACTAAATCCTTCTATTATTGCCCCTAACCATATTACTATATTACTAAGTATTCAGAAATGCACTTGTTGCTTTACTATGAAAATTCCTCAAGAATCTTGAATCTGAAACCTGTAGCTAACCTATTTGTACCAATAATACTCAAAGTTTGAGTCTTTTTGAGTTAAAACATATTGAGAAGAAAATTAATAAGTAGAGGCCATCTAATAAATAAAAATTTATAAGTAAAGGCAATCAAGTAAATAACTAGGTCGTTATGTATGTAACAATTTAAGAATTATATTTTCAATTTATGCATGAAAGAACATGCTATTAGATATAAGATGTCAAACACTTTACATATTTGTGATTATAATTAGCCAACATTTAAATCACAAAAAATAACTTTAAAATGTAAAAAATTTGGCAAATTTAATTAGTGTGTAATGTATGAATTATTTTTATAAAAATATTCAAAATTTTAATAAATTTACATAATTTAAATCTAGAGAAATTTAATTATAATATTCAAATTGAATTATTATTATTATTATTATTATTATTATTATTATTATTATTAGACTTTTTGAAATAAAAAAATAAAACCATCTATAAAATATAATTTTTAATTTTAAAAATAAAAAGTTAAATCATTTATATAAAGTTATAGATATATATGTAAATTTTTATTTAAAAATAAAATTTACTCTATCCCACCCATATAGTTGAAAACCTATTTTTTATTTAAAAATGAAATATATTTAACACCCTTTGCATAATTGAAAAATGATTTTTCATTTGAAAACTAAGATTTATTTAGTACCCTTTACTTAAAAATAAACCTTCAAATTATGTGCTAAGTCGAAATAAAAGAAAATACAATGCACAACAAGGTGCATTACTACACCATTAACACAAAACCATGAGTTGACACTTTATTTATTTGAATAATTTTTCTACTAGTTTGAATATGATCTCTTTGACATGATCTCTAATTTCCGTATTATGTACAAGTGTGAAATTGTCTCTCTACTTGTAAAATAATAGCATCAACTTTGCGTTGCTAAAAATCAGTCTCTTGGATTAGTCTCACATGCCTTTTGCACCCTCAAAATATACAAGGGTTTTTTTTGTGAGACTATAAACATGTTTGAGAGATTCTTCCTCTCACAATTTGGGATGGTCCTTTCTGTAATGCTATATGACAAAAGTAACCTCTCTCCACCTAGATTAATAATAGTTAGCAACAATTCAAGATAATTAGAAGCATATAAGGATATGGATTATATGTTGGAATATAAGAGATTGAGTACCCTCCCTCGCAAGTTTTGATTTCGTTCACCAAACGTCTTGTCAAGATCATTCTACATTAATATTTGTTAGCAAAAAATCAATAAAATTAGAAGAATCTAAGGATATGGATTGTATGTTGGACTGTAAGAGATTGAGCACCTCCCTAAAAAGTTTTGATTTCATTCACCAAAAGTCTTGTCAATCTCATTCTATAGCCCATTTGATGGTCCGAATCTCATTAAAAAATTAAATAATTGTATAAATAAAAATTTAATGTCGGTTCATAAAAAACCGAATATTCACATTCACTAGATTTGTGTTCGTTGAGTTGCTAGGTTAGTTGGATTTTATTTATGAACACTAAAAAGGAGGTATGGTAAATAAATAAAAATATAAAGAAAGCTGAGGTATGGTAAATAAATAAAACCTACTTTTATACTTACTCTAGAGATATAGTAAATAAATAAAAATATAAATAAAGGAGAGGTATCGTAAATAAATAAAACCACTTTTTATACTCACTCCAGAGGTATGGTAAATAAATAAAAATTTAAACAGACTAGAGTTATGGTAAGTCCTCCTCGGAAGTCCTGGTTACCAGGGGCAAGCCTCGGAAGTGATGATTCAAGCTATGTGATTCATTCACTAGTTTCAATCCCACTTCTTCACCCCTGTGAGCATCACCTGATGCAATGACTGCTAAGTGAACTATTCAGAAATCATGAGAAATTATTCAGTTATGACTACCTCTCATGGAAATGGACATAGATTAATGACTTAATTAACATAGTTGATCCAAAAAATGATATCTAATATAATTCACTATAAAAACCCCTCATACTTAAATCCAAAGAGTAAAGGGAGCTCTATTTGAATGGTTCATGAGGCACAATACTTGATAAGGTTTTGCAAATGGGGTAGCAAGTTAAGTGGGCTTGATTGTGGGGAAAACTCCACAGTTAAGGGCGCTTGAGCTACAGGTGTTATGGGATGGGTGACATCCTAGGAAGTCCTAGTTACCATGTGCAAGCCTCGTAAGTGGTGATTGATGCTATGTGATTCATTTCACTAGTTTAAATCCCACTTCTTCACCCTTGTGAGCATCACCTGATGCAATGAGTGGTAAGTGAACTATTCAAAAATCATGAGAAATTAGTCAGTTACGACTACCTCTCATGTAAATGTTCATAGATGAATGACTTACTTAATGCAGTTGATCCCAAAAATGATATCTAATATAACCCATGCGAAAACCCCTCATACTTAAATCTAAAGAGTAAAGAGAGATCTACTTGAATGGTTCATGAAGCACTATACTTTATAATATTTTTCAAATGGCATAGCAAGCTAAGTGGGCTTGATTGTGGGAAAAACTCCACAGTTAAGTGCAGTTGAGCTAGAGGCATTTTGGGATGGGTGACCTCCCAGGAAGTCCTGGTTACTGGGTGCAAGCCTCAGAAGTGATGATTAACTCTATGTGATTCATTTCAATAGTTTCAATCCTACTTCTCCACCCTTGTGAGCATCACCTGATGCAATGAGTGCTAAGCAAACTATTAAAAAATCATGACAAATTAGTCATTTATGACCATTTCTCATGAAAATGGTCATAGATGAATGACTTACTTAATGCAATTTGTCCCAAAATTGATATCTAATATAATGCACCGTGGAAACCCCTCATACTTAAATAAAAAGAGTAAATGGAGCACTACTGAATGGTCCATGAGGCACAATACTTGCTAAGGTTTTGAAAATGGGGTAGTAAGCTAAGTGGGCTTGATTGTGGCCAACACTCCAAAGTTAAGCGCGCTTGAGAAAGAGGCATTCTATGATGGGTGACCTCTCGAGAAGTCCTCGTTACCAAGTCAAAGCCATGGAAGTGATGATTGAGGCTATGTGATTTATTTCACTAGTTTCAATCCCACTTCTTCACCCCTTTGAGCATGACCCAATGCAATGAGTTCTAAGTGAAATATTCAAAAATCATGAGAAATTAGTGAGTTACGACTACCTCTCATGGAAATGGTCATAGATGAATGAATTACTTAACATAGTTGAATCACTTGAAAAATGATGTCTAATATAATGCACTGCAGAAACCCCTCATACTTAAATACAAAGAGTAAAGGGAGCTCTACTTGAATGGTTCATGAGGCACAATACTTTCGAAGGTTTTGCAAATGGGGTAGCAAGCTAACTGGGCTTGATTGTGGTGAGAGCTCCACTGTTAAGGGCGCTTGAGCTAGAAGCGTTCTGAGATAGGTGACCTTCCGGGAAGTCCTGGTTACCAGGTGCAAGCCTCGAAAGTGATGATTTCCACTATGTGATTCAAGGAAAATTTTAAGAACCCCCCTAAATTTATATGTATAACAAATGGGAAAATCCCCATGATACATAGGAAAAATGGAAGGCAATTTTATTAATAATATAATATGTATATATAATTTTTTTGGCGAATCTCTCACGAGATTATATTATCTTGTAAAATCATGGCAAATAACTAGTACAGAGTGGTGAATCGTTGTATAGTGGAGTTTGAGGTGCTGGTTCCAATGAAGATATGGTAGTTGAACTAGGAGTTGAAGGAAGCGAACCATTGAGACCAAGCATGGCACATGTTGACTCATGAGGAAAGTAGTTCTCCTGTAGTTTGGAAAACACATTCTTCTAGCTCTGCTAAGCATAGTGTTGTTGCTCATGATACTACTAACACTGATATTGAGGTTGGAGAGGAGTTTGAGGAAGCATGGAAGGTAGCAGTGGTGGAGAATTACAAAGAGAACCCCATTATGGTCTCCATTTTTCCCTTTGGTATTTGGGCCTAAAGGATCTTCTGTCCATTGAACCAACAATCAACTTAACTCAATTGATTAGGTACAAGTCAACTTAGAGAAATCTTCAAAACTATGATTTGCACTATCCCATATTTCTCACACTAATGCTACACAACATTGCACATTTGCACCCAATTCTCATGCATGCACACAAAATTTTCATTAACACCTATAACCCTAACCAAGTGAGAATTGATCAAAAATTTGCACCAAAGTTTGTTATAGTGTTGAAGTTCATAAGAAATTCAGATCCATGGTACCTTAGATAAATTTTGAGATAACCTCGACCACAATAGAGCAGACTTGTAACAAATTTTAAACCTACAAAAATTAGGATTCATGTTCCTAGGAACAATCATAAGAAGTAGTTGACATATAGGTCGAGTTTTTGGCCTTGACACATTGATAATGCAATTGCTTAGGTCAAAACTCACAAATTGAAAATTCATCAATGAAGAGAAGACAAGATCATTATGAATTACACATACTCCAAACTTCCTACCAAATTCTACTTAGTTGTCCACAAATCAGCTATACATAATCTTATAATAAATACAAATTCCACAAAGCCTCCTTCACATAGCTAATAAATTACAATTGGAAGAGCAGCCCTTATATAATAGTAATATTAGCAATCAATAGATTATTTCATATTGAAATTCATCACCATAGCACTCCTATGTATTGTATGATGTATTCAGCTTGGATTATCAAATATAGATAAAATCATACTTTTGATTGATACATTTAAATCATACTTGCACACAATGTTGAATGCAATGCCAGTCAAGGAGTAAAGTCGGTTTGACATGTAATGGTCTATAAAATAATGAAGAAACTTAGTAATGCATAACAACTTTCACGTTTGAAAAAATTATAAAGATTTCATGCAAATCCATTGTTGTTATAGTTCCTTCTCTCAACCATGTTCCACATAAGCATGGAAAATCAAGTAATACTATCATTTGCACTGAGAGGTGTAAAGTAACGCTGGGGAGTGGGGATACATCTTCCATGCGAGATAAAGGTGATGTAGGTGATAAAGTTTGAGGCAATACGAAATGTTTTTGAAGAATGGGTGTTTTTATTATCATCTTTTGTGAGTTATCTTGAAAATTGATTTGTTCTCTTCATGCCTACCTCTGAAACCTTAAAAAAAAACTATCCACAAAATGTATATTCAATGACCTCTACGGAATATGTACCTAGTTCGTGAGAGGAGAATTAATCCTAGTTTAAAATATAATAAAGTGAAAGTATAATATAGTGAACAACTTCAACTCCTCCCTAATCTTAAAATTTTTATATTTATCGAAATATTATCATTTCCATGAAGTAAAATTGGTCACAGCTCTTTAATATAATAAATTAAAAAATTTAATTAAACAAATATATACATCAAAACATAATTGACCAAATCTCTATTTGTTATCCAAACCCATCACCTTTCGTATCCCATTCATTTAAATCCACATGGTTGCATTATCTTAAATTACAATATGTTCATATGTATAATAGAAAGTGCTTCACCCTCAAATATAGTTTTTCTCCCCCCTTCATTTCGGTTCTCTGGGTTGCGTTGGTCCTAAATTCGTGATATACTTACTATATAGTAACCAAGAGAAAAATAAAACAATCGGTTCTATTTTAAGATAAGTTTGAGCTTTTAGGAAAGATGTAGCCAAAGGAAACATAATGATTTCATTTACATATAGGTAACCCTTTGAATGTAGACCATTCCTTGAACAACATTTTTATTGATGAGGAATGTAATACACTATTCAATTTTTGAACTAAAAATATTATTTATATACATTTTTGTATGGGGTAAACAATAAGTAAAAAATTTAACTAGCCTTGGGGTGGTCAATATTTATAAATTTTATTTATACTTGCTTTACCATGTATATCATATACCTATCAATCACAAATATGAAAAGCTATGGAATTCACAATGATGATCTGCTCTCGAAACACAACCAACCTTTATTATTACCAATATTAACTTCTATATAGTACTACATATGTAGATAAAATTTCCAGCTTCCAAAGAGACAAACTTTCTTCTCCAACATGATGGCACATTCTTAAATACTAACATTTCTGATCGCTGAATGTAAGAAAGCTTTCTAAGTACATATAATCTACTGTGAGGATCAAACTCAAATATTGTGTTCTTTTTTACCATGTATCTATAGGCTACAACCTTCTTCTTGTTTGAAGAGGAGTTGTCTATTATCAGAACTACCTTCCCTGCCTCTAATGCCGAATTGAAAATTGGCTCATCAGATGAAGAGAACTTTCTGTTCTTGAATAGCTCCCCTATGCACTCAACGCAAACTCTGACCGATAGGAAACATCCCACCCACCAACTATGAGGTCCCACAGAATTGTTGCTATTGCCTGAACAACATAGACAGCTTGAATGTGAGAATTCAAAAACAAATAAAAATCTCAATCACATAGATATTTAGGATGAACTCGATCTCAAATCCAACACCCATAAAATTTATATCCAAAACTAAAACTCATCAAATTTGGAAGTATATTGGAAACAAAACTGAGGCGAAAGAGATAAATTTGAATGCAGGAACTGACACAAAATCTGCAAACTTGAGCAATTTTTTACGTACATTACCTCCACTCACTCGATATCAAGACTGATTTTCTCTCCATCTCTAATAGAGAACCCTACTACAGGCTTGTGAGGTCCAAAATCTACGTCTTTGTCCTGCTAAGTTCCCCATATTTTATAGGCACATTCTCTGGAGATATAAATCTGCAAGTAAAATCAAGTACTAAATAAGTTTCTAGGAAATTTTCATTGAATATATCCTTCATTCTATCATATATAATCGGAGTCTTCGATTGAGGTTGAGAATATTTTTACTACATTAGAGAAGGAATTTCAGATACTTGTAGAAAGTCTCTATGACTCTTCCTCCACGTGCAATTACAAATTTTTTCTTGGTACGTTGTGTTAAGAAAGGGCTCAACATGGAGTACACTGCACTAAAATACCATGGGACATTGATGAACACCTGAAAAATAGAGGGAATAATAATTAAAAGGTGATTTTTATATTTGATAAACTAAGTATAATATCCTCGCCATTATAGGGCCCAATAAAATCCCATGCTTGCAAACTGAATATGGCAGAAAGACTTAATTACATATGGAATACTTGAAAATTAGCAAGATTGGAGAAATTCTTCAACATTGCACTTGAAATCAGATCATTTTGAATTTTGGCAGAGGCAACGGCAGTCGGAAGTCACAACCCGAAGGTAGTATGTTTGAGCACTTGTAGTCCACAAATTATGAGATTGGAATTCAAGTCCTATAAAGATAAAATAGTCCATTACTATACTTCATTCATAGAGTGATTTCATTTTCTTCAAAGTTTTGGGATAAGATAGAAATAAATGGTTTCCTCTGTAATTTTCTTATAAAAATCCTAATTCTCTCACTGTATTATGTGATAGTGGGGGCTACCTTAACAAAAGGGGTTATATCTCAACTGGTTGTCACCATATTACTCAGAATTTGCTTAGTTCCATACTAGCAAGTGCCTTGTTAAACCCCGCTCGGTAAGGTGCACATCTATGCCAATGGGCTTATTTGGGTATCTGGATACCATCTTCAAATGTGATGAAGCATCCTTGGGTTTCCCATGAGATTTTCCTTTGAAACAAAAATAGTGACCATTACGTTGACCAGAAAAAAATAAAACCCTTGAGGGCAGATTGTGACCATACAAATAAATGGCTATATATGCTCCTCCATCTCTAAACCATGTAATTTTGGGTGAAAAAGACAATGAGGCTGAACTTAAAAGGTTACAAAGGTCCATTGACATTAAAAAAACTATGATTCAAGAAACAAAACTGGGAATGCGCTGATACAAGGAAATCTTGAGAGAAGTGTTTTTCACTTACTGGAACACCACACAAATACATGTTAACTCCTCATACCTGTCAGCATTGCATAGAATCTCTTAATCAATAAGGAAAAATAAAATAACAATTGGAGGACATAGGCACCAGAAACAGTAGCTTATAGTCATTTCACTGGTAAGATTGACATAGTGTTAAACCATTGACCATGTTTCCATTCTAGCTGTGCTCTGCTCTGACACACAAATGGTAGGAACCTCAAAAAGACAAAGGCCCAATGGAAGCCTTGAGTGATTTTGATGAAGTAGATATCCTTCATGCACCTGAGCCAAAGGAAGACCATTCCTTGTAGTGTAGCACATATGGACATGTTTTTGAACCCTTTCGAAAGGGAGAAAGGAAAAGGAAAGAAAATTTCCATGTACTCATTATACATAAGGTCTTGTAGGAATACTATTGCATTTTCACAGTATGAGTAACTAATAATTGACTGTCCATACTCAAATATTTTGTGGGAAACTATTGTATTATTATGAAACTCATGAGAATTTTAACACTTAAGAATAAAGTCTACAAAAATATTCCCAAAATTCACTGAATATTCCATAAATTTTCATTCCTTCCAATCTAGGCTAGGATGCACTAGTACAAAATAAAATCTGATGCACTAGTCTAATTCGAAAGGTAATATGCATTAAGTAAATTCATGCTACATTTTGCTTTGTTGTGACAGATTACCTTGTTTTTTTTTTTTTTTTCCGTTCACATGAAATATGTATAGATCACGTGAAATTGACAAAAATAAAAATTCAATTATGATCAATAAAATCAAGGAAATAATATAATAATTGTATACAAATTTTATGCATTCAATTCCGAAACCTTATATGAAAGCAGAGCATACCATGCAAGAACAATAAAAGAAAATGAAATCCACAAACAAACAACTACTAGGCATTGAAACAACTAGCGGTTGTCGATAGCATTACATAAGCTTATGCTCTAGCTTTCCTAAGCTGATTCTTTATCATCATAGTATTCATCATCCTCTATACTAGCATCGCGATATTGCATGTATTCATACACCCAATCATTCATGTTTCTCTTTGCTTCAGTGAATTCCATCTCATCCATGCCCTCACTATTGTACCAATGTGAGAAGGATTTTATCCTCAACATGGCAATGAACTTCTCACTCACTCTCGTGAACATTTCCTGAATGGATGTTGAGTTCCCAATGAATGTGTACGACATGGAGAGGCCTTTAGGCAGGATATCACATGCACTGGATTTCACATTTTTGGGGATCCATTCCGCAAAGTATGATGAATTCTTGTTCTGAGCATTCATCATATGTTCATCCACCTCTATGGTGCCCATCTTTCCCCTGAACATGATAGATGTTGTTAGATACCTACCGTGATGGGGATCTGCAGCACAAATCATGTTCTTGGAATCCCACATCTGTTGTGACAGTTCCAGAACGTTGAGGGCTCTGTATTGTTGTGAACCATGTGAGGTCAACGGGGCAAATCCTACCATAAAGAAATCAAGACAGGGTAAGAGGATAAAATTCACTCCCAACTTCCTTAGATCTGAGTTAAGCTGACCAGGGAACCTCAAGTAGCAGATGACTCCACTCATTGTTGCAAATATCAGACGGTTCAAATCACCGACTACAATAAACAATATCAAATACATAAGATATACTGAAAAAGATAGACTGTGGAGATTACTTTATTCATCCAGATAAACTAGGTATTAAAATACATAAGATCTAGTGTATATTAACCTAACATTTTAATGTGTGGGGTCCCATGAGACAATTAAATCTAACACTTAAACTTACGAAAGAAACTAACAGAAATCTACAGAACAACGTGTATCAATATCTGTTGAAGAGTTAAGGCTAGATTTACTGTGAAAATCTAGGGCGATCTACAACCCTGGTGAAGATAGGAATAACTTTAATAGTTCAGGCTAGTTTTACCCTGCAAATCTAGTGCGCTCTACAACCCCGACAATGATAGGGACAACTTCAAGAGTTCAGGCTAGTTTTACCATGTAAATATAGGGTGCTCTACAACCCCGGTGAAGATAGGGAAAACATGATGCATACATTCTTAAAAAATGTAAACAATATTTTAATGCTAACAATAGATTAGGCACACAAAGCATAGGTAGTAAAAAATCACATCTAAATACAGATAAAGAGGCAGGATAGAGCCAAATTTACATGGGTTGTGCCCATTTTAATTACAATTATCTTCGAAGAAAGAGGCAGGATGTATTGAACTAGAGAGAGAGAGAAAAAACCATCAACACCATATTTCCATCAACACTATCATCTCTAAAGGATTAAGGAGTTATAGCGAATTTTACCCTGCAAGATAGTTCAAAAAGGTACCAAAATGTTCTTTAGAACTTTTTTGATCCTGTGGATGTCATTAAAATTCTTCAATTCAATTCAATATAGTTGAAATGTGCACAACGAGATCACTTCACAATCTATAAAGAAAAAAATCTTCAAGAAAAGGAAGAGGGAAAGCATACATCAATTGAAAAGAAAAAAGAGGGCGAGGGACTTAAATAGACTCAAAAATAAGAAAAGTGGGAAGCAAAGGTTAGAAATAAAATCAAGGAATTTAAAGGAAAATATCTAGACCCAATTTTAGATGAGGACCGTGCTAAACAAAGTTTGAGAAAAATGGATTTTTTGATGGATAAGGTTATCATTGATGCCATTATAAATGTTGAAGAAAGCCCTGATATTCCCTAGGTACATGAATGAAGAAGTATATTCTGATGGAGAGGAAATATCATGGAGCAACGAGTTCATTTGTGAAGTTGATGATGAGTACATGAAAAATAGCTTCAATCTTAGTGGACTTACTATGATCATGATATTGACTTGACTTTAGATCTGGAATCCCCTAATGAAAATCTTTCTTAAGATTAAAGAGAAACACAAGGAAAATTTCTCTCTTTTAACTTTGGAGCATGTTAAGAAATTCTAAAATATAATTATTTCTATGTATTCCAACAAGATGATATTCTAACTTAGAAACAAAATGCACTTGTAGAATTTGTTCGAGGGATGTTGTATATCAAAGAAATACTGTTAGAGCATTTTCCACAGCTTTTTTTAATGGCATACCCATACATCAAACCTATGAATACCTAAATCACATGCCATGGTTAGAGTTTGAAACATATAGCTACAAATATGGTTACTCAACCATATAAAAAAGGAGCCTCATTATCAATCACATGATTGCTTGCAGTGCTAGATTGTGATAAAAAAATTGCCAAAATTAAAAGACATAATTTAATATATATATATATATATATATATATATATATTGTTGCATAGGTCAACTCAAATACTCATCTTGGCCCTCCAACCCCAAATGATATGTCTCTTCAAAATAGTCAAACAACTATAAATACAAAGTCGGACTCCTCATTCTAGGCCATCAACTTAGCTCTGAGATACATAAAAAGTGAAAAAGAAAAATTAAGAGGGTTCATAACTCATGAACCAAGGAAGTAAGGAGAACGAATATTATCTAAATTTTGGAATTTTTTGGTGAATACCCTATGGTTTCATTGTATTTGTTGTGGTTCATTTGGAGCAGAATTTCAAAATGAAATAACTCATACTCTCGAACCTATGGTAAAGGTGAAGATAAAACTTGTTCTTGGCGTGTGAACAAACTTGTAGGATATCAGATATTTGGAACTATGCATAGATTCTCATACCTGTGGAAACATCCTCAAACCTATGCCAACCAATTTCAGATCTATAGTATCATCAGTTTGGACTTGTGACACTGTAAAAATTTAGATCTGTGGCACTGTGAAAATTTAGAGTTATGTCATTGTAAAAATTTGGCCCCGTGGCACTGTGACAAATTGAACTTGTGGCACTTAATGATTCATACCTGTGGCATTGTGAAAATATGAACCTGTGGCACTTAATGTTTTAGACCTGTGGCATTTGGTTGGAAATTTAGCATTCCTTGAGAGAAGACTATTGGTCATCTGTTGAAGCAGCATAGTGACCTTTTGGAGAGAAAACTTGAAGAACGTCATTAGAAACTTCTTGAATGATCTATGTAGCATATTATATCAGCTTAATTAAAGCACTCATATAGACTATTGCTTAAGGACTGGTTGGAACAAATTATAGAGGAGTTTTTGAAGCTATATTTGGAGAAAACCCCACTTGTACTATTTGGAACCAGATTGAAGATCTTGAAGACTCAGTTGAAGAAAACCTATTGAAGTAACCATCCCAATACTTCTAAAGGAGGAATCTCGGCTCATGATTTTTTTTTCGTGAACACCCTAAACCTTGGAAAGTGCAGACATATCATTTGTCTTGGACAAACAACATTAGTGTCTTTTGAACCTACCTCCTGTGTATCTCTTGAGAAAATCCTTGTTGGAGCATCCTTGAATATAATTTAAATACCTTAAAGCCATCATGGAAGTTTTTTTCTTTGCATTGTTGGAGAATATTTATTAACCCTTGTTGAATCGATTATCTATGAAGAGGAAACATTGTTGAAACCTTGATCAAGTAGATTTGAAGAAGATTGTTTGTGCAAACTTGGAGAGTTTGGCAGACACATACTAGCCTCATTGGAGTTGACCTTGTTGTACTAGCCCCTAAAGTATTTCACAGACCATTTGAGGCATTGTCTAAAGAAAATCTTGGATTCTTTTTCAAGATTTGTTGAAGAAGACATTGGAAGCCTTGAAGTAACACAAAAACCATCTTGAAGAATTGAAGCATATTGAAAGGGTTTGAGCTCTAGAGGATTGGATTCCTCAAACATGGTTAGATCTGTAGTCTATAATTGATGAGATTGGAATTCAATTCCTAGAAAGATAAAATAGTCCATTACTATACTTCAATCATAGAGTGATTTCATTTTCTTCAATGTTTTGGGATAAGGTAGAAATAAAGGGTTTCCTCCATAATTTTCTTGTGAAAAGCCTAATTCCCTCACTTTATTATGTGAGAGTGGGGGATACCTTAACACAAAGGGTTATATCTCAACTGGTTGTCGCCATATTGCTTAGAATTTGTTTAGTTCCGTACTAGCAGGTGCCTTGCTAAACCCCAATGGGTACGGTGCACTGATTTATGCCAATGCGCTTATTTGGGAATCTGGATACCATCTTCAAATGTGATGAAGAATCCTCGGGTTTCCCATGAGATTTCCCTTTGAAAAAAAAACAGTGACCATTACGTTGACCATGAGAAACAAAACCCTTGAGCGGAGATTGTGACCATACAAAGAAATGACTATATACGCTCCTCCATCTCTAAAGCATGTAATTCTGGGTGAAAGAGACAATGAGGCTGAACTTAATAGGTCACAAAGGTCTAGTGTGATTAAAAAAACTATGATTCAAGAAACAAAACTGGAAATGCACTGATACAAGGAGAAGTGTTTTTCAGTTACTGAAACACCACACAAATACGTGTTAACTCCTCATACCTGTCAGCATTGCATAGAATCTCTTAATCAATAAGGAAAAATAAAATAACAACTGGAGGAATTAGGCACTAGAAACAGTAGCTTATAGTCATTTCATTGGTAAGATTGACATAGTGTTAAACCATTGACCATGTTTCCATTCTAGCTATGGTCTGCTCTGACACGCAAATGGTAGGAACCTCAGAAAGACAGAGGCCTAGTGGAAGCCTCGAGTGATTTTGATGAAGTAGATATCCTTCATGCACCTAAGCCAAAAGAAGACTATTCCTTGCAGTGTAGCCCATTTGGACATGTTTTTTGAAGCATTTCGAAAGGGAGAAAGGAAAAGGAAAGAAAATGTCCATGTACTCACTATACATAAGGTTTTGTAGGAATACTATTGCATTTTCACAGTGCGATTAACTATTAATTGAATGTACATAATAAAATATTTTGTGGGAAACTGTTGTATTGTTATCAAACTCATGAGAATTTTCACAGTTAAGAATAAAGTCCACAAAAATATTCCCAAAATTCGTTGAATCTTCCATAACTTCACATTCCTTCCAATCTAGGCTAGGATGCACTAGTACAAAACCAAAGCTGAGATGCACTAGTCTAATTCGAAAGGTAATATTCATTAAGTAAATTCATGCTACATTTTAATTTGCTATGACGGATTACCTTGTTTTTTTTTTGTTCACATGAAATATGTATAGATCATGTGTAATTAACAAAAAAAAAATTCAGTTATGATCAACAAAACCAAGGAAATAATATAATAGTTGTATACAAAGTTTATACATTCAATGCCAAACCCTTTTATGAGGGTATAGAAGACCATGAAAGAGAAAGAAAATAAAATGAATCCACAAAAAAACAACTACTAAGCATTAAAATAACTAGCGGCTATCGATAGCATTACGTAAGCTTCTGCTCTAGCTTTCCTGAGCATATCCTTCATCATCATAGTATTCATCATCCTCTGCACTAGCATCCTAATATTGCATGTATTCAGACACTAAATCATTAATGTTTTTCTCTGCTTCAGTGAATTCCATCTCATCCATGCCCTCACTAGTGTACCAATGCAAGAAGGATTTTCTCCTAAACATGGCAGTGAACTGCTCGCTCACTCTCCTGAACAATTCTTGAATGGACGTTGAGTTCCCAATGAACGTGGATGACATGGAGAGGCCTTTAGGTGGGATATCACATGCACTTGATTTCACATTGTTGGGGATCCATTCCACAATGTATGATGAATTATTTTTCTAAGCATTCATCATCTTTTCATCCACTTATTTGGTGCTTCTCTTACCTCTGAATATGGTAGATGCAGTGAGATACCTGCCATGAGGGGGATCTGCAGCACACATCATGTTCTTGGAATCCCACATGTGTTTTGTTAGCTCCCGAATACTGAGGGCTCTATATTGTTATAAGCCATGTGAAGTCAACAGGGAAAATCCCACCATAAAGAAATGAAGACGGGGGAAGGGGATCAAATTCACTGCCAGATTCCTTAGATCTGAGCTAATCTTACCAGGGAACCTGAAGTAGAAGGTGACTCCATTCATTTTTGCAGATATCAGATGGTTCAAATCACGTATTGCAATAGACAATATCAAATATATAAGATATACTGAAAAAGACAGATTCTGGAGATTACTTTATTCACCCAGATAAACTAGGTATTAAGATACATAAGATTTGGAGTAGAAGAACACAACATTTTCATGTGTGGTGTACCATGAGATAATTAAATCTAACACTTAAACTTACCAAAGAAACTAACACAAATCTATAGAACAACATGTATTAATATGTGCTGAAGAGTTCAGGCTGGATTTACCTTGAAAATATAGGGCACTCTACAACCCTGGTGAAGATAGGGACAACTTCAAGAGTTCAAGCTGGTTTTACCTTGCAAATCTAGGGCACTCTACAACCCTATCGAAGATAGGGACAACTTTAAGAGTTCAAGCTGGTTTTAGCCTATAAATCTAGGGCGCTCTACAACCTGGGTGAAGATAGGGACAACTTTGATGCATACATTCTTAAAAAATGTAAACAATATTTTAATGCTAACAATAGATTAGGAACATAGAGCATAGGAAGTAAAAAATCACATCTAAATACAAATAAAGAGGCAGGATAGAGCCAACTTTACATGGGTTGTGCCCACTTTAATTACAGTTATCTTCACAGAAAGAGGCAGGATCTACTAGACCACAGAGAGAGAAAAAAAAACAATCAACACCATATTTCCATGTGGGCGACACTAACATTTCTAAATGATTAAGGAGTTATGGCTTGTTTTAGCATGAAAATCTTGGGCTCAGATTTCATAGGGATAAATCTAGATTTAGATAGGTTATGCCCATTTTAGCTATAATAGGCTTCATAGAAAGAAATAGGATGCTCTACAATGACAGAGACAACAAACCCAATTAAAGACATTTACTGAGTATGACAAAACCCATTAAAACTCATGCTTGGTCTAAAATGAGGATGCAAATTAGAGTTTCATTTACTATCAATCTGGGTAATTAAACTTCAAGGATCATCCAATATATATGGACTTAGAGACAAACTAAACTACGCTAGGTGAATAAATGCCAAAGTTCCCTTACAGGAGGTCTTTCGTTAGGATCTCCAACACCTATTTAGTCATTTAACAAAATGAAATCTAAATACATTGTGACATGTGTAAGAAATATTAAGGTTCCCTTACAGGAGACTTTTCATTAATATTTCTAATCATCTTAATCAACAAACTATTTACACTAATGAAATTAAAGCACTTAAACCTAATTCTGATTGATTACATGAAATGTTAAAGCTCTCTTACAAGAGACTATTCATTTATATCTCAAGCATATAAATCATAAACTTAAACTAATGCAATCAAACATTAAATAACAAATTAGGTTGATTGAAGGAAACACTATTACTTTCTTACGAAAGGTCATTCATTGATATTCCAAAAATATGAACCTAATAATTTAATTTAATGAAATTCACAAACAAACATAAAAAAAAAGCCTAGAAAAATAAAAGTGTACTTGCTAGGCAATGGGGATCCTTCCAGGGATTCACAAGAACACCAAAAGAAAATTCAAATGTAGAGGATCAAAGAAGCTCAGTCTTATTTATTATCAATTGCAAATTGCAATTGCAGCCATTACATTGATTCTCCAATCTATCTTCTCACTACCAACCTATAAGATACTAAAATTACAAAATAAAGAAGAAGATTAAGATTAATATTACAAATCAAGATTGCAAATGAAGGAGATAACACTCCTATTTATACAATAGCTATGATAACAAACTCATAAATGTAAATCCACTATTCCCTCCTTTGACCCACATATTTCTCAACCATTGGTGACACATAACCCTATCCTCCATGATCTCCTCCACGAGGTCCATGATCTCCTCAAATTCGAATTTGAACATAGAGTGCCACATAAGGGTGCCTAGGAAGCTTCTTTTGTACCTACACATGTCAAAAAAATCATTCTAATTGTTAGGTAGAAGTATAAGCATATTATTTTCTAAAGTTTAACCACAAATCCACTTAAAAATGTTAAGAATTAATAAACTTTGGAAAAGCATTGTTATAACCCAATGATGAGGTAAATGTAATGATGTGGAGGTGGAATGAAGGTGACATGAAGGTAATATGGAAGTAATGTGAAGGTATTGGTGAATAATGGAGTGAGAATAGGGACTATTTTGAGGCCCAACAACTCATATAGAGATGGTTTTGATCTAGTTTACTTATTGATTACACCCTAATTCAAAGAGGTCATATACAGAGCATGTAGAGATGTGAACTAATGTAATACATTGATGTTCAAGTGTAACAACGTAGAAACTAATCCCATTTGAAGAGAATAACATTTACCCTGTAAACCGAGCTTTTATATGCATTACTAGATGTATTTGTGAAACTATTTATATTGAACCTCGAACTTCTCAGTATCAAGTCATGTGTAAAAAGGCTTGAGAAAACATACTTACAGCTAGGATTTTTTAGCTTAAGAGTCCTGAATTAGATGTCGTAAAGGGCCTCATTTTCCAATACCATACACTCATCTGCATTCTCCACTTGTTGATGCATAGAGAGCGTTGGATTGTAAGGCTCCACCACTGTATCAGACACCTTGGGAGAAGGAAAATAGAGAAGGTAAGCATCATTCTATGAGGGTACTCCTCCCTGATATTGGAGATCAAAAGGGTTCCCATCCCAAATCAAATAGATCCTCCCAAAAAATGACAGACTCGAAACCCTGCACAGCAAAACCCACAGCAATTTTGACAACTGAAAATGTACATTCAAATAATAAGGTCAAGGGTTCCAATCTCAAACACATATACCTTGAAGAAAATCACAATTTTCTACCTCCTTCCTGACTACATCCAACACGGAATCAGTGACCTCAAAACTCAGTGACCAGCACTGTAAGACTCACTGAAGTAATCACCATCATTCACCAACACTCTTCAAAACATTCAAACTAGAAAATTTATACAAAAATTTGAGGTGGAGAGGCCAAGGGACTCGGATACTCAAGAAATCACCTCCAAATTCCAAGCCCGAACCAGTAAAAAATGGGGGAAAATTCCTCCAAATTCCAAGCCCCAAAAAATAAAAAATGGGTGAGAATGTCACTCCAATCCCCCTGACCCAATAAATCTTGGGGAAAATGCCATTAAAATCTGCTCCAAACTAGAAAATTGAGAGGTGAATCCATGGTTTAAGGTTTATGCGCATTTATTTTTTTGGGCTACAGCTAATAAATAATTATTTTTAAAATAATTATATGGCTAACTATATAAAACTATAAAAAAGGGGTTTTATATAAAAAATTCACCCCTTCGAAATCTAAAACCTTTTAAAATTCAGCTTTGGGCTAAAATTCACCCCTAAAATTTCCCTCGATTTGATTCATTTCACTAGTTTAAATCCCACTTCTTCACCCCTGTGACCATCACCCGATGAAATGAGTGCTAAGTGAACTATTCAAATATCATGAGAAAGTAGTTAGTTACTACTACCTCTCATCAAAATGTTCATAGATGAATGAATTAATTCACTGGAATCCAAAAAATGATATCTAATATAATTCACTACAAAAACTCCTCATACTTAAGGATACAAAACAACAGATGATACCAGATGGAATTTATGCTTTATAATTTTAACACTTTGTTCTTCATCATGGATATTATCATTATCCTGTGTCATTTCAAGATTCAAATCACGAGATAACAAACTTGAAGAGAATTGAGAGTCCCCATGGCAAGTTTATGCATTGTAACTAGTGCAACACAAAGGATAGGGCGGTGACGAGGAAAAGTGTTCATAAGTGAATCTTCTTTGACTGAAATAGATTTAAGATCTAAATCCTTCGAAACATAATATTCTTGAGAAAATGAAATATCATTTGATGCACTTGGTAATTCATCATCATATGTATCAATGAATTCATCCTCATTAGAAATATTGTGTCACAATACTTGAGATTGATTAGGAAGACTGATCACTTTTGATCTACTACCAAGATTATGAGATTCAATATCAACCAAGAATGAGGAAAGACCATCTTCACACTAAGGATTTTGAAAAAGATAAGAAATATTGAAAGAATATTCAACTTTCTACCCCCCTACCTGCATAATGTGATTATCATGCACTTGGTCACTACTTAGATTTGAAAGATATCAATTGGGAAGATTAAGGGACAAGGGGTAGTGAAAAAGATATGGTAAAGGATGACAGGTATCTAAATCATATTCAAGAATTAATTTATGAGCAACAATATCTTCTTGCGAAATGGAGAAACTATTCTTCACCATAGGATTCATGAACAACTGTAGGATTTCCTCCATGTGATGTGAATCATGAAAAAAAGAGGGATGATGAGAAAATGGATTAGGAATTTGATTTTCATATTTCCAAAATTTATTATTATTTCAAGGAGGAACACGAATCGGGATTGAAAAAGGAGGAGGGAAACGAACAAAAGGAGTAGTAGATTCCTCCTAGGAAATTAGAGGTGTCTCATGATTTATAAGAGTTGGGGATGTAGAAACATATGGGGGTTTAGGCTCACTGTGTAGAGAGATATGAACTAAATGCTCAAACTTTTATTTCAAGAAATCCCAATCTGTTTCTTCTCAAGGAATTTCAGAACAAAGGTGTAGAAATCGATCAGAGAAATCCTTAGGTAATCGATTAGCTTCATTCTTATCTAATTAATTCTTTTATGAACATCCTGTTAATCATACCTATTTAGGCTTGATAAATCTCCCAGAGGAATGATAAAAATAATGGAGGGGAGAAGATGGTAAGGTATGGCACCATCGATTAGCATGACCTTCACGGGTGAGGAAGAAAATCACAGAAGAAAAATCTTCATCATCAATTTTGTAAGATTCACAAAATTTAAGAAAATCAGAAATGCGCTTGGTTATGGACGTTCCATCCTGACCATCAAACTTCAATTGAGACAAGTGATAAAGAGGCTCATCGAGGATTGAAAATTGACAAAATGGATAAGTTATATTATAACCCAATAAATATGATTTTAGAATGATCCATTAAAGATAATGGATTCATAACAGACTCACCAGGCACAACTTGTCATATGGCCCTCACTCTACTACCTTTTTTCTTACGGTGTTGGAAATTTGTCAGCCAAGGGGGTCTCCTCGATGTGAAGTCCCAATAAGACCTCACATTTTTTGGTGTAGAAGCCCCTTCCAAAGTATCATCCTGAATGACATGTATCCTTGTAGATTTTATTTGGCTACAAAATTCACACAAAAGAGTAATATACAAGTATTTTTGGGTCAACAAGTGAGTATTCCTTGTGAAATGTTCAGCTGCGAAAATTATCAAGGTCCTTCTAACGAAATGGAAAAGAAAAGTGGGCCCTTTAAATACATGTAATAGTACTAATATATAAAATTCACATGCGCATATACATAAGAATGAATTGTTGATCAACCAATGAAATAGTTCACAAGGAGGCAATGATTGTTAAAGAAAATACAACACACCTTCAACAATATAACTACCAAAGCCATCAAAGTAGTTCAATTTCCTTAGTATAAATGAAACTATATACAACAAAAACATTCAAATAATAGTATTACAATTTTCACCACATATTCATGAAAGCAGGTTGGCTTAATGAGCTTATGAATTAAGTAAAAGTTCCAAGATACATCAAGGAAATGAACACCACTAGCCCCAATTGTGGAGCATTAAAGAAGTCACTCACTCCTCCAAAACAAATATCTTCCTCTCCAATTCCTAGTAGGAGGAGCCAATATGAAAAGTAATTTACTTGAGAAATGAAGGTATATATATAAAAAATGGGGTGAACATTCACCTCCCTTGTGACTCTTGGACTACCCTCATGACGGTTTGAATTCTCAATGACCTTTCAACTTCCTACATGACTAGATGACTCTTGAAATTTCACTTTACTTTACATTTATCCAATATTGAATTTACATAATCCACAAATGATGTGGCAAATGATGACACATGGATAAACATGACATGAAATTTATGATATGGATTACATGATGTGTGGTGTTAGCGATCAGTAAATTTTTATCATAGCAAATGATGGCTAAAACAAGTCTTTAGTCTTCAAAAAACAAATTTCATGCAAAATTTGTGACTTTTTGAAGCCTCTTTGTGTTCCTTCTCCAAAAAGATGCATTTCCTTGATATTTTCACTTCAACACCTTCAAAAGCCTGTTGTTCCCAAAGAAAAATGTTTCCTAAAAGGCCCCATTTCCATCATTTCATCCCCCCCATTTCATCTTCACAAACTACCCCCATACCACTTAATTTTCTTATAAATAACCCCCTTTACTCCTTCATTTACCCTTATTTTCCTTGAAAATTCCCTTTAAAACCATTTAACTATTTTTATTTGGTTTTAAAATCCTTTTTTTCCTTACCCGAACCACTAAAAAAACCCATAAAAACCCATAAAAATCCTTTAAAAAGTTGTTCCTCTCCTTTTTGGGTTTTAAGCTCCCTTGGCTTAAGCCCCCTTCCTTTTTCCCGCCATAAAATCTTGCACCCGCGACCAAGCGCTAGCCCCCATTTCTTCATCACTTCTTCATTTCCTCTCCCATTATTTTTTCCCCCGCCAATGCGATCCCCTAAGGGCTAAACCTTCATCCCTTTTTCAACATATAACCCAACGCTATGACCAAGTGCCTAAACCCTATCCCCGTCACTTCCTTAAGCCTTTTTTTTCTCTGCCCCTGGTCCCCTACTCCTCCATAGAACAGTGCTTCTACCTTATCCCTATCCCCTTCCCTTACCTTTTATTTTACCGTTGCTCCCCTTATAAAATGCCTTTTCCTTTGTGTTTTCCTCGCTACGTTTGCCAAACCCAGCATTAATCCTAGCCGTAGATCACTCCGATCCAACGGTGTTGGATCACCTCCCTCATCCATCCTCTTAGCCCTTTTTCCCTAGCCCTTCACACCTCGCTCCTGGTTCCTTTCCCTCCATGAGACCACATCTTCCTTCTTTTTTTCCTTGGCCCCTTTTCTTTTCCCCCAACCTTACCATTTTCCGGAGAAATATTAGCCATAGATCAAAGGCCTCAAGCCTTGATCTGATGGCCACCGCACTTCCCCTCTTACCCTTCATCCTCCCAAATAATATATATCCTTTCATCCCCATAAACACATCCCACCATTAATTCACCCTATCCAATGGTTCTTGTTTAACCCGATCAAACAACCTCGCCAATCAACCATCCCGCTAGCAAAAAAAAGTGTTGATGTCATATTCCAGACCAGCCCCCACTACGAAGCCATCTCCCAATCCCCTTTTGTCACCTGGCTCCCAATACAAACTTCAACCATGCAACTTTCTCCCATCGCACTCCTCCCTCACCATTGGATCTACACCTCCAGTTCCAACGGTTCACATTGCGTTTCGCGCTCATTTCTCCAAAATAGTGATTGCGCATTATCAATGCAAAAATGGTGTTTTTCTGAGGGGCACGTGTCATTCAATGGACCATATCGCGTCCATATGGGTTAAAACCACAAACTGCCCACCTCCAGCACGAAAACTAGTTTTGGTTTTCTCACAAACCACTTTTAAATCTTCGCTCCCAATTCAGATTCAAACCTTGTTTTTTATCGTTTCGACCATGGATTCCCCTTCTACATGCTCCCATTCCTCTGCACTGCTCTTTCGCCCTCCGCAAAGCCTCCATAACCAGTATTTTCCAACCCTGTAGGGTTTTATAACATTTTTATTGGTTTTTTGCAGGGTTCGATGACAGTTTTAAGGCCAAAGAGCCTTCTCATGGTTCAATAAGAAACATGGCCGAATATTACCACCTCTAAAGCGTAAATAATGCATATTAAAGGTTTTCAGGGTTAATTCCATGGTTTGATCGGTGCTTTATGAGCACTAGTTATACAAATAAATGCTCAGCGTACCAAAGACATGTGTCCACAATAGAAAAGGGAAAATGACAGTTTAAGCATAAAGACAAAGCTTCCAAGGCTTAAAACGAGAAAATATGGGATAAAGCACAGTTGAAACAAAGGGATTAAAGGTTAATATAGTGGATTAAAGATGCAAAGCCTGAAAGGAGATTAAAGGTAGGAATGAAGGTCGAAAACCAAAGAAAAGGGATATTTAATAGTAAATACAGTCAGCAGAAAAGGTTTAAAAACCTTGAAGATGAAAAGAAGGCCTTAAAGAAAGATCAAGGCCTAATCAATGTTTAAAGCCACTAAAGTAGACAGATCAACAAAGAGAGCCTCCAAATGCCACATCATTGAGGCAATTAATCCTCAAAATGCCACCTACAAATTCATTTTCCTCAAAGGAATACCACTTGAATGCACAGTCAGAGATATTTGCCAAAGACAGCTCATAATTAATTTCTAGCCTAACAAAAGCTCCCAAAGTCAACAAAAGTGACTAAAGTTGATGAAATTTAATGTAATAATCAATTAGAAGAGTTAAAACATTTTAAAACTTCTCCATTTGGCCTCCCAAAGGCCGAGAAGCATTTACTTTGAATTAATTCAACAATTAAACCTTCCTTTCGCTCCACCTCCTCAATTTATCTATAAATACCATATGAGGAGCCTAGTATTGTTGGTTGCATACTCATTGAACATAAATAGTTGTTGAGGTTGCTGAAGCTCTGTTTTGTAATTTAAGAAAGATAGGTTGTGATGAGAAGTTTGAAGCTATAAAGACCTATTGGACTTGAAGATTGTAACTGGTTTGAATATCAAATATCCAAGATGATTTATGGGATCTTGGTCTATGTCAATGGTGATGTTTTTCTTACTGTAATTGTTATTTTTCTCATTTTTTCCATACTCTCCACTTCTCTGATAAAGAACAACAAATATAGATTAGGATTTACTGTAAAGTACCGTATTTCTCATTGATAAATCTTTATCTTTATGTTTTCTTCCAATTGTGTTTTGAGGATAATTCAATAGAGTATAACTAGTGAAGTGTTGGTGAGCCCATGTTTTCTGAGTACAACTTGAGATATCGTCTTTTAAATTTTCCCTTAACAGTATGCCAAAGCAGGCTAGATTAAAAGTCCTTACCTAATTTTAGGCTACTTTTTATTTTAATCTTGAATGTTTTCCTTTGAATATGCTGAAAGCAAGATAGGTTAAAATTCCTTACTTGATCTTACGGTATTCTTTGTTTTGTCTTAAATGTTTTCTTTGAGAATATGCTAAAAGGAGGCTAGGTTAAAAGTACTTAATTGATCTTAAGTTATTCTTTGTTTTCCTTTGAGAATATGCTGAAAGCTGGCTAGATTCAAAGTTTTTACTTGATCTTATGCTATTCTTTGATTTCTTTCGAGTATGCTGAAAGCAGGCTAGGTTAAAATTCCTTACTCGATCTTAAGCTGCCCTTTGTTTTCTTATATGTTTACTTCTTTCACTACACTTTAATGTTCCACACCATAAATCAACTTAAAGAGATCTTTTGACATAGATGGCTTGCCCCATAGACCACTCTTGAAACTTGTTGTGCACTTAAATCCTTTTGTGACTCCATAGCCCAATGGATTGATACTTTTTCTTACCTATCCTATCAGCTAAGCCATTCTTTCAACCTACTCACACCTTTACCCTTCAAAAGACTTCCTTCATTTTGATGATATCCATCCCAACCAAAAACCAACAAAAGCCTTGTACTTTATAACTAGCCTAATATCATATCATAAACCTTAAAGATGATATCTTGGAAAACACTTATATAGAGATATCCCTTTTTGAATCCAAGAGGGCTAGGTCCTAGGATTCCGAAGTGGTTTGATGTAGGCTCTACATTGTTTTTTCTTGCCAATATTGAAAACTACGGAGGGCTATCATACTGGCGACCATACTGGGGAAATCAACACTATTGAGTAATAGATAACTTCACAACTCAAAGAACCCCTATTTCTAAATGAAACAAGTGTCACCAAGACTGGTTATTATTGATTGTTGATGGTGAACAACGACCAAACCTTGAAAACAAGTAAAAATCCTTCACCTGGTGAGTCCATTGGTATTCAGTAGGCCTGTTCACCCCACTGGTTTTTCCTAAGACTCCACTGAGAAAATTTTATCATAAAATCATACCAACTCAGTTAAGAAGACTTTGAGGATCGATTTTTCTTTAAAAATATTAGTTAGCCTTTAAAATACTGTCATACTTGGCTAAAATTTTCTCATCATTTGGTCTAAAAACACCACATAGTGGCTTCTAGAAGAATTTATACTAGAGCCTATCCTGACCAAAATCCTCATGAGATAGTTGATAATCTAGAAATTATCCTTAAGAAATCTCCTAAATCCAAGATTTCAACTGTTTTCAGACCAATTCATACAGCTAATTTTGTCCCTGAAAATCTCTCAGCTCTGCAAAATATACAAGTTGACTTAAGAAACCCATCCAGAACTAAGTCACTTATTGATATAGATTAGATAGACTTTGAGACTCCACACTCACCCCAACATAGTGGTGAACATACTGATAGTAGAGAAACCACTCCACCTGACCTTCATTTAATTCATAACTTTGCTTTTTCTCATCCTATATCTGCTCAACAGTCTCTTGCTGGTCCAAGTACCTCTGTTATCCATACACCCATTGTACAAACCACTCCATTCCACCCTCCCCCTCCTTTCATAAACATTCCACTTGTAAACCCCCCATTTTTCCACAACCTCCTATCATGGAAGCATGGTATGCTCCTCTAGTCGTACCTTTACCTTTAGCCAATTTGCCATAGGACTATCAGTCCAAGATCCCATTATATGATGCTAGTGGTTCCATTACTTCTCAAATACATGTGGAAAATATGAATGACTATTTTGATAGAAATGAGATAGATGATGAGACCATTAAACTTAGATTATTTGCTCAAATTTTAGGGGGAGAAGCAAGAAAATGGTTCAAAGGCTTAACCCCTCATATTATCAATGATCTCCAAGCTTTCCATCAAACATTCATAAACAAATTTCAAGTTAGGAAGAACCCTCTCCAAATACTTTCAGATTATAACAACCTCAAGAGAAATACTGGGGAAGGTGTTTAAGATTATTGCACTAGATTTAACAGTGTTTATAACGCACTATCCCCAGATTTGAAACCTCCACAAGCATCAGATTTGGCTAAATTCCCTGAAGGATTTGACCCTGAAATGGCCTATCAGCTAAGAGAAAGGAATCCCTTAACTCTAGAATACATGCAGAAGGGAGCTCTTAGTGTGGAAACAAATCTGATTGAGAAGAGAGCTACAATGAGGACTGTGAAGAGGCTATCATATAGGGATGAAGCTGCACCTTTCACATCTGACTCAAAACTAGAAAGGATGATGGAGAATATGATGGATAGAATGAGCATATATGAGAGAGATCAATCTAGAGAAAATAAATTAGCCCCTCAAAATAGAAATCAGTCCCAAAACCAAAATTAGAACTTTAGAAGAAATCAACCTCAGAACAGACAAAGAGATGCTGATCAACAGATCAGACCTCCTTTCCAAGAAAAATATTTTAATGAGGATGAAGAAACAAATGAACAAACATAGGATGAGCACATGAACATGTTGGGATTAAGAAATGAGGATTCTGATTTCATTTATGAAAGAAAACACGGTCTATATACACCCTATGATGATAGAAGACCAGAAACTGAATACTATGAACCAGATTTTGAAAATTCCATCATAGGATCACCTAAACAATATAACCTAAGAAGTAAAAAGAATCAAGAAAATCCCAAGAAGAAAACCTCTGAAAATTCTGCCAAAAACAACCCTGTAAATACTTGTAAAAAGACAGTAGAAAATCATCAAATAGTGGCTAAAAGTTCTGATCCAAACAAGGAAAAAAACACCCAAATCAATGAAAAACACAGTGGTGACCCTAGCAACACTAGTATTTCAACTAATTCTCCTGAAAAAACCATTTTAACTGCTATAAATAGTAGAAATCATCAAGCTGATTTTGCTGATGATTCAGTAACTAAGAAGGCTGAATCAAAATTTTTGAAAAATCAGATTCCCTTCAGCCTAGAGAGTGAAATTGCCAAAATTAAAATCTCTGTCCCACTCACTGAGTTAGTCACTCAAAATGTCTATAGATGTCAGTTTTTGAAAGCTCTAAACATAGAATAAATTCATGATACTCTTAACTTGAATGATGATACACCAGATCTTCTGTTTGGTCCTAAAATTGAAGGAAAATTTCAAGAAGGAACTACCCCTCCATTCTACATCAATTTGAACATCCATGATAATATTTTTCACAATGCCATGCTTGATTCAGGGGCATCACATAACCTTATGCCCAATGTAATAATGGAAAAACTGGGCCTTGAGGTAACTAGACCTTATAAAGATTTATATTCCTTTGATTCAAGTAGAGTAAGATGCCTAGGCCTGATATAAGATCTATGTCTTAACTTAGCTCGAATTCCAGCCAAAAGCTTAGTGATGGACATTGTAGTGGCTGATATACCCCCCAAATATGGCATGCTTCTTTCAAGATCATGGGGTGCTAAGTTGCAAGGTACTTTGCAGATGGATATGAATTATGCCACCATCCCTATCTTCAGTCAACCTAGAAGACTCTATAGGGAAACACACATGAAATACATGGTGAGTAACCAAGAAAGACCAGAGAATTCTCCTCTTTATTTCATACACACTAACCTTGACTCATTCATTCTTTACAATGATGATATTCCCGATGAGCAAGAGTTAATCAATAAAACATCAACCAATATAGTTCTCCCTCCATATCCAAACATAGGGGCAGAGATAGATGAAGAGGAAAACAAAGAGAAAACTAAAGGATAGTCTGCTAATTCAAAAAATTACAAGAAACAGATCACTGGTCTTGAGGTCCAAAACAGTCATAAAAATAGTGCAAATCATGAAAATCAAAGAATAAGACCTCAAAAAATTGAAAATCTTGAGGAAAAAAACAAAATTCAGCATAATGCAAACCCACAGGAACAACACAGTGACAAATTAGACAAACAAAACAGAGAGGAAAACAATGAAATAAATGACAAATATGAAAAAAATTCTCTTTGGAGGATGAATTTTGATGGTTCTTGCTCTAAAAATGGTGCAGTAGCAAGCATATGGGTGCATAACACTGAAAACAATCATGCTGATGGTCATTCCTATAGATTAAACTTCCAATGTACAAACAACATAGCAGAGTATGAAGCTCTCCTTTTAGGCCTTCATTTATTGAAAAAATTAGGGGGCCAAAAGAATAAAAGTTCATGGATATTCAGAATTGATAATTAGACAAGTAAATGGGGAATACACTACTACACATCTCAGACTTAGAGCCTATAGATATGATGCCATGGACTTGTTAAAAATATTTTCTGAATTTAAACTTACCTTTATCCCAAGAAACCAGAACATTATGGCTAATGGACTAGCCTTTGCTACTAGAACTTGTCTTGCACCTTATGAAACCAAGCAATGCACCACCCAAATCAAATATAGACCAGCTGTCTCGGACAATGAAAAATACTAGCAAGTTTTTAATGGAGATAAACAAATAGAAGACTTCCTACAGTCCAAAAATGAATTTGAAATATCAAACTCATATTCAGAGTATGAACAAGACTATCCCACTGAAGAAAACCCACTTTCTGAAGAAGAAAAGTCTCCTAAGATTTCTTAAATAAACCTGTTAGCCCATCAACCCAAACATACAACAGAAAATAACATAGATGTATAAAATGAAGACTTAGAAGTGATGCAATCTAAAGATCATAGCTTTCCAAGAGGACTGGTCCCATTAGAAGAATTGGTTGACTTGAATGATGCTGCCAAAAAGCCAAAACTGGAACTTATTGAATTTGAAATAGAAGAATGTAACATAGGTAGTGAGGAAAAGCCCAAAATGATTGAACTATCTAAGACACTGCCAGCTCACATTAAACTGAAATACATTGAGTTTTTTAAGGAATTTTCTGATGTTTTTCCATGGAGCTATGAAGATCTAAAATCATATGATACAGAAATAATCCAGCATAAGATACCCCTCAAAGAAAACCAGAAGCCTTTTAAACAAAAATTGCGCAGAATCAAACCTGTTCAATAACCTCTGGTAGAAAAAGAAGTTAGAAAAATGTATAAGGATGGAATTATAGTCCCTGTTAGATACTCAGAGTGGGTGTCTAGTCTTGTATCAGTTAGGAAGAAAACAGGAGAAATAAAGCTTTGCATTGATTTTAGAAACTTAAACAAAGCCTCATTAAAGGACAACTACCCCTTGCCCAAAATGGATCATATCTTACAAAGGGTAGTTGGTTGTAAAAGAATTTCCTTGCTAGATGGCTTCTCAGGTTACAATCAAATATTAGTACATCCTGATGATCAACTAAAAACAACCTTTACTACTCTTTAGGATACTTTCATGTATTTGAAAATGCCCTTTGGTTTAATGAAAGCTAGTGCCACATTTTAGAGAGCCATGGATATTTCATTTTCAAAATAAATAGGTTACTTCATAGTGATTTACTTAGATGACATCACTATCTAGTCTAAAACATATGAATAACACCTAATATACTTGAGAAAGGTCTTTGAGAAATGCAAGAAATATGGACTTTCCTTAAATCCAAAGAAAACATTGTTTGGTCTCCAAGAAGGTAAGCTTCTTGGACATATCATATCAGAATAAGGAATAAGGATAGACCCAAAGAGGTTTGATGGTATATTGCAAATCAACCATCCTAGAAACATCAAGGAACTTCAATATTTCATTGGGAAGATTAATTTCTTGAGAAGGTTCATACCCAATTTAGTTGAACTGCTTAGAAACATGACAAATATGCTTAAAAGACAAGAAGGAGTTAAATGGACCTTAGAAGCAAAGAAATCATTTGAGATGGTAAAACAAGCACTTACCAAAACACCAGTTCTTAGTAGTCCTGATTTTATAAAATATTTCTTCATTTTTTCATTTTCATCAGAACACACAGTAGCTGTTGTCCTATTATAGAAAAACTTGAATGGAAAAGAGCAACCAATTCCACTTTTCAGCAAGGCATTAAGAGATGCACCTTTGAAGTACAATATAATGGAAAAACAAGCCTTTTCCTTAGTTAAAGCCTTAAAAGGCTTCAGATTTTACATTTTACATTCCCACATTATAGAATTTGTACCTCATTCAGTTGTAAAAGACATATTGAACCAAGATCCAGATGGTAAAAGGGGAAAATGGATAGCTGTAATTTTAGAATATGACTTAGAAATCAAACCCACTAAGCTCATAAAAGGTCAAGGTCTAGTAATAAATATTGTTGAATCCAACTTTCAAGCTCTTGATATAAATTTGTTTAATGCATTAGATGAACAGGAGTTGACAGCTCTAATTATTGAAGATCATTTTTTGAATGCATCTTGGTATGCTGATATTTTATATGTTTTTCTCAATCTAAATGTCCCTCCTAGTTTGTCTAAAACCAAGGCAAGAGTTTTAAAGTTGAAAGCTATAAATTACTGCATTTTGGATAAATATTTATATTGGAGAAATGCTAGTGGATTATTGCTTAAATGTTTGTTTGAGAATGATGTAGATAGGATTAAGCACGAGTTTCATGAAGGAGAATGTGGAGGCCACCTCTACTGGAAGGAAAATTCTAACAAAATCCTTAGAACTGGTTATTATTGGCCCACCCTCTTTCAAGATGTCCACAAGATGATTACTACCTGTCACAAATGCCAAATTTTTGAAGGAAAAAGAAAACTGCTTCCTTTACCTCCGCAACCAATCACTGTTGAAGCTCCTTTTCAGCAGTGGTGTCTATATTTAATTGGAGAAATCCATCCTGCCTCATCTGCCCAACATAGATGGATCCTCACAGAAACAGAATATTTTACCAAATGGATAGAAGCCATCCCATTTAGAAATGCCACAGACTCAGTCATCATTTCATTCCTTGAAAACCATATACTGTCTACATTTGGATGTCCTAGAAAGATCATAACTGACAATGCTGCGACATTTGGGTCTAAAAAGATGGTAGAATTCTGTCATAGATATCAGATTATATTGGGTCATTCTATAGCTTATTACCCTCAAGGTAATGGTTTGGCAGAATCCTCAAATAAAATTTTGGTAAACATAATCAAGAAGTTGCTGGAAGATAACAAGAAATAATGGCACAATAAGCTAGTTCATGCATTATGGGTAGATTGACAGTTAAAAATTCAATTGAAATGTCTCCTTATCAGCTAGTTTATGGAACTGATGCAATATTTCCAACCATTTTAGGAGTGCCAATTATGAAGCTGATCCAAGAAGTACAGTATGAAGATGGTGATATGACAAGAAGAATAAATTAGACTATACATTTACAACAAACCAGGGAGGAAATATACATGAGAGCATAGCAACTACAAGAAAACATCAAGAAGTTGTTTGAAAAAAGAACCAAGGCAAGTAATTTTAAGATTGGTGACAAAGTATTGAAATGGGATTCAAGAAGGGAAGATAAGGGAAAGCATGGAAAATTTGATAATTTATGGCAAGACCCTTATCTTATTCAATCTGCTATTGGGAAAAATGCATTATTTCTTCAATAATTGGAAGGAGTTGAATATCTTGGAGGTCTGTCAATGGCAGGATGCTCAGACATTACTTCTATTAGCTGATATTTTAGTTTCAGAGCTTTTTTGTTCATTGTATATAAAACTTCTTTTCAATTTAGAAAAAAGAAAAAATATAAAAACAATAGAAAAAGAGAAAAGGAGGGAAGAAATAAAAGAAGAAAGGTACAACCCCATGCCAAAAAAGAAAGGAAAAATCTGAAAGTGTGCAAGCTTAAATGCCACTACCAAAAAAAACACTACTATTTTAGTCATACTGCCTAATCATGACTAAATATATTTCAATTTACTGCTGATAGGTTAGTGAATCAGATTAGCCAAACAATTTAATCTTGGCTTATCAGTAGAGTAGATTCGAATAGAAAAATAGAGGTTCAAACAAGCTTAAAACATGAACCTGTAAGTTTGATGAAAGAAATGGCTCTAATCAGTCTAAAATCAGATCCAAAGAAAAAGAAAAGAAATGGTTCTAATACACTGAAAACTTGAACTAGGTAAAGCAGAAGATAGCTCTAAATAGATTAAAACCAGCGATGAAAGAAAGAATGAAGGATGTTTTTTAGTTTTCAGATCTCAAGCCTTCTTAGTTTTGTTTTGAATTTTCTGCAAATAAAGTCTATGTGCAACTTACATACATACATGCATAGACAACATAGCAAATCAGATAACCTAATCCTGATTTGACTAGGTATTAATTTCTGTTTTAGAATATAGAGAATAAAATCTGCCAAACAGTTTAATCTTGGCAGATAGTAGCTTAGGTAGAGAATTAATGAGTTTAATTGTTTAATCCAAACTCATGGAAGAAATAAGGGTAGATTTAGATTATTTTCTTGCTTTCAATAAAAGAATAAAATGTTGATGTCAAAGGTTTGCAAGTCCAAGTGCACCTTATGAAGAAAAATGTTAGGAAAGGTAGGCTCTGTAGGTAGAATGTTTGGGAGAAATTTGTTTGCTAATACAAAGTATTGATCATCTTTTCAAGCAGTATGATCAAGGAAGAAAAGGTTGTCAATGGATAAAGGCACAGGTCTGCATCCCAGAGATCAATTTCTGAAGTTCTTGACACCTCCAAGGAGCTGCCATCCCCAAGTGGAGCCACTGTTAGCCATCAGTAAATTTTTATCATAGAAAATGATGGCTAAAACAGGTCTTTAGTCTTCAAAAAACAAATTTCATGCAAAATTTGTGACTTCTTGAAGCCTCCTTTTGTTTCTTGTCCAAAAATATCCATTTCCTTGATATTTTCACTTCAACACCTTCAAACGCCTGCTGTTTTGAAAGAAAATTGTTTCCTAAAAGGCCCCATTTCATCTTCACAAACTGACCCCATATCATTTATGTTTGTTCTAAATAACCCCCTTTCCTCCTTCATTTACCCTTATTTTCCTTGAAAATTCCTTTTAAAACCATTTAACTATTTTTATTTGGTTTTAAAATCTTTTTTTCCTTACCCGGAACACTAAAAAAACCCATAAAAACCCATAAAAAGCCTTTAAAAAGTTGTTCCGCTCCTTTTTGGGTTTTAAGCCCCCTTGGCTTAAGCCCCCTTCCTTTTTCCCGCCATAAAACCTCGCGCCCACAACCAGGCGCTAGACCCCATCGCATTAGCACTTCTTCATTTCCTCTCCCATTCCTTTTATCCCTCGCCGATAAGATCCCCCGAGGGCTAAACCTTCGGCCCTTTTTCACCATATAACCCAGCGCTATGACCAAGTGCCTAAACCCCATCCCCGTCACTTCCTTAAGCCTTTTTTCCTCTTCCCCTGGTCCCCTAATCCTCCATAGAACCATGCTTCTACCTTATCCCTATCCCCTTCTCTTACCTTTTATTTTACCCTCACTCCCCTTATAAAATGCCTTTTCCTTTTTATTTTCCCTGCTACGTTTGCCAAACCCTGCATTAATCCTACTTGTAGATCACTCCGATCCAACGACACTGGATCACCTCCCTCATCCATCCTCTTAGCCCTTTTTCCCTAGCCCTTCATACCTCGCTCCTAGTTCCTTTCCCTCCATGAGACCACATCTTCCTTTTTTTTTTCCTTGGCCCCTTTTCTTTTCCCCCTGCCTTACCATTTCCCGAAGAACTCTTAGTCGTAGATCAAAGGCCTCAAGCCTTGATCTAACGGCCACCACATTTCCCCTCTTACCCTTCATCCTCCTGACCAATATATATTTTTTCACCCCCATAAACACATCCCACTGTTGATTCATCTTATCTAATGGTTCTTGTTTAACCTAATCAAACAACCCTGCTGATCAACCATCCCGCTACCAAACAAAAGAGTTGATGTCATATTCCAGACCCACCCCCCACTATGAAGCCATCTCCCAATCCCATTTTTCCACCTGGGTCCGACTACAAACTTCCACCATGCACCTTTCTCCCATCGCGCTCCTCCCCCACTGTTGGATCTACACCTCCAGATCCAATGGTTCACATTGTGTTTTGTGCCCATTTTTCCAAAAAAGTGATCACGCATTTTCAACGTGAAAATGGTTTTTTTCCCAGGGGCACATGTCATTCAATGGACCATATCGCATCCATATGGGGCAAAACCACAAACCTCCTATCTCCTCCGTGAAAATGAGTTCTGGTTCTCTGCCAAACCACTTTTAAATCTTCGTGCCCAATTCAGAGTCAAACCTTTTTTTATGGTTTTGACCATGGATTCCCCTTCTGCATGCTCCCATTCCTCTAAACTACTCTTTTTCCCTCCGCCAAGCCTTTGTAAGCAGTATTTTCCAACCCCACATGGTTTTATAATGTTTTTATCTGTTTTTTGCAGGGTTCGATGACAGTCTCAAAGCCAAAGAGCCTTTTCATGGTCAATAAGAAACACGGCCGAAGATTACCACCACTGAAGTCTAAATAATGAAGACTAAAGATTTACAGGGTCAATTCCATGGTCTGATCGGTGCTTTATGAGCACTGGTTATACAAATAAACCCTCAGCGTACCGAAGACACCTGTCCACAACAAAAAAGGGCAAAGGACAACTTAAGCATAAAGACAAAGGTTCGAAGGCCTAAAATGAGAAAATATGGGACAAAGCACAGTTAAAACAAAGGGATTAAAGGTTAATACAGTGCATTAAAGACAAAAAGCCCGAAAATAAGTTAAAGGTAGGAATGAAGGCCGAAAACCAAAGAAAAGGGATATTTAACAGTGAATACAATTAGCAGAAAAGGTTTTAAAACCCCAAAGATGAAAAGAAGGCTTTAAAGAAATATCAAGGCCTAATAAATGTTTAAAGCCACTAAATTAGACTGATCAACAAAGAGAGCCTCCAAATGCCACATCACTGAGGCAATTAATCCTCAAAATTCCACCTACAAATTCATTTTCCTCAAAGGAGTACAAATTGAATACACAGTCAGAGATATTTTCCAGAGACAGCTTAGAATTAATTGCTAGCCTACCAAAAGCCCCCAAAGTCAACAAAAGTGACTAAAGTTGATGAAATTTAATGTAATAATCAATTAGCAGAGTTAAAACATTTGAAAACTTCTCCATTTTTCCTCCCAAAGGCCGAGAAGCATTTACTCTGTATTAATTGAATAATTAAACCTTTCTTTCACTCCACCTCCTTAATTTATCTATAATACCATATGAGGAGCCTAGTATTGTTGGTTTCATACTCATTGAATGTAAATAGCTATTGAGGCTGCTGAAGCTCTATTTTGTAATTGAAGAAAGATAGGATGTGATGAGAAGTTTGAAGCTGTAAAGACCTACTGGACTTGAAGATTGTAACTAGTTTGAACATCAAATATACAAGGTGATTTATGAGATCCTGGTCTATGTAAATGGTGATGTTTTTCTTACTATAATTGTTATTTTTCTCATGTTTTCCATACTTTCCACTTTATCTAATAAAGAACAACAAATATAGATTAGGATTTACTATAAATTACCCTATTTCTCACTGATAAATCTTTATCTTTATGTTTTCTTCTAATTTTGTTTTGAGGGTAATTCAATAGAGTATAACTATTGAAGTGTTGGTGAGCCCATGTTTACTGAGTACAACTTGAGATATTTTCTTTGAAAGTTTCCCTTAAGAGTATGCTAAATCAGGCCAGGTTAAAAGTACTTACCTGATCTTAGGCTACCTTTTATGTTCATCTTGAATGTTTTCCTTTGAATATGCTGAAAGTAGGCTAGGTTAAAAGTCCTTACTTGATCTTAGGCTATTCTTTGTTTTCTCTTAATTTTTTTCTTTCAAAATATGCTAAAATCAAGCTAGGTTAAAAGTCCTTACTCGATCTTAAGTTATTCTTTGTTTTCCTTTCAGAATATGCTGAAAGCAGGCTAGATTCAAAGTTCTTACTTGATCTTAAGATATTCTTTGTTTTCTTTTGAGTATGCTGAAAGCAGGCTAGGTTAAAAGTCCTTACTTGATCTTAGGATGCCCTTTGCTTTCTTATATGTTTACTTCTTTCACTACACTTTAATGTTCCACACCATAAATCATCTTAAAGAGATCTTTTGACATAGATGACTTGCCCCATAGACCACTCTTGAAACTTGTTGTGCAATTAAAACCTTTTGTGACTCCATAGCCCAATGGATTGATACTGTTTCTTACCTATCCTATCAGCTGAACCATTCTTTCAACCTACTCACACCTTTAACCTTCAAAATACTTCCTTCATTTTGATGATATCCATCCCAACCAAAAACGAACAAAAACCTTGTACTTTATAACTAGCCTAATATCATATCATAAGCCTTAAAGATGATATCTTTGAAAACACTTATATAGAGAGATCCCTCTCTGAATCCAGGAGGGCTGGTTCCTAGGATTCTAAAGTGGTTTGATGTAGGCTCTGCAACATTTTCTCTTGCCAATCTTGCGAACTATGAAGGCCGAACATGTGGTAGCACCAAGTTGTCCTTCTCGCCACTTTTTCTTCATTAAAAGATGTATCCAATACTTTATCTTCATGTAAGATATGCATTTTTCTTCATATATTCCCTGCAAAGGGTTGTGAATCATATGGAGTATTCATGCGTTCTTGATCTTTGGTCTTCTATTGTAATACAATGTTCCCTCGTCTTCTTGCTTGATGATCATCTTATCTCCTCAACTCATTAGGTGTCTTCTAGTATGATCTCTTTCATCATCATATTTTCATGAAATAATAGAATACTTACGACTGCAACCGACCCATGACAAGATGACATCAGTCCGATAAACCCCTAACTTCATGAAATCACTCGTTAGGGCTAGGACTGGTGAACGGTTGAGTAGCGAACTCACGGATTTCATAATTTTAGAGGCCAAGGTCTAGGAATGAGGCTTCAGACTACACAATACACAGTTCATGATGTCCAAGGTCAAAGGATTTTGCATTTGAAGGAATCAAGGGCTTAGACTCGAGGATTGAGCCTTGAGGCTATGCAATGTGCAAATATGGAGGCCTTGGCAGAGGAAATTCGCAGTTGGGGGACTGACGGGATCAAGCTAGAGGCTTTAGGCTTCATGTTTCATTGTGCACAATTTTGAAGGCTTGGTATGAGTCACTGTGTAGTTGAAAAAATCAAGAGGTCAAGCTTGAGGATTGAAGTTTCCAAATATGTAGTACAGGAAAGAGAATAGGTTAGGAGATTATGCAATTGAGGGGTTCAAGGACTCAATATTGATTCTTGAATATGGAAGATTCCCAGTGTGCAGTTATGGAGGGAGGGAGGCCAAGTGATTGCACAACTGCACAATTCAAGTGATCAAGGCGGAGGCTTGATGCTTGATACTAAGAAATGTGTAGAGAAGGTTGGTTGGAGGTAATGATTATGTAGTTCTAGAGGTCAGGGACTAGGACTAAGAACTGATACTAAGGAGTGCAAAATTAAAAGAGAAAAGGTTAGGACTTGACGTTTGAGACTGTGTAATTCATAGTTGAGGAAGGCTGAGTGAAGTCAAGCTTCCCAAAAATGAAAATTTCAAGATAGGGCTAAGTGTGCGATCAATGAGGCTCAAGTGGGGAGAGATAAAACTATATCATGATCAAAAACAAGGAATAGTCAATGAAATAAAATTTATAAATAAATAAAAAACAATAACAACATGATTCCCTCAATGCGACAGTAAGGAAAGTTACCTCTCCAACTGCGACACAAAAGATACACTCTGTGATGAAAGTGATGACACTTGTGCGACAATGCATGAAACTTTTGGAATGAGTGTAAAAAATACCTATGTGATTAGTAGGACTCATAATAACTAAATTTACCCCATGAAACAAGCCAAAACTTGAATTTACATAATAAGCGATACTTCTCATGCTAAAATATGATATTTACTATATAAAGAGAAAAGTGTGGACACTACTTACGATATGCGAATGACTATGAAAAGAATGCATGTCAAAGCCAATATAACATGAAAATGGAACTAATTAGTATTAAATCAATTAAAAGAGACATTTGAAAACATGAAAGTGACACTCACGAAAGTTAAGGTGCGTAAAAGCAAAAAATTGAAAAACTCACTGAAACCAAAGTACAATCACAACCAAAAGTGAGAGACTGTCCATGAAAGTGTGCACTGACACTCGATATGGGCTGATCATTACACATGAAAATTTTTGATGGAATGTGTTATGAATGTACTAGTTTGTGTAAAAGAATGCGCCCATGAAATTTTTGCATACTGATCATGTGCAATTAGGTGAGTTCAACACTTATAATCTAAGAGGGGGCTCAAGGAATTCGCTGACCAATAAGTGACTATGTAACAACCGATCGCACTATCCTTAGTAGGATCCGAAATTCAAGTGCAGAAAAATTTTTGGAGGTTGTTTGTCGCAACAAAAACACTTTACGATATAGATTTTATTTTCCAAACATCATAAAGTAATTTAGCATGTCGTGATTCTTCATTTTGAACTTCAGAGGTAAAATCCCTCTTACTTTTATCATGAGAGGCTCATTACCTATCAAGAATAGACCATCAACATATAAAACCAAAATCAAATTCATACATTGGACTACTTTTGAATTAGAGGTTTTTATCGTCACAGCTTCCTAAATTCACCAGGTAACTTTCAATGCAGACATACCAGGCTTAGGGAGCTTTATTTATACAATTATTTCTACAATCATAACACTAACAACATTGGGCAATCAAATCAACTAAGTCAACTTATCAAGAATTAGATTCTAAATCAAAATTGATATTAAAGCCATAAAATTTGTTGTCAATATACATGTGACAAAATCTTTGGGCCAGGTTTTATGTACAACTGACATTAAAATATCAAGTTATGAATCAATCTATTGTCATGTCAACAAATTATTATTAAGAAATGTCAAAATCCATTAGGTCATCTATATAATCATAATATGAATTATTTTTGTCATTATACACCAAGGATAAGTCATATAAGTTTCATGCATTGATGGTGAGATTATTGCATACTGAATCATAACTATTTATACTTCAACCATTGTGCCAAAGCCTATGATACCAATACAAAATCAATATTGAATACCAATTAGTCACTGAAAGTTACTATTCCCACAAAGAAATTTCATCAAGGAAAATAATCAATTATCAAATAAAAACTTTAATTTTGTATCAATAAATTTAATCAATCCATAATTCAAAACATATCTATGAACTTTCGAGCATCACATCAAAATTCCAATAAAACTCATCTATATTAAAACAACAAGTCAAATATTTTCAAACCCTTGTAACTATTATCGAATATTGACATATAATAACTTCAATGATCAAATCAAAATAACATACGGATATACATATTCGGTTCACTGCAAACACAAGTTTAATCAACACATTCACATTTTCTATAGAAAGTCAAACATTCAAACTTCTCTTCTCGTAGGACTGTCTATTTTCTAATCCATATCTGTAGGACTCTCATACTTCAAGTGTGCTCCTAGTTTTACGCATAGGGATTTAGATTTTGTATCCTACAGGGACAACCACATCCATATGCCTTCTTCCACGTGGTTGGGAGGCCTATAACCGCAATCTTAAGCCTTCCTCTATGTGATTGGGTCTTAGAGTGGGAGAAATTTTCTTTTCTTCAACTAGAACTTGTTGCATACCAACAACACCATATATTTTTCTATTTGGTTCCAAAAATATTACTTCAACAATAAATAATCTTCTATACATTTAATGTAAATGATAATAGGTGTAGAGATCTTATGGAGAGTTTCTCCCTATAAATAGGAAGTCGCTTTAGTAAATATTAATAAAGACATCAACATGTCTATCATAATACTTTCATGCATCAGCAAAACTATTAGTTCATGAAATCAAACTATATGAGGTTCTAAAAAATATATTCATCATGGTAATAACATGTTAGCATCAACTACTTCATCATCCCACATTAACATGACATCAAACTTTCATGAGGGGTTAGAGTCATATGATTAGTGAAATTCACAAGTGTATTATAATACTTCAAATATTATAATCACTACATCACTTATTTATCATATTACTCAACCATTAATTCAGGGAATTGAAATTTATTACATTGTCCAATTTACTAAGCTTATCAAAACCTAAAAAATGTCAACAATAATATCATGAATATGAATCTTATTATTACACTTTTATAATCATGGTTATCATGCTTATCACAAGTATTAAAAATAGTATCAAGTCACCATATATCAAAAAATCAAATTATCTAGCCTACTTTATAAAATCAAGAAATCCATTATGTCTAAAATGTAAGATACTTTCAAAATATCAAGTGCACCAATATATCGTATGCACCATAAATCAAACTTACTTTCATATGCTTGTAGAAGCAATTTGTGAAGGTGATTTTCTGATCATATGTAAGGGCTACCTTTCCATCTATATTGAACCTGAAAAAATATATTATACATACCTTATAAAATTCAGATACCTTTTCAATTTCTTTTTTGACATTGGTAGTTGGAGTACTTTGTTAAAATTTCATCACATGCCTCATTCATTTTTGAGTACTAGCTCTTCTCTTCGTAGGCTAGCCATCTTTTACTGCACCTTAGATGATCCTAATGGATCTACTTATCACATCTCATCAAGAGGTTAGAAGTATCCAAATACACTAATTTATATGTGGGAATTATAATCAATGATCTGATCAATAAATATAAAAACAAATTAAAGACATGAAAGACATGAAGAAGTAACATAAATTGAAAAAGTACTTATATTCAATGAGATTTTATCATCTCCCTCTTGAGCGAGCCTTCAAGAGTCATTATTTTTCATTGTCCGTATAATTTTTTTTCCTTTATTATATTTCAACCAACTTCATTAGAAATCAAGCCTAAATAACACTATCACATCTATGGTTATATCAATCTTGTCTCAATTGTTAGAACATATTAACTTTGATCATGCTAAGGTTTCTAGATTTCATATCTCAAACTTTTTTTGTAATCAAGGGTTTCTTCCAAACCCTAACCTCATAATATCCATCAAACCCTAATAGTCAAATTACCTAGGGTTTCCTTCAAACCCTAGCATTCTTTTAGGTCTCCACCATCTTCTCTTGCTTCTAATAAAGGTATATTCATATTCAATGACTTTTCTTTAGCCCAAATCTCACCCAATGTCAAATTTTATTAGGGCTATATTGTTATTTTCTTTAGATAATTGTATTTATTCATTTTCATATTAAATACGCCCCACAAAATCATATCATTATTTACTTATACAAAATTATTCAACAATATATGAAATTGCATAAAAAGAACAACATCATCATTAATGTAGAGAAACATCAAGGAACAATAGAAAAAAAGCATTCACACAAAGAGACACGAGGATTGGTCAAGGACGAGGGAAAAATTCATTACGAGGAAAACCCTTTCAAATTTTTCTTCTTATTAGATTGTCATTGAATGCTTCAGTAAAAGATATTACAATGATCCATATCTTCAACCATAATTATATCCAATAAAATAAATTAAACAAAATAAATGAGATGAACACATCAATCCTAATAATCAAAACCATACATTAGAACCCAGTGATCAACTACCTCTGTTTGTGGTCAAATTTTGACCTTTGTGATCAAATGACAAAATATATTGTAAACTGTTAAAATCAAACCCTAGCACCCAACCACATGCAGAGAACGATGTGTGTGCGACTTAAACCCTCTAGAAGCACACAAGAGCCTAGGTACCTGTAGTTGTGATTGGAATTTTCCTAAAGCATGTGTGCAGCTGGAAACGAAAACCCTAAACACACATGCATTGAGCTTCAGACCCTCAAATATCGTACCTATGAAAGAAAAATTTTTCAAACCATTTCAGACCTCTCTGAGCCAAACCAAATAAATAAGAATGATCATGGCAATTATTTCCAAATAAGGTTCACTTGACTTGTATTTATAGCCATCCATGGGCATCCAATTTCTCTTTTGGGCTAACCTGTTATTTGAGTACATGTAGGCTTTAATTCACAAATACACTTCCCTTTCCATATTTGAGTGCTTCAATAGTCAAAATTGGTCCTCTTTAAAGGAAGAATCTAGTCCCATGAGTGGAATTTATCACTGGGCTATCAATTTAACACAATATATATCTACGAAGTCTTGAACCAGTGGAATTGAACCAGAAAGAACGACCACCACTTCAAATATCAGGCCTTATTTGGAATTTCGCAAAAAAAGTACAAATAAAATTGACTATAATAAATGGCACCCTAGGATATACACACCATCCACAGTGTAATGAATGCCATTTATAAATATTCCCCTGCATCCCTGACTAGGAGCAATGTGTCGCGATGCCCCTCCATAAGAAATACACCGTCACCACAAATTTCAAACTTTCTAACCTAAATTTCTCGGACTGAAAACAACCAACTCTAATGAAGCAACAGTTAAAATAAAATCCCTCCATTGTGAGCCAATGTAAGGATGGCCAAACACAAATTTGCAGTACCAGAAGGATAAGTATGTGCGGGGAGGTGAATGCCTCACCCTCACTGCTCTGCAAAATAGTACTCCACGATTAGAAAAAATTTGAGGTCTAAAATGAGCCAACAATGGAAATAATAAAATAAGATTAGATTACATCGATAAATTTTAGAAGGAAAAATGTAAAAAATATTTTTCAAATCATCTCCCTTGGTTTTACTCAAATTTTGAGCAAGAGCACTCGTTGGATACATAATTTAATTACTCATCGAAGGAGTAACCACGTTGCATACTTTTGATAGACCCTAGTACATGAAAAATGAAAAATACATGAAAATTGTGATTGTAATCATGATTTTCATGTATTTCTCTTTTTTTTGAAGCAGGGTCCATCAAAATTATGAAACATTGTTACTCCTTGGCTAAGGAATTAAATTTTGCATCCAGCTAGTGCTCCAACTCGAAATTTGAATGAAACTATAGGGGAATAAGCTTAAAAGGTAATCTTTTATTTTTTTATTTTTTATATTTTTACTCCAAAAATGGTGAATCATCCTTGATGGTTGACACCATCATCTTGAATCCTAGTAGTTCTTATAAAGTTTATTTTGGTTGTACATTTTTGTAGGTACATTTCAGACGTCAAAATTTCACTAATTCACCCCAACTCTAAGAGCATGTACATATTTAAGAGCCCAAGAAATAGGTTTGCCAAGGCATACAAGCTGACCTCTGTGCCCTACGACATGTCCTGTAATGAAAAAGTGGGTTTCAAAACTGTGTTCCTCAATTAATGGCCTCGAAGTCTACATCCCCATAAGGGAACACATGTAAGAAAAGATAAGTAATTTTTTATAAAATAAAAGTAATTTTCTATTTTTTTAAGTAATGAATATAAGTGGAAGAAAGGTATAATTTTCTCAGGAATTGTTCCCTCAAAAACATCTTTGATAAATATAATATATAAATATGAAATACATTTTATTACAATAGATTACAACTTATCACCATTAGAATCCATAATATATTTCACACAACTTATCCATTAATCTATTTGTGTTATAAAATTAATAAGAAGAAAAAAATACAAATCATTCCAAAAATAATACATACCCATTAATCTCATCACCAAATTGTTAAAATATTCAAAACATATGTTTACAATATCATATCTACTATTCATCCAAAATTATTTAACACACTATCTAGGATAAGATATGGATAAACTACCTCCAATCTGTTCTTCATTCCCATCCACTTTATGTTATATACTCAAATAATTTTATTGCTTCCATATGTGAAGCTTTAGTATTATCACTATTTATGCTATGAACATTCAAGTTAAGATTACACCATATTTTTGTGTTTCATTTAACAAGATTAATAGCCATAACCAAAAGGACTAATAATCTTTGGTAAAGTCCCTTTGTGAAGTTCCAAATTAATAGTGTTCATCAATCTAGGAAAATAACTTTTAATACATTCTATGAGATAAACGATTTTTTCCTAAGAAATAATTTATATTTTTAACCTGTTTTTCTAACTCTAGAATTTATATTTAGTAATTATATATGTCCTCACTATGCATCTATTTTTTACAAGTTTAATTGACTTGTATCTTTTCACGAGACATCTTAAGAAGGATGTATTATCATATAAATATATCCTATTTTTAATATACCTATTTTCATCATTTTTTAGTTTCATTCAATTTTATTTTTTTAATCCCATTTTATCATATTGAAAATTAAAATTAGAGTAATTTAATTAATTTTCTAATATTTATGATCATTTTTTCCTTTTCACAATTAGTTATCACACAAATTATATAATAACTTTCTATGTTTAACTTATAAATTAATTCTTTTTATAATTAATAATAATAATAATCATTTAAATTAAAGTTATAACTTAGTTAGTTTTATGTTTTTTTTTTTTTAAACTTCATATGTATCATGAAGTAAGTGCTTTAATGTTTATTATGGATTGGTGCCTATCAACATTCACTATGAATATCTTGATACATTCCATGGAGGTTAAATCTATACTGTCCACATGATAATTACAGATTATTCCTTTAAAATTATAGAAGGCCTATTTTGAAAGAGACACTCCTATTGAAGTAATTATTGTCCTCTTATAAAATTGGATTACTTTTGCATTGATTTAATGATTTTTCAAGTTTGATTTTTAAATTTTGACCTTCCCATCTTATACTTATTGTCAAATATAATGTACAAAAAATCACGAATCATATAGCGCCACTTGTCATCCACTAGTTGGCCCGAAGAAAAGGAATCTTCTTTAGAATATTCTTTTTTGTTGACTCTGCAATCTCCATGCTGACTGGGCATCCCAGCCAATTGTGTTGCAAAATTTAGCTATTTGGGAAATCGATCAGAACGTGATATCTCCCTTATACGACATCGGTTTTTAGAACTATTCACGATGCCAGAATCAGGAAGACGAGATCTATGTAACCATATTGGTTTCAACCCAATCTTGTAACTTTCAATTTTGAGAAAAATTTATGAACTCCTGATCACTCACAATATATTCCACTCCATCTTTGAACCAGTGGTACTTTTTATCATGGCGATAAAAGACTTCTTTCCTGTCATAGAGATAAGGACTACCCAAAATAATTCCCGATATGTCAAGAGGTACAACATCTAGCTGAACTTCATCAATTGAAGTTTGCGGTAATTGGAAACTGGAAAATGCATTTCCTTATAACGTGTAAATTTTTGTCCTTGGTTATCCAACCCAAAGGGTATGGCTTGCGATGAGGTGAGGTTTCCATATTAGGCTTCTTGAATAATACTTCAGATATTAAATTCATTTGTGACCCATTATCAAATAGCCTGCAAATTTTTGTATGTTTTGAGATCACTCTTATATGAAACAACTATTCTTGTTTCTTCACTTGGAGTATTACTGTGACAATTTGATGAACCACTGCTTGCTATGGCTTCTTTTCCTTTTGTGACCATGGCTGCAATTTTAGCCTTATCTCCTCAGTCAGATCCAATATCTTGTTTTGTGGTAGCGATTGTATTTTGTTTCCCCTTGTTTTTGAATTTCTTAGCCCTCAATTATGGATGACGCTTCCAACGGTGGGTTTCATCATGACCCTATTTGGAACAATGGTTACATGTGGTTTTCTCCCCTTCTTTTTCAATTGATGCATTTTTATTTTGTTTTCGCTTGAAACCCTTTCCTTTTTCACCACCCATAAATCATTTCTTTTAACCCTCTTCATGTACATTTCTCCCTCTTGCCTCAAGTTGTGTCGCTTGCACACAAACCTTGGGATTAAACATGACGATTGGATTTTTCAGGTAACTATGAAAAACTCATATGTAAATCAACAACTAACATAAGAGCTCTTCTCCTAAATTCATGAGTGTAATCTTGCACACTTTGACCTTTCAAATGTCTAAATTTTTTCCACCTCATAATGGATTTTTTCATGTAAGATAGAGGGTAAAATTTCTTTTTAATGGTAGCAAGAAAATTAGACCAAGAGATTGAGATCTTATTGTGTTTTTTAATCTCATCTTGTGTCTTTTCTTCCCACCATTCATGTGTTGCACCCTCCATTCTGAAGGAAGCCAATTGAATCTTTATGTAATTCTTTTGAAGGTTCTAAATTCTGCAATAAAGCTCCTAATGATGAATCCAATTATCCAACTTCTTTGCATTCAATTCACCATTATACATAGGAAGCTCAAATTTAACATGAAGTTTAAGTAAGGGTTATTTTCCAGCTCCTTTTGAAGTATATGTGTGAACAAATAGAAGGATTTTGGTAGTGGAAGATGATGAAGAGGAATGTGAAGATGGTGGTGAGTATGGTGGTGGAGTGTATGGTATTTTATTACCATCTCCGTTGCCTCTTCCTCCTGGAGAACCCTCTCGTCTTGGAGGCCTAAAACTTTCTCCTTGCATCCTTAAATTCCTCTCATCATAGAGGACATTTACCATCTCATTCATATCAAAAAATTCCTTTCTGAATGCTCTCTCATCTTCTAGCATGGTATGTTCTCCTTCATGAGACATTCTCACTCAATACTCAACTTCAACTTAAGGATCTGCTAGTGTTGAAGACTCTAGAAACCTTGCCCTTCCTCCTCTTGACCGAACTGCAGGGCTTTCAACCAGCTTCCCTTCTCCTCTTTTGAGTTTTAACCTTATAAGCATGACACAAACTTGCAAACAATTATATCATTTCTTGCACAACAAACATAAATCTCTAATACCAAAAAATATATGACTCAAGTATGTTAGCATTACTGTGCTAATTCCTCTTTCATATTTCAAAACAATGTTTTACATGTGCTTAAGGGTTCAAGTTCTCTTGCAAGTTATTGAGTCTCATGAGTGCTTTTCATGTTAATTTTATGAACAATTTAATCATAAATGAAAGATTGAACAACAACAAATAAAATTACATTACATCATCATACAACACATCAACAAAGGGATTTGGTGAAGGAGTTCACCCCTCCTGGGCTACATTTCCTTGGTCTATCTTCCATGGCTTGGGCCTCTATATTATGCTAAAATCTGCAAAGTGATGTATTTACAATGGTTTTCTGCTACTGAAAAATTGCACCAATGAGTTCAAAATGCCAAAAAATGGTGCCTTACACTCTTTCTGCCCTTGATTTGGTCGAAAACAGAGTCAGTTATGACCTTTTTAGTTTGTTCTGCAATTTCCTCCCTAATTTAGCTAACTCTCACTAATTCGGGCTAGTTGGCGCCAAAATAGAGATTCAACCAAGATTATCAGACCACCAAGTTAATTCGGATTAACTAAATTAATTTGCATCAGCACTAACTAAGATGGATTAGCACCTAAAACCGCGCTTTGTGGTAATCCAGATTAGTGCTTCGTTAATGATGTTTAGGGGTTAATAATGGCGGATTAATTTTCAAAACTCCACGCTTAGGGCAAGCCCCTCCACTCTGCTGTGGTCTCCAGGACTTGCTCACGTGTATTGGGGGCTGGCCCCCTCTCCCCCCGTCATAATTTCCGCTAAAATTTAAATATGTATGACAAACATAAATGTTAAGAAACATGTGGTAGAGGAGATGGTAACGTTGTGCGCTAGTTTGGAGGAGGTTTCAAGTTCGACCCCCGGTCGGTCCTTCTAGTCCATAAAAAAAAATTATGCACTGTGAGGAGGACACATGCTAGCCCTAGGTTGAGCTTTGTGTCCCCTCCTCATTGACCCATCAAAACCAATAATAAAATGCCAACACCATAAATGTGAACCAATCAACAGCTACCACTTTGCAGTCTCCCATTCGACGGAGGAGGAGTTTGACCAAAATTTGATGTGCCGAGTCAACATGCCACATTAGTAGTACGCACAACTCACTAGGTTCCCTGTCTCCATTTTTTTGAAAATTTTGCTTGTTTAGTAAAACAAACAAAACTCATTTTTGAAGCCATAGAGAATCCATTTCGTGAGAAATGAGTTGGGTCAGATTCAGAATGACGAACACTAACGTGGTCATTCAGGTTTTGAGTCATTCTAAGAGTTTTGATTTTTGAGTATAATTCTAAGCAGCTGATCATATCTTGTAAAGTTTTGTAGATGTTCTATGCTAGGAGCAATTTCACTTTTCTCACAGCAATCATACAAGTAGTTAAGCAAAATGCAGATAGAACATATAAGTAGATCTTACAGAAGACAAATCAGAAACAGGAAAAATGTGTGTGTTCGTTTCGGCGGTCAACAGGATGCTTCAACCAACAAAGTCTCCTTTGGTCAGCCAGCCCAGCATGTGTCACAACAGCCCTCCAATCAGCAAATGAGTCAACCCAAGTCAACTCCACAAAAGTCAACGCTGTCCTGAAAAAGTCAACGCAGGGCAGCAAGCTAAAAGTCAACGCAGCAGCAAAACGGTCAACCCTTTGACCTCGATTTTTGTGCCAGGTAGTACGACCTTCAAAAATCGAACCTTCCACAAGTTTTCAGCTTGTTTGGACCATGCGTTGACCAAATTCAATGCTGGTCAAACTTTCTGCGAAACCCTAGCAGCAGAAAATCGTACTTCAGCTCAGCGGTACGGTCTGTCCTCTCTCTCCTTCACACGTGTGGCTGAAACTCGTCCTTTAGGTAGCTCGTACTATTTGATGAGAGAGGAAGATGTGAGTTGTGATGATGATGATATGCTCTTCAACTTTTCTTGTATTTATATCCATCATTGGGGCGTGTGACACATCTGCTGGGGGCGTGCAACCTTAAGGCCGACCTGCACATATAATTTATTAAGAATAATAAATTCAAAATAAATGTTCTGCTCATCGGATTAAGACATATTATATATGGATTTTACACTTCTCCGAAAGAGGAATCCAACAAAAATATTAGCCTCTTAATCTGAGCATCATAACATGGAGTTTGGACCTAGTTGTCCAAATTTAACACTCCCTCTCAACTAGGGAGAACTCCATCTATCAGTGCAATCAACATCGTGCGTCATCCCGCCGAAACTTGCTTTGCTGGCTTCTTTATTTCAGAACAGAAGTGGGTCAGTCACAAAGACATCATCCCCCGACTGACATAGTCAGTCCAGAGGTCCCAGACCTCACAAATCTTGATCCCAGATCAAGTGGTTGGACCGTGCCATCCTAGATAGAGAGTACGGCAATCTCTGATGCGTACATCAGTCTTTGCTAATAGTCTCTAGCTTTTCCCACCTCATTGGCCAAATGAGAGGTACTTCCCATGAGCCCTGAACTCAATGGGTAGGATGCATACGGGGCACGGATAAATGAGAGGCGAACCAGCTCAATAATCACAAGGGTGGGGCAGAAGCATTATGAGTGCTTATAGCTCCGAGAAGCTATCCCCAAAGCCCCCCAGAGCTCCCAGAGCTCATCGTCCAACAGGACCCACATCATAGGGTCTTTCCACAACACCAAGACTCTCACGGAAGGTTAGGAACTTGACCTTCCCCAGGGGCTTAGTGAGAATATCCGCGACCTGCTCATCAGTTCCTATATGATCGAGCCTTACGGCGCCTCGCTGTACCATATCCCGGATAAAGTGGTACCCGATATCAATATGCTTGGATCGGTCGTGGAACACAGGATTCTCAGTCATACGAATCCCACTCTGATTATCACAGAGTATCACAGTGGTATCTAGCACATGTCCAACCAGCTCACTAAAGAGCTTCCGCAACCAAACTGCTTCACAACAGGCCATACTAGCAGCAATGTATTCGGCCTCCGCGGTGCTCAAAGCCACCGACTTCTGCTTCCTGCTCATCCATGAGATCGAAGCGGAACCAAGATTGAAGCAGCATCCAGATGTGCTCTTACGATCCACCACACTGCCAGCCCAATCGGCATCAGTATATCCACGGAGTATCACACTCCCGGCAGTGTATCTCAGCCCATGGTTTATCGTGCCCCGAAGATATCTCAAAATATTCTTGGCACCAACCCAGTGAAAGTGATGAGGCTCAACCATCTGTTGACTCAAAGTGTTCACTGCAAAACATATATCCGGTCGGGTGTTCACTAAGAACATCAAAGCTCCTATGAGTTGACGATACTCATTAGGATTGGCCAAGATAGGCCCAGCAGCGCTGCCACTCAACTTCTTAAAGTTGAGTTCCATCGGTGTCGACACGGACTTACAGTCCACCATCCCAAATCTTTCCAGAAGCTTCACAATATATTTTCCTTGAGAAAGAAAAATCTCTCCAGGTCTCTGCCAGACCTCCAGGCCTAGGAAATAGTGCATCAGTCCTAGGTCTTTCATCTCGAACTCAGCAGCAAGCTCCCTCTTACATTGATGAATGAGAGGGTCATCACCTGTCAGGAAGAGGTCGTCCACATACAGCACTAGAATGAGAGGCTTTCCTTCCACAACCTTGAAGTAAAGGTTAGGATCAGCATTGCTTCGAGTGAAGCCCAGCTTCATCAAGTAACTATCCATCCTCTCGTACCAAGCTCTGGGTGCTTGCTTTAACCCATAGAGGGCTTTCTTCAACCTGCAGACATAAGCGTCTCGATCTTGAACTTCAAATCCCAGAGGTTGTTCCACATACACCTCTTCCTTTATTGCACCATGCAGAAAAGCGGTCTTGACATCCATCTGATGAAGACTCCAACCTTGCGTAGCAGCAAGGGCTATGATTGATCGAATGGTGGTATATTGTGCCACAGGTGCAAATATGTCATCATAGTCAATTCCTTCCTTTTGAGAGAAGCCACGGGCAACAAACCTTGCCTTGAACTTTTCAGCACTCCCATCAGATCCATGTTTGATCTTGTAGAGCCATTTCGCGGTGACAACAAATTTGTCCTTCGGTCTCGGGACCACATCCCAGACATCATTCTTCATTATGGACTCATATTCTTCGTGCATAGCATCCTTCCAAACTTGATGCTTTACGGCTTCCTCAAAAGATCCAGGTTCAGATTGTACAATAGTACTCATGGAAGCTAGATACCCTTGGTATCTACACGGCTTCTTGCTTTCTCGGAATGTACCCCTTGGGGCAGCATGACCCTCAGCATCTTCGAGGGTGTCCCTGAGCCATGATGGTCTCTTTCCTAGTGAAGGGGGTGGATCAATAGGGTCCATTGGCCCTTCAATATCAGGCATAGTCTCATCATGGGGTTCTTCCAGATTTCCAGGCCTTTCTTCATGAATTTCTTCAGATCTAGGAAGATCTACTACTTTCTTCAGGGAAGCATCTTCGTCAAAAGTGACATCATGGCTTATCTCTACTTCCCTTTGACCAGGTACATAGACTCTATATGCCTCAGAAGTCTCACTGTAGCCCACAAACATTCCTTTCTTCCCAGTAGCATCCAACTTACTTCTCTTTTCTTTCGGCACATGAAAATAGACAGGACATCCAAAAATTCTGAAATGTGAGACATCGGGTTTCTTACCAGAGAAAACCTCTTCGGGAGTTTTGGAGTCCAGAGCGGAATGAGGGCATCGGTTTTGAATGTACACAGCAGTATTTGCAGCTTCTCCCCACAGAAACTTCGGTAGACCTGGTCACATAGCATGGCACGGGCAGCTTCCACAATAGTCCTATTCTTGCGTTCAGCAACACCATTCTGCTCAGGAGTATATGCAGTGGTAGTCTCTCTCTTAATGCCAGCTTCTCTGCAAAAGTCTTTGAACTCATTTGACTCATATTCAGTGCCATTGTCAGTCCTCAAAATATTGATCTTCTTTCCGGTCATATTTTCCACCAAGGCTTTGAAGGTACGGAACCACATGAAAGCCTCATCCTTCTTCTTCAAGAAGTATATCCAGGTTTTGCGAGAGAAGTCATCAGTAAATGTCATATAGTAAGAACATCCCCCCAGGGATGTTACGGGTAACATACCAGAAAGATCAGAATGGACCAATTGCAATATATCGGATGTCTTTGTGACACTTGAGGGGAAAGGTCCCCTTGTATGTTTCCCTTCAGCACAGCCCTTACATACACCTTCATGATTATTTCCAAAATCAGGCATCCCTGTCACCACCTTCCTTGCTTCGGGAAGAGCCTTGTAATGAAGGTGTCCAAATCTTCGGTGCCATAGTTCGGTTTGACGGACAGTATCACAAGTCATAGCTCCCAACGGACTCCCTCCAACCTGGTAGAGTGTACCAACTCTAAAACCAATTGAGATAGCTTCCTTGAAGCTCTTCTTCCACATGAGTACCTTTCCATCAGAGAAAGTTACATTGAATCCTTTGTCTTCCATGGCAGATACAGACACAAGGTTCTTCTTCAATTTAGGTACATAGAGTACATCTTGTAGACGGAGGACTTGTCCTTGAGACAAGTGGAGGGTCACAATCCCGGTCCCTTTCACAGGATAAGTGGCATTATCCCCAAGGATAATTTCTAGATTAGTATCCTTTTCAACCATGTCAGAAAGTGCTTCCTTGAATCCGGTGATGTGTCTTGAGGCACCACTATCAATTAGCCAGACATCCATAGTGTCGGGCGGAGATGCAGCTGAGAGAGCAGATACTAGAATATACTCATTTCTTTTATCAACAACATTAGACTCCTTATACCTGGTATTTCTGGTCCTTTTAGAAGGTTGATTGTTTCCTCCAAAGTGAGCCTTCCTCTTTCCATTGGATTTGTCATTTCTTTGATTCCCATTCCTTCGGTTGTTGTTGTTATCGTCACCATCGGGAGAATCCTTCTTGAAGGGGCATTCTCTAGCATAGTGTCCAGGCCTATGGCAGGTGAAACATTTACCCTTCTTCTCTTGAGTCTTAGTCCTTCCTTTGTCCTTAGAACTACCAGAGTTCTTCTTTCGGGAATGAGCACCATAGGCAGCATTTCTTTCATTATCAAATTCCTTCATCCTTGTTTCTTCTTGCATACATCTTAACAGAAGCTCATCAAAGTTAGGAATGGTATTATTGTTGAGAATGGTAGTTGTGAATACTTGCCATTCATATGGAAGTCCTCCAAGTGCGGTGAGAACCATCTCACGATCAGCTATTGTCTCCCCAATAGCTAGCAGATTGTTCCTGGTTTAGGTCAACTTCATAAAGAAAGTTTGAATAGACTCGTCTCGGCCCTTCTTCATATTCTTCAACTTGTTCTTGAGGAATAGCACTTGGTTCACATTGTTTACTTGGAACATAAGTATCAATTTGTCATACATCTCCTTGGATGTACCTAGTTCAGATATGTAGGCAACCAGACTCTTATTTATGGATTCCTTGATCAGCAGCTTTGCTCTGATTTCTCCCTTCTTATACTTGTTTCTAACAGCAACAGAGGCATTGGATGGAGGTTCTTGAATCTTCCCTGTCACATGATCCAGGAGATCATGATCTTCCAATTTGAGATCTAATATCATCTTCCAGGCATGGACGTCATCACTTCCAGTCAGCTTGTCATTCTCCCTGAATTCAAGACTAGTGGAACCCATTTCCTTCGATGATGATTGCTATAGATAGAGTTTGTCTTCACCTCAGCTCCGATACCATGTAAAGTTTTGTGGATGTTCTATGCTAAGAGCAATTTCACTTTTCATTCAGCAATCATACAAGTAGTTAAGCAAAATGCAGATAGAACATATAAGTAGATCTTACAGAAGACAAATCAGAAACAGGAAAAATGTGTGTATTCGTTTCGGCGGTCAACAGGATGCTTCAACCAGCAAAGTCTCCTTTGGTCGGCCAGCCCAGCATGTGTCACAACAACCCTCCAAACTGTAGATGAGTCAACCCAAGTCAACTCTGCAAAAGTCAACGCTGTCCTGAAAAGTCAACGCAGGGGCAGCAAGCTAAAAGTCAACGCAGCAGCAAAACGGTCAACCCTTTGACCTCGATTTTGTGCCAGGTAGTACGGCCTTCATAAATCGAACCTTCCACCAATTTTCAGCTTGTTTGGACCAAGCGTTGACCAAAGTCAACGCTGGTCAAAGTTTCTGCGAAACCCTAGCAGCAGCAAATCCGTACTTCAGCTTGACCGTACAGTTTGTCCTCTTCGTCCTTCACACGTGTGGATTAAATTCGTCCTTCTTGGTAGCTCGTACTCCTTGATGAGAGAGGAAGATGTGAGTTGTGATGATGATAAAAATCTCTCCAACTTTTCCTGTATATATATCCATCATGAGGGTGTGTGACACATCTGTTGGGCATGCGAGCCTACATTACAAAACTGGCCGACCTTGCACATATAATTTATTAAAAATAATAAATTCAAAATATAAGTTATGCTCATCGGATTAAGACATATTTTATATGGATTTTACACCTCTCAGAAAGAGGAATCCAACAAAAATATTAGCCTCTTAATCTGAGCATCATAACATGGAGTTTGGACCTAGTTGTCCAAATTTAACATATCTTCAACCACCCAATCTAACACACAACCTAGTAGCATGAGAGCATTCATACATTAGAATGTAATCTTTATTTTGTCTCATAATATTGTCTATCTGTTCATGTAATTATATCCATGTAATACTCTCTATCTGTTTATGGTTCATGCTTTCAAATCAACCTATTCCTAATAGTAGGGGCAACTTAAAAATTTTAAGTTTATGTTACTTATCTAGTTTTTGAATGACATACTATTAGAGACTATCTATGATGTAAGTTTGTGTATTGTGGAAAAAATTTCTGACCTTACAAAAAAAACATGTAATTTTGTATATTGTGAAAAATAATTTCTGACCTTACTAAAAAATATCTCTCCCATACTAAATAGAAGTTATATAGAATGTATAGAAAAAATAATAAAATGACATTACTCAATAATAAAAAAAAAATCTCACACATTTATGTTAAAAGTGTAATGTACTACGCTTTGTTACCTTTGATTTCTATAAACATATAATTCTATGAACTCTTTTAATTGAAGAGTAAAACTAATAAAAGAGTAAAATTAATTTTATAGAAAACGCACTTAAATAGAAATTACATCAACACAATTAATTTAACTGCTATTTTATTGACATATTTCATTTTGTATTGCTCTTTTTGATACACAGATCACATTCAATTTAAAATATGTACTTCCAAGCAGAGTAACCCAAGTGTGTTTCGGTGTCATACGTGAACTTCTATCGTGTTTCACTAAATTTCTCTTTAACACTTGCTGCTCTTCTTTACTGTGATAACTTTCAAGTAGAAGGGGCTACAAATGCGTTTGATGTTTTGGGAGGGAGGTCAGATGGTTGACTAGTCTGCTTGAAGTATCGATTCTGCTGTGGGAGAAATGATGATTATTTTCAATTGCGAATCTGTGCATGTGTTTTCAATATCAGCTCTTTGATTCGACTCTGTAAGTTATGATCATTCTAAGTAGAATCCGGTGATTTTCCACTAGGTAAAGTAGAAATCCAATATGATTTCCCACTATTTAAAGCAGAATTCTACTATCATTTTCGACTATCTAAATATTGTGTGCTTTGCCTATGAATTCCATGTTCTTGTTATTAAGTATAAAAGATAGCAATCAGTTATAATTTCTTATATTATTTTTATGTTAACAATTGCATTATCTATTCAATCTTCACTGGTTAAAAAGATTTAACACCATTCATAAATTTTTATAACATTATCAGATTGGAGTACAGAAAATGAGATTCGGTCCATTCATTTTTTTCTGAGAAAGTAATAGGCCTTCTAAATAGATACCAGCCGCACTTTCTAATCTACCTACACCACTATGCGAAGATTTAATCAAAAGAAAAAGGAGATATTATTATTAAAGTGATCTCCATATCATTTCCGATAAACTCACGACTTCTTTCCCCTCCTCTCTCTCGTTGGAGTCCAGCCCCCTCTTTACCACCGACCCTTACGAGTCCATAGCGGATTGGAATACAGCCGTGTCATTCTCTAAATGGAGTGGCGTTACCCACAGCAACCGTTATTCATTGGACAGAACTATTGCCCTAAAACTCACAGCTATGGATCTGCACGATCCCATTTGATCTCCTCCTGCCAACACTTTGTCATTTCTCCTCTCACTTGATAGTTAAGGAAACAAATTCCTCTTCAGCTATAGACTACCTCTCCTCTGTCCCATATCAAGAAAAGCCAGAGAATCCGAAGCTGTAATCCCCACGGTCCTGCAAGTGGACAAGATCCACATCAACATCAATAAAAAAACCAGCAAACCCTAAAAAAAAGCAAACCCTAAAAAAAGCCAACCCTAAAATCTCAAACCCTAGAATACATTTTTTTGTGAAGACCGCAAACCTCAGCCTTGGCGTGGTAGCCACCACCGAACACGTGAGAATCCGTGAGATATTTGGAAAAATCAAGCAAACTGAGGAACGACAAATTGAGAAGAGGACGAGAAAGCGGGACGGTGAAGATCCATAGATGTGAGTTTGACGGCAACTAATCTCTCCCTTGCATAACCGCCGCTGTAGGTTACGCCACTCCAGTTGCACAAGGACGCGGCGTGGCTCTAATCTGCATGGACTCTCAACGATCACCGGTGATGAGGGAACTGAATTCCAGCAGTGGCCACTCAAGATCTTGATAGGGGTAAGCGAGGGAAAAGGAAGAGAGAAATAAAGGGAAAGAAGAGAAAAATTTAGAGTGATTTAGATGAAGTAATACAAATTTATATAAAGAGAACAGCCTGAGATTTAGAAAAATGGAGAACAAAAATGGATGATTGCACGTCGTGGGGTCAGTCCAGCTGAACGCGAAAAACATAGAAGCATGGAAATGCTGCCAGCCGGAGATACGGAAATAGAAAACATGGAAATAGAAAACTAATAGAAAATGTATGTTTCCTTTTCGGGGGGTTACAGTAGCGGACATTCTCCTCGTGAATTCCTAGGTAGTCAAAACAGGGTACAAGAACCGACTCTGAAGGTAGTGAAAACGGGAAGTAGGTATGATAATTTGATGGGAGTGAATGAATAAAAAATGTTTGGCAAGTGGGAGGCGTTTAATATAATGGCACTGAATCACTAAATAATGTTTGGCAAGTGGAAAGCCAGAGCCATATACGACTGAAATCAAAGATTACTGATAATTTGATGGGGGAGTTAATGAATAAACGATGTTTGGCAAGTGGGAGGTGTTTACTGTGTTGTCCTTTAATCAATAAATAATGTTTGGCATGCCAAAAGTTGAGGAGTGACTAAAAAAGTAATGTTTGGCCAGTGGGAGGCGTTTAATTCCTTGGCATGGTTGAAGGCATATCAGAACTTGATTTTATGCATTGCGTCTATGGCAAGTTATCTTTCTATCCACTGGTTGAGGCCTTTAATTGCATGGCATGGCTGAAGGCATATCAAAATTATATGTTGCCACGGTGCATTGCGTCTATGGCAAGTTATAATTCTATCTACTCGTTAAATTTAATGAGTATTTAAGACATTTTAAGCTATCATTTAGTAGCATTTTAAGATCTACATGTTATTAATAATATTTAATTAATATTTTAAAACATTAATTTTATGGGTATATATAGATAGATGAAATGATATTTTTTTTAACATTCTTTTTCATCAATTTTGCACAAAATCATATATGAATTTCATGATTTTAAGTTGTTTAATATGCAAAAATCTAATGGCTATTTTTCAAGGTGATAAATTCATTTATGCATTCCACAATTTATTTTAAGCAACATGAAATATATAAACTAAAGTTATACAACAAGAATGCACAATCAACAATATAGTCCAATAAATCTTTAAGATAATAAAAAATTTTAAAATAAAAAGTAATTTTTTCCCATAATTAGCTCCGTACACATGTGCAAGTTTAGGAAAGTAACTAAATCCTTCTATTATTGCCCCTAACCATATTACTATGAAAATTCCTCAAGAATCTTGAATCTGAAACATGTAGCTAACCTATTTGTATCAATAATACTCATAAAGTTTGAGCCTTTTTGAGTTGAAACATACTGAGAAGAAAATTACTAAGTAGAGACCATCTGATAAATAAAAATTTATAAGTAAAGGCAATCAAGTAAGTAACTAGATTTTTATGTATGTAACCATTTAAGAATTATATTTTCAATTTATGCCTGAAAGAAGAATATGCTGTTAGGTATAAGATGTCAAACAATTTACATATTTGTGATTATAATTAGAGAACATTTAAATCACAAAAACTAACTTTAAAATGTAAAAATTTTGGGAATTAATTAGTGTGTAATGTATGAATTATTTTTGAAAAAATATTGAAAATTTTAATAAATTTACATAATTTAAATCCACAAAAATTTAATTATAATATTAAAATTATATTATATTATTATTATTATTATTATTATTATTATACTTTTTGAAATAAAAAAATAAAACCATCTATAAAATATAATTTTTAATTTTAAAAATAAAAAGTTAAACCATTTATATAAACTTATAGATATATATGTAAATTTCTATTTAAAAATAAAATTTACTCTATCCCACGCATATAGTTGAAAAACTATTTTTTATTTAAAAATGAAATATATTTAATACCCTTTGCATAATTGAAAAACAATTTTTCTTTTAAAAGCTAAGATTTATTGAGTACCTTTTACTTAAAAATAAGAATTCAAATTATGTGCCAAGTCCAAATAAAAGAAAAAACAATGCACAACAAGGTGCATTACTACACCATTAACACAAAACCATGAGTTGACACTTTATTTATTTGAATAATTTTTCTACTAGTGTGAATATGATCTCTTTGACATGATCTCTAATTTTCGTATTATGTACAAGTGTGAAATTGTCTCCCTACTTGTAAAATAATTTTTGTATTACGTGCAACTGTGAAATTGTTTCCCAACTTGTAAAATAACAGCATCAACTTTGCATTCCCAAAAATCAGTCTCTTACGTTAGTCTCACATGTCTTTTGCACCCTCAAAATATACAAGGGTGTTTTTTGTGAGACTATAAACATGTTTGAGAGATTCTTCCTCTCACAATTTGGGATGGTCCTTCCTGTAATGCTATATGACAAAAGCCACCTCTCTCCACCTGCATCAATAATAGTTACAACAATTCAAGATAACTAGAAGCATATAAGGATATGGATTATATGTTGGAATATAAGTGTTTGAGTACCCTCCCTCGCAAGTTTTGATTTTGTTCACCGAACGTCTTATCAATCTCATTCTACATTAATAATAGTTAGCAAAAATTCAAGAAAATTAGAAGCATCTAAGGATATGGATTGTATGTTGGACTATAAGAGATTGAGCACCCTCCCTAGAAAGTTTTTATTTCATTCACCAAAAGTCAATCTCATTGTATAGCCGAGTTGATGGTTTGAAAATCATAAAAAAAATTAATAATTGTATAAATAAATATTTAATGTATGTTGATTAATAATTGTATAAAAAATTATTTGTATAAGTCATTGTTATTCACATTCGCTACATTTTTGTTCGTTGAGTTGCTAGTTTAGTTTACTTTTATTTACGAACACTAAAAAAGGAGGTATGGTAAATAAATAAAAATATAAAGAAAGCGGAGGTATGGTAAATAAATAAAACCTAATTTTATACTTTCTCTAGAGATATGGTAAATAAATAAAAATATAAATAAAGGAGAGGTATGGTAAGTAAATAAAACCACTTTTTATACTTACCCCAGAGGCATGGTAAATAAATAAAAATATAAATAGACTAGAGTTATGGTAATTCCTCATGGCAAGTGTTGGTTACCAGGGGCAAGCCCCGGAAGCGATGATTCAGGCTATGTGATTCATTCACTAGTTTCAATCCCACTTCTTCACCACTGTGAGCATCACCAGATGAAATGAGTGCTAAGTGAACTATTCTCATGAGAAATTAGTCAGTTATGACCACCTCTCATGGAAATGGTCATAGATTAATGACTTAATTTGAATAGTTGATCCAAAAAATGATATCTAATATAATTCACTATGGAAACCCCTCATACTTAAATCCAAAAATTAAAGGGAGATCTACTTGAATGGTTCAAGAGGCACAATACTTGCTAAGGTTTTGCAAATGGGGTAGCAAGATAAGTGGGCTTCATTGTGGGGAAAACTCCACAGTTAAGTCCACTTGAGCTAGAGGCGTTATGGGATGGGTGACATCCGAGGAATTCTTGGTTACCATGTGCAACCCTTAGAATTGATGATTGACACAATTTCATTCATTTCACTAGTTTAAATCCCACTTCTTCATGAGTGGTAAGTGAGCTATTCAAAAATCATGAGAAATTAGTCAGTTATGACTACCTCTCATGGAAATTTTCATAGATGAATGACTTACTTAACGCAGTTGATCCAAAAAATGATATCTAATATAATCCACTGCGGAAACCCCTCATACTTAAATCCAAAGAGTAAAGCGAGCTCTACATGAATAGTTCATGAGGCATAATACTTTCTAAGGTTTTTCAAATTATGTAGCAAGCTAAGTGGCTTGATTGTGGGGAAAACTCCACAGTTAAGTATGGTTGAGCCAGAGGCATTCTAGAATGGGTGACCTCCCATAAACTCCTGGTTACTAGGTGAAAACCTAGGAAGTGATGATTGACGCTATGTGATTCATTTCAATATTTTTAATCTGACTTCTCCACCCTTCTAAGCATCAGTTGATGCAATGAGTGTTAAGAAAATTATTAAAAAATCATGAGAAATTAGTTAGTTATGACCACTTCTCATGAAAATGGTCATAGATGAATGACTTACTTAATGAATTTCATCCAAAATTTGATATCTAATATAATGCACTGTGGAAACCCCTCATACTTCAATAAAAAGAGTAAAGGGAGCTCTACTTGAATGGTCCATGAGGCACAAACTTGCTAAGGTTTTGCAATTGGGGTAGTAAGCTAAGTGGCTTGATTGTGGGAAAAACACCACAGTTAATCCCACTTGAGACAGAGGCATTCTAGGATGGGTGACCTCCTGATAAGTCCCGGTTACCAAGTGCAAGCCATGGAAGTGATGATTGATACTATGTGATTCATTTCACTAGTTTCAATTCCACTTCTTCATCCCTGTGAGCATGACCTAATGCAATGAGTTCTAAGTGAACTATTCAAAAATCATGAGAAATTAGTGAGTTACGACTACCTCTCATGGAAATGGTCATAGATGAATGAATTACTTAAGACAATTGAATCCCTTTAAAAATTATGTCTAATATAATGCACTACAGATCCCCTCATACTTAAGTACAAAGAGTAAAGGGGAAAAACACCACAGTTAAGCCCGCTTGAGACAGAGGCATTCTAGGATGGGTGACCTCCTGATAAGTCCCGGTTACCAAGTGCAAGCCATGGAAGTGATGATTGATACTATGTGATTCATTTCACTAGTTTCAATTCCACTTCTTCATCCCTGTGAGCATGACCTAATGCAATGAGTTCTAAGTGAACTATTCAAAAATCATGAGAAATTAGTGAGTTACGACTACCTCTCATGGAAATGGTCATAGATGAATGAATTACTTAAGACAATTGAATCCCTTTAAAAATTATGTCTAATATAATGCACTACAGATCCCCTCATACTTAAGTACAAAGAGTAAAGGGAGCTCTACTTGAATGGTTGCACAATAATTTCTAAGGTTTTGCAAATGGGGTAGCAAGCTATGTTGGCTTGATTGTGGGGAGAGCTCCATAGTTAAGGGCGCTTGAGCTAGAGGCGTTTTGGGATGGGTGACCTCCCGAGAAGTCCTGGTTACTGGGTGCAAGCCAAGGAAGTGATGATTTCCGCTATGTGATTCAGGGGAAATTTTAAGAACCCCACTAAATTTATATGTATAATAAATGGGCGAACCCCCATGATACATAGTAAAAATGGAAGGTGATTTTACTAATAATATAATATGTATATATAATTTCTTTGGTGAATCTCTCAGGATATTATATTATCTTGTAAAATCATGGTGAATCACTAGTAAAAAATGGTGAATCATTGTCTAGTGGAGTTCGGGGTGTTGGTTCCAATGAAGATATGGTAGTTGAACCAGGAGTTGAAGGAAGCGAACCATCGATACCAATCATGGCACATGGTGACTCATGAGGGAAGTAGTTCTCGTGTAGTTTGGAAAACACATTCTTCTAGTTCTGCTAAGCATAGTGTTGTTGCTCATGCTACTACTAACACTGATATTGAGGTTGGAGAGGAGTTTGAGGAACCATGGAAGGTAGCAGTGGTGGACAATTACAAGGAGAACCCGATGATGGTCTCCATTGTGCCCTTTGGTATTTGGGCCTGCAAGATATTCTGTCCATTGAACCAACAATTAACAGTTCAACCAACAATCAACTTGACTCAGTTGATTATGTACGAGTAAACTTAGACAAATATTTAAATACTATGCTTTGCACTATCCCATATTTATCACACTAATGTTACACAACATTGTGCATTGGCACCCAACTCTCATGCATGCACACAAAATTTTCATTAACATCTATAACACTAACCAAGTGAGAATTGATCAACAATTTGCACCAAAGTTTTTTATAATGTTGACAGTTCATAAGAAATTTAAATCCATGGTACCTTACATAAATTTTGAGATATCCTCCACAAATTAGTCCACAATAGAGAAAACTTGTGATAAATTTTAAACCGACAAAAATTAGGATTCATGTTCCTAGGAACAATCATAAGAAGTAGTTGACATATAGGTTGAGTTTTGGGCCTTGACACATTGATAATGCAACAAATTAGGTCAAAACTCACACATTGAAAAGTCATCAATGAAGAGACGACACGATCATTATGAATTACGCATACTCCAAACTTCCTACCAAATTATACTTAGTTGTCCACAAATCAGCTATACATAATCTCATAGTAAATACAAATCCCACAAAGCCTTCTTGACATAGCTAATAAATGAACATTGGAAGAGCACCCCTTATATAATATTAATAGTAGCAATCATTATGTTATTTCATATTGAACTTCATCACCATAGCACTCCTATGTATTGTATGATGTGTTCAGCTTGCATTATCAAATATAGATAAAATCATTCTTTTGATTCATACATTTAAATCATACTTGTGCACAATGTTGAATGAAATTCCAGTCAAGGAGTAAAGTCGGTTTGACATGTAATGATCTATAAAATAATGAAGAAACATAGTAATGCATCACAACTTTCACGTTTGAAAAAATTATAAAGCTTTCATGCAAATCCATTGTTGTTATAGTTCCTTATCTCAACCATGTTCCACATAACCATGGAAAATCAAGTAATACTACCATTTGCACTGAGAGGTGCAAAGTAACGCTGGGGAGTGGGGATACATCTTCCATGCGAGATAAAGGTGATGTAGGTGATAAAGTTGGAGGTAATAAGAAATGTTTTGGAAGAATGTGTGGTTTTTTTATCAACTTTTGTGAGTTATCTTGAAAATTTCTTTGTCCTCTTCATGCCTACCTTTGAAACCTTCAAAAAAACTATCCACAAAGTGCATATTCAATGACTTCTATGGAATATGTACCTAGTTCGTGAGAAGAGAATTAATCCTAGTTAAAAATATAATAAAGTGAAAGTATAAGATAGTGAACAACTTGAATTCCTCCCTAACCTTAAATTTTTTATATCTATCTAGATATTATCATTTCCATGAAATAAAATTGGTCACAACTCTTTAATATAATAAAGTAAAAGAAATATTTAAACAAATATATACATAAAAACATAATTGACCAAACTTCTATCTATTATCCAAACCTGTCACCTTTCGTATCCCATTCATTTAAATCCACTTGGTTGCATTATATTAAATTAGAATATGTTCATATGTATAATACAAATTACTTCACCCTCAAATAAAGTTTTTCTCCCCCTTCATTTGGGTTCTCTGGGTTGCATTGGTCCTGAATTCATGATATACTTACTATATAGTAACCAAAAAGAAAGAGAAAAAAATCGGTTATATTTTAAGATAAGTTTGAGCTTTTAGAAAAGATGTAGCCAAAGGCAACAAAATTATTTCATTTACATATAGGTAACCCTTTGAATGTAGGCCATTCCTTGAAGAACATTTTTATTGATGAGGAATGTAATACAATATTCAATTTCAAACTAAAATTTTTATTTATATAGATTTGTGTATGGGGTAAACAATAAATAAAAAAATTAACTGTCCTTGGGGTGGTCAATATTTATAAATTTTATTTATACTTGCTTTACCATGTATATCATATACCTATCAATCACAAACATGAAAAGTTGTGGGATTCACAGTGATGCTTTGCTCTGGAAACACAACCAACATTTCTTATTACCAATATTAACTTTTATATAGTACTACAAATGTAGATAAAATTTCTAGCTTCCAACGAGACAAAATTTCTTCTCCAACATGATGGCATATTCTTAACTACTAACATTTCTGATTGCTTAATGTAAGAAAGCTTTCTAGGTAGATCTAATTTACTGTGAGGCTCAAACTCCTAGACTATGTTCTTTTTTACCATGCATCTATAGGTTGTAACCTTATTCTTGTTTAAAGAGGATTTTCCTATTATCAGAACTACCATCCCTGCCTTTGATGCCTCGAAGGAATTGAAAATTGGCTCATCAGATGAAGACAACTTTCTATTCTTGTCAATTATAATTGAATATATTCCATGTGCACTCAGCACAAACTCTGATTGATACGAAACATCCCACCCACCAACTATGAGGTCCCACATAATTGTTTCCCTTTCCTTAACAACATAGACAACTTGAATGTGAGAATTCAAAAACAAGAAAAATCTCAATCACATAGATCTTGAGGATGAACTTGATCTCAAATCCAACACCCATAAAATTTATATCAAAAACTAATACTCATCAAATTTGGAAGTATATTGGAAACAAAACTGAGGTGAAAGAGTTAAATTTGAATGCAGGAACTGACACAAAATCTGCAAACTTGACCAATTTTTGACATACATTACCTCCACTCCCTCGATCTCAAGATTGATTTTCTCCCCAGCTCTGATGGAGAACCTTACTACAGGCTTCTGAGGTGAAAAATATACATCTTTGTCCTGCTAAGTCCCCCATACTATATAGGCACATTCTCTGGAGATATAAATCTGCAAGTAAAATCAAGTATTAAATAAGTTTCTAGGAAATTTTCATTGAATATATCCTTCATTCTATCATATATAATGAGAGTCTTCAATTGAGTTTGAGAATATTTTCAGTACATCGAAGAAGGAATTTCACATACTTGTAGAAGGTCTCTATGACTCTTCCTCCACGTGAAATTACAAATTTGTTCTTGGTACCCTGTGTCAAGAAAGGGCTCAACATGGAGTACAGTGCGCTAAAATACCATGGGAAATTGATGAACACCTGAAAAATAGAGAGAATACTAGTTAAAAGGTGATTTTTCTATTTGATAAAATGAGTATAATATCCTCACCTTCAGTAAATTCCATCTCATCCATGCCCTCACTAGTGTACCAATGAAATAAGGATTTTATCCTAAACATGGCAGTGAACTGCTCGCTCACTCTCCTGAACATTTTCTACATGGATGTTGAGTTTCCAATGAATGTGGATGACATGGAGATGCATTTATGTGGGATATATCATGCACTGGATTTCACATTGTTGGGGATCCATTCCATAAAGTATGATGAATTCTTGTTCTAAGCATTCATCATCTGTGCATCAACCTCTTTGGTGCTCATCTTGCCTCTGAACATGGTAGATGTTGTTAGATACCTACTATGCTAGGGATATGTAGCACACATCATGTTATTGTAATCCCACATCTATTGTGTCATTTTCGAAATGATGAGCGCTCTATATTGTTATGAACCATGTGAAGTCAATGGGAAAAATCCCACCATAAAGAAATGAAGACGGGTAAAGGGGATAAAATTCACTGTGAACTTACTTAGATTTGAGTTAAGCTGAACAAGGAACCTCAAGTAGCAGATGAATCGACTCATTGTTGCAGATATCAAATGGTTCAAATCACCAACTACAATAAACAATATAAAATACATAAGATATACTGAAAAAGACACACTGTGGAGACTACTTTATTCACCCAGATAAACTTGGTATTAAAATACATAAGAGCTGGAGTGTAGGTTTTAACCCTGAACAGAAATTATCTACACACAAATCTTATAACAGAAAATAGACAATAGTGAGAGCATAAAACATAAAACAGATAAACGCAGAGATTTTCCCCTGGATCCCAAATCGAAACGACCAGCTTGATTTTCATTATATTCCTTTTAGTGTTACAACACATATATATACATGCCGAAGCATACATTAAGCCTAATCCATTAACCCTGGATTAGAACATAACCGTATTTCCCTTTACCGGATCTACAAAAATACCAATGGTCGCAAACCATCATACCCCAAAACCATGTGCAAAACCATGCACAAAATCATGGACGTGGACTACCCACTGGAAATTAAAGACCAAAAAAATTCGCCAGGGCACTGCCCCGGACCCCCACAGGGGGGGGTATTGCCCCTGCACGTGCTTAGTCATGGAAAGAATATAACACATACCCAACATTCTCCCACTTGTTGTTTTCTTTCCACAGGGGGCCACAGGAGAGCTTAGTCATTGGCCCAATTCTTCAACACCCATTGTTTCTCTACACCAAGAGAACTTCTGAGTGCTCACAGACTTCGTCAATGCATCTGCAACATTCTTGAAAGTGTCCACCTTTACCAGCAACACCCTTTTAGCCTCAACCATATCTCTAACAAAGTGATATTGAACATCAATGTGCTTTGTCTTTGAATGATAAGCAGGGTTCTTAGCCAAGAAAATTGCACTTTGGCTATCACAGTCTATCCTTATAGCTTGTTGTACCAACCCCATATTTGAACACAATCTCTGCAACCAAATTTCTTCCTTGCTTGCATGAGTGGCTGCTATGTATTCTGCCTCTTTAGTTGAAAGAGCCACTACAGACTGTCTTTTACTCATCCAACTGACTGCGCCTCCAAATAGGCTAAACACATACCCACTTGTAGATCTCCTTTGGTCTAGATCTCCAGCCCAGTCTGCATCAACAAAACCATGAATTTCCAACATTATTTCCAATCCTGGTCTTCCCTAGTAACACAAGTCATAATCACTAGTGCCACGTAAATATATGAAAACCCGCTTCACTGTTGTCCAATGCTCCTTTCCTGGGTTTGAAATAAACCTGCTCAATACTCCCACTGCATGTGCAATGTCTGGCCTAGTACAGACCATTGCATACATCAGACTACCCACTGCACTTGCATATGGAACACGAGACATATTCTCCTCTTCTTCTTATGTCTTGGGACACTGTTCAGCAGACAGCTTTACACCTACAAGAATAGGAACATTCACCTGTTTACTATCCTGCATATTGAACCTCTGCAATATATTCTCGACATACTTCCTCTGGTTTAACTAGAGCTTCCTCTTTGCCTGATCTCTCTTAATTTCCATGCCCAAAATATAGTTTGCAGCACCAAGATCCTTCATGTCGAATTTGGAGAACAGTTGGGTTTTCAAATCCTAGATAATTTCTTTGTAATTTCCAATCAACAACATATCATCTACATACAAGACCAAATAAATAACATGGTCACCAATTAATTTAAAATAAACATAGTGATACTCCTTGCTTCTAGTGAAGCCAAGTCCCCGTATATAGGTATCAAATTTCTGATACCACATCCTTGGTGACTGTTTTAACCCATACAAAGACTTCTTCAACCTGCATACTAGTTCTTTCTTACCCTTTACCATAAAGCCTTCAGGTTGCTTCATGTATATCTCTTCTTCTATATCCCCATGAAGAAATGTTGTCTTCACATCCATTTGTTCTATATCAAAATCAAATGCAGCAGCAACAGATAAAAGTAATCTAATAAAAGTAACCTTGGCAACAGGAGAAAAAATATCACCAAAATCAATTCCCGGAACCTAGGAACAACATTTTGCTACTAACCGAGCTTTGTATTTCTCCACCTTGCCTTCTACGTTCATCTTCTTGTTAAACACCCATTTTCTCCCGATGGGCTTCCTTCCAGCCGGCAAATCCACCAGATCCCATGCCTCATTTTTGTGCAAGGATGCCATTTCATCAACCATGGCCTCCTTCCAGAGTTTTCTATCCTCTGAATCTACTGCCTCCTTGACAGTTCTAGGATCATCACCAGTTATAGTTAAGGAAAAACCTGAACAAAAAGTAGATGGAATATACCTTTCTGGTTGCCTTCTTTCTCAAACTGATCTTTTCAAAGCTGGAGTTTGTGGCTCTTCCTCTTCTAAATCTTCTTCTGCTGTAGATTCTGATTCATACTCCTTTAGCTCAAAATCTATCTTCTCAGGTTCCTTTGGTATGATTTCATGTTTAAAAACATATTTCACCTCTCTAAACACCACATCTTGGCTGTACACAACCTTCCTTGTTTCCGGGTTCCAAATCTTGTAGCCTTTTAAACCATCCCTATACCCAATAAAGATGCACCTTTCAGATTTATTATCCAACTTGGTCCTTTTCTCCTTTGGAACATGTACATATGCATCACATCCAAATACCTTTAGATTTGAAATAGAGGGTTTCTTACCAGTCCATACCTGATGTGGAGTCTTATCCTCCAACACTAATGAAGGTGATCTGTTAACCAGATAGCATGCAGTCTCCACTGCCTCTGCCCAAAATTATTGTCCTAACCCGATACCACTGAGCATGCTTCTTGCCTTTTCCATCAGTGTTCTGTTCATTCTTTTTGCAACTCCATTTTGCTGAGGTGTGTATGGATTAGTCTTATGTCATGCTATACCACACTTCTTACAGAACTCTTCAAATTCCTTCTTGCAGAACTCCCCACCATTATCTGTCGTCAATGCCTTTATCTTCTTCTCTGTCTTGTTTTCCACCAGAGCCTTAAATTATTTAAATCTGTCAAAAGATTCAGATTTCGTCCTCAAGAAATATATCCATGTATTCCTTGAGAAGTCATCTATGAATGAAACATATTACACAGACTTTCCCAGTGATGGAACTGACACAGGTCCAACACATCACTGTGCACAAGTTCTAATATCTTGTTCGTCCTCTTAGCACCAAAAGGAAAACTCACCCGATTCTGCTTCCCATATACACAATGTTCACAGAAATCGAAATCCAGAGAACAATTAGACATAACTTCTACCATACCATTTCTATGCAGTATCTGAAGGCCCTTCTCTCCAATATGTCCAAGCCTTTGATGCCATAACATGGTATTTTCTCCAAGAAATCTAGGCTTTCCACTCCACTTTTAGGAACCACATAACTATTACACCCATCGATAACAGTGCTACGTTGTAGCTTGTACAAAGTTCCAGTCCGAACTCCCCACATTAATACCAGTGCTCCCCGAACCATCTTGCAGGCATGTTTCTCGAACACTATTTTTACACCTGCATCATCCATCTTGCTTACAAAAATCAGATTTATGGCCAATGTAGGAATATGTATAACACTAGGAAGTGTTCTAATCCTTCCACCTTCCATCTTCAGCTTGAAATTTCCACGTCCGACGATTCTGGCCTTCGTATCATCCCCTAGGAAGACATCACCATCATATTTTTCATACTTGCAGAACCACTCCCTATGGGGAGTGAAGTGAAAGGATGCACCTGAGTCAATCAACCATGACTCATGATCTACATGTGTATTTGAAGAAGAAGCCAAATAAACATCCCCACCTTCATCTGAGGTGGTTTTTGCCTCTGCAGAAGGAGCATCATCAGATCCCTTTCCTTTCTCAGGAGCTTTAGATCTGCAGTCCTTTTTGTAGTGCCCTTCCTTTTTGTATTTCCAGCACACCTTTACAAACTTTCCAAGAGATTTAGATCTCCCTCTAGATTTCGATCTCCCACTCGAAACCTTATTCTTGTTTCTGTTTTGGGACCTTCCTCGTACAGATAAGGCATCTCCATTCTAACCCTCCATATTTCTCTATCTCATTTCCTCCGAAAACAAGGCTGAGACAATGTCATCAAAATTCAAGGTAGTTGTATTGCTACCTATTGCAATAACCAGACTGTCCCACGAGTTTGGTAGAGAACACAACAAACTGATGCACTTATCTTCATCTGATATTTTAATATCAATAGATGACAGTTGACTTACCACGGTATTGAAGGCGTTCAGATGCTCTGTCACCGAGTCTCCATCCTTCATCCTCAAGTTCTACATTTTTTTCCGCAGGAACAATTTATTCAATAGAGTCTTAGATTGGTACAAATTCCCAAGTTTTTCCCACAAATTCTTCACCATAGCTTCCCCAGATACATTCAACAATACTGAATCTGAGACACACAACCATATTGTGCTCTTAGCCTTTCGATCTAGTTTCTTCCAGTCTTCATCTGACATTGTCGTTGGCTTACTACCTGGATCTACCGCGATCCACTAATATTTATCCACCAGCAGATCCTACATCTGGAGCTTCCATAACTCAAAACTCTGACCATTAAATTTCTTGATCTCTATCTTCCCACCACTCGCCATCTTCTTTCACCGCAAGAATTGATCTCACAGATCTCCCACTGAATAGGGTCTACCTCAGGCCCAAGCAAAAAACCCTCAACAGCAAAGGTGTCCCCTTGAAGCCGAAACCACTCTGATACCAAATGTAGGTTTTAACCCTGAATAGAAATTATCTACACACAAATCTTATAATAGAAAATAGACAATAGAGAGAGCATAAAACATAAAACAGATAAACACAGAGATTTTCCCCTGGATCCCAAATCAGAATGACCAGCTTGATTTTTCATTATATTCCTTTTAGTGTTACAACACATATATATACATGTGGAAGCATACATTAACCCTAATACATTAACCCTAGATTAGAACATAACCGTAGTTCCCTTGAACGAATCTACAAAAATACCAGGGGCCGAAAACCATCATACCCCAAAATCATGCACAAAACTATGGACGCGGACTACCTACTGAAAATTAAGGACCAAAAATTTTCACCGGGGCGCTGCCCCAGACCCGGACAGGGGGGGCTACCACCCCCCCCTATGACCCCCCCGTTGCGCCCACCGCAAAAGGGGGGCTATCCCCCCCGCTGTGACCTCCCCGCGCGTGCTTAGTGGTGGAAATAATATAACAGATACCCAACATGGAGTAGAAGAACCTAACATTTTCATGTGTGGGGTCCCATGAGACAATTAAATTGAGCACTTAAACTTACCAAATAAACTAGCACAAATCTACAGAACAACGTGTATTATTATGTGTTGAAGAGTTTAGGTTAGATTTACCCTGCAAATATAGGGTGATCTACAATCTTCGTGAAGATAGGGACAACTTTAAGAGTTCAGACTAGTTCTACCCTACAAGTCTAGGGCACTCTACAACCTTGATGAAGATAGGGACAACTTCAAGAGTTCAGGCTGGTTTTACCCGATAAATCTAGGGCGCTATACAACCCAAGTGAAGATAGGGACAACATGATGTATACATTGTTAACAAATGTAAACAATATTTTAATGCTAACAATAAATTAGGCACATAAAGCATAGGCAGTAACAAAGCACATCTAAATACAGATAAAGAGGTAGGATATAGCCAACTTTACATGGGTTGTGCCCATTTTAATTATAGTTATCTTCACAGAAAGAGGCAGGATGTACTGGACCATAGAGAGAAAAAAAAAACAATCAACACCATATTTCCATCGACAATAACATCTCTAAAGGATTAAGGAGTTATGGCCAGTTTTACCCTGCAAGATAGTTTAAAAAGGTACCAAAAGGTCCATTATACCATTTTTGATCTCGTGGATGTCATTAAAATTCTTCAATTCAATTCAATCTAGTTGAAATGTGCATAATGAGATCACTTCACATTCTATAAAGAAAAAAATCTTCATGAAAAGGAAGAGGAAAATCAAACATCAATTGAAAAGAAAAAAGAGGACGAGGGACTTAAAGAGACTCAAAAAGAAGAAAAGTGGGAAGAAAAGGTTAGAAATAAAATCAAGGAATTCAAAGGAAAATCTCTAGAACCAATTTTAGATGAGGACTGTGCTAAACAAAAGTCTGAGAAAAATAGATTTCCTGATGCATAAGGTTATCATTGATGCCATTAGAATTGTTGAAGCAAGCCCTAATATTGCCTAGGTACATGAATGAAAAATTATATTCTGATGGAGAGGAAATATCATGGAGCAAGAAGTTCATTTGTGAAGTTGATAATGAGTACATTCAAGATAGCTTCAATCTTAGTGGACTTACTATGATCATGATCTTGACTTGACTTTAGATTTGGAATCCCCCAGTGAAACACTTTTCTAAAGATTAAAGAGAAACACAAGGAAAATTTCTCTCTTTTAGCTTTGGAGCACGTTAAGCAATTCTAAAATATAATTATTTCTATGTATTCCAACAAGATGATATTCTAACTTAGAAACAAAATGTACTGGTAGAATTTGTTCAAGAGATGTTGTATATCAAAGCAATATTTTTGGAGCATTTTCCACACCTTTTTTAATGGCATACCCATCAATCATACCTATGAATACCTAAAGCACATGCCATGGTCAGAGTTTGAAAAATATAGCTACAAAGACAGTTACTCAACCATATAAAAAATAAGCCTTATTATCAACCACATGATTGCTTATAGTGCTAGATTGTGATAAAAAAATTGCCAAAATTAAAAGACATATATATATATATATATATATATATATATATATATATATATATATATATATAGAGATATATGAATATCTGTTTGACAACATGTGGCTGTGTGTGTTCATAATGATAACCAATGTTTGCCTGCAATTAAATCAAATACTCTGTGTGGCCCTCAACTGTCAGTATGTCTCTTCAAAATAGTCAAACAAGTATAAATACAAATTTGGACTCCTCATTCTAGGTCGTCAACCTAGCTCTGAGATACATAACAAGTGAAAATGAAGAAGTAAGAGGGTTCATAACTCATGAACCAAGGAAGTAAGGACAACAAAGATTATCTAAAGTTTGGAATTTTTTGTTGAATCCCCTATGGTTTCATTGTATTTGTTGTGGCTCATCTGGAGAAACATTTCAAACTGAAATAGCTTATACTCTCAAACCTATGGTAAAGGTGAAGATAAAACTTGTTCTTGACTTGTGAACAAACTTTTAGGAGCTCAGATATTTGGAACTATGCATAGATTCTCAGACTCGTGGAAACATCCTAAAACCCATGCCAACAAATTTTGTATCTATAGCCTCATCAGTTTGGACTTGTGACACTGTAAAAATTCAGATGTGTGACACTATGAAAATTCAAACCTATGTCACTATAAAAATTCAGCCCCGTGGCACTGTGAAAATTTGAACTTGTGGCACATAATGATTCAAACCTATGGCATTGTGAAAATTTGAACCTGTGGTACTTAATGTTTTAGACCTATGGAATTTGGTAGGAAATTTATCATTCCTTGAGAGGAAACTATTGGTCATTTGTTGAAGCAGTATAATGACCTTTTGGGAGAATAATTGAAGAACGTCGTTAGAAATTTTTTGAATGATCTATGTAGCATATCATCTCACCTTAGTTAAAACACTATTATAGACTATTGCTTGAAGACTTGTTAGAGAAAATTATAGAGGAGTTCTTGACGCTATATTTGGAGAAACCCCCACTTGTACTATTTGGAACAAGATTGAAGATCTTGAAGACTGAGTTGAAGCAAACCTATTGAAGTAACCATCACAACCCTTCTAAAGGTGGAATCTCGGCTCATGAAAAAATTGTTTGTTGTGAAACCAGCTCCAAAAATAGAAGAAGAGAGATATCAATGCCTTAGAAATAAGCCACTTCGAGGGGGAAACCTCCAATACATTACATTAATGAACAATTCTTGGATGATACAAATGACCAAAACCTCCTTCTATATATAGGAGTCCATGGGGCCAAAATATAATCCTAGTGAGGCCACAATGTAATACTAGACCTAAAAATAATAATGTAAGGGCACAATAATAACAATATGGGGGTTACAGGGGTACAACAATAACAATAATCGGGGATACACTAACATAATAAGGGACTACACTATTAATATAGGGACTTAACATGCCCCTCTCCTTCAAACAAGTGTTGTCCTCAACGCTTGATTATTTCTTGATGCTTCTATATAAAATTCTCATCCTCCCATGTGGAATCTTCTACAGGAACGTTCTTCCACTTGCTAAGATACACTAAAATTTATTGTACTTATCAATTTCTTGTTTCTGTGGTTGCTTCATAACTTCTTTGATGTCATGTTGATCTTCTTGTTGTTTGATTTGATTCTACCCCAAAGTTAGGTTATCGTTTGAGAGTTGGAGAAGTTGTTGTTGATGCTCGATGTGATCTTCCACTACTTTATCATCCATATTAGATTTTATTTGATCCTTCAAACCATCCAAATTAGCCTCCATTTTTGCTTTTAAACCATCTATGTCATCTTCGGTTGCTCTTCGTAAGATCAAAATTTGTTGCACTTGGTACCATAATTTTGATATCTCATACTCCAATTCTTCTTCTTCATGCGTCATAGTATAACTTTCTGAGGGATTAATGATATGGAATTATTTTTGGGAGCCATTATAAAACCCAATACTGATAAAAATTCTCCAATATGCACTTGCAATTGTTAGTCATCAGTATTTTTCACTTGTTGGTGATGACTAGTTCTAACAGCCAAGTTTTCCAACAGCCGATCTAAAAATTTGTCATATTTGCCAGCTGGGAAAACACCCATAATATTTTTTCATTCTGACCTCTCAGTCCACCTATGACGAGCTGAAAGCCCATTATCAAATCCTACCTAGCCTCAGCCATACTACTCTGCCCATCAGCTCTAAAGAGACGATCCAAATATGTTCAAAGGACCTCCCCCTAAGTTAGGAAGTGGCTCTTTAAGACATTTCACCCTTGGAAAACTATCCAAGAGCCAAAAAACCTCCATCTGCTATATACCAGTCATCACAGACCTTCCTCCTCTGCTAATGAAGTTGTTCACAGCCCTAGGTCGCACCACTAATGCAACCTTAAGTCTTAGCAATACATAGACCATAATCTCAATATTATTTTAGGTATTTTATAGTGTTTTATGGATCTTTCATGGATAAAAACATATCAGCATCTCAAAAGACAATTCTTGGCTCCACATGAGAAGACAGCTGCTTCTAAATGTAATCTTGAGCCTGAGATGCATCTACAGGACAAAGCGTTTCTCATCAAGCTCTTGAAACCTCATTCAAGGCCTGAAAGGACAGTGGAAGAAAAACAACACTGTCAAGGGCTGTTAACATCACATGGCCAAGAACCTCCTTCATCCATAAGCAGAGGGTGATGGCCAAAGTTTGAATTGAAGAGTTGCAACTGACTGTAAGACAGATTTGTTTTTTACAAATAGGGAGACAGTGAATAGGGTTTTCTGAAGAAAAGTGATGATTGAAGACAGAGATTAAGACAGATGTTGAAAGAACATCATACATTTTTTCAAGTGAAGGGCCTCCAACATTCATAAGTAGAGGGCCAGAGCAGTGATTAATTCTTAAGCTTCACTAACTGATAGACAAATTGTAAACACAATAAAGAGACAGTTGAAACAGAGAAATGATGTAAAAAACCAAGAAGGAAAGCAGGGGTACCACTGCAATCCAAGAGGTCAAGCTTATCTCTCAACAAGGTTTCTGTCAAAAGACAGTCTGCAGCTCCAACAAAACAAAATTTGAAGAGTGGATGATGAGGTAAGTCATTCCACAGGCGAAAGAAATGATGATGATTACGTTTAAAAGGATATTGATCCCCCTACTCATAAGAGGATGTCCTTCAGATTACTATCATGAGTTGACAAAGAAATCTGAGGTCGGTTCCCTAAGAGGCAATACAATTGAACATAGAAGTTCATAACATACAAAAGGGACTTTTGTAAACTTTCAGATTATGGAGAGGATTTCCAAACAGATATAGGCATGTTCATTATAAAAAGTTCAATGGTACCATATCAATGCAATTTGAGTCAGAGAGAAGTGATTAAAGATCTCCTTTTAAAATGGACTAAGATGGAAGGACCTGAGTGAATGCAAGTAAATTTTGGCACCTACAGTTGGAGGAAAAGCTAATGAGACACCTGGAGACAGAAGCTGTCAACCAAGTTGAAAAAGATAGGCCATCTCCTTGCAAAATGACAAAGCAGTTTTCAATGCTTTTTGACAAATCTTGAGTGAATTTTCCATGTTAAAGTGTCACTAAAGGTGTTAACAGTGGAAAAATATGGTCCATAACTCATTGGTGTATTATTGGGAAAATGTTACATTGTGAAAAGGGCATTTAAAAGTCAAAAAGTGGCAGAAGTCACTTTTCAAATATGTGAAATACAATGAATAGAGTTGGCCCTCGAAAAAGGTCACAACCATTACCACTGTTCAACAAAGGTACACAGATCTTCTCCACCAACAACTTTCAAATGTAGGGGTCCTGCTTAACACATTCGAAGTCACTTTGTTTCGTTTCAAATAGACAAAGGCAGTGGTGTAAAGTGAGAAATATTTCAAACCCTTATCTAGTCATGCTCAAAGTCGCATGGGCTTTTTCACTTTCAAACATGGTAAAATACTATTGCTCCTGCCCATTATGCATTTAAAAATGAAAGAAAAAGCCCCCTTGCCATTTCCTTGAACCAGAGAAAGAAGTTATGATCGAAAAAATAGAGTTTTTTGGGTCAAACGGTTGCGCGGCACGCCTGGAACGAAATTAACAAAGGGTTATAACTATGGCGTGGCGTGCCTGGGCGTGCGGTCAACCATGGCCCGAATGGCCGACCCGACGCCAGTTTCATTGTGTGACGCCCTCTCCTATAAACGCGCCGTGCACTAAAAGGCCCTCAAACAAACATCTTAGCAGCTGTTTAATGATCAGAAAAGGCTCGTGGAAAATCTTCAAAGTATTCTCCAGTCTCTCTTGGAAAATTTCAAAATGGGAAAGGGTTGTTTGCTGTGTTATTCAAATACTAAACCAATGATGAAAGAATGAAAATCTCGGTGTGAAATAAAGGGCTATGTTTTATGTTTGGAACTCGGAATCTCCATGTTTTCGTTTGCCCAAACCTTTACATAGTGAAAAATGGTGGATTTTCATTACTATCAAAGGACCATATTTAACTGTCCTCAAAGCAATATTAAAGGGCAGAGGCACTGTTTAAAAGCAGGAAAATAGAGTTTGGCAAATTAAAACAGTGGGCCTAGTTTCAGATAATAGTGATTATTATTAAGTATTTTCTCATTTCAAAAATGTTTTCCTTAGTGTGGTAAAATGCAAAGACAGTGTTTCTCTTGTGTTCCATAAGGCAGAATTAGTGTTTGAAACTATAACTCGCCATTTGGAGGTATTGTAAAACTTCGTATGAAGAACAGTGCATACAAGGGCAGTGTTTTGGTTAAGAGGAGTTTGTTGTTTAAACTGCCACAGGTCTTTGTGCCCACATCAGAAACACGTAGTGCCATGTGACCTACATTAACACAGTGACTCTTTGACTGTGTTTTTGTTCTTAAGTTCATTTGTTGAGTTGTATACCAACCGAAAAATAGTGTTTGGAAGGAACAGAGACATAATAGCAAGGAGGACATCTCACACTGCATTTGTAAACCAATTTTACCTTGATCAAACAGTGATTGATAGTGAAAGTGAGACAGAGCAGCAGGAGCATCATGACAGTAATGAGAAAGTACAAGAAAGGAGGCAGCCTTAGGAGACATAATAGCAGCATAAAGATCATGAAGGGCATTCTGTAAAGCATGTGCTAGCTGCCTCTCCTGGGCAAGGGGCCATGACTTCTTCACCAAAGCTAGAATGCCAAACAACAAAGAAGAAAACCAAGAAAGGCTCAAAACTGCCCAAAGAGGGTGCCCGGTGAGAAAAAGGGAGAAAGACACCTCTAGGCTTAGAATTTTGACCCAAGCTTCTAGACATGTTTCTAAAAAGCCTTGAGGGACATGCTCACCAAAATTGAGAAAATTTTGACACAATCTTGTTTTTTGACATTTTTGGGTTTTTGGCCAAAACTCAAGGGCTTCGCCATTTCAATTTGGGAGATCGTCATGGGATGAGAATGGTATCATTGGATGCCATAATTTTAGGGGCACATACTCAGTGATTTTCAGAACATTTGAAGATCATTTTCTTCCCCAAAATGGCAAAAAACACTCGCTTTCCAACATTCTGCCCCGTTTATCAGCAAGGTTTAAATTCTGGTTTTTTACACACAGGTTCAGTTTTGGAGGACTTCCAGGCATCAGATTGGTAAAATTTTAGTTGTTCCAAAAATTAAACACTCAGAGCTTTCGAAGGAGCTATCATGAGCCTCGTTTCGACATCGAGAAGGCTGCCAAATGTTGCCGGCAACTCATGGGACCTTTTGCTGATGCAAATTTTGAATATTTTTGTAAAATTTGAACCTTTAAAAATTGCTTTTTCCAAATGTGCGTTTAGCTATTTTTGCACATGGAAAATGATGCAAAGTCAGTTATTTTTCCTTTTTTAGCATTTTATAGATATTTTATGAGATATTTTGTGCCTTGGGCTTTTCAAAGCCTCTAGGACAAGTTTAGATATTTTGATTAGGCCAATGGGAGAGCAAGTTGAACCATGAGGTTTTCCTCACTTGAGCCTATATATTCCAAGCGCTTTCATTGTAAAACAAGGCTGAACTTGAGAAGAGAAGAAATATATGGTCATATAAGCTTTGGAAGAAATACTTGTCTTATGCTTTTGGATTGCCTCTTGGATGCTCTTGGATGAATGAAGAAGGATTGTTGTTGGATTCCATGACTTGGTAGAATTGTATAGTGTCTCTTGCTTTGTTGTTGTCTTCTAGTTTTCATTCATGAATACATGTTTCTTGCTTGATATAGATCAGTAGAGAAAAAATTTGAGATATGCCCATGGAGGCACCTCAAATTTCCTGTTTCTTCATAGCTTCTTTGTTTTCTTCTTCCTAAGTAACATTAAAGAATTCTTGACTGCTCTTTAATATTTAAGATATTGTTGCTTGTTTCATTCATGGTTTTATACATGCTAAGTATGACTTATGGTACACCCTGCTTACCTATGGCTAGCTATAGTTCCATCCAGGAAATTTCTCTTTGACTGATTAGATTATCATTTCGTTTAAACCAAGGAGGCCTAGTTTCGATCTAGCCCTTTGCCTAAAACTATGCAAATCTTGTTGTTCAAAGTGCCCAATAAATTGAATTACTGTGTTTAGGCATTCTGGGATAGTAAGTTAAGTTGTTTATCTTTCTTAAGTGTCTTCCCCAAAGTCTGATAGCCATTTCCCAGAGTTAGATGGTCATATACTTTTATGCATGGCTTGAATGTTTATTTCTATGTATTGATTAGCTTATAGTTACATTTTGCATGATTAATGGTTCTCCCTACCATGTTTATGTTATCTATTAAAGTAGTTATGCTTGAAACTCTTTGTTGTTCACAAACTTGATGTCCATTTACTCCATTTTTCCCAAAGATCCTTTCTACCTCGAATCAAATCGGCCCTTCAACAGCCTTGTATCATTGTCTTATAGATTTCTTGACCTTTTCGACCCCATAGCCCAGTTGATCTGACATCTTTTTACCTATCTTATATCTTTGATCAGTTTCATCCCTCACAACTTAAAAAAAAAACCAAAACCAAAAAACTTACTTCATAACTAGCCTAAAATAAGAACACAATAAGAAAACACACAGATATCCCTTATACACATAGAGAGAGCTCTCTCTGAGTCCAGGAAGGCTAGGTCCTCGAGCTCCAAAGCTTGGTTTGATGTTACACTATCATTTGGCTTGCCAATCAGCCAAATCATGGGAACCTAACATAATGGCGATCACAGTGGGACTTATTGAGTACATGACAGTCTAGCAAACTCTGATAGACTCTTTAGTCCTTCAACATTTAACTTAGACCATCAGCCTTTAGAATCATTCAGAGTAAACTCTCTGTTTGACCATCTTAGCAAAGTGATGAATCAGGCTCATAACACTCTTACATCCTAGGCTGCACATAAAACTCAGAAAAAACCACAAAAAACTCCCTTAGATTGGTTTTTGACAGTATTGGTGGTGGACCATACACATATACCCCAAAACAACTAAAAATACACCTGGCAACTCCACTAGCCTCCAGTAGGCCTTATTACTTCACTAAACTCTAGGCTACTATCCAATTGAGCCACCTCATCACCAACCTAACATAATGGCGATCATGGTGGGACTCTGAGTAATAAACAAACTTAGTTTCCCTAATCTTTAGAGACTTTTGAGAATACTAGCTGGCTGACTTATCCCACCGCTCACTAACATAATGGCGATCACGGTGGGACCCTGAGTGATAAACAAAATTAGTTTCCCTAAACTTTCTAGCGGCCTTAGGAATACTATCTGATTGACTTATCCCATCGCTCACTAACATAATGGCGATCACGGTGGGACTTTGAGTCAAAACATCCTAGGTATCCCTTCAGAACTCTCAAAATCTTAGTCAAACTTAGAAGAGTAGAATCTGGTTGTCTCACCATCCTAGCAGAATGATGACTCAGTTGTAGGACACTCTTACAAACCTTAGGACTACATAAAACTTAGAAAACCCAAAAAAACTCCCTTAGATTGGTTTTTGATAGTATTGGTGGTGGACCATACACATATACCTCAAAACAACTAAAAATCCACTTGGTGACTCCACTAGCCTCCAGTAGGCCTTACTATTTTACCGAACTCTAGGTTACTATCCGATCGACCTATCCCATCGCTCACTAACATAGTAGGAGATGGTGGGACACTGAGTACATGAAAGTCTAGCGAACTCTTATAGACTCTTGGTCCTTTAAACACTAAACTCAAAACAAGCAGTCCATAGATCATTTAGAGTAAACTCTTTTTGTTCTCGCCACCTTAGCAAAGTGATGAAACAAGTTTAGAATACTTTTAATAAACCATAGAATGCACATAAAAACTTAGAGAAATCCCAAAAAAAATCCTAGTTTGGTTTTTTCCTTAGTTATTGGTGGTGTACCATAGCTGCATCTTTTCAAAAACAATCAAGTTCCACCTGACGACTCCACTAGCCTCCAGTAGGCCTAAAAACTCCATAAAAGACTAAAAAATTCATAAACCATACCTTTCTGCTAAAGCATCCTTCCAGAAACCTAAACTTATGGTGGAAACTCTGTAATCTGTGACAATCTAAGTGTAACTTAGTGATTCAGAACACCTCACTATAAACATAAGAGATCAGCAGAAACCTTCTTGCCAAGAGAACCATTAGCTTGTCCATGCAGCCTAGCAAACTGTTGAAACCAAGTGAATCACTCTTCTTCACAAGTTTCCATTTCAAATTTGGCTATAAAATTTTTCCCAAAGCATCTTTGATAGTGTTGGTGGTGGACCATAGTTTTCATAAAAATCCACCTGGCGACTCCACTAGCCTCCAGTAGGCCTTTTTCCCCACTAGTCCTTATAAAGTCTCCTAGGAATGCATTAAGTAATCCCAATCATGCTGATGGAGGATAGTATTGCTCAAATCTTCCACCTGAGGACACAAAGGAGATATGCTTCGATGAGCAGAGAACATATCCCTGGATTGCCACATAAAATGCCTACAAATGTAAGTTGGAAATGAGGCCTACTTCTCTTCCGAAATGAAAATATTGACGACCCATTTTTACACCTCATCAAGTTTCATATACATGTATGGAAGTTAAAGGTTGAATGGCATGAGGACTGCCTCATGAAAATTTTCATGGGTACATTGGAAGAAGAGGCAAGAGAATGGTATGAAAACCTAGAACCTCGCACCTTATTTTCTTTGAAGGATTTCCACAAAGTATTTTGTAAACGCTATATAGGGCATTGTCCATCTCTATCATTGGCTAAAAATTGTTGTGATCACTCTAAAAACCTCATACAACACCTTGTAAGCATTGAAAAACGCTTTGGAAATTGGCATCCTGAGGAGTTTTTAGAGGAGGTCCATAATTTTCTTACCCAAGCTAACAATCAAGATGACCAAGAAAAGTTGATCCTAGATGAAACCCATCAAAAAATAAGAGAGCATCCACAAGAGCTCTTTGAAAAGGTTGAAACAAATAACAGTCCATCTGCCCTTCCCTATAAAATACAAGAGGATATTCAGCCACAAGATCAACTTCCACAAAAACTGGAAAGAAATTGTTGCCCACTTCAAAGAAAACAGAACATACTTTCTCCTTTAACTAAAGAGGAAATAGATCAAATTATAAACATGCAGATAGCCTTTGAAACTTCATTTAACCAAAACTTCTCTGATCTTTTTCCTGTTAATCCTGCATATCATAAGTCTGAAAATAGATTTGTAAATCAAGTTGAAGAAAAGAAATCTGATAGTCCAATATACATGGCTGGTGACATTACTTATGTTAATGATTCTCCAATGTTTGATCAATATGTTGATGATTATGATTTCCAAACAGAAGCTAACTTTGCAGAAGACTCAGTTTTTGATTTTCGGGAGAAAGCTCAGTTTAATAAACTTGAGAAAAGTGAGCAGCCATTACAGGTCATCTATGAAACTGATGAGAAGAGCCTTGAGAGTTTAGAAGTAAGTGAAGAGTCTTGGACTTTTTGCTCTACTTCACTTCAGTCCATCAGAGATAACATTCACATAATTGGAAATCAACAGTTTTTCAGCTTTGATGATGAGGTTGAGGAGGATGATGAAATTCCCGAGCATGTTGTAAATGAGAAGCCTTTTCCTGAAATGGTTGAGGAAATCATTTTAGACATGGAATCTTCCTTTACTCTAGTTTTGCAGCCACCAAGTTCCATTGAGTTACAAATTGCAGATGAAGAAATAGAGGTTGATAAACACATGGGAGTTGTCACACTATCCTTTCAAGATAATTTACTATCAAAGTGTATCTCTGCCCATCAACCTGATGACCTTCACACAGTTATCAGCCCGCCCTATCAAAACACATCAGCTTGGAAAGAAAACTACACTACAATATATGATGAGTCTGACATTTCAAGTGATAGTGAGCAAGGGGAAGAGTTGCTTTACCAGGAGAGTCCTATATATATCCAAGTAGAAGAAAGAGTAGTCCTGAATGAAATCTATATCTCAAATCCTATAGATTAAGTATTATTCCAAGATCCATTTTTTTTTTTCCTTGAGAAGTCTGAAATAGTAATGGGTTCTATCATGAACAAGTTGCTACCAAGAATGAGAAAAAATTTAAGCACTACTGTCCGAAAACAATCCAAATGGGAGTGGTCTTTTCATTACTTCAGCATCATGAAAGAACTAAACCAGAATCACCCATGTAATCATCTACTTGACTGGTTGCATTGGAAAACAGAGTTCACCAAACAAATGTTTATTGTGTATAGATTAGAGTAGGATAGATAGACAACATTGGAAAATAAACTCAGCCTTGTGAGCACCTTTTCAGTTGTAGTTTGTTTGAAGAAAAAGTGAAAAAGCCGAAAATAAAAAAATAGTAAAAAGTAGAAAAAGAGGGCAGTTTCTAAAACAGCAATGGTACAGCCCCATACCCAAAAAAAAATAGTCATTTAGAAAGTGCGCAAGTCTAAATGCCGCTACTAGTACTCAAATATCTTGTTCAACTATTTAGCCTAATCATAGCTAAACATGTTTAAATTTAATTGATGATAAGTTAGTGAGTGAAAAAGATGGTCAAAATTGTGTAAGCTTGACTTATCAAAGAGAGTAGATTAGGAAAAGATACTGGTTCCACATGCCAAAAACAGAACCAAAGAGGGAAGCGGGGATGAAAAATAAATTATGCATCTTAGCTCTGTTTTCCCTAGTTTCCATTTCATGCAGAATAATATTTGTGTGCAACTTGTCTTTTATGCCACAAATACATGACAAATCAGACTGTCTAATCCTGATTTGATCATCTTTTAAATTTCGTGTTTTAGATTAGAGAACAAAATCCTGTCAAACAGCTTAATCTTGGCAGTTGATCTAGCGTAGGTAGAGTAATGAAGGAGTTCATCAGTTTAATTTGAACTCCCAGTAGATATAAGTGTAGAGTTAGATAGGTTCATTTTTCAAAAAGAAAAAATATGCATTGTCAAAAGGATGCTAGTCCAAATGCGCCAAAGAGAAGAAAAAATGTTAGGAAAGGTAGTGGGGTAGGTAGAAATATCATTGATGCTAATCATGCTGTCGATTTTCAGAAATAACATCAAGGAAGAATGAAATTTTGCACCAATGGGTAAGGCACTGGTCTTCATAAGCCAAAGATCTGAAATTCCGTACACCTCCTGAAAAGGAGCTGCCCTCCCCAAATGGAGCCACTGTTAGTCATTAGTATTTTTCACTTGTTCGTGATGACTAGTTCTAACAGCCAAGTTTTCCAACAGCCGATCTAAAAATTTGTCATATTTTCCAGCTGGGAAAACACCCATAAGCTTTTTTCCTTCTTACCTCTTAGTCCACCCATGACGAGCTGAAACCCCATTATCTAATCCTACCTAGCCTCAGCCATACTAGTCTGCCCATCAGCTCTAAAGAGACGATCCAAATCTGTTCAAAGGACCTCCCCCTAAGTTAGGAAGTGGCGCTTTAAGACATTTCACCCTTGGCAAACTATCCAATAGCCAAAAAACCTCCATCTACTATATACCAGTCATCACAGACCTTCCTACTCTGCTAATGAAGTTGTTCACAGCCCTAGGTCGCGCCACTAATGCACCCTTAAGTCTCAGCAATACATAGACCATAATCTTAAGCTGATTTTAGGTATTTTACAGTGTTTGATAGATCTTTCAAGGATAAAAACATATCGTCATCTAAGAAGACAATTCTTGGCTCCACATGAGAAGAGAGCTGCTTCTAAATGTAATCTTGAGCCTGAGATGCATCTACAGGGCAAAGAGTTTCTCATCAAGCTCTTGAAACCTCATTCAAGGCCTGAAAGGATAGTGGAAGAAAAACAACACTGTCAGGGGCTGTTAACATCACATGGCCAAGAACCTCCTTCATCTATAAGTAGAGGGTGATGGCCAAAGTTTGACTTGAAGAGTTGCAACTGACTATAAGACAGATTTGTTTTTTACAAACAGGGAGACAGTGAATAGGGTTTTCTGAAGAAAAGTGATGATTGAAGATAGAGATTAAGACAGAGGTTGAAAGAACATCATACATTTTGTCAAGTGAAGGGCCTCCTTCATTCATAAGCAGAGGGCCAGAGCAGTGATTAATTCTAAAGCTTCACTGACTGATAGACAAATTGTAAACACAATAAAGAGACAGTTGAAACAGAGAAATGATGTAAAAAACCAAGAAGGAAAGTAGTGGTACCACTGTAATCCAAGAGGTCAAGCTTATCTCTCGACAAGGTTTCTATCAAAAGACAGTCTGTAACTCCAACAAAACAAAATTTGAAGAGCGGATGATGAGGTAAGTCATTTCACAGGCGAAAGAACTGATGATGATTATGTTTAAAATGATATTGACCCCCCTAGTCATAAGAGGATGTCCTTCAGATTACTATCATGAGTTGACAAAGAAATCTGAGGTCAGTTCCCCAAGAGGCAATACAATTGAACACAGAAGTTCATAACATACAAAAGGGACTTTTGCATACTTTCAGATTCTGGAGAGGATTTCAAAACAGATATAGGCATGTTCATTATAAAAAGGTCAATGGTACCATATCAATGCAATTTGAGTCAGAGAGAAGTGATTAAAGGGATCTCCTTTTAAAATGGACTGAGATGGAAGGGCTTAAGTGAATGCAACTAAATTTTGCCACCTACAGTTGGAGGAAAACCTGATGAGACACATGGATACAGAAGCTGTCAACCAAGTTGAAAAAGACATGCCATCTCCTTGCAAAATGACAAAGCAGTTTTCAATTCTTTTTGACAAATCTTGAGTGAATTTTCCATGTTAAAGTGTCACCAAAGGTGTTAACAGTGGCAAACGATGGTCCATAACTCATTGGTGTATTATTGGGAAAATGTTACATTGTGAAAAGGGCATTTAAAAGTCAAACAGTGGCAGAAGTCACTTTTCAAATATGTGAAATACAATGAATAGAGTTGGCCCTCAGAAAAGGTCACAACCATTACCACTGTTCAACAAAGGTACACAGATCTTCTTCACCAACAAATTTCAAAAGTAGGGGTCCTTCTTAACACATTCGAAGTCACTCTGTTTCGTTTCAAGTAGACAAAGGCAGTGGTGTAAAGTGAGAAAACTTTCAAACCCTTTTCAAGTCAAGCTCAAAGGTGCATGGGCTTTTTCACTTTCAAACATGGTAAAATAATATTGCTCCTACCCATTATGCATTTCAAAATGAAAGAGAAAGCCCCCTTGCCATTTCCATGAACTGGAGAAAGAATTTATGATCGAAAAAACATAGTTTTTTGGGTCAAAGGGTTGCGGGGCGCGCCTGGAATGAAATTAACAAAGGGTTATAACTATGGCGCGGCGTGCCTGTAGTGGCGCACGACGTGCCTGGGCGTGCGGTCAACCATGGCCCAAATGGCCGACCCAACGCCATTTTCATTGCGCGATGCCCTCTCCTATAAACATGCCATGCACTCAAAGGCCCTCAAACAAACATCTTAGCAGCTGTTTAAAGATCAGAAAAGGCTCGTGGAAAATCTTCAAAGTATTCGCCAGTCTCTCTTGGCAGATTTCAAAATGGGAAAGGGTTGTTTCCTATGTTATTCAAAGACTAAACCAATGGTGAAAGAATGAAAATGTCGGTGTGAAATAAAGGGCTATGTTTTATGTTTGGAACTCGGAATCTCCATGTTTTCGTTTGCCGAAACCTTTACATAGTGAAAAATGGTGGATTTTAATTACTATCAAAGGACCATATTTAACTGTCCTCAAAGAAATATTAAAGGGTAGAGGCACTGTTTAAAAGTAGGAAAATAGAGTTTGGAAAATGAAAATAGTGGGCCTAGTTTCAGATAACAGTGATTATTATTAACTATTTTCTCATTTCAAAAATGTTTTCCTTAGTGTGGTAAAAGGCAAAGACAATGTTTCTCTTGTGTTCCATAAGGCAGAATTAGTGTTTGAAGCTATAAATCGCCATTTGGAGGTATTTTCAAACTTCGTATGAAGAACAATGCATACAAGGGCAGTGTTTTGGTTAAGAGGAGTTTGTTGTTTAAACTTCCACAGGTCTTTGTTCCCACATCAGAAACACCTAGTGCCATGTGACCTACATTAACACAGTGACTCTTTGACTGTGTTTTTGTTCTTAAGTTCATTTGTTGAGTTGTATGCCAAGGAAAAAATAGTGTTTGGAATGAACAGAGACATAATAGCAAGGAGGACATCTCACACTGCATTTGAAAACCAATTTTACCTTGATCAAAGAGTGCTTGACTGTGAAAGTGAGACAGAGTAGCAGGAGCTGCATGACAGTAATGAGCAAGTACAGGAAAAGAGGCAGCCTTAGGAGACATAACAGCAGCATAAATATCATTAAGGGCATTCTCTAAATCATGTGCTAGCTGCCTCTCCTAGGCAAGGGGCCATGACTTCTTCACCAAAGCTATAATGCCAAACAACAAAGAAGAAAACCAAGAAAGGCTCAAAATTGCCCAAAGAGGGCGCCCGGTGCGAAAAAGGGAGAAAGACACCTCTAGGCTTATAATTTTTTCCCGAGCTTCTAGACATGTTTCTAAAAAGCCTTGAGGGACTTCCTCACCAAAATTGAGCAAATTTTGACACAATCTTGTTTTTTGACATTTTTGGGTTTTTGGCCAAAACTCAGGGGCTTCGCCATTTCAGTTTGGGAGATCATAATGGGATGAGAATGGTATCAATGGATGCCATAATTTCAGGGGCACATACTCAGCGATTTTCAGAACATTTGAAGATCATTTTCTTCATCAAAATGGCAAAAAACACTCGCTTTTTCAACATTCTGCCCCGTTTATCAACAAGGTTTAAATTCTGGTTTTTTACACATAGGTTCAGTTTTGGAGGACTTTTAGGCATCATATTGGAAAATTTTCAGTTGTTCCAGAAATTAGACACTCATATATTTCCAACGAGCTATCATGAGCCTCGTTTCGACATCGGGAAGGCTGCCAAATGTTGCCGGCAAGTCAGGGGACCTTTTGCCGATGCAAATTTTGAATATTTTTGTAAAATTTGAACCTTTAAAAATTGTTTTTTTCAAATGTGCGTTTAGCCATTTTTGCACATGGAAAATGATGCAAAGTCAATTAATTTTCCTTTTTTAGCATTTTCTAGATATTTTATGAGATATTTTGTGCCTTGGGCTTTTCAAAGCCTCAAGGACAAGTTTAGATATTTTGATTAGGCTAATGGGAGAGCAAGTTGAACCATGAGGTTTTTCTCACTTGAGCCTATATATGCCAAAGGATTTCATTGTAAAACAAGACGGAACTTGAGAAGAGAAGCAATATATGGTCATATAAGCTTTGGAAGAAATACTTGTCTTATGCTTTTGGATTGCCTCTTGGATGCTCTTGGATGAATGAAGAAGGATTGTTGTTGGATTCCATGACTTGGTAGAATTGTATAGTGTCTCTTGCTTTGTTGTTGTCTTCTAGTTTTCATTCATGAATACATGTTTCTTGCTTGATATAGACCAGTAGATAACAAATTTGAGATATGCCCATGGAGGCACCTCAAATTTCCTGTTTCTTCATTGCTTCTTTGTTTTCCTCTTCCTAAGTAACATTAAAGAATTCTTGACTGCTCTTTAATATTTAGGATATTGTCACTTGTTTCATTCATGGTTTTATACATGCTAAGTATGACTTATGGTACGCCCTGCTTACCTATGGCTAGCTATAGTTCCATCCATGAAATTTCTCTTTGACTGATTAGATTATCATTTCGTTTGAACCAAGGAGGCCTAGTTTCGATCTAGCCCTTTGCCTAAAACTATGCAAATCTTGTTGTTCAAAGTGCCCAATAACTTGAAGTACTCTTTTTAGGCATTCCATCATAGTAAGTTAAGTTTTTTGTCTTTCTTAAGTGTCTTCCCCAAAGTCTGATAGCCATTTCCCAAAGTTAGAGGGTCATATACTTCTATGCATGGCTTGAATGTTTATTTCTATGTATTGATTAGCTTATAGTTACATTTTGCATGATTAATGGTTTTCCCTACCATGTTTATGTTATCTATTAAACTAGTTATGCTTGAAACTCTTTGTTGTTCACAAACTTGATGTCCATTTACTCCATTTTGCCCAAAGATCCTTTCTACCTCGAATCAAATCGGCCCTTCAACAGCCTTGTATCACTGTCTTATAGCTTTCTTGACCTTTTCGACCCCATAGCCCGGTTGATCTGACATATTTTTACCTATCTTATATCTTTTATCAGTTTCATCCCTCACGAATTAAAAAAAAATCCGAAACCAAAAAACTTACTTCATAACTAGCCTAAAATCAGAACACAATAAGCAAACACACGGATATCCCTTATACACATAGAGAGAGCCCTATCTGAGTCCAGGAAGGCTAGGTCCTCGGGCTCCAAAGCTTGGTTTGATGTTACACTGTCATTTGGCTTGCCAATCAGCCAAATCACAGGAACCTAACATGAATCACTTCAAATTGCTTTTTCAAACAAGACTTATGCAAGTTGAAAACAAGTACACAACTTTTTCTTTCTTTTGAGGAGCTCAATATTGAAACTGAATTGTGTCTATGATTCTGGATCTTCAATATCTGAAATTTGGCCCTGTAGTAGTCCTCTAAAGCTTCTTTCAAATGCCACATGTCTGACTTGATTTGGATTCTTCAAGACAAAGTTATGTCCAATCTCCCACAATGACCTAATTATGGACTGATTCAGTAGAGCGAAATTGTACGACTTGACACGTGTTACTTTTTCATCCTTTGGCTCTGAAATTGATGGAAAAGAAACTTCAGTCCATGTACTTGTGACCAATTTTTACAACACTCCAATCCGATGCTCAGAGAGATAGTTATGAATCTTTTCCCACGGTCACCTCTTTGAGATGAAATTCGGGAACCTGAAAAACACAACCTTCCACAGATCGTATCTTTGAAAATATTGGGAAACAAGCTCTGACATTTTTTGACGATGTTCCTCAGGATTGGGGCTTTGAACTCTAAGAATTTCAGCTTCTGAACCTTCGTAGAAAAAACTTTATTGTGTAATTACCACGATGACCTGTTGAGGTTAAATTCAAGAGCCTGCAAAATGATCTAAATTGTAAAGATCAAATCTCTGAAAATATTGAGAGCCAAGCTTTGAAATTTTTTGATGATGTTCCTCAGGATTTTTTCTTTGTACTTTAAAATTTTCAGTTTTTGAACCTTCGTATAAAAATATTTATAGCGAAAATTCCACGATGACCTGTTTGGAGAAGCGAAACCCTAGAATCCAAAGCTCTGATACCAAATGTTGTGAAACCAGCTCCAAAAATAGAAGAAAAGAGATATAAACGCCTTATAAATAAGCCACTTCGAGGGGGTAACCTCCAATACATTACATTAATGAACAATTCTTGGATGATGCAAATGACCAAAACCTCCTTCTATATATAGGAGTCCATGGGGCCATAATATAATCCTAGTGAGGCCACAATGTAATCCTAGACGACCTAACAATAATAATGTAAGGGCACAATAATAACAATATGGGGGTTACAGGGGTACAACAATAACAATAAGGGGGGATACACTAACATAATAAGGGACTACACTATTAATATAGGGACTTAACATTGTTGTGAAGACCCTAAACCTTGGAAAGTGCAGACATATCATATGTCTTGGAGAAACAACATTAGTGTCTTTTGAACCTGCCTCGTCTGTATCTCTCGAGTATATCCTTGTTGCAGCATCCTTGAATATAATTTAAATACCTTGAAGTCATCATTGAAGAATTTGTTTGTGCAGTGTTGGAGCAAATTTATTAACCCTTGTTGGACCGATTATCTATGAAGAGGAAACATTGTTGAAACCTTGATGAAGTAGATTTGAAGAAGATTGTTTGTGCAAACCTAAAGAGTTTGGGAGACACATACAAGCATTGTTGGAGTTGACCTTGTTGTAATAGCCCCTGAAGTATTTCATAGACCATTTTAGGCATTCGCTAAATCAAATCTTGGATTCATTTTCAAGAATCGTTGAAGAACACATTGGAAGCCCTGAAGCAATGCTAAAACCATCTTGAAGAATTGAAGCATATTGAAAGGGTTGGAGCCCTAGATGATTGGAGTCCTCACACATGGTTGGATCTGTAGTCTACAATTGATGAGATTGGAATTCAAGTCCTAAAAATATAAAATAGCCCATTACTATACTTTATTCATAGAGTGATTTCATTTTCTTCGAAGTTTTGGGATAAGATAGAAAGAAAGGGTTTCCTCCATAAGTTTCTTATGAAAATCCTAATTCCCTCACTGCATTATGTGACAGTGGAGGATAACTTAACACAAGGGGTTATATCTCAACTGGCTGTCACAATATTGTTGAGAATTTGTTTAGTTCCATACTAGCATATGCCTTGTTAAACCCCGCAAGCTAAGGTGCACTAATCTATGCCAATGTGCTTATTTGGGAATCTGGATACCATCTTCAAATGTGATGAAGAATCCTTGGTTTTCCCATGATATTTCCCTTTGAAGAAAAAATAGTGACCATTACGTTGACCATGAAAAACAAAACCCTTGAGGGCAGATTGTGACCATACAAAGAAATGACTATATACACTCCTCCATCTCTAAATCATGTAATTCTAGGTGAAAAAGACAATGAGCTTGAACTTAAAAGGTCACAAAGGTCCACTGAGACTCAAAAAGCTATGATTCAAGAAACAAAACTAGAAATGCGCGGATACAAGGAGAAGTGTTTTTCAGTTACTGAAACACCACACAAATACGTGTTAACTCCTCATATGCGTCATCACTGTATATAATCTTTTTTTTTTTTTTTTTTTGAATAAGACTAATTCTATTAAGAAAAAAAATATGGTACAATCAGAGCTTGCAGAAAAGCGAAGCAAAAGAGAAAGGGAGCCAGAAATAATAGACTATCAACCTCGGTCCCAAAAAGCATCCACGGCATAAGAAAAAAGATAACAAGGAGAACATAAAATAGAGAGCTAGAGTAAAGAGTTGACCCAGAATGGGTAGAGTCTCCCAATCGAAATTTATCCCTTTCTTCTTACTAACTTTGACCCAGCCATTGTGACCTACCTGGACAGGAACCACTTGAAAATTGTTCTGTGCAGAAGGAGGAGTCTCCTTGTCTGAATCTGAGGAAAAAGACTCATGAGTGCGTTTTTGCGAGATCGGAGGAGCTGAAGGATCCTCGGGGTGGGCTGCGGGTGTGTCCTTCGGGTGTTACAGATTCTCCCCTTCCACTTCAAAATCCTCCTCATCAGAGCTAGAGGAATCTATGTCATCCATAGGAGGTCTACCACATGGTTTCTAGCTCTTAGATTTGGATTTGCGATAGATGTTCTTCTTTTTGTCGAGGAACATTGCACATGTATTCTGGAGATGCCCTGTCTGATGGCAATGGCGACACCTGAAGGCAGTGTTCTCATAGTCCAAGATTTGCGTCCAATGAAAGTCCCCAATTTTGGGGTTGATTTGATTAGGTAGCCCTTTACTAATGTCTATTTCCGCGCATATTCTGCCAAAAGTATATATGCCTTTCTCCCCCCGAGAGGTGTCCATAGCTAGGAAGCGGCCTAAGGTGTCCCAAATCCCTTGAAAGACAGTGAAATTCCATAAATGCGTAGGGAGATTTGGAAGCCTGACCCAAATGGGAAGCTTGGTGATGACAGCCGAAGAGGGGTCGAAATCTGGGAACCAGGGGGTGAGGAATAGTCCTACTGATCCCTAGAACCAAGGACCTCCCGTTAAGGCTTTCTAGTAATCTTCGTTGAAGGCAAAGGCCACACTAAAGAAGCCTTTTGAGCATAAGAAGACCTTGCTGTTCTTGGTCCAGTTGGAGTGGATCCACTGGTATAGATTGGCAGTATGAGGCCATAGTCCATTAATTCTGCATGTGATGGTTGTTTCTGCAAAAATATGATATTGATCATCCAGAGATGGATGAGTGATTTAAATGGAGGGAGTTTCCTCCATTTTTTCCACCAAGAAAGGCTTGGGAGCCTCAGCTGGTTGGGCAGTCTTCTTAGAAGGTTGTGCATGAACTGCATCTTTATAGGAGAAAGCAGGAGCTGAGGAGGTCTGCCAAGATGCTCCTCCTCACAGACGTAGGGTGAGCATCACTAAAGCATCTCTTTCGATACTGTAATAAGACAAGGGAAGAGGGTGTTTTAGCTGTTTACCTTCGTAATTCAGTCATTGAAGGGATGAGGGGATACCCAACCTGAGTTCAAGATCTCGCAGGAGGTCATGCACCAGATCTTAAGCACACACCCAGAGCAACAACGTTTTTCTAGAGAGAAGTGAGATCTAGATCTGAAATCCAGAGGGTGAGTGGTATGAATTCCTCAGCATTCCACTTCAATTTTGTGCTTGATCTATGCCTATTCCTTGCATCCCTTAATCCATGAGTCTTTTTGCTTTGATTGAGGCTATAAGATGAGTGTGGCCCTCCTAAATCTGAGTAATTTCGACCTGCGGCGGAAACTTGACAGATCTGTTCAGCCCATTCATGTAGCAGAGCCTCTGTAGTGTCGCAACAGTGGTCGAGAATGCAGCTCTTGTCCCTGCTTGGACACAGAAGGAGGCAACATCTTGTGCGAACTTTGTTGCTGCTTGAGCTCCAGAGTTGCATTTTGGAGTGCCCCCGTGACCCTCGTGTTGAACGGTGCCAGCGACTTCTTGGTGAGGAGTTACGAGAGCCAAAGATGATGCAAGAAAACGAGGGAGCCGTAGTCTCCTTGATCTACCGAGGTGACTGCGACGGTGGAGCCGAACGCATCTGGAGCTGTTGCAGAGTCGACGTCGGCGGCCCAACATTCAGGAACCCTAGCACTGACCATGGTTTTCTATGAATTGTCCATTGCATATAATCTCTTAATCAATAAGGAAAAATAAAATAAAAATTGGAGGACATAGGCACCAAAAATAGTAGCTCGTAGTCATTTCACTGGTAAGATTGACATAGTGTTAAACCATTGACCATGTTTCCATTCTAGCTGTGGTCTTCTCTGACACACAAATGGTAGGAACCTCACAAAGACAGAGGCACAGTGGAAGCGTCGAGTTATTTTGATGAAGTAGATATTCTTCATGCACCTAAGCCAAAGGAAGACCATTCCTTACAATGTAGCCCATCTGGACATGTTTTTTGAAGCATTTCGAAAGGGAGAAAGGCAATGGAAAGAAAATGTCCATGTACTCATTATACATAAGGTTTTGTAGGAATACTATTACATTTTAACCGTATGATTAACTAATAATTGAATGTACATAATCAGATATTTTGTGGGAAAATATTGTACTGTTATGAAACTCAGAGAATTTTCACAGTTAAGAATAAAGTCCACAAAAATATTCCCAAAATTCGCTAAATCTTCCACAAGTTTGCATTCCTTCCAATCTAGGCTAGGATGCACTAGTACAAAACCAAAGCTGAGATGCACTAGTCTAATTCGAAAGGTAAGATTAATTAAGAAAATTCACACTACATTTTATATTGCTACGAAGGATTACCTTGTTTTTTTTGTTGTTCACATGAAATATGTATAGATCACGTGAAATGGACAAAAATAAAAATTCAGTTATAATAAAAAAACCAAGGACATAATATAATAGTTTTATACAAAGTTTATGCATTCAATGCCAAAACCTTCTATGAGGGAAGAGTAGACCATGAAGGAACAAGAAAAGAAAATGAATCCACAAACAAACAACTACTAGGAATTGACACAACTAGCGGTTGTCGATAGCATTACGTAAGCTTCTACTCTAGCTTTCCTGATCAGATTCTTCATCATCATAGTATTCATCATCCTCTACACTAGCATCTTGATATTTCATGTATTCAGACACCAAATCGTTAATGTTTCTCTCTGCTTCACTGAATTCCATCTCATCCATGCCCTCACCAGTGTACCAATGCAAGAACGCTTTTCTCCTAAACATGGTGGTCAACTCCTCGCTCACTCTCCTAAAAAATTCCTGAATGGATGTTGAGTTCCCAATGAACATGGACTAGATGGAGAGGCCTTTAGGCAGGATATCACATCCACTGGATTTCACATTGTTGGCTATCCATTCCAAAAATTATGATGAATTATTTTTCTGAGCATTCATCACCTGTTCAACCACTTATTTGGTGCTCATTTTGCCTTTGAATATGGCAGATGCAGTCAGATGCCTTCCATGACGGGGATCTGCAACACACATCATGTTCTTGGAATCCCACATGTGTTGTGTCAGTTCCTGAACACTGAGGGCTCTATATTTTTATGAACCACGTGAAGTCAACGGGGCAAATCCCACCATAAAGAAATGAAGACAGGGGAAGGGGATGAAATTCACTTCCATCTTCCTTAGATATGAGTTAAGCTTACGAGGGAACCTCAAGTATAAGATGAATTCATTCATTGTTGCAGATATCAGATGGTTCAAATCACTGACTGCAATAAACAATATCAAATATATAAGATATACTAAAAAAGACAGACTCTGGAGATTACTTTAATCACCCAGATAAACTAGGTATTAAAATACATAAGAGTTGGAGTAGAAGAACCCAACATTTTCATGTGTGGGATCCCATGAGACAATTAAATCTAACACTTAAACTTACCAAAGAAACTTACACAAATCTACAGAACAACGTGTATTAATATGTGTTTAAGAGTTCATGCTCGATTTACCCTGCAAATCTACGGCGCTCTACAACCCCAGTGAAGATAGGGACAACTTCAAGAGTTCAGGCTGATTTTACCCTGCAAATCTAAGGCGCTCTACAACCCTAGCAAAGATAGGGACAACTTCAAGAGTTCAAGTTCATTTTAGCCTATAAATCTAGGGTGCTCTACAACCACGGTGAAGATAGGGACAACTTTGATGCATACATTCTTAACAAATGTAAACAATATTTTAATGCTAACAATAGATTAGGCACATTGAGCATAGGTAGTAAAAAATCACATCTAAATACAGATAAAGAGGTAGGATAGACCAAAATTTACATGGGTTGTGCCCACTTTAATTACAGTTATCTTGACAGAAAGAGGTAGGATGTACTGGACCACAGAGAGAGAAAAAAACAATCAACACCATATTTCAATGCGGGCGACACTAAAATTTCTAAAGGATTAAGAAGTTATGGCTTGTTTTACCGTGAAAATGTTGGGCTCATATTTCATAGGGATAAAGCCAGATTTAGATAGCTTGTGCCCATTTAGCTAAAGTAGGCTTCATAGAAGGCAACAGGATGGTCTACAATGGCAGAGACAACAAACCAAATTAAAGACATTTACTAAGTACAAAAAAACCCATTAAAACTCACATTTAGATGGTTTTTCTTTGGTTCACTTATTGATTGCACCCTAATTCAAAGAGGTCATATACACAGCATGTAGAGATGTGAACTAATGTAATACATTGTCGTTCAAATACAACAATGTAGAAATGAATCCCATTTGAAGAGAATAACATTTACGCTGTAAACCGAGCTTTTATATGCGTTACTAGATGCATTTGTGAAACTATTTATATGAAACCTCGAATTTCTTAGTATCAAGTCATGTGTAAAAAGGCTTGAGAAAGCATACTTACAGCTAGGAGTTTTGAGCTTGAGAGTCCTGAAGAAGATGTTGTAAAGGGCCTCATTGTATGATACCATACACTCATGTTCATTCTCCACCTGCCGATGCATAGAGAGTGTTGGATTGTAAGGCTCGACCACTGTATCAGACACCTTTGGAGAAGGGAAAATAGAGAAGGTAAGCATCATTCTATGAGGCTACTCCTCCATGATCTTGTAGATCAAAAGGGTTCCCATCCCAGATCGAGTAGCTCCTCCCAAATAATGTCACACTTGAAACCCTACACAGCAAAAACCCACAACAATTTTAACAACTAAAAACCTACGTTCAAATAATAAGGTCAAGGGTTCCAATCTCAAACACATATACCTTGAAGATAATCATAGTTTTCTGCCTCCTCCCTGAATACATCTAGCACGGAATCTATGAGCTCAATACCCAGTGACCAACATTGTTAGACTCGTCGAAGCAATCAATAGCATTCACCAACACACTTCGAAACATTAAGACTGGAAAATTTATACAAAAATTTAAGGTGGAGAGGCCAAGGTACTCATATATGGAGGCAAACACCTCCAAATTCCAAGCCCCAACCAGTAAAAAATGGGGGAAAATTCCTCCAACTTCCAAGCCCCAAATAGTAAAAAATGTGGGAGAATATCACTCCAATCCCTTTGACCCAATAAATCTCGGGGAAAATGCCATTAAAATCCGCTCCAAACTGGGAAAATCGGAGGCGAATCCATGGTTTAAGGTTTATGCACATTTATTTTTTTGGGCTATAGCTATTAATTAATTATTTTTAAAATGATTATAGGGCTAACTATATAAAACTATACAAAATGTATTTTATATAAAAAATTTGCCCCTCCAAAATCTAAAACCCTTTAAAATTCACCTTTGGGCTAAAATTTGCCCCTAAAATTTTCCTTGAAGTGATTCATTTCACTAGTTTGAATCCCACTTTTTCACCCCTATGAGCATCATCCGATGAAATGAGTGCTAAGTTAACTATTCAAAAATCATGAGAAATTAGTCAGTTACCACTACCTCTCATGGAAATGGTCATAGATGAATGACTTACTCAATTCAATGGAATCCCAAAAATAATATCTAATATAATTTACTACGGAAACTCCTCATACTTAAGGATACAAAACAACAGATGATACGAGATGGAATTTATGCTTTATAATTTTATCATTTTGTTCTTCATCATGGATATTGTTACTATCCTGTGTCATTTCAAGATTCATATCATGAGATAACAAACTTGAAGAGAATTGAGAGTCCCCATGGCAAGTTTCCACATTGTAACTAGTACAACACAAAGGATAGGGAGGTAAAGAGGAAGAAGTGTTCATAAGATATTCTTCTTTGATTGAAATAGATTTAAGATCTAAATCCTTTGAAACAGAATATTCTTTAGAAAATGAAAGATCATTTGATGCACTTGGGAATTCATCATCATATGTATCAATGAATTCATCCTCACTGGAAATATTGTGTCACAATACTTGAGATTGATTAGGAAAACTGATCACTTTTGATTTACTACCAAGATTACAAGATTCAATATCAGCCAAGAATGAGGAAACACCATCTTCACACTAAGGATTTTGAAAAAGATAATAAAGATTGAAAGAATATTCAACTTTCTACCCCCCTACCTACGCAATGTGGTTATCCTGCACTTGGTCACTGCTTAAATTTGAGAGATATCAATTGGGATTATTAAGGGACAAGGGGTAGTGAAAAAGAGATGGTAAAGGATGACACGTATCCGAATCATATTCAAGACTTAATTTATGAGAAACAATATCTTCTTGCGAAATGGAGAAATTATTCTTCACCATAGGATTCATGAACCATTCTAGGATTTATTCCATGGGATGTGAATCATGAAAAAAAGAGGGATGATGAGAAAATGGATTAGGAATTTGATTTTCATCTTTGCAAAATTTATTATTATTGCAAGGAGGAACCCGAATCAGCACTAAAAAAGGAGGATGGAAATGAACAAAAGTAGTAGATTCCTCCTATGAAATTAGAGGTGTCTCATGATTTATAAGAGTTGGGGAAGTAGACATATCAGGGGGTTTAGGCTCATTGTGCAGAGAGATATGAACCAAATGCTCAATCTTTTATTTCAATAAATCGCAATCTATTTCTTCTCAAGGAATTTCACAACAAATGTGAAGAAATCACTCAGAGAAATCCTCAAATAATTTATTAGGCCTCATTATTAACTAATTAATTCTTTTAAGAACATCTTGTTAATCATACCTATTTAGGCTTGATAAATCTCCCAGAGGAAATGATAAAAATAATGGAAGGGAGTGGATGGTAAGGTATGGCACCATCGATTAGCATGACCTTCACGGTTGAGGAAGAAAATAACAGAAGAAAAATATTCATCATCAATTTTGTAATATTCGTAAAATTTAAGAAAATCAGAAATGCTCTTGGTTATGGATGTTCCATCCTCACCATCAAACTTCAATTGAGACAAGTGATAAAGAGACTCACCGAGGATTGAAAATTGACAAAATGGATAAGTTATATTATAACCCAATAAATATGATTTTAGAATGATCCATTAAAGATAACATATTCATAATAGACTCACTAGCCACAACTTGTCATATGACCCTCATTCTATTACCATTTTTCTTACGGTGCTGGAAATTTGCCAGCAAAGGGGGTCCCCCTGATGTGAAGTCCCAATAAGACCTCACATTGTTTGGAGTCGGAGCCCCTTCCAAATTATCATCCTGAATGATGTGTATCCTTGTAGATTTTCTTTGGCTACAAAGTTCAACATAAAAGAGTAATATACAAGTATTTTTGGATCAACAAGTGAGTATTCCTTGTGAAATTTTCAACTGTGAAAAGTATCAAGGTCCTTCTAACGAAATGGAAAAGAAAAGTGGCCCTTTAAATACATGTAATAGTACTAATATAGAAAATACACATGCAAATATACGTAAGAATGAGTTGTTGATCAACCAACGAAATAGTTCACAAGGAGGCAATGATTTTTAAATAAAATACAACACACCTTCAACAATATAACTACCAAAGGCATCAAAATAGTTCAATTTCATTAGTATAAATGAAACCATATGCAACACAAAAATTCAAATAATAGTATTACAATATTCATGACATATGCATGAAAGCGGGTTGGCTTAACGAGCTTATGAATTAAGTAAAAGTTCCAAGATACATCAAGGAAATGAACACCACTAGCCCCAATAGTGGAGCATTAAAGAAGTCACTCACTCCTCCAAAACAAATATCTTCCTCTTCAATTCTTAGTCGGAGGAGCGTAGATGAAAAGTACTTTACTTGAGAAATGAGGGTATATATATAAAAAATGGGGTGAACATTCACCTCCCTTGTGACTCTTGGACTACCCTCATGACGGTTTGACTTCTCAATGACCTTTCAACTTTCTACGTGACTAGATGACTCTCGAAATTTCACTTTACTTTACATTTATCCAATATTGAATTTACATAATCCACAAATGATGTGGAAAATCATGACACATGGTAAAACATGAAATAAACTTTATGACATGGATTACATGATGTTTGGTAGCACCAAGTTGTCCTTCTCGCCACTTTTTCTTCATTAAAAGATGTATCCAATACTTTCTCTTCATGTGAGATATGCATTGTTCTTCATACCTTCACTCAAAAGGGTAGTGAATCATATGGAGTTTTCATGCATTCCTGATCTTTGGTCTTATATTGTAATCCAATGTTCCCTCGTCTTCTTGCTTGATGATCATCTTATCTCCTCAACTCCTTAGGTGTCTTCTAGCATGATCTCCTTCTCCATCTCCTTCATCATCATCTTTTCATGAAATATTAGAATACTTGCGACCGCAACCCACCAATGACAAGATGACATCAGTTCGATAAATCCCTAGCTTCATGAAATCACTTGTTAGGGCTAAAACTGGTGAATGGTTGAGTAATTAACTCAGTGATTTCATAATTGCAGGGGCAAAGGTCCAAGAATGAGGCTTCAGACTGTACAATATACAGTTCAAGATTTCTAGGGTCAAAGGATTATGAAATTGAGGGAATCAAGGGCTTAGACTCGAGGATTGAGCCTTGAGGCTATGCAATGTGCAAATCTGGAGGCCTTGGTAGAGGGAATGTTTAGTTGGGGGACTGAAGGGATCAAGATAGAGGCTTTAGGCTTCATATTTCAATGTGCACAGTTTTGAAGGCTTGGTCTAAGTGACTGTGTAGTTGAGGAACTCAAGAGGTCAAGCTTGAGGCTTGAAGTTTCCAAATATGTAGTTCAGACAAGAGAATAGTTTAGGATATTATGCAATTGAGGGGTTCAAGGATTAAATATTCATTCTTGAATAATGGAATTTTCCCAATGCGCATTTGTCGAGGGAGGGAGGCCAAGTGATTTCATAGTTGCACAGTTCAAGTGATCAAGGTAGAGGCTTGATGCCTGATACTGCGAAATTTGTAGCGAAGGTTGGTTGGAGGTAATGATTATGTAGTTCTAGAGGTTAGGAATAGTTCTAAGCACTGATACTAAGGATTTCACAATTCGAAGAGAAAAGGTTAGGACTCGAGGTTTGATACTATGTAATTCGTAGTTGAGGAATGCTGAGTGAAGTCAAGTTTCCCGGAAATGAAATTTTCAGGATAGGGCTAAGTGTGGGATCAGTGAGGTTCAAGTGAGAAGAGATAAAACTAGATCATGATCACACACAAGGAATAGTCAATCAAATAAAATTTATAAATAAATAAAAACCAATAACAACATGCTTCCCTCAATGCGACAGCAAGGAAAGTTACCTCTCCAACTGCGACACAAAAGATACACTCTGTGATGAAAGTGATGACACTTGTGTGACAATGCATGAAACTTTTGGAATGAGTGTAAAAAATGCCTATGTGATTAGTAGGACTCATAAACACTAAATTTACCCCGTGAAATAAGCAAAAACTTAAATTTACATGATAAGCGATACTTCCCATGCTAAAATATTATATTTACTATATAAAGAGAAAAGTGTGGATGCCACTTACGATATGCGAATGAATGTGAAAAAAATGCATGTCAAAGCCAAGATAATATGAAAATGGAACTAATTAGTATTAAATCAAGTGAAGGAGACATTTGAAAACATGAAAGCGACACTCACGAAGGTTAAGGCACGTAAAAGAAAAAAATTGAAAAACTCACTGAAAGCAAAGTACAATCACAACCAAAAGTGAGAGACTGTCCATGAAAGTGCGCACTGACACTAGACATGAGTTGATCATTACACATGAAATTTTTTGATGGAATGTGTTATGCATGTTCAATTTTGCGTAAAATAATGCGCCCATGAAATTTTTGCATACTGATCATGTGCAATTAGGTGAGTTCAACACTTATAATCTAAGAGGGGGCTCAAGTAATTAGCTGACCAATAAGTGACTATGTAACAACCGATCACACTATCCTCAGTAGGATCCAAAATTCAAGTGCAGAAAATTTTTTGGAGGTTGTTTGTCACAACAAAAACACTTTACGATATAGATTTTATTTTCCAAACATCATAAAGTAATTCATCATGTCGTGATTCTTCATTTTTCACTTCAGAGGTAAACTCCCTCTTACTTTTATCATGAGAGGCTCATTACCTATCAAGAATAGACCATCAACATATAAAACCAAAATCAAAGTCATATTTTGGACTACTTTTGAAGTAGAGGTTTTGATTGGCACATCTTCCTAACTTCACCAAGTAACTATCAATGCAGACATACCAGGCTTAGGGAGATTTATTTATACAATTATTTCTACAATCATAACACTCACAACATTGGGAAATCGAATCAACTAAGTCAACTTATCAAGCATTAGATTCTAAATCAAAAGTAATATTAAAGCCATAAAGTTTGTTGTCAATATACATGTGACAAAATCTTTGGGCCAGGTTTTAGGTACAACTGACATTAAAATACCAAGTTATGATTTCATATATTGTCATGTCAACAAATTTTTATTAAGAAATTTCAAACTGCATTAGGTCATCTATATAATCATAATATGAATGATTTTTGTCATTATACACCAAGGATAAGTAATATAAGTTTCATGCATTGATGGTGAGATTATTGCATACTGAATCATAACTATTTATACTTGAACCATTGTGTCAAAGCCTATGATGCCAATACAAAATCAATATTGAATACCAATTAGTCACTAAAAGTTACTATTCCCACAAAGAAATTTCATCAAGGAAAATAATCAATTATCAAATAAAAACTTTAATTTTGTATCAATAAATTCAATCAAACCATAATTCAAAACATATCTATGAAATTTCAAGCATCACATCAAAATTCCAATAAAAATCATCTTTACTGACATATAATAACTTCAATGATCAATTCAAAATAACATACATATACACATATTCGGTCCCATGCAAACAATAGTTTAATCAGCACAATCACATTCTCTATAGTAAGTCAAACATTCAAACTTCTCTTCTCGTAGGACTTTCTATTGTCTGATCCATATCTATAGGACTCTCATACTTCAAGTGTGCTCCTAGTTTTATGCATAGGGATTTAGTTTTTGTATCCTATAGGTACAACCACACCCATATGCCTTCTTCCATGTGGTTGGGAGGCCTATAACCGCACTCTTAAGCCTTCCTTTATGTGATTGGGTCTTAGAGTGGGAGAAATTTTCTTTTCTTAGACCAAAACTTGTTGCATACCAAAAACATAATATATTTTTCTATTTGGTACCAAAAATATTACTTCAACAATAAATAATCTTGTATACATTTAATGCAAATGATAATAGATGTAGAGATCTTATGGAGAGTTTCTCCCGATAAATAGGAAGTCACTTTAGTCAATATTAATAAAGACATCAACATGTCTATCATAATAATTTCATGCATCAGCAAAAATGTTAGTTCATGAAATCAAACTATATGAGGTTCTAAAAAATATATTCATCATGGTAATAACATGTTAGCATCAACTACTTCATCATCCCACATTAACATGACATAAAACTTTCATGAGGGGTTAGAGTCAAATGATTAGGGAAATTCACAAGTGTATTATAATACTTCAAATATTATAATCACTACATCACTTATTTATCATATTACTGAACCATTAATTCAGGAAATTGAAATTGATTACATTGTCCAATTTACTAAGCTTATCAAAACCTAAACAATGTCAACAATAATATCATGAATATCAATCTAATTATTGCACTTTTATAATCGTGGTTATCATGCTTATCACAAGAATTAACAATAGTATCAAGTCATCATATATCAAAAAATCAATTTATCTATCCTACTTTATAAAATCAAGAAATCCATTATGTCTAAAATGTAAGATACTTTCAAAATATCAAGTGCACCAATATATCATATGTACCATAAATCAAGCTTACTTTCATATGCTTGTAGAAGCAATTTGTGAAGGTGATTTTCTAATCATATGTAAGGGCTACCTTTCCATCTATATTGAACCTGAAAAAATATACTATACATACCTTATAAAATTAAGATACCTTTTCACTTTCTTATTTGACATTGGTAGTTGGAGTATTTTGTTAAAATTTCATCACATGCCTCATTACTTTTTGAGTACTAGCTCTTATTTTCCTATGCTAGCCATCTTTTACTGCACCTTAGATGATCCTAAAGGATTTGCTTATCACATCTCATCAAGAGGTTAGAAGTATCCAAATAATCTAATATATATGTATGAAGTATAATCAATGATCTGATCAATAAATTTAAAAACAAATTAAAGACATGAAAGACATGAAGAAGTAACATAAATCGAAGAATTACTTATATTCAATGAGATGTTATCATCTCCCTCTTGAGCGAGCCTTCAAGAGTCATTATTTTGCATTGTCCATATAACATTTTTTCCTTTATTATATTTCAACCAACTTCATTAGAAATCAGGCCTAAATAACACTATCACATCTATGGTTATATCGATCTTGTCTCAATTGTTAGAACATATTAAATTTGATCATTCTAGGGTTTCTAGATTTCATATCTCAAATTTTTTTCATAATCCAGGGTTTCTTCCAAATCGTAACCTGATAATATCCATCAAACCCTAATAGTCAAATTACCTAGGGTTTCCTTCAAACCCTAGCATTCTTTTAGGTCTCCATCATCTTCTCTTGCTTCTAATAAAGGTGTCTCCATATTCAATGACTTTTCTTTAGCCCAAATCTCACCCCATGTCAAATTTTATTAGTGCTATATTGTTATTTGCTTTAGATAACTGTATTTACTCAGTTTCATATTAAATACACCCCACAACATCTTATCATTATTTACTTATACAAAATTATTCAACAATATATGAAATTGCATAAAAAGAACAACATCCTCATTAATGTCGTGAAACATTTAATGTAGAGAAACATCAAGGAACAATAGAAAAAAAGCATTCACACAAAGAGACACGAGGATTGGTCAAGGACGAGGGAAAAATTCATTATGAGGAAAACCCTTTCAAAATTTTCTTCTTATTAGATTGTCATTGAATTCTTCAGTAAAATATATTAAAATGATCCATATCTTCAACCATAATCATATCCAATAAAATAAATTAAACAAAATCCATGATATGAACACAATAATCCTAATAATCAAAACCATACTTTAGAACCTGGTGATCAACTACCTCTATTTGTGGCCAACTTCTAACCTTTGCGATCAAATGAAAAAATATATTATAAACTATAAAAATCAAACCCTAGCACCCAGCCACATGTAAATAATTAAACCCTCCAGAAGCACGCAAGAGCCTGGGTACCTACATTTGTGGTTGGAATTTTCTTGAAGCATGTCTGCAGCTAGAAACTAAAACCCTAAACACACATGCATTGAGCTTTAGACCCTCCAATATCATACCTATGCAAGAAAAAAATTTCAAGCCATTTCAGACCTCTCTGAGCCAAACCAAATAAAGAAGAATGATCATGATAATTATTTCCAAATGAGGTTCATTTGAATTGTATTTATAGCCATCCATGGGCATCCAATTTCTCTTTTGGGCTGACCTGTCCTTTTGAGTATATGTAGGCTTTAATTAACAAATACACTTCCCCTTTTGTAATTGAGTGCTTCAATAGTCAAAATTGGTCCTCTTTAAAGGAGGAATATAGTCCCATGAGTGGAATTTATCACTTCGCTGTCAAATTAACACAATATATATCTACGGAGTCCTGAACGAGGGGAGTTGAACCAGAAAAAATGACCACCACTTCAAATATCAGGCCTCATTTGGAATTGCGAAAAAAAAGTACAAATAAAATTGACTATAATAAAGGGAACCCTGGGATATACACACCATCCACAACATAATGAATCCTATTTATAAATATTCCCTTTCCATCCCTGACTAGGAGTAATGTGTCGTGATGCCCCTCCACAAGAAATACATCGTCACCAAAAATTTCAAACTTCTTAACCTGAATTTCTTGGACTGAAAAACACCAACAGTAATGAAGCAACAGTTAAAAACATATCCCTCCATTGTGAGCCAATGTAAGGATGGCCAAACACAAATTTGGAGTACCAGAAGGATAATTCTTTGCGGGGAGGTGAATGTCTCACCCTCGCTACTCTGCAAAAAAATACTCCGTGATTAGAAAAATTTTGAGGTATAAAAAAAAGCCAATAGTGGAAATAATAAAATAAGATTAGATTACATCGATAAATTTTAGAAGGAAAAAAGTAAAAACTACTTTTTCAAATCATCTCCCTTAGTTTTACTCAAATTTTGAGCGGGAGCACTCGTTGGATGCATAATTTAATCCCTCATTGAAGGAGTAACCACGTTGCATACTTTCGATAGACCCTACTACATGAAAAATGAAAAGTACATGAAAATCATGATTGCAATCATGTTTTTCATGTATTTCTCTTTTTTTTGTAGCAGGGTCAGTCAAAATTACGAAACATTGTTACTCCTTGGTTAAGGAATTAAATTTTGCATCCAACGAGTCCTCCAACTCGGAATTTGAATGAAAATATAGGGAAATAAGCCTAAAAAGTAGTC